>OX465283.1:127349409-127993297 GCA_949987705.1 Thereva unica | reverse complement strand
TCTGGTCAAAAACTTCTTCCTCAATTAAGGTCTCAACTCCGACGCCATTACCCTGACCTTGACAGAACAGGGGATCGAGGCATCGGTGGTGTCTCCCATCCATCAAATGCTAATTGGCTGGATGGCGAGCTCGATCCCTAAGCGGCTGCTCGGACCGAAGGGTCGTCATTAGAGGCACCCGCAAGGAGAGTACTTTCCCCGCTCCTATGGGTTGTGTAACGTCTTTGCGTACGTGGATGACGTATCATCACAAAAGGAAAATTTTGTCAAGCCCTCTGTGATCTCATGGAGGCGGCGTTACAAAATGTTTCACGCTGGACTGCCACCAGCGTACTCAACGTTAACCCAGTAAAAACGGAACTGATCCTCTTCACGAGGAGGTATAAAACCTCGACTTACACAATGTTAGGTTCAAATTTAGCTACAGTGCTAAATATCTGGGAATTATCCCTGGACAATAAGCTCATCTGGAATGAAAAACACAAAAGAACTCATTTAAAAAACGAAGATAGCACTTTTCGTTCGCAAAAATTCCATTGGGAAGAAGTGGGGCTTTTCCCGTAACTTAGCGCGATGGATCCACACAGCGATCATCCGCCCAATACTCCTATACGAGGTGTTAGTATGGTGGGCGACCTCAAGTAAGTCCAGCGTGCTAAACAAACTACAGAAACTAAAAGATATGCGGCCAAATTACTTTACTACTAAGCCTAGGGAGACAAGACCTCTCAGTTATAGTGCGAAGTGCTGAACGAACACTGTCTGATAAGGACGTATGTCACCTGCTTAGGTCTTGAGACCTACGATTTCTGCTGAAGGCTAATAAAAGTCCGGACGAAGAGGAAAGTCTTAGAAATGTTTCAGCGAAGAAACGACACTTTAACATCAGGTTTTAAGTGAGATCATTAGGGCATCACAATGGGCCTAAATCACTTGACATATAATAATGGACTGCTCATCAGCAATTATTCCCATACAAACCGATGGCACCAAAAAGGTATAGTCGCTCGCTCATCCATAAGCCCCCAAACTGACAGAAGCACTCAGAAATAAAATCAATTAGAAAAAAATAGACGGGTATAGTGATGTTTATATCTTTTGCTCTTTTCCCCATAAGCCCCCGGATTTTGACATACAGAATGTCAGTTGCTAAGACAGGCGTTAAGAACTTAAATCAGATGCACATAAAATTTGCAAATTAATGAAAAAAAGGCATTTTAAAAGGTGAAAAAGTGAAAATAGTGTTTATTAATTTTTTTAAACAAAATATTTGTGTTGTTTTAATGTTTTAAGTACGTATTTAAAAAAATGTAAATTTCAAAAGTGATTCCGGTGTTTACATGGAGTGAAAAAAGGTTTTTAGCCTATGGAACAAATTGGTGCCATGAAAAATTTCTCATAAGCAGTCCATTCTATATGTCAGTGGCCTAAATGTATGAGCTTAACAGCAGCTCAGCCATATCTAATCTATCCTAAGTTCTCTTCACAAGCCGATGCACAGTGGGGCCCATACGACAAAAATCAAAAAATCAACTCTAGTTTGTCACTTTCATGGTTCAATAAAGCTTGTACAAGATCCGTATATTATGAAAATATACAAATTTAGCATTTCGAAAATCATTCTCAGTGTTATTTTGCAACACAAAGCGTACGTATTCTGATTTTTTCAAATTAGTGTTTAAAGTGACTCATCGGACGCCTTCTATTGTTTTAAGTTTTTTATTAAAACGGGTACCGTTACAGAAATTTTTTTTTATGGAAATTTTACAGCAAGGCATGTATCTTTATTTTGTATCTAAAGTTTAAATGGTTTTTATGTCATATTGTATTTTTTGAGGGTCTGTGTAATGTGTATATTTGCACATACAATTTTAACGTAATGCCTGATTGCACAAAGAATTTAACATGTTTCTTAATCTTCTTTAATGATGATTTTTATACCAAAAGATAGTTTAGAGTCCCTTTTATGAAATACATTAGGTTTTACAGCTTACAATTATCTACTCTACTCTACGCATCGATCAATAGCAAAAACTGTGAATTTTTTTCTTTTCAGCTTGATTTTTTTTCCAACCCCCTGGGGAGCCTCCTGACCCCCTTAGGGGCAAGTGAGGATTTTTCTGTTATTTTTTACTTATAGTAGGGATTGTTACGAAAATATTAAGGGGTCGTGGAGCCTCCTACGATTTGTTTTGGGGCCGTGGGAGGTAAATCTGTAAAGTGCATAAGTGCATTTTACGATTTTCAGCCTGTGAAATGAACTAAGCCTTCTGAAATGAACAACATTGAGATGTGCTTGCAAAGGCCAATTTATGAAGATCGTTTTCAGTTCGGGCTTTCTACTCTCCACACATGGATTCGCTTTTTCGAGTATTTTCTCCATCTTGCTTTTAGGCTCAACATTAAAAAATGGCGAGTGAGGTCTCAAGAAGACAAAGACAAACTTTGCCAAAATAAAGGGCGCATTCAATCTGAATTTATAAAGATACTAGGTCTTATTGTAGATCAGCCAAGAATAGGTGGTAGTGGAACATCTAACGATGGAAACACAACACGTAAATTTTTTGAGTGCAGTGCAATTTCGGCAGAAATTACTGGCTTAGATAAAAATCTAATCGATAGATGTTCCACTATCTTGAATACGATGAGAGTGATTTAAACATTTTACTTTAGAAACAGCACGTAAACTAGTCGAAAGTTATCCTTGGTATTTTATGCCCGCATCCGTACACAAAGTTTTAATTCATGGACCGGATGTTATAAGAAAAGCTTTATTACCTATTGGCGAGTTGTCTGAAGAAGCGGCTGAGTCTAGAAATAAAGATTTAAAGTCTTTTAGATTGAACCACACCCGGAAATACTCAAGAGCTGTTTCCAATCTTGATTTAATAAATAGGCTTCTTTTGACATCCGATCCATTTATTACAGGACTTAGAAAGCTACCAAAGAAAAAAAAACTACTTTAAGTGCTGAAGTTCAAAGTTTGTTATTGATATAAGTTTATTTTCCGTAGTCTTACGATTTTTTTCTTCCAAAAAATAACCATTTTGACTACTTTTTGACGTCATTCTAATTTTTTGAATTTTTTTTTAATAACTTTTGTATTTTAACATTTATTTTGTACTAGCACAAAACCCGCGTGCCTTGCAACGCCTTTAAATAAAAACTGTTTATTATGTGCAATGTTTTCCTTCAAAAAAAAAAAAAAACAAAAAAGTCAGTTGTCATTATCCCTAAAAGGGTTTATTATAGTGCATTTTTTTTAATAAATATGGTAAACAAATTGCTGCGTATATCACCTCTGCTCAAGAAATCTGCAAGTTTTGAAGCAGAGATTGGCGTGTTTATGTCCCCCATTTCACTGCGTTAGGGGATGAATTTCAAAAAATCGCTCCTAAGTGGATGTCCACGTCATTATAGGGATGCACGGTAAAAATTAAAGCCCTTCAGCTTCAGCGGTGTGGGTTAACCCCATTTCACCCACTTAGGGGATGAATTTCGAAAAATCGCTTTATAGTGGATGTCCACGCCATTATAGGGATGCACTGTCAAAATTTCAGCCCTATAGCTCCAGCGGTTTGGGTAAACCCCATTTCACTCCCTTAGGGGATGAATTTCGAAAAATCGCTTTAATAGTGGAAGACCACGCCATTATAGGGATGCACTGTCAAAATTACAGCCCTATAGCTTTAGCGGTTTGGGTAAACCCTATTTCACCCCCTTAGGGGATGAATTTCGAAAAATCGCTCTATAGTGGATGTCCACGCCATTATAGGGATGCACTGTCAAAATTTCAGCCCTATAGCTATAGCGGTTTGGAAAAACCCCATTTCACCCCCTTAGGGGATGAATTTCGAAAAATCGCTTCTTAGTGGATGTCCACATCATTATAGGGAAGCACTGTCAAAATTTCAGCCCTATAGCTCCAGCGGTTTGGGTAAACCCCATTTCACTCCCTTAGGGGATGAATGTCGCAAAATCGCTTTAATAGTGGAAGACCACGCCATTATAGGGATGCACTGTTAAAATTACAGCCCTATAGCTTTAGCGGTTTGGGTAAACCCTATTTCACCCCCTTAGGGGATGAATTTCGAAAAATCGCTCTATAGTGGATGTCCACGCCATTATAGGGATGCACTGTCAAAATTTCAGCCCTATATCTATAGCGGTTTGGAAAAACCCCATTTCACCCCCTTAGGGGATGAATTTCGAAAAATCGCTTTATAGTGGATGTCCACGCCATTATAGGGATGCACTGTCAAAATTTCAGCCCTATAGTTATAGCGGTTTGGAAAAACCCCATTTCACCCCCTTAGGGGATGAATTTCGAAAAATCGCTTCTTAGTGGATGTCCACATCATTATAGGGATGCACTATCAAAATTTCAGCCCTATAGCTCCAGCGGTTTGGGTAAACCCCATTTCACTCCCTTAGGGGATGAATTTCGAAAAATCGCTTTAATAGTGGAAGACCACGCCATTATAGGGATGCACTGTCAAAATTACAGCCCTATAGCTTTAGCGGTTTGGGTAAACCCTATTTCACCCCCTTAGGGGATGAATTTCGAAAAATCGCTTTATAGTGGATGTCCACGCCATTATAGGGATGCACTGTCAAAATTTCAGCCCTATAAATTTAGCGGTTTGGAAAAACCCCATTTCACGCCCTTAGGGGATGAATTCCGAAAAATCGCTTCTTAGTGGATGTCCACATCACTATAGGGATGCACTGTCAAAATTTCAGCCCTATAGATCCAGCGGTTTGGGTAAACCCCATTTCACTCCCTTAGGGGTTGAATTTCGAAAAATCGGTTTAATAGTGGAAGACCACGCCATTATAGGGATGCACTGTCAAAATTACAGCCCTATAGCTTTAGCGGTTTGAGTAAACCCTATTTCACCCCCTTAGGGGATGAATTTCGAAAAATTGCTCTATAGTGGATGTCCACGCCATTATAGGGATGCACTGTCAAAATTTCAGCCCTATATCTATAGCGGTTTGGAAAAACCCCATTTCACCCCCTTAGGGGATGAATTTCGAAAAATCGCTTTACAGTGGATGTCCACGCCATTATAGGGATGCACTGTCAAAATTTCAGCCCTATATCTATAGCGGTTTGGAAAAACCCCATTTCGCCAATTTAGGGGATGAATTTCGAAAAATCGCTTTATAGTGGATGTCCACGACATTATAGGGATGCACTGTCAAAATTTCAGCCCTATAGCTATAGCGGTTTGGAAAAACCCCATTTCACCCCCTTAGGGGATGAATTTCGAAAAATCGCTTCTTAGTGGATGTCCACATCATTATAGGGATGCACTGTCAAAATTTCAGCCCTATAGCTCCAGCGGTTTGGGTAAACCCCATTTCACTCCCTTTGGGGATGAATTTTGAAAAATCTTTTTAATAGTGGATGACCACGCCATTATAGGGATGCACTGTCAAAATTACAGCCTTATAGCTGTAGCGCTATAGCTCCAGCGGTTTGGGTAAACCCCATTTCACTCCCTTAGGGGATGAATGTCGCAAAATCGCTTTAATAGTGGAAGACCACGCCATTATAGGGATGCACTGTCAAAATTACAGCCCTATAGCTTTAGCGGTTTGGGTAAACCCTATTTCACCGTGCGTTGTCAGTTACTTTTTATACAATAGAAAAAAAGTAAAGAAAATAAATCCCCTTACAACTTATTGAACCCCATTTCACCCCCTTCAACCCTTTTTTCTCCAAAAAAAAATAGCCTATGTCCGTCTCCATGGTCTAAACTATGTCTGTTGCAAATTTCATCAAAATCGGTCCAGCGGTTTAGGCGTGAAAGCGTAACATACAGACAGACAGACAGACAGACAGACAGACAGAGTTACTTTCGCATTTATAATATTAGTAAGGATTATAAAGTGTCTTTGAACAAATACAGTTTATTTTTTCAACTTAGCTCTTGTAGTTTACTGTAAAATGATTTTTGTCGCATGCTCCATGCAAGCTAAACCACTGTGCGATGCAGCATTGACTTCTTCATATTTATAAATTAGTAAAGAGTTAAATCCAACCATTCTCCACTATATTTGCTGGCTACGTCATTGCCATAGAAAGCCACATATCTTCCAAAACTAGAACTATAAAATGGGTGCTATGTTGGTTTACTTATTATCTTTTTGTCGACATGTAACTAGATATTATTTGTGATAGAGGTAGGAGGATACAGCTGAACGAAGTGCATGTTCCAGTATCATTGTCTTCAGATGACGTTGACCAGTTTTCTTAGAAAACTTTTTTAAACAAATTCAAGTTGCCGAAGGTGGTTCTAGGGGTTGTTGGTCTTTGTGAACAATTTAAACAAAACTTCTATGGGTTGTAAAAAAAACACATTATACATACGTATTTACTGTGCTCTACTAACTGCACCCTTCTGAAACTTTTAGGGTGAGTTGCACCAAATCATTGATTAAAGTTATTGTTCAAATTAACTTTAACAATAACAAAGTTGTTAAAGTTCCAGTTTGTAAAAATGAGTTGCACCACCCAACCGTTTATTATCGTTAACGGCTACTTTGATTTAAATTAACATTTTTGTGTATTTATAAGTTTCACAGTTTGTGAGTTTATTGAAAATGGCATCCCTGTCTGGGTCTATGACAACTGTCATAAGTTAATAATAACAATAACACTAACCGGGCGAATTTGCTTGGTTAAAGTTAGCGTTAAAATCTTACGTCATGTTAACGATTGTTAAACGGTGCAACTCTCGTTTTGTCTAACCGGAGATTTGACAACCGATTAAGCTTTTGTTATGGTTAAAGTTAGTTGGTGCAACTCACCCTTAATATTCTAGATATATAAATATACATAATTGGAGTGTCTTTCTGTGATTTAAAAATAATTGTCCTTTTCTAAGCTCATTTGATTATATTGCATGATATTGAAACGGCTAATCCGATTGTGGTGGGTTTTTCTCTTCCATTTCAGTATTCAGATCCGACTCTCGTATCCGACAACCAGATTAGACCAAAAAACTAGAAAAACCAGATTAGACCAAAGTCAAAGGAAAGCGTGTGAACTCTTTTTTAACTTCCCAGTATAGGAAGTTATTGTAATCGGTCCGAAAATCGAAATCGAAAATTTCAACGTATTTTCATCTTTCAAGGTCCCAGGAGCATTTTAAGCAAAAAATTGGGAGGAAGTATGTGTGTGTGTGTATGTGCGTACGGATATGGTCATTTTTTCCTGCACGATATCGCGCGAACCAAAAGGGGTCGTCCATAAATTACGTGAGGTGATTTTTGCGATTTTTCGACCCCCCCTCCCCCCTTGGTGAGATATCGTGAGATTTGTCGTGACCCCCTCCCCCCCCCCTAATCTCATGTGAGATTTTTCAAATTTTATAAAATCCATAGTATTTACATTAAAAATACGAAATTACGGTCGTAACCACAGAGTTTGAATACAGAACTGCAGGAAAGGCCCTCGCGTATAAAATCCGTGTACGTAACCGTAGTGAAATCTAGTGAAAGGTGTGTAAAAAGTTCATCTGTATGAATGTGGGGGTTTGGGTGCAAGATTTTATTTGAGATAATTGATAATGCGGACTGCTTGCTCTCCTCCCTTTTCTGCTTGTGGTGGACACACAACTACCAAAACGTGAGCACTCACCCAACATTTCATTACGCTAAAATTCGGCATGTCCTTTCTTGTAGCACTAAATTTTAATGTCCTTTTCGCGGTTCAGTATTACTTGGCTCGTACTCTGCAGCATTCGACGAGTCACGCGTTTGACTAGCCTTTAGAGGCTAAATAATCGAGTAATTTTTTTGTGTGTCCTACTTTACCCACATCTTAAGGGCCCAATTTTCACACAGTTCGCCGGCAGGCCGTGGCCTGAAAGTTTTAGCCTTGAGGCGAAGTATTACCATACAATCACCGGCCGCCAACTGTATGGCCTGAAGTTCAAGAATGCCAACAGCTCAAGAAAGCTGACAAAAATCGGATTTATCGTCAGTTCGGGCCTGAAGATCTGGGGCCGGTTCGCGTATGTCGAAAACGAAAATTTTTTTTCGTCTCGGGTTAGTGTAAGTCGAAAAAAATGAAAATTTTCGTCTGAAGCCGGCGAAAAGCACTCGAAAGCTCTTGGGTTATCGAGTTTTTGCATTAGGACACGAACAATTTTCTTTCGACCTATGCGAACGCTAAAATTTTCGTCGACAAAATTTTTCGACTTCAATTTCTTTTCGTTCGGTTATCGTCGTTCGCCATACACGAACCGGCCCCTGAGCTTCTATTCACTCTCGAGCCGTGAATTGAGGGGAAGAATTCACGCTGTATCCACTCGTAACAGAAAGCAAGGCGCGAGCTAAGCGTGAAAACCATCCACACTCGCGTTTGCGCTTGTTTGCGGGTGTTCACGGCGGGGCGTGAGGCTGGAGCCGCCTTGAAGCTTTCGTTGAGACCATGAACATTTTTGCGCTTGAATTAATAACCTGCTACGTTAAGCAGTCGTTTTCACCTGTGTGTCTGTGGAGAATCATGATTTCATCTGTCTGGCGGGTACCTGAAGTATCATCCCTCAGTTAGACTGAGTCAAGCTTAGTCGTGCTGGTCGACCTGGTCTGACAGGCCACTGCCTACCGGCGGCCTGTAAGTGAATGGAGGTCTTTAGTGGAGAAATATGTTTTACTTAATTTAACCCAGTTTTCTCGGCATTTTACACTGTTTCTTTAAAACAAAAAAAATTACGTGATATTTGCCGAGACCCCCCCTCTCCCCCACGTGAGATTTGGTGAGATTCGGCTCGACCCCCTCCCTCCCCTAAACGCCTCACGTAATTTATGGACGACCCCAAACTGATATCGACTTCGTTGAGGTGTTGTTCGAAGCGTATTAACCGAAATATGATCTGAAAAGAATTTCATGAAATTCGGTCCAGCCGTTTTTTTGTTTGAGCGACGTAAGTGATTTTTGTACCTGCACGATATCGCCCGAACCACGAAAGATATTGACTTACTTGAGGTGCCGTTCGAAGCGTATTAGCGACAATATTATCTGAAAAGATTTTTATAATATTCGGTCCAGCGGGTTTTTGGTTTAAATGACTTAAGTGATTTTTGTACCTGCACGATACCGCGCGAACTAAAAACTATATCGACTTCATTGAGGTGCCGAAAAACATTAATACATCAATTTTATATACATTTTCGTCATCCTAATCTTGTAAGTGCGCACATTTAGTTTGACATTTTAGCGAAAATATTGATAAACAATTGTGACAAGTTCTCGGTATTATGCATATATTCTATATTGCCTATTGTTCATTTATTATTATTTTTTTTTTATGTGGTAGTGCTAAGCTCAGGAATCACCCTTTGTACTACTAGTCCGTCATGTCATTTGTCACGTCATGGTGCAATGTCTAGCAGTAAGCTTAGTACGGGGGAGGGGTGGGGGGAAGAGGTTAGGGATTATGAAGGAACGGGAGGGTATTGAAGAAGGTGGTGATGAACCCTGCGTTTGAACTCTTGGATGTTGTAGGAGCTCGGAAATACCGACTGCGAGAGATTATTCCACAGTCGAGTTGTTCTATTTACAAACGAATTCATATCCTGTTGAGTGCGTGAAAGGGGGAGTTGCAGGTGGAGGGAATGAGACGAGTGGGCTAATCTGGTGTTGCGGGTATAAGATTGCCGTGGAGGCAGGAGAGCGTTTAGCTCGGAGGAACAGTCACTATGATAGTAGCGATAAAATTTTGTCAGTGCTGCTACATTCCTACGGTGGCTTAGGGGGTCGATGGTGGAGCAAGCGGTATCGTCATTAATTAACTTAAGGGCCTTTTTTTGGACCTTATCTAACCATGCTAAGGTTGTTATTGGAGCGCCGCTCCAAATGAGGGAGTTGTATTCGAGAAGAGGCCGAATGTAGGAGTTATAAATAACAGCACGGGCCGATGGCTGGAGGAGGAACCTGCACCTCTTAAGAAATCCCAAGCACTGGGATGCTTGTTTGGCGATTTGGAATATATGGTCATTCCATCGCAAGTCTTTGGCTAATGTCACGCCTAAGATGTGAAGGGATGGGTCCGCCTTTACTTCCACGCCATCCACTGTCAAGGATGGTGATGTGTTGATGTTTTTCTTTGAAATAAGACAGTACTTGGTTTTGGAGGGGTTGAATTCGACACGATTCTTTTTTCCCCACTCTATAATAAGTTCAATGTCGTTATTAATAGAGTTGAACATTAGTTCACGATCATCAAGACAGGATCTGGCATGTGTCTGTCTTGTATCGAAGCTGTACGAGTAACGTAGAGTACCGTCGTCAGCGAAGCTGAGAAGTGGGTCGGAGGGGATTGAAAGTAGGTCATTTATAAAGATAAGAAATAGGGCCGGTGATAAAATTGACCCTTGGGGGACCCCCGCAGAGATGGGGTGAGATTCAGATTTGACGCTATCCAAAACTACCTTAATTGAACGGCCGGAAAGGAAACTCTCAACCCACTTATAGAGAAGCGAGTCAATTCCAATAGCTTTGAGTTTAGCTAACAAGGCTGGGTGCCATACTCTATCAAAAGCCTAGGAGATATCTAGAGCAACCAGACTAGACTCACCGGATCCATGCAGACTACGGCTGATGTGTTCGGTAAGGCAAACTAAAAGATCACCAGTGGATCTTTTTTGTCGGAAGCCGTATTGTTTGTCGTTTATAAGTTGGTTGGATTCTAGATATCCCATAAGCTTTTTGTTAATTATCGTCTCCATGGTTTTGGAGAGAATAGAAGTAATTGCTATTGGGCGGTAGTTGGAGGGATCGCTGGAGTTACCTTTTTTCGGTATTGGCTGCACATGAGCAAGTTTCCAAGAATCTGGGTAAACTCCGGAAGAGTATGATAGGGCAAAAAGTTTGCGCAGAGGTTTAGCCAAAGGTGAGGCGCATTGTTTTAAGACGATAGGGGGTATATTATCGGGTCCAGTGGATTTGTTGACATCGAGCTCCTTAAGGCACCTGTACACCTCACGAGTCCTGAAGAAAACCCTGTCCATTAAATGAGCGCTGTGCTCGAGGACCAATCATAATATTGAACATCCATCATACTGGGAAGTTGATCGTGTGGACCGAAAGGGTCGAACCCACATCCCAACTAGTTTTATCATTCCAATTGCTGACCTTTCAAAGAACTCTATCTAAATATTTAGGTTCTCCTAACTAAATCCTGATCGAACTATAGAAACCTTTTTCTCTTGGGTGCGATTTTCGTGGTTTAGGTAGCCTATATTCGATCAATATTTACTTAGGCAACAGTGGATATTAAAAATTGCAGACCGGCAGCCTAGTTTCAGCACAGATATTGCCATAATTAACCGACTACTGGTACATCAAAAATGTGATAACACGGACAAAATACTTCATAGAAAGTACAATAAATTAGATATTAAAACAAATTTAAGTATTTCTAAAAATTTTTGTCAGTATGTTTGTGTCTTTCTGCCTGTCTGCCTGTTTGCTTAATCTCGGAAACGGCTAATCCAGTTGTGATAGGATTTTCACTGGAAGATTCAATATTTTCTTGGGCATATTTTAGGCTTCTTTTTACTCGGATCAGACTATCGGTTCAGACAGAAAAATCGATCCGATAGTCGGAGAAAAGGTAGAGGCAACTTTTTTTTTATCATTGCAATTGTAATTATCAAAGCTTGGAAACGGCTAATCCGATTGTAGAAAGTTCGCGGCATGACTCAGTATTTTCTTAGAACACGAAACACGACTCGATAATCGAAGGAACATGAATGAAATGATGTCTTTGCGAGATATTTTTCTTTCAATCGGCGGGATTATGGTTTGCCATCTCCGAAAATGATCTGGTCTTAGAGTATATCGAACACAATAAACAATGAGGAAAAAATGTCGAGGTCGTCATAGGACAAGTTCTGTACATGGTGCCAAATGCTCGGGAACGTCAAAATCTACGCGCACCAGACGTATTCTGAATATGATCATCTAGATGTCTGTTGTGCACGTAATACAAAATTTTTCCGATATATAGCGTTCAACCAGGGGCGGCGCTTTCATAGGTGCGAATGGTGCACTTGCACCGGGCGCATTTTGTCGCGGGCGCAATTTCAGAAATTAAGATTTAAAAAAAAATGAAAACTTTGGGATAAACATTGAAAAGTATTCTCACGGGTGCAAGAAATTTCCCAAATTTATCCGATTTTTGTCCCTGTACTTTCTCAAGCAAGAAAAAACGGGGAAATTTTGCTTCTTCTCGTGCACGAAGTTTCCAGAGATTTTAGCTTCGCGATTCGAGAAATGGGGAAAAAATCTACCAAGTGAAAAAAAAATCTCATTTATTTTTGAAAATTCTTTAAAAAGCACCATATCTGATATATCCATATCATATCCTCTAAAACGAAATGTGCTCGGCGGCAATGGTTAGTGTCAATCAAAAATTCTCCGGTTGCCGCCAAAAATCATCATTTTAATTGAACTTAAAGATAGGGGGTACACGTTTTTTTGAAATTTTTTTGCCATTTTTGAACCACCCTAATATCCACTCACACAAACTAAAAATTGTTTCGATGGCTCTGATTTGGGTATTGCTGTTTACCGTGATTGATATAAACTTGAGGGCGCTATTGCTGCACTTTTAAATTCTGTTTAAAGAATTTTTAAAAGAGGTAAATGAACGAAATGAGGAGAGCAAAACTCCTTGTGGCGAGAAATCCTCTTGAATTGCTCTTTTTTTGTTTGCTCCTTTAAACCCCCGGCTTCAACGGCCTCAGTTCAATAAAGTTCAATTCAATCTTCATTAATGGCTTCGCCGGCTAGCATGTTCAGCTCATGCTTGAAATTGTTGTTGCCAGAAGTTAGAAATGCTCACTGGAATGATATTCCAGTTGATTATTCTCTTTTGAGCGAGCTTTTACGTTCAATCCCAATTTCATTCATGTTCTGTTGGGCGAATTCAGGCTTTATTTTTCCTGAGTTCAATATGTGAAGCTGCATGGAAGCTCAGGCAAAAGTGAAGTTCAGTACACTAATTTGCACGAACTTGCTCAGTTTGGCCGGTGAAGTCGGGGTATTACTGTCTAACAAATTGATATGGCCAGTTTCACACGGGCCAACCAACAAAAATTTTATGGCCCATTTTACACGATGAAACACGAAACAGAAAGTTTCGCCCAGTTTGACGGGGAGACGTGAGAGAGGGAAGAGAACGCGTGTTCCCTCAAGCTATTTCTCACCTCTTCCCGTCATACCAAGCGAAACTTCTTGTTTAGTGTTTTATCGTGTGAAATGGGCCTATGCAATCGTCAGTTCCCTTTTGAAATTCGATGAATAATCAAGAGCCAATTTTTCCAACAACCTATACGTTAGAATGCTTTAGCTTGTTGCTGTTGCTTTTAATATTAATTATTTCTTCTGCCATTTCTTTTCTTTTCCTAGCAAAAGGGAGGCAAAAATCAACAACAACCACACATCTGTCAAAAAGTTTATTCAAAAATTCCGTGAAAGAATTCAAAGGTTTAGGATATCTGCCCGCATCATCGTCCTCGCCCACCCTCTGCTCCGCAAACGATGTTTTCAGCAGAGTTCTGGTGGTTGGATGTTGACCCACGTAAAACTTCCAATTTATATGTACTCTTTTTTTATCTCATACGCATTATTACGGTACAATCTTAAATTTTGCGCAAACTACAAAAAATATTTCACCCATTAGCTAGTGTTTGGGTCTTTTTCCATGGTCTTTCACTGCCTTCAAAAATGTACAGGTTATGGGGCGCAATATAGCAAAGTACACCGGGCGCAAAAGACCCAAGGGCCGGCCCTGCGTTCAACATCGAATTTTTAAGAAAAGTTGTAACATGTTTTTAATAGGTAACTCTACATTTTTTAAATGTATCCGAAATTCCTATCGCGGACTGTCCACACACTAGCTTTTTTTATTAAAAGGTTTTGCTTTTGCTAGTTACAAGTTGTTTGCTTCTGGTAGAATACCGATTGTCTAAAAAAAAGCAAAACTATAGCTTTCACACACTTTTCTTTTAATCTATTTGAAAAAATTTGGAAAACTAACATTTTTTTGAGTCTCCCTATAAACTAAAAAACTTTTACTTTATTATTTGTTACAAATGAACCTGTCTTCTATTAAAAATTATATTATTTTATTTTCGTATTCTCCCACTCCCTCTGCTCAGAGTGCAACGGCTATGAAAGTCTCCCTTTTTTTATCGATCTCGATTTTGTGATATCAAAACCGAAAAAGCCAATCATCCCTTGCAAGTAAAGGATATCTGGTCCTGTGCATATGCCCGAGAAAAACTAATGGGGCGAGACATGGACGCAGGTTGAGGACATTTTGAAGTAAATAAGATTCAACGCAGGGTAAGCTACAACGTATTCACAGATCAACGACCACATTCACTTGCTTTACTGCAAGCACCAAATGTGGCTGGATGAAGTATAAAATTTTGCGAGTATGAATTACCCTATTTATTACAGTACTGGTAGGGATGCAACGCGTAGAAACGATTGCTGTGCAAAAGTATAGAAGATTATTTTCAGTATCTTGAGCTATAGTACATTTTTTATATAGCTTGTTTGTTGCTCCTTTTGAAGCTTATTTTTTCACAACCATTTTATATTTATTTATTTATATATTTTTTTTTTCTTAATTCCAGCATCATTAAATTGTACATTTCCACAAAGATGGGAGGGATCATGGTTTCAATCCGGAATTCAACAATCAATACATATTAAGGGGTCACAGTTTAGTTATCGAGGCAAATGTACAGCATCGGAGGGTAACAAATATTTATTAGTCGACGAGTAAGTACCGCATTATTAATTTTATATTTCTTTAAACTTAAAAACAATCTTTTAAAATTAAGTTAAATCCAATAACATAAGTTAATATAGTTAGACTCTTTCTATCGTTTTCACACTTAAAACTAAAAAAAAAATTATGATTATTTACTATAAATTTTTTTTTACCGTATACTTTTATATAAATTTAAATTAAATTTTTTTATTTTGTTTTAAAATCATAATTTTTAGTTTCCTTTTTATTAAATTTTATCTTAAAAGTATAAATATTGAAAATATCCAATTTGTATGAATGGGCAAAACTGTTATGCTATCTGCTGTTTAATTGTGTGTGATGCGTGTGCATTTAATATGACAAAATAAAAAATAATGAATCATAATATTAAAACAAGAAATAAAAAGTAAATTTTCGTTATTAAACTTCTTATTTCTTGTGATTACATATATAACTCTAAAATTTCTTTTCTTATTCGAAAAGAAAACAAAACAAATAATAATAATTGTGTAAATAGTGAAACTTGTCATTACAGATTTAACATTCCGTTATTATAATTAATTTTTTATTTTTATTTTTAATTAAAATTTTATTTGGACTTGTTCAATTATTATTTTTTAATTCAAAATTATTAATTTTATTTTTATGTTACAAGTTTTTATCAAAAAAAAAATAAATGAATGCAAAAGAGAGTAGCTTTTCTAATATTATTTATGATTATTTTCTTTAAATTTGTTGTTTTGTTTTTGTTTTAAAATCATCTTGAAGAAATTCCGATTTTGATTATTTTTTTTAAGAAAGAAAAAGCACATTTGTTTTTATTATTTTATATTTTATTATATTTCTTTAAAATAAATAATTTTAATTAATTATTATTATCATTTATAAATCTGTTCACTGAATTGTGTGTATTAGTAAAGAAATGCTGCCACGTAATTAAAATGTCCTTTTTTATAACAAAAAAAATTTTAATTTTAATCTTTTGGTTTATTATTTAATTTCGAAAATTTCAAATACTTGTGTTATTAAAGTTTCCCAAGTTTTTTATAATCAATTATTTTTGCCTGCATTATTTAAAAAAACAAAAACTCATTTGTAAAAGACTTGATAATAAGATCTATTTCTTGTGATTTTTATGGTGGTAATTGAAAGTTGTTTTGTTATTCTTTAACACAACAAAATATATTTTAGTTTTATTATAGAAACTCGAATCAAAAACTAAAATTTGATTACTAAATATCAATTTGTGGATCTTTTTGTGTGTTTTACATTTTTTTGAATTGCCAAGGGAACAAAAATTCTGGGTGTATAATTATGGTTTTATTTAATCATCAATAATTCTACAGCTTGTTTTTGATCTTGGTTTCCTGGAACAATCCTCCCCCAGAATTGTCAATGCCTGGCTTGAAGTCTCCAATTTATTATACTTAGAGTTCGTAGATCTTTTTCTACGCTATCTGTATATCTTTTTTAGCGTCCCATACTCTGTGTCCGTCTGGTCTTTTGTTCATAATATTGTTCATGCTGCTATCACATGTCCCGACTATCGATCTCTACTATGGGATTCTCGGAGAAAAATTACCCTTGATCAATGGCACATCCTGGAAATACTACCCTTTGTACTTTGTAAAAAGTACCAAATCAGGCCAATTATTGATATAAATATAGTATATGGTTACAAAAACACAGGGTGATATGCAAAACTCTAAAAAAAACATTCAGAACGCCCTAGCGATTAACTAAAACCTATCAACAGCCAGCCGATTTGTAAATTTCGTGTATATACTCTGTATATGTACAACAACCAAACGATATTAGAAAAATACCAGACACTTAAGGGGAGGTCCAACCCGAAAATGATGAAAAATGAGAAAAAATATCATTTTTTTATTATTGTGGTTTCAGATACTATGATTCTTCTATTTAGTGGTGCAAACGGAATTTTGATACGAGTCTTATAAATGTTGTTTTTTTAACAATTTGTCCGGCGGTGCATAGCGCTGTATGAAGCGTTGCTTTTCTTTCAGTACCATTATCTCGGAATGTTATATTTCATGTTTTCCCGCGGGAGGTTTCGTTTTTCTCGGTCAATTTTCAGCCGATTTACTTGAAATTTGGTACACACCTTCTTCAAAGAATAATAAAGGTTTCTGTAAGACGGATTTTTGATAACGTCTTTTAAAAAAAGTTATACTGCTTCAAACGAAAAAAACGCTCGAAAATAGCGGTAAAATGACGTTTTTCTTGCGTGTCTTTATTGAAACTAGCATAACTTCGAAACAAAATAAAAATTCAAAAATCCGTCTTACAGAAACTTTTATTATTGTTTAAAGAAGGTTTGTACCAAATTTCAGGTAAATCGGCCGAAAATTGACTGAAAAAAATGAATCCTCCCATGGGTATATTTTTCACCCTTTCATTCAAAAAAGGTTGGGGGGAATTTTTGAAGAGGGTTTTTTTAACTCATTTTCGGTTAAAGTCAATCAAGATACACAATATATCCAAAAATCGTGAAATTCGGTGAAAAATTGTAGATTTTAGCCATTTGGGTTGGACCTCCCCTTATGAAATATATGACCAACGGACTGGTTTTTATTCCTTGCTTTAGGTACTAGGTCAAGGTACTGCGTCCAATAAGCAATCAATATCCAATAAGCCAATAAGTATCCTAAGTATCCTAGCATAATTTCTACTGTATCGTAACAATTCATTGACCGTGGTAAGAGTCGCCAGTATATCGTACACCTCTGCTTGGCAGTTGTTAGTGTGAGTCATTGCTCTACTGAATCTGGGGCTTTCACTCCAAATACCGGCGTCTACACCTGTTTCAGTTTTGGAGCCATCGATGTACCATACTAGTACGATGCTTTAGGAAAAGCCCAGGTTAGTCTGTCTTGTCTGTGTACTCGGCAGGTTACTCAAATTTTGAGATCTTTAAGAGCATGCAGTCCGATATCATCCCTGCTTCCAGAATCTCTTCTATAATGTAGATTATTATAGAATGTCCTCATCCAAGACCGGTGCCCAGATAGCCATTCAGATTGAGAAAGAGTCTCGGTAATGGAAAGGCAGACAAATCTTTGATTTTTACTTAAATTAGTTATGAAACTTTTAAGCGCTGTTCTGTACCACGAAACTAACCACGATACCTTTGGGCCAAAAAGTAACTGCCGTTAAGTAGCTCTAGCAGTTCATCTACAATAAGGCATCACAGAAGTGGAGATAAGACTCCTCCCTACAGACATCCTTTTGCTATCAAGATGAGAGAACATAAGTTTGTTTTTGCGAGCTCCTAGAATAAGGTTGATCTAACCTCAGAAAGTGCTATTTAAACTTCGTCTATTTAAAGCTTTATCTGAACTTAGTGGTTGACCCTGAACATAAATTTCCCTTATCAACCAGGGCCGGATTTATATATTGCGGGACCCCAAGCACAACCTCGTGATGGGGCCCCCCTTTCATAGTAGCGCACGGTGCGCTGCTACTGTTTTCTTTCTTTTCTGCTTTGAAATTTTGAAATGTTCGTAGTTACGTTTAGTTTTACATTTATTGTTTTAGTCGCAAA
The DNA here is from genome assembly GCA_949987705.1 of Thereva unica. Taxonomy (NCBI): domain Eukaryota; kingdom Metazoa; phylum Arthropoda; class Insecta; order Diptera; family Therevidae; genus Thereva; species Thereva unica. Next base: position 127,974,925 of record OX465283.1, on the reverse strand, counting down.
ACTATGACGGTAGTTGAACCAAACAAAATATAAGAGGCGCGGGCCCCCTCAGGGTAGGGGCCTCAAGCAATTGCTTGTTTTGCTTGTTGGTAAATCTGGCACTGATCAACCTACCCCATTGTCTTCAAAAAAAAAAAAAAAAAAAAAAAAACAAGACACTTATGTATCTGCCTGAAAGATTTAGCCAATTTGTGTATTCCGTGAATCCACACGTCACAGTACCCACGTGGAACTGTATCCTCGTGACACAATTCAACCGTGCCACGGTTCATCCGTATATGGTGCGAATAGACACTTCGCACTTTTAATCCATTTCCGGTGACTTTTTTGTTAACTGAGACCGCGCTTTTTATTATATGTACAATCCATTTGGAATGATTTTTAACAATATCGGTTTTACTAGGTTACGGTGAACTGCACCATTTCAATTTCACCCAACAAACATCTGCATTTTTCTCGCGATAATGCAACTGCTTTTTCCACCGTTCTCAATTCGAGGCCGCTGTTATCTAATTTGGTATCCCTTACTTCTGACCACGTCACCTTTCTAGTGGAGATTCAGTCTACCTCTCCGTCGCAAATCTTTCAACCTAACTTGATTCGTTCTCCAGTATTGACATAAGGTGTCAACTATTATCTGAAGGACACCCCTTTTGGTCATGGATCATTTAGATCAGACTGCTTCCTGTTGAGCAACCATGTTGTGCAACCATATGGAACCACTGTAAAACTTATACAGAAAGCAATTTTGTCAACCAACAGATATCCAGTGGAATTTTTAACCATTTTAAAGAGAGTATATACGGTCTCACGACGGCCAAACTTGACCAAAGATTTAAATGGCTAAGTTAGTTGTACAAACGAGCAAACGACGGCTAATTTGAATCAAAAAAGAATCTGTACCAAATGTATTGTTGACCCGAATAAGATATGCCCATTCTAGTTCACAGACGAGACACTTATCCGTCCGTGTTGTCCTTCTCTTCTGAGCTCGTTTATTCTTCTTTACTTGGCTGTGTTCTATAAGATAGCTGTATGCTCAGCCCATGGCATTCTTACCAGTCGATCTGATCTTTAAAGTCGTTGTTACACAATGCGATATAGCATGCGATTAGGCCTACTCAGTTACTACAGTGTCGCTATTCGAATTGCTGATGTGCGTGTCGGTCAGTACCTCGCATCCGAGTTACCACATTTTTATTTTTACTCGCGTCTTGCCTTCCAGCAGCTCACATGCAGCTCGGACGTCAACTTTCACGGTATTGCGAAATGACAATAAAGTATATAGCTGCTGAAATCTTTGAAAGTTATTGACGTGCGAGTACAATAACTCGTATTGTGTATACACGCCTTAAGCTCTTTCCTTAAGACTTTTGGATAAGGAAGCCAGCTGTAAGAAGCAATGCTTTTCCTTAAAAAGCTACCTTTATTCGAGCCTGATTAGCGAATCCCAAGATTTTCTGCATTATATCGTCTCCTCCGGAGCCCTTTGTCAGGAGGATAGTCATGCAAATCGGAGTTGGTATCTCGGTACGTTTGGCTGATCATGATATGGTCTATTTGTTTGCGGCTGGCCCCATCAAGAGATATTCTAGCATTCGCATCAACCAAATTTTTACTTCTTACCATTTCTATAACTCGTTGCCCATTGCCATTAATGCATTTATTACATAACAACTGTAAAGGCATAAAGCTCCTGTTCTAACCACTTTCAAGTACTCAAACTTTTTGTGTTCGTGAGATTTTTTATGAACATATCATCAAATCCTTTAGCCTTTTTGGCGCCATTGTCGTAATTTTTGTGGTACTTATTAACTATTGCTTGTTACACAATGAAATTGTTCAACAGGTGAGATTAACACCCTAAGGCTCACCTTTCTTTTAACGGACTATTGTGGTCATAATGGCTCGTTGTCTCTTTTAGGATAGTTACCTGTGTCGATCGCTTGGTTAAGATCATACTTCAACCAGTCCAGATTTTTTTCAAATCAGACCTACCTTAAAGCGCACTGGCTGGTAATAATTATCTGATTACTTTTTTCACAATTTTTATTCATTGTTTCTTTCGCGCCAAATACTATGAAAAAGATACAATTAGGTATGTGATTATCAGAAGGTTAAACGCAACCACATTAAGTTATACGAAAGAAACAAATAAACTTTAAACTCATCACAAGTTCGTAGTCTAACTATAACAAGGTGCTTCTGTGGAAAATTTAACCTAAAAAGCTTCTATGTAATTTTCATATCTTCTAATATTAATCCAACAAATTTTGCCCAAACCCAATTTTCTTGTGTACCTTCGTTTTTTTCTATTGTATATTCCATATTTTCAGTGGATTCTCTCAAGCACAATTAATTATTCCAGCATTAAGGTATCGATTTTTGACACCTTAATTATTGTGAAAATGTGCCAGTTGTTACATTATATATTTCAACTAGAAAGTAATTAATCACATAAAATTGGCTCCTTTGAGAGAATTTTAATTTCAGGTTCGTTAATGAATCTTTCGATTATCCGTCAATAACTTTTCTCTTATATAATAATTTTATGCTACTACACCTGTACTTAATTGTGTATGTTTTGGAAAATATTTATTATATAATATTATTCCAGGTTGGAGGTTGTGTTTTTCATCAATAATTTTTTCTTTGGTAATTTCAATGTTTATCTCCTTCTGTCCAATGAACTATTTGTGATGGTGTTTTGGCGAATTTGAAGAAAATTGTAGATTTCGCTTGTTCCTTTGCGATATACCTTAAGTCTCTGAACAATGTTTCATTATTGTATTAGTAGTTCAACAGTGACATGATACCCCCCCCCCCCACGCTCAATTAGGAATTCTTTTTGTAGTACCTTACCTATCACACTAATCAAGAGTAAAATCGATAGTAAAAATCCCTGCTTTGCTCCAGAAGTAGGTGTTATATGAGGTCAGAGAGGTTTAGGTTGTGTGATACTCTGCACTTAAATGTCTATTGGCCTATTTTTATAAGTTTACAATTTTATCTGGAGCTCCTATATTGTTCAAGCTGTTCTAACTACCCTCAAAGTTGAAGCCCATCTAAATCTTTAAAAAAGTTGGTTACTAGAACTAATTCAACTCGAAATATTGTTCAATGATAATTCTTAATATACATGACCGACTCAAGATATCTGTGAACAGAAGCTAGTTTGCTCTTCATTGCACAATATATCATCAATAGGTGTGCTTCTTTTTAATAATTGTTTTGCAAAACAAACACAACCCTAAAGACAACCCCGCAACGTCTTACGGCAAAACTAGCTCGCACACCAATACCTTTAACAACGCATTAAGTTTGGTATGAAACGATTTGACGAGCTATTTGGAAGAAATAAATATTGCTCAACGATCAATATAAACTTCAATGAGTGGTATCGATCATGTATCGATTGATCTATTCTCTAATCTTGTTATAGGGTGCCTTGGCGGGCCCTGCGACCTTTTATTTGGTTTATTTTCCAACCCGGTTTTAAAAACATATAGCTTAGCGCTCTTTATATATGTAACCTAAAACTGATTTAGAGTTCATATCCCAAATCTCTCGAACAGCGGCCCGTCAGGAGCTCTGTTATTATTTTTAGTTCCCACTTCCAGAAATTTAAAAGTTTGCCTTGACGATTTGTATAAACCTTTTAACTAGACTAGCTGGTCGACTAGTTAAAAGGTTTTTTATGGCCGTTTTTACCTGTCAGCTTGCTTGCTAAGCTGCAGAAAGGTTCCGGGCCGGCAAGGGATGAGTTTGCCCCTACTCCTATTTCCTTCGTGGCCTGGAATCCTCATCGGCGTAACAGTGTTGTTCCTGCTGAAGGATTTCAGGATAGGACACAATCCAGGAGTCTATGATGACATCCTGTTTTATTTTTATGTGATAGTCTAAGCTTGGTGTCATCGTTTGTACTTCTAGTCCGTCATGTCGTACAATAGAGAGTGGTGAACCTTGCGTTTGAACTCTTGGGTGTTGTATGAGTTCAGGAATACTGACTGAGGTAAGTTGTTCCAGTCGCGTTGTTCTTGTTATAAACGAATTTCGAAATCGGAGTGTGCGCGAAGATAAGGGCTGTAGTTTATAAGGGTGAGCCGAGCGGGGAAGTCTTGTGTTGCGGGAGAAATGTTGCCGTGGAGGCATGTGGTTACTTATTTCGGTGGAGCAGTCGTAGTGGTAAAAGATCCTGTGAGTTTTAATGGACAACAGGCCAGCTTGACTCTCCGAAAAAATAACAATGTTAGAGCTATTTGGAGCGAGTTCCTCAGCCTAAAAAACAGTAAACGGGTAGTGCTGAGTGCCGTGGATATTTTGCTCCGTGGGCCCTATACGCCCAGTCCTGCCTCCTTGGTTTAAGATCCGGCAGTATAACAAAAGCCCATGCTTCCTCTAAAGAAAGGCTTGCTAGAATGGCTTTAAAAGTATCGGACAGTATCATTGGCTCCAGGTTTTGCACCTTGAGGATCGATAAATGATCCATAAGATATCCTGGCTTAAAGGAGAAAAGCTCCTGTAGACGCAGCACCCCGCCATAGCCTCCTCCTTCGGACAGATGCTTTTAGCTCCTGTCATATCAAGGCAGGCTAGTCTTTGCACCGTGGCCAGCTTAGACACAGCACCTTTTTGTTTTCATGCCATATTTATCGGGTTTCGATGGAATATTTTTTTAAAGGACATTGATCTCTAAACAGAACTAGCTGTTTACAAACCGTTATATTATCACTTGGGATGTACACTTTTTCTAAATTTATAACTAATTTCTTCCAAATATCTCTAATGTTAGCCAATTTGTTTGGAGATCGACGAAAGCTTTCTGTAGCTCGTATTTTTGTATTTTGAAACCGCCGCATGCCCGGGGTTACTTTGTATATACATAGTTGAACCATAAAATTTGAGCCACATTCTGTCAAGTGCTACATTATGAACCTCATCGTGTCCACTTATTATTAGTATTCCGGTAAATGCTCTAGGCTCCGAACAATCAATCGGTATCCAAGGTTTAATTTTGTGTGTTTAGGACTCAATTTGCTTCCAATATTTGTAATAATTCCATGTTTTTTTGAAGATCCCTTAAGGGCGTTTTCAAACCAGTATTTGCTTAGGGTTGAAATTCGAGGCGAGTACCTATAAACACATTCCGGAGCAAGAAGCATTGCCTGTCGCCAAGTCATTGTTCTGAAAGCCAATATATTGTTATGAAAGCCAAAATTTAAACATATAAATGCGCATTGCAACTGAACACATAACAATTCTTAAGTCTTAAAACTACAAATTCAATTGTTGCCACAAAACGTTATTCTTTGGCTCATTCTAAAATTCATCAGAAAGATATTCCACGATAAATTCCATAATGTACTTGAGATCACTGTCCAAAATCCAAAACTAAAAAGTAATCACGGATATCGTTGAACATTGAGCACTGATACAGAAAGGGTGGTGACGTAATGAATTCATTACGGATACTCTCAACATTCTAGAAAAATGTTAGGGCTCCTTTCAGGCACCCTTTTAGTTTTTTTAGATTCGTTCTTCTTACCAGGTTGTTATTTCAGTATTGAAGTCTAGAAAGTAGTCTAGTGATAATAATAAAACAAAATTTATTTCTGTATTTCAATTATTACTTTTTTTTTCATGAAGTTTTGGTTTAATTGTTTTTATAAATTATATCACCCATGAAAATGTATTTTTTCTTATTATCAAGTCTATACAAATATAAAATTAAGGTCGTTTCGTTCACTTTCAATCCCAGCATTGTCCATTTCCCCATTTTTTGATAATTTTAACTTAAAACTCAAAAGTAAAAAATTCAATGTTTGTTTCTTCCTCCTTTTAAAATAAAACATTATTTTTTTAATATTAAGAAAATCAATCTATATAAGCCAACTAGCTTAAAAAATAATTACAAACAAAAAAAATTTGAACAAATTTTTTAAATATTTTTATTTCTATATTTTTCTCTTCTACAAAACCATACAAAAAATCAATCCGAATCCGCATAATAAAATTCGATAAACTCCAATATCGATTTTTTTCAATGAAATTCATCGTGCTACCAACAAATCAATATCATCAAAACTATTTTCGTCTGTGCAAATCAATAAAACCAATCCCGGTGGTCATCAACAATAATTTTCTCAACCAATTCCGAATATCAACAGAAAAGGATGTCATCGGTGCCTGGTTATCTACGAAAAGCATAAAAACATACTTCAATACAAAGAAAGTGAGTGCGAAGGTGACAATATGTACATGGATCAATCGAATCCAGCTGCGATGCCCATGCGCAGCGTACTTAAAAGTGATCATAGGGGGGGAGCTCATCCCAACTTGAACGGGCATTCAAGACTATCCTCATCGGATCAGTATATAATGCGATCCAATGATGATATCAGTGATTGTAAGCATTTTTTTTATATATTTATTACTTCTTTATTATTATTTTTTTTATTTTAATTTAGTTATTTACGTTTTATTTTTACTTACTTATACTTTGAAATGTAGTATTTTTATTTCTCTTCTGTTTTATTTATTTTATTTTCTTATATTTCATCATTATTTAAAACTTTTTCTTTTATTACTTGAAACTTTTAATTTACTTCTTTTTTAATTTATTAAAAACCAGTTTTCATAATGATCATCAACATATTTTTATGTTTTAATTTAATTTTATATTTCTACTTAATTTTTGTTTTTTATTTTATCTTTCTTTATTGAATTTTTTCATTTCTTATATTTAACTTAAATACGCAATGTCAGTACGAATTCTATATATAAAATTTAATTATTTAATTAATGTGTATGGGATCTTTTTTAAATGAAAGTCAGTAACTAAAATGAGTTTTTTAAGTCCGGGATACTTCGCTTGGATATATAATCGAGATATCTGTTGCGATGAATATATATCAAAAGTATTTTTTGTTTCATAAATTGTTTTTTATTATTATATTTTAATCTTATTTTTTTAAAGGCTTCAATTGCTGTATGGCTGAATTAATTTTAATGGCTATTTCCTAATTAATACATAACTACACCAAGAATATACATTTGTTTGTAAGTTGGTTTTATGTTGCTCAGTGGACTTCTAGATATACTAAAACATTTTTAATGTTAAGACGTCATTTTTATGAATTCTTAATCAAATTTTAACATGTAGAGAAAATATAACAACCCATACTATCGATATTGGAGACAAATTCATTTTACGGTTTGTTAGATGCTATATTTTATAACAAGGATTGGTTTCCGTGTGCTTAGACTAACCACATTTGTAATTGCTACCATATGTATAAATAAAGTTTCAATGGGTATTTGCCATTGTATTTCAACCAAGTTCCAATAAGATTTTTACACTGGTCTTCTTATTGAAATTAAACACGCCGTCAAAGACGTTTGGTTTTTGAAAATGCGTACTAGCATGAATAAACTATTTTCTTGTCTATTGATAGGAAAAATTAATAATGAAGATTCGACTTGCTTCATAATATTCCCCAGTACCTACATGCAATAGACTTGACCGACGTTTGTTTTCACTTCGTTGTTTTCAAAATCAGGAAAGGGAATATCGTCATTATAAATTTTTGGAAATATAAAAAGAGTAGAAAGGGCTAGTCCTGATTAGTAAATAAAGATCGAAGAAAAATTGATGCACCGGTGCTTCGCCACAAACAAACCCAATTGCTACACCTGAGTGCGATCTCTCAACAGTTTCAGGACTAGAACTAAAAAAATTATTTGGTATATTAATGTCCAAACCAAATGCAAACGTTTATATTTTTAGAAGTACATATCGTCGGTCTAGAACCAGAACAACGTATGTCCAAAAAAAAAAATAATTCCTTTTTTGAATTTTCTGGTTGTAGAAGGGTTACTTTATCCGTCTTTATATAAATTCGGCCATAACATTTTATAATAGTAGTAGTTTCCATTTTATCGTATCTCCATTTCACATAACGATAATGCATAAAATTCACCTTTTAATAGCTCTCCTGTAAAATTTCAAAATTGGTGGTTACGTTCTTCTGGTTCTAGCCCGACGATATGAGCTGGTAAGTAGCACGCATACCGAACAAATGCGCCCGGTACTATTATGACAAACTCCTGCTTCAGGTACGACAACTGAAAAGTACGTCTGCTACATACTCCCACTATAGGTACGAAAATTTAAAAATATAGACGAAAAGTATATGCCCGAGTATAAACGCTTCTGCTACAGGTATGAGAGTTGAAAAATACGCCTGCCTGCGACGAGTATGGACGCTTCCGCTACGGGCACAAGAATCTATGTATAAGAATGGCTCGCCATAGAAATATGGATGCTTCCGTTGGGAGTCGTCCATTAATTCGTAAGGTTATTTTGGCGATTTTCGACCCCTCTTCCGCTTAATGAAATGTCGTGGGATTTGATTTTATAAAATCTCTAGTATTTTCCGCGGGTCGCTTCCACCCGGCTCGAACGCCGATATCTTAGTGGAAAGACATGTTTTACTTAATTTAGCCCAGTTCTCTCCATAACACTGATATACACCCTATGTCAGTGGGAGAAGAGAATGTAAAGGCGGCTCCACATACGCCGTATCCACTCAGAACGGAATCTAGGCGAAGAAACCATCCCCACTCGCGTTCACGGGCTCTCGCGGCTGTTCACGGCATGAGTCTTGAGGCGGCTTAACAGCTGACTCAACTCTTAAAATCGTAGGGGTAACTTTAGGGCGTCCATTACCCCTTCATGCAACCGTCAATCAGTTCAATCGGACATGATTAATAGAATTCAAAACATATGTCAGTCATAGCAGTAACTGCAGCAAAATTGACAGCAAAACCTATCGTCTAATGGACCCCTAAGGGAGGATCTGCGATGGAATGATCACATATTCCAAATCGCCAAACAAACCTCCAATGCCTTGGATTTCTTAAGAGATGCAAGTTCCTCCTCCAGCCAGCCGCCTTGGCTATAATCTACAATCCCACATTCGGCCCCGTCTTAAATGCAATAAGCGTATCTAGGCAGGCTCTCTTAAAACCACTTTGGTTTGCCTCGACAAGGTGTAAAATCGTGCCATCAAACTCATTGGCGATGGCACTTTCCAGGCCTCTATAGCCCTTTATACTTTATCGGGCGATACCCAGGTCTCCTTGTGTATCTTCTTGAGACAAAAGTAAAGCTATGACCTAATATTCCGTACCGTACCGTAACCGTAAGTACCGTAACCTACGAACATAAGTGTTCATATGGCACCGACCTAAATTGACTTAATAAACTTGCCGAATGTTCGTTAAATTCTCGAATGGTCCGTAATGGTGCCGTAAGAATGGCACGAAACCTTAGCATCCGTTAGCTATTTAAAAAACTTGTTCACATTTTAACAATTTTTTTAAAAATTGGAGCAGTAAATGACTTGAAATATTATAATTATTACCCTACACAACAATCTTTCAAATTTCCATTTCCTTTTTTTCTAGAAATAATCATAATAAGTAGGTTAGTGTTGTAAAATACGACACCCTTTGTTGTTTTTATAAAACTATAATGTCCGTTCCAATGCGGCCCTGTACTCATTTATTGTCCTGAATCCAATTTTTTGATTTTTAGAAATGTTACACGGTAATATCCGTGGATGTTTCTCATTTTATTTATTGCGCGATTTTTATTCCTTCTTTTCCTCTGATCACTTCTAATCTGTTTGTAATGCTTCCACAGCTTAAATAATGCAAATAAATCTCTTAAATCTTTGTTTATGCTATCCATTTTGCACTTGTCACTTGCCACTTTACGTTTTCATTTAGGGCATCTGTCAAAATGCCGTAACTGAGCTCAGATTCGTTCAATTTTGTTACGGTACGGTACGGAATATTAGGTCCAGGCTTAAGTTCCACCTACCATGAGTTGGTGAGAGCTGCAGAAGTCAACGAAAAGCTCACCACCTAGCTTGTGCCTTGATTTCCAATTGTGTGGTCAAGGCCCGTGATGTTAGGGCTGATCTGTGCGTTTAGGTCATTCATTAAAACAACGATGCCTCCCCTTGGAATGAAGCGAAAAACCTCATTCAGTCGCGTCGTCTACGTCTTCAGTTGGAGCGTAGCATTCGACGTACTCCTTAGTTTGGTACGCAGGCGCACGGTAATAAACCTCTCAGAAACTGGTGACCTACTGATGAGGCTGGACCTGGCTTCTTTGGTGAGCATTACGCCAACACCATTCCTACGCCTTCCAGTTTCGTTTCTGTCAGAATATAAGAAGGACTCACTGCTTGGGCCGATATGTTCTCCGCGATATGTTCTCCGCGTCGGGCTATTTGGTCTCGCTGAGTCCCATGACCTTGATTTTATATCGGTCCATTTCGTTGAGGAGTTCATCCAACCGTCCACCAGCAAACAGTGATCTCACACTCCATGATCCGATTCGTATCCTCGTGCGGAGAGCAAAGTTCGTCGTCGTGTTGTCCATCCGGTTCCGTGGCATTGTTTGCCGATTCGTAGCATTGGTATTTTTGAGGAAGCGGGTCGCTAACCCTCAGCCCAACGACTTGAAACCCTGTTTTATGGCGCAAAGAATTCGCCATTCGCCCGTTAGTTCCTTCCGATAGAAGTACTCTAGAGGCACCGCGGAGAGGTGGGATTAGGACTTCTTGGGTTTTAACAGAAGCGACAAATCGGATGTCACCACCCTCTAAGTTAGTCATTATGAATAAGCCATATGAAAGGAATCTTATAGAACGGTTAGACTTGTAGAATCCGCCGTTCATGTTCACTACCTTTTTTGAAACGAGCTTTTTAGACAAAAGTGTCATATTACCCAAAAAAGCTGTTTAGGTCCAATTTCATGTGTCAGGTTATTTCTGGATCATACAGTTACGAATTGTATCCCTTCAATGTTGGTATGCATATCGCTCGCATCAAACAATTTCTTAAACTTACAATTAAATAATTTTTGTTTTTTAATGACCTCAAATCTCTGGACAAATACAATTTAACTACTTTTAAAGGAATTTAGTTTATTTAAATAAATTAAATATTAAGTGCAGATCAATTAAATGACACCCAGTATCAATATAGTGCTTTCTACTGACTATTATAGTATTTTTATTTAATCCTATCTATTTCAAAACAAAGAATCCCGAACTGTCCAATGAAATGAAACTGTTCTTACTTTTTCTACGAACATATGCAGTAATAATATATGTTACAACATCGTTGCGTAACCACATCTCTTTATAATGATCCTAATGTTTCTAAGGCTACATCATCAATAGTACCCAGATTATTGCAAAAGTTTTAGAGCACATAATTCGATTTTTATAAAATTAGGTAGATGACTATGTGCTGATCGTTCTTTTAAGGGGTATTAGTACTGGTTGGTTGGTCTATTGCAAGAGACCGTACACATTCCAAACCATCTCTAAGCCCCTTGAGATGTCATTGCATTTTCTCTATAAAAAATGTAAGCTTGTTATTTCTAAGTTTAAATTTGTGAAATTTATTCACTTTTTTAAACGTCAGAATTATATTATAAATTCAACTCAACAGTGAACGACTGAAGTTAAATACTTGCTAACACAAAGAATAAACAATTCTTGGAATTTTGTCTGATATTTGATAACTTTTGTTTCTGATTCAAGCATTCTTGGAATTACCTTGAATCGTCTTAAAAACCTTGTTTTGTCTAAAAATCAATTCATTCTCTCGTTCTATTGTATAAAATAAATTCTCCCTCGTTTTGGTTCCTATACATACCATCTATTTATTTGACGAATTGTTAATACCATCAACTTTACGTACATATGTATATCAATTGCGATTTTTTAAGATATACATTTTCATACAATCCCTTGCAGATATCTGTAATTTCATCGTCTAGAGGTCCTGTAGTATTCATACCCCTAGCTGCTAGTATATAATTTTATCAAGTTTATATCAACTTTCTTTAAATCTTATCCACTAGACTTTGAATATCGAAACCTATACCACTGATTCTCAAATCAGCAGCGTCGATTCCATTTCCAAGCCTACCTCACTGTCACACATTGTATAAAAGGGTATGATTGATTTTTACTAGGTAACTAACGTTCTTGATTTCAACATGCTCTTTGTGCGTTTATATATTCTAGTGAATAGCACAGCCTAAGATGATTTTTGAGTACTATTCTAGGAATACTTAAAAAGTATCATTGCTGTCTCAATGCTATGAGTAACAAGAGTTTACGTAACGAATTAAATAGTATTGTATTACTTTATTCAACAAAATTCATTTTAAATTAAAAATATAAAAAGAAAAATAAAAGTCTCCAAGCAAAATTGATTTAGATAAGAAAATGTACCAGCATATAAGTATCCTTTATGAAATGCGATAAGTGAATATTGATGGATATAAAACTTACTTGAAAATTTTACCAAAATTACTCAATGAACTTTTTTAAGTAATGTGGTTATATTACTGCGTATAAGCATTCTTTAAAATCATGAAAATTAGACCGCCAAACCTTTAGACCTTGAACCTTGAAAGTTGTAAATATTAGTTTTGTTTAACAAAACCGAAAAAAGATCAAGGCAGCTCAGAGAAGAGCAGCTGTCAAAAAAAGTAAAGCAAGAAATCTTGTCTGAAGTCACTCTACCAAACCCTGTTAAATATGCTTCCGAGATTGCATTACTGGATCTTTCATAATCACAGGAGGACAAGCAGCTTTGGAAGTGTTTAGAATTTCGTTTGGGGGACTGCTTTGGTAAAACCCAGCCCGACAAACCAAAAGCCCTGCATTGACATGCAATGTTAAACAGTAAATGGAACTGGTATGGGAACGGGAGTGCTGCAAGCTTTTACGGTAGTGCTCAAACATGGCTATTGGATCTCTTCATTTCCCGCTGGGAAGTTAAAATTTTACGATGACGCGTTCGAGGGTTTCGAATGGTATTTGAAAACTAGTTGGGATGTGGGTTTGACCCCTTCGGTCCACACGATTAACTTCCCAGTATGATGAACGAAGATGGAATAAACTGACTTCTTACAAAATAGTTATACGTTTAGCACTAGTGGAAAATTGGCTAGTATCAGAACTGATGACAAAGCAATCCCGAGAGAAGCTAGTTCAAATAACTATAATAGTAGTAAATCCACAAGATTTTTCTAGAGAATTTGTTTTCCCTGAACGTTAGCAAACAAATATTTCCTCCGTATTTCGTTCGCTGCACTAAAGCGGGTGGTCAAATTCGTATTGAGCGTGCTGAAGCGCCGTTGACGAGCTGAGAAGCGAATGACTTCATTTGGAAATTCCAAAGCTTTCCGGAGATATTAGCAAAACTGTAACTGTTAAGTACTTGTCAGACTTGACCAAAAAGAACAAATTTTACGGTAACTACCGGAAATCCCGGGATGAACCGCAATTTCCTGAAACTGTATCACGCGTAGAAAATAATTCCCCGTCAAAAAGTGCTAATCCAAGGTTTGAAAATTCGGGCTGTTTGTAAAGGGTAACGAAATTTTTGCACGATTTTGAAAGGTTGTCGGATTTGGACAAGTGATGTTTTGTTCGAAGGCTATCGCTGTGCAGAACCCAAAAAAGATCACTTCTTTTAGAACGGGTCTCATTCCATCGAGTTTATTAGATATTAGCAAAACTTGTCTTTCTTACAATTAGCCGAAGTTTTTCTATTTAAACAAAAAAGGCCCGACCGAATATTATGAAATTTTTTTCAGATCATTTCTTCGTTAATATTATTTTTTCGGCACCTCAATGAAGTCGATATAGTTTTTAGTTCGGGCGGTATCGTGCAGGTACAAAAATCATAAACGTCGTTTAAACAAAAAAAAACGGTTCGACCGAATTTTATGAAAGTCTTTTTAGATCATATTTTGGTTAATACTCTTCGAACGGCAACTCAACTAAGTCGATATCTTTTATAGTTCGCGCGATATCGTGCAGGTACAAAAATCACTTATGTCATTTAAACCAAAAAACCCCTCGATATTATAAAAATCTTTTCAGATTATATTGTCGCTAATACGCTTCGAACGGCACCTAAAGTAAGTCAATATCTTTCATGGTTCGGGCGATATCGTGCAGGTACAAAAATCACTTACGTCGCTTAAACAAAAAAACGGTTGGACCGAATTTCATGAAAATCTTTTCAGATCATATTTCGGTTAATACGCTTCGAACGACACCTCAACGAAGTCGATATCTTTTTTGGTTCGCGCGGTATCGTGCAGGAAAAAATGACCACATCCGTACGCACATACACACACACACACATACTTCCTCCCAATTTTTTGCTTAAAATGCTCCTGGGACCTTGAAAGATGAAAATACGTCGAAATTTTCGATTTCGATTTTCGGACCGATTACAATAACTTCCTATACTGGGAAGTTAATAAAAAGTCTAGAGGTTTAATATCACATGATATTCACTGCTCACCGAATTATTCTCGCAATAAAACCATGGTTTGGATGTAATTGCAGCTTTTGAATATCTTTTGCTCTTTAGCCCAGCCAGGATGAGGCCACTGGACAAAATTTTGGTCAAAAACATTGGATCGATTTCCGTAATACAACTGAATTATTTGTAGACCCGGTGGCAGGCTAAGTCTTTCCATGTTGAAATGCCAAACAATATTGAACAAAAATACCATAAAAGTTTGGCCCCTATGTTGAAAGTGGAGTCGTGCGACACGTGACAAGTCTTTTGAGTTGAAGAAAGTGGTATTTCAGGTGAATTACGACTTACATCATAGCGGCCTAAACTGAACTTAGAACTACCACTCTCAGGCTACACTGTGCTGAAAGCCGTAAATCGACGGAAGCGTCCCTTTCTTCCACTGCAACGACTTATCACTTCGCATGACACGACTTGCAGCACAATGCTTACTGGAAAAAGTGCCTTCAAATGTATTCATGTTTGAAAAGTCGGGTTTTGTATAAACACTAGTAACAAATTTATGTTACAAATCATGTTTAAGACAGCTTGTTTATTGTTTGTATATCCAGAACTTATTGCATCCATATACAATTCAAAAAAGTATCAAAAGCTCAACATTTTTTTTTAATTTGGTGCATTTTTAAGGATATTATTATAGATTTTATAACATTATTCTCAAAATATTATCTACGTGTCGTGAAACATAACTTCTCTCTTTCTGCAAAGTAGTTCTACTTCCACAACTCATTCGTAAATTAAACTAAAAATGTACTAACTAACACCATCAGCCATCAGCTTTGAAGTCTTATTGATACGATTTTTTTATTATTTATTACTTACTTTAATATTTTGTTCCTTAACATTATTTATTTTCAATAGGTTCCCAAAAAATGTCCTTAAAATTACTTTATAAAACCTCGAAAAGAACTGTTAAAAATTTTGTACAAAATTTAACAAAAAAATTGACAAAACTTGACTCTGAAATCGTGTCAAAATATACATATACTTGACCATGGAATTAAAACGAATAAAAATATATTATTTATATTTTAATATTTTTTTAATTATTATTATTTTTTTATTATTTTTAATTTTAAATCAATCAAAAAAAATAATTAAAAAAAACTGTAAAAATTTAAAATGATACTAAAAAAGATGAAAATCGTTCAAACAAATGAAAAATTTTGAAAGCAAATTAACCCGTCCCAACGTTTTTTTAAACTCATCGATAATTTACATATAAAAAAAAGGAAAAACAACAGAAAAAACACCCCTTTTTTTTCAAAAAATAAATATTAAAAAAAATTTTAATAAAAAATAAAATATATATATTAATGTAAATTCCTTATTACCCTTATTTTAATTTTTTCAATTTGTATGTAAATTTTTCTCTTAAAAACTGTAAATAATTAAAAAAAACGTACAAAAAAATATAATATTGCTCCGATACGATATTTTTGTTTATGTTTTTTTTTTATTAAATTTTTATTTATTTCGTTTTTGTTTTTTTGTTGGTGTGTGCTTTTAAGAAAATATATTATTTTAAAAAAAAAATAAAAAAAACAACAACAATAAGAATATTTAAAATATATATATTATGACTTTGAAGAACAACAAAAAAAGTATAAACACTAATTTTATATTTTTGTTTTATTTGATTTTAAATTTTTTTTTTATTTTGTTTTTTTAGTTTAAAAAATATTTTTTTTTTATGTTTATATAACTATATTTTACTCCTTAAAGAAACAATACTCTTTTTTAAAATCGCTTATTCTCATCTATAAATATTTTTATAAATATTTTTATTCATTATGTCTCATATGTAAATATATCATAACTCAATATTATATATATATATAATTGTGTGTCCATATTTTTTAAATATTTTAAAAATTTACAAAAAAAAATATAAATATGAATTGGTTTTGATTTTTACAGGAATATATTTAAAATATTTTTGTTTATATTTTTTTATTTTATTTTTTATTTATTTCTTGTTTATATTTCGGTTATATTTGCACGCTCAGATGATTAAAAAAAAGTAATTATTTAAATAAATTTCAACAGAAAAAAAAAGATAAATATAAAAAAACACGAATTTTTTCAATATTTTATTTCGGATATAAAAAAAATTTTACATATATTTTTTATATTTAAATTTATAATTATATATATATTTATTTTTAAATATGTGTGTGTCCTTGTGTGTGCCGTCTAACCCATTCTACATTAATATTTATAATAAATTAATAATTTTTGATTTGTTTATTTTATTTACTATTTTTACTATTTAGTTGAAATGTTTTTTGTTTAAAAATTTTATTTTGTTTTAACTTTATATTTTGTTTTTTTTTTTATGTTTATATATTAATAACAATGTGTATAAACTAATTTTAGTTTTTGATTTTTATAATATATTTTTTATAAAATATGTGTTTGTGTGTCGTTTGTACAGAAATCGAAAAAAATATTAACTTTTTTTAAATAATGAATACAATTAATTTTATTATTTTGATATTTTTTTTATATAAGAAATATTTTCTCTTATAAAAATTTTGTTTTTATATTTATATTTATATTTATATTTATATTTATATTTATATTTGTTAACTAAATTCTCTTTTTATAAATTTTAATTTAATTTTTTTTATTTTTATTTTAAAAATCAAAAACTCAAAATTATTATAGGGCACCCATCCGGTTTATAGATTTGAAAAGGTGATATTGAGAAAAATATAATATTTTTTTAATTTAAATTAAAATAAAAAATTTATCATAGTCATTTTTGATAAATAAATTTGATAAAATCAAAAAAAAAAAAATAGTTGGTTCCTGCTTAATTAGAGACACATATATTTATAATCATTGTATTTTATATTCACCAATTTTAGGAATTTTAATTTTTTGTATTTTTCACTTTAAAACTTTAAAAATTTTTTGTTTCAATTACTTAAACTCTTTAAATTTTTTACAAAACTGTATTAAACAAAAAATATCGCAAAACTAAAGTGAAAAAAAAAAAAAACTGTTTAATTGAAAGAGCATACATACTAAGTGCTGCTGGCGCAATATTTTTTAGGTCGTCTATTGTCCTGCTGCGATGGAGGATTTCACGAGGGAATGAACTGAAAAGACTTCTTAATCCTTAGACTTTTCCTTTTAGTATGTGTTTTTTTTAGTATGTTTATTTTTACTAACTGGAGCTTAATGCGCTTAGTCATAAAAGATGTGGACTTTTTTTTGAAAGCACTTTAAGCAACAATATGTTGAGACTACTATTCGTATATGTGTATATCGTAAAACAGAGAGTCCACCCTACCCAACCCAACTCACGTTTTTTCAGGAGAACATTTTTGTTTTCTTATGCATATATATATACATATATGTATAAGTTATTCCCATACATACATATATAAAACATAACTAGGCCTACTTTCTTGCTTTTATCCTTTTGTGAAACATTTTTTTTTACTTGAACATGCACACAAGTATGGATAGGGGATGATGATGGGTTGCGCATATTGTAAGATGTTGTAGGTTATGAAGGAATGAAGTATGTAGGATTAGATGGAATTTAGGGTGAAACTGGGGTTTTTTGTACAATTTAAAATATTTTTTTAGATGAGATTTTAGGTGTAAAGACATGGCTTTTATAATTTTTAAAGTAAACCATATGAGTGAAAAATTATACAGGAATTACAAAAACAGAGTTACTTAGTTTTGTCTTTGTTACTTTAAAATTTCATTATACATATATAAAAACACACAGATAAAAAAATTTTCATAAATTTTTCGGATGATATCAGACAATGGGATTTTAAGTCTGTATCAAAGCCTTTCTTTCAACTTTGTGTACTTCGAAGTATTCGATTGCAGACTATATCTTTGGTTAATGTAAAATTAGTTGTGTCAGGAATAGTTAAAGAATTACATTTTTTACATCATTATGCTTCTGTCAATTCTCGACTATTGCCCTTCAATTATCGATCACTTCCTTTCGTTTGCTCGGCTAGTGACGATCTTCTTATAATATAGATCTAACATGGAACTTGAACCACAGTATTTATCGCTTTGGGGCAGTCTGGCTGCCACAAAGGCAATAACTTTGAAACTTCACTTCTGAAAGTTACTAGATATTGACCTTCGAATGGCTCTTGACTATGGTAATGTTACTTCCCCGGTTCTTCTAGTAAGGCATTCGATACTGTTGACCACATGGTCCTATTTACCAAATTGGCAACCCACATCCTCTGCTAACTACTTAATCCGTAATTACTTGCAGAAGCGGTCCAAAAAGTATGATTGCATAGCTCGATTTCGGATCCCTTACCGATAACGTGCGTCGTTCCACAGAAGTCCCTACTAGGTCTATTACTCTTCTCTATGTACATAAATGATCTTAGCGGGACAACCTTCAAACCCCACATGTATGCAGTTGATTTTCAGATTTACTTAAAGAGCAGCCCTGGACTGGCTGGGAACTATATTGCGGACATAAATGCAAATTTCAAGCGCATTCATCAGTGGTTTGTATCCAACCGTCTACAGTTTAATGCCTCTAAATCCTGTTGCATTCCAATGTATAGGAGTAAATTAGATATCGACTGTTTTCCACCTAACACATGCCTACCTTATCAAACGCGTATTATAAACCTAGGCGTTCATCTGCATTCACAAATCACCGATCATGTGATCATATTTCGCATAGGTTATCTAAAATTTATCGTGATTTACGGCGTCTCCGGCTATACACCACCATACTACCCTTAGGGTCGGGCACAGAGATAATTAAATCTCTAGTGCTATTATATTTTAATCACGTTAGCTCAGTCCAAAGAAGGATTCTATTTGCCGAGATAAGCTTAATGTTGCCTTCACCGACTGCGTTCGATTTGCTTGCAGTTTTCGCCGATCCGATTACATCAGACCATATCGTTTTTTCCTTCTGGGATGCACAATTGATAATTACCTATCCTATTCCTCAAGACATTGACATATGTTTATAAGCTTCTACATTCCGACTGTCCATCCTATCTACATGAGTATGTCCAGACAACAAGCTGTCGTGGCAATTGTATCACCTAGTTTTTTCTCAATTGCTATCAGCTGACTATTTGGTCCAACCCACTTTCTTCGTTGACGGCTCTGCAGCCGGAGCCTGGCCTTAACCTATCGCAACTGTTCTCTTCCATTGGTCCCGATTCTACGCCGGTTTCATCCAGTTTGGCATCCCTAAGCCATCCTTCCAACGGAGGGTGTGTGCGTCTCCTTCGCTATCGTACCTCATAGAACTTATCAATCCACTTTACACTTTTACAATATCGCCTTTAACGGAACTGTGCGATCCATCACGATGAATACCTACACACATAAAAACACACACACACACATAAACTTGGCCTCAAGGTAAGAAACCTTCAAGCCGTGGCCTGCCGGCGGCCTGTATGTGAATGGGGCATTTATAAATAGGCTCTTGGGAGAAAAGGCGGCAAAATTGCTTTTTTTTTAAATATATTAGAAATATAGTGAGCTTTGACTATTAAATACGAGAAAAAAGAATACCATTACTGTATAATAACACTGGTCTATTGTTTCAATATTTTTTCCTATGGAAAGTAATAAAAAAATAAAGCCTTAATTTTTTTATTGTTACTCGTAAACATTCGCATTCGCAAATTCGCATACCGAATATTCGCACTTTCGTTCGTGAATGTGAAAAATATGACATTCGTTACATCCCTGGTCTAAATACGTCTTCTCACAGGACATTTTCCTAAACATTATGAGTAAAATTGATACCGACACATGTAGATACTGCCTGGTAGGAACAGAAACCACATAATACATCCTTTGCTATTGTGCTGCACCCGAGGGGAACGTAGGTTTCTCCACACACAACAGAACGCGATTAACACCTACAGGGCTGTAAAACACAAAAGCAAGAGTGATGTAATAGCTGATTAAAAGCTTAAGTCAAGTTCTTGAATAAACAATTGTTGCAAGGATTCACAAAAGATCTATCACAGGTCAAGGTGTACCTAGCGCAGTTGTTGGCGAACGCTGTTGTAAAATTGAATATAATCCAATAGTTGGTTGGTTGGTTGCTTACGGCACACCAGGGATTGTAATTTACAACATCGTTGTATAAATCTCCATCAGTAACACAGAATGGCTTCAATTTTCCAAAATTCAGACTTTGACCATATAAGCTATATTTTAGAGTGATTTCTTAGGCTGCTGACCTTATTTTGTTTTGGTTTTGCTCCATCGCACAATCCTTCTTTTTGGAAATTCTTTTGAAACCTATAAATTCGTGGGTCACAACTAGGCGTCGATGCACTTGCGAATACAACTTTATTAAAACTATCAACTAGAAGAACTTTAAACGACTTCCTTACTAATTAAAATGTAAGGGGTCATCCATAAATTACGTGAGGCGATTTTTGGGATTTTTCGACCCCCCCTCCCCCTTGGTGAGATGTCGTGAGATCTGGCTCGAGGACTCCCCTTCCCCTTAATCTCACGTGAGATTTTTCAGATTTTTAAAAGGAATAAATTTATCGGAGCCTTGGCTTGACAGAAACATTCGATCTCTTCGCAATCAGAGAAATAAATTGTATAACCAGATAAAAAATAACCCTAATGTAACTGAGGAATTGAAACTGGAATACAATAGGTTAGCTTCAGAATTTAATCTTAGGTCACGTGAGGCCTATACCGCATACATCAATTCCGTTGGAGATAGTATTATAAAAGACCCCAAAAATTTTTTCGATTTCGTTAATTTAAAACGAAAGACATCAGGCTAGCCCTCAACAATGCCAAATGGTAGAATGCACTCCTCATGCCCCAAGTAATTTGTAACATGTTTGCTAATAGGTTTAGCGAAATGTATTGTACCAACTCTGTTTCAAGGCACACTGATCCAACTGATGCCCACACTCCAGTTCTCCTAGATGATCTATCCCTGTCGATTGAAGATATACTGACTGGTTTAAAAACCTTGACCCGAAAAAAGGTCATGGACCTGACAATCTGCCCCCTAGTTTTTGCAACCATGCTCAAATCATATCTCATTCCCTCTGTATCTCATCTTTAACAGATCATTATCCTTAGGAAAGTTTCCTACGTTGTGGAAGAAATCCTACCTCATAGATACCAATCCATAAGGCGTCTGATAAGCATTTAGTGGATAACTACAGAGGTATTGCTATTTTATCAACAATCCCCAAACTATTCGAAAAACTCATCCACGACAAAATTTCCCCTTTAATCGACCCACACTTAAATGAACAACAACACGGCTTCAGAAAAGAGCGTTCGACCACTTCAAACCTCATGGTCTTAATCTCCGAACTCCTCGGTATTATGGAGAAGGGCCATCAAATCGATGCTATATATACTGACTTCATCAAGGCCTTTGATAAGGTAGACCACCATATTTTACTTGTTAAACTCTCAAGATTTGGAATTACAGGTTCTGCTCGTGAATGGTTAAGATCATATCTCAACGGAAGAACACAGGTTATCAGATTTCAAGGATTCCTTTCAAAAGAAATCGAAGTATCTTCCGGTGTTCCTCAGGGCAGTCATCTTGGCCCTCTTCTGTTCAATATATTCATCTCTGACCTGTCCAAGAAATTAGAGAATATCCCCCCTCTCTTTTACGCGGACGATCTCAAAATATATTGAGTCTTTAAGTCCCAAACCGACGTATCCTTTATTCAGTCGAATCTCAATTCATTACAAGACAAGTCGAATCTCAATGCACCACTAATAAATTGCATCTTAACATCAACAAATGTTAAGTAATTACCTTCTCTCGTAAACATAACACATAGCAGTATTATTATCATCTCAACGACACGGTGTTGAATCAAGTCGATCAAATTGTCGATCTAGGTGTCGTTCTGGACAAAAAACTTAATTTTAATTTGCACTATGATAATATTACTGCCAGAGCCAACAAATTTCTTGGCTTTATAAAGAGAAGTGCTAAGGAATTCGACAATATTTGGGTCACAAAAACTCTCCTCTGTTCTCTAGTCCGCCCTATCCTGGAGTATGCATGTCCCATCTGGGATCCCTATATTTCTCATAAGTAGCAACAGGATGGAATCAATTCAGAAGAAGTTTATTCTCTTTGCTCTGAGAAGTCTACACGACCCGCGTGACTTTCTAAGCCTACCTCTAGGAGAAAATTTCTTATCGCGTCTCTCACCTTAGAAGTCCTTAACGGCAACCTTAAAGTGCAGTTTTTGTCGGATATGATCAAGTTCAATGGTGGCATCCGACTTACAAGACATACTAAACTGCTCAAAGATCGCTCACATCGGACCGAGTATGCAAAGAATGAGCCCGTTAATAGATGCTGCGTGGTCTTTAACAATTATAGATCATGTTACTCCCCTTCAATAAATAAAGCATCCTATAAAAAGAGTTAAATCCTCCCTGACATCCTAATTACTAACACTCTTTAGAATTAACTAATTATATATGCCAGTGTTTGTCTATAAGTACACTATTATTCTCTATTGTATTTAGTTTAAGTATGCCTTGTTTGGCAAATAAATAAAAAAGCTCTGGTATTTAACACTAAAAATACGTACTTATGGGCGTAAACACAAGATTTAATGGAATATAACTGATAATTCGAACTCTTACTTGCCCCGCTTGTAGTGGACACAGCAATGAGTGAGCATTCAGACTCAACAAGAATTTCATTACCCTAAAATTTGGCGAAGGCTCTTCCTGCAGTTCTATATTTTATTGGCCTTTTCGCGTGTCAGTTTTACTTGTCGCATTCGTCGAGTCGTGCGTTTGGCTAAAGTCGAGCCGTGCGTTTGGTGGCGGCTAAATAATCGAGGAACTACTATGATACTTTCTGGGGTTCCTATAAAATTGTTTGTGTACGATTTAGCCATACCTTAAGGCCCCCTTTCAGACACACGTCGACGACAGGTCACGGCCTGGGGAACGGGATGGTGTCTGCAGTCCAAGAAAACAGACAATAATCTTGGCTATTGTGGCTATTTATCGTCAGCTTGTGCCTGAAGATCTGAACTTCTATTCAGTCTCCTCAAGTCGTGAATTTGCGGCTCGAATTCACGCCGTATCCAGTCGGACCTGAAAGCAAGGCACGAGTTCGAGTTTTTCGAGGGTGTTTACGGCGTAAGCCGCCTTAAGGCACAAACATATTGGCACGGAGCGGAAACGGCGGCTGCCTACATCTATTTAATTTCTGCGCAGCGCCTGCCCCTGCAAATATGGTGGTCCGTGTATTTTAAAGGTTTTTCCAGTCACGAATATGTTTGTGCGTTTAAAGTTTTCGATGAGGCCATGATCAGTTTTGCACTTGAATTAACAATCTGCTATGCTAAACTGTCGTATTCGCCAGTGTGTCTGTAGGGTTGTTGTCACCTCCATGCCACGGCCTGTCAGGTCGGTATATGAAGTCCTCATCCCTCAGTCAGACTGAGTAATGTATGACCTTCATCGGGCCGTGGTTACCGAACTGGCCTGCCGGCGGGCTGTAAGTAAACGGGCGTCCTTAGTGGAGAAACTTACTTAATTTCACCCACTTTCTACCATATTTACACTGTTTCATAAAGGAAAAAAATACGAGATATTCCTCGAGGCCCCACCCCCCACGTGAGATTGGGTGAAATTCGACTCGACCCTTCCCCTAAACGCCTCACGTAATTTATGGACGACCCTAAAGAATAAGATTCAATTTTTTTTGTTTATTTTTATATTCTTGCATATTTATTTTTCTTTATTAACTCCCGTCCCGTATTTAATCATCCCCTCTAATTTATGAGCATCTCAATTTGTTTATAATTTTTTTAAATTGAATTACCTCTAAATAAACAGAAAAACTTATTAATAATTTAATCTACATACTTAAAACCGAAGAAAATTCTTGCAAACTTTTGCAAAAACTACAAACAAAACTTTCTGCAATTCTGCTTGCATATTATACAATACACAAAATGCAATACTAATAACGAAGTACAACTCGTACATGAGTTTGCAAAATATTTTTATATGCATACATACATATATACATATAGGAAAAACAGAAATGGAAAAAAAAAAAAAATTATGTAGAAACTTTTATTGCACTTTTTATATGCACAAGCAACAAAGTTATAAAAAGGCATTTGTATCCAGGCAAACCTCAAAGCTGAAGTCGCATAATATGCAAATGCATACCATATATTTTTTTTATCTTTTTGTATATATCCCCACAAATACGAGCTTACATTTCCATACAAATGCACAATTATACATCCTTTATAAAAAAAAGAAAATTCTGCAGCTACAATATTTTTGTGCATTGCACTTTTTTTTAGAGTTGCACAGACAGAAAGTTTCTAAGCTGTAAAGATTGCTTTCAAAAGGAGCTTTTCTAGTGCTCATGAAATATACTTTTAAAGGTTTTTATTATTGTTATTATTATTTTTCCTCTTATTGTTATCCTTTTTTTATCCCTTATTTTTATTTTTTTTGTTTGTTTCATTTTCATTGTGATATTCTTTGGTATTGTCCTTTGTCCTTTTTTTTGTAGAATTTTTGGTGGAAAATTCAAGAAGAAAAATAAACTAAATATTATAATTTCAACAAAAGGATTCAGACAATCATAGTGTAACTTGGGGAATTATTTTATGTGTGATAAGGGAAGAAATGTATAGGTTTGTAACAGAGCTGCATTTAAAGGAGATAGTCCCAATCTGTTTTGTGTATTTTTAGATAAAACTGAACATAGTTTATAATAGGTGGATCAATTGATAACAAATTTCATTGAAATCAATAGGAAGAAACTCAATACTTATTTTAAGAAATTTTAACTATGACATTCATATTCTTCTTCTTCTTTAAACCTTTAATCCCTCATGGGACATAGGGCGGACATTCATATTGGAAAACCTAAATGTTAATGAAAACCCGCTTTCTGTTGAATGCACTAGATAAGATAAGCAATTCAGCTAGAACAGCAGAACATTTTAACAAAAATAATAATTGAGCAGTACTTTCTGATCATTCTTTCGTCCATAAATATTTTTCGAACCCTAATTGAACTTCCCTTCAAAAATAAATTTAAAAAATAAATGGTTAAAAAAATTTTTTAAAAAAAATTCTTTTAATTAACTAAAAAGTGTACTGAAAAGTAAAAAATAAAAAATATTTTAAAGAAAGCGTGAAATTTCAATTTTAATGAAAAAGTTAATTAAAAGAATGGCGCATTTTTCATCAAAAAATTTTGTTAGAATTTGAAATTAAAAAAGCAAAAAATTGAGGGTTATTGTAAATCTCACGCGATTTACAGTTATATTTTCAATTTTTGATGAAAAATGACAGCAGCATCTCTGTGTTTGTTTGTGATTTTTTGTAACGTGTATTGCTTCTTTATTATCAACTCACCCTTAACTCAACTATTCATCTCATCATTCATACACATTAACCACCCGAACTACGAGTGTGTGCAAAATTGGAAGTTGATCGGTTATATTTTCTACTTTTTAGTCTATTATAAGCTTTCCGCAATTTAGTGTTGGCCGCCATTTTGAATTTGGAATGACGCCACATAGCTTATTGTGTTCTACCTGTCATATCCTTTCATTTGATACCCATGTCAGAGGGCCGCGGAGCACAATTTCAAAAATCGGGCGCCATTTTGGAACCGCCATCTTGATATTTTTACAAAATGGCCAGATTGCATTGTCATCCAAACTAAACGTGTATGCAAAATTTCAGCTCTATCCGAAACCGGGAAGTGGGTCTAATTTAACTTCCAAGATTTGACGACAAACAGTGTAAGTGTTGGCCGCCATTTTGAATTTGGAATGACGCCACATAGCTTATTGTGTTCTACCTGTCATATCCTTTCATTTGATACCCATGTCAGAGGGCCGCGGAGCACAATTTCAAAAATCGGGCGCCATTTTGGAACCGCCATCTTGATATTTTTACAAAATGGCCAGATTGCATTGTCATCCAAACTAAACGTGTATGCAAAATTTCAGCTCTATTCGAAACCGGGAAGTGGGTCAAATTTAACTTCCAAGATTTGACGACAAACAGTGTAAGTTAAATAAAAGAATTTAAAAATGATTTGTCAGACTCAGTGGAAGATGTAAAACAATTAGCGGAGTCATAGCTCAACTAGACGTGAAATCAACCAAAGATTTGGACTGCATATTCCAAATCGTCAAAAGAATATATCAGTCCTTAGGGTTTCTTAAGGTGTGCAAATTCCTCCTGTAGCCATCGACTCTGGCTGTAAGGGGTCGTCCATAAATTACGTGAGGCGTTTAGGGGAGGGAGGGGGTCGAGCCGAATCTCACCAAATCTCACGTGGGGGAGAGGGGGGTCTCGACAAATATCACGTAATTTTTTTTAAAGAACCAATGTAAAATGCCGAGAAAACTGGGGCCGGTTCGTGTATGGCGAACGACGATAATCGTACGAAAAGAAATCGAAGTCGAAAAATTTTGTCGACGAAAATTTTAGCGTTCGCGTAGGTCGAAAGAAAATTGTTCGTGTCCTAATGCAAAAACTCGATAACCCAAGAGCTTTCGAGTGCCTTTCGTCGGCTTCAGGCGAAAATTTTCAATTTTTTCGACTTACGCGAACCCGAGACGAAAAAAAATTTTCGTTTTCGACATACACGAACCGGCCCCAGGGACGGGTTCGTGTATGTCGAAAACGAAAATTCTTTTTCGTCTCGGGTTCGCTAAGTCGAAAAAATTGAAAATTTTCGTCTCAAACCGAAGAAAGGTCTCGGGTTATCGAGTTTTTGCATTAGGACACGAACAATTTTCTTTCGACCTATGCGAACGCTAAAATTTTTGTCGACAAAATTTTTCGACTTCAATTTCTTTTCGTTCGGTTATCGTCGTTCGCTATACACGAACCCGCCCCAGATTTCAGATTTTTGTCAGCTTTCTTGAGCTGTAGGCATTCTTGAATTTTCAGGCCATACAGTTGGCGGCCGGTGAGTGTATGGTAATACTTGGCCTCAAGGCTAAAACTTTCAGACCACGGCCTGCCGGCGAACTGTGTGTAAATTGGGCCCTTAAGATGTGGGTAAGTCCTACACAAAAAAATTACTCGATTGTTTAGTCTCTATAGGCTAGTCTAACTCGCGACTCGTCGAATAGTGCACTGAACCGCGAAAAGGCCATTAGAATTTAGTGCTACAAGAAAGCAAATGGCGAATTTTAGCGTAATGAAATGTTGGGTGAGTGTTCACGTTTTGGAAATTGTGTGTCCACCACAAGCGGAAAAGCGAGGAGGGCAAGCAGTCCGAATTATCAGTTATCTCAAATAAAATCTTGCACCCAAACCCTCCCCCCCCATTCATACAGAAACTTTTTACACACCTTTCACTAGATTTCACTACGGTTATGTACACGGATTTTATACGCGAGGGCCTTTCCTGCAGTTCTATATTCAAACTCTGTGGTTACGACCGTGATTTCGTATTTAAATGTAAATACTATGGATTTTATAAAATTTGAAAAATCTCACGTGAGATTACGGGGGAGGGAGGGGGTCGGGACAAATCTCACGATATCTCACCAAGGGGGGAGGGGGGGTCGAAAAATCGCAAAAATCACCTCACGTAATTTATGGACGACCCCTAATATAGAAATCCTACATTCTGCCTCGACTCGAACACAACACCAGTATTTGGGGCGGGTCTCCGAAAAGGGCTCTAGCATGTGTAGAAAAAGTCTAGAAATTTGCTACAGACAGAATTCACAATAACTGAGCTGTGGGGCAATATTCCCCAGCCAGTATTCGCAAGGTTCATCGCCATCTCCTCCAATTTGCTGGCTCCCTATAACCTCGAACCCTCGAACTAAGCTTGCTGCTAGACATTACACCATGAATGGCGCTGCAGTCCTTGCAGGACTCTTCAAGTCTCCTCTTCCAGTTGCTATACGAAGCTTCGTATATTTTCTAGTACGTCATCCATCCATCTATTTCTTGGTCGTCCTACTCTTCTTCTTGCTGATGGGCTACCATTAAAAATCTTGACTAGCATTCTATCTTCTCAAGCTGGTACAATGTGTCCTTTAACTTTTTGAGTTACAATGTATTTTCGGGGCCCCCTGACCTGAGGTCCAGTTGTCCGCCACTATGGCGGGCCTGTGTACCTTAAGAACGGCAGCCATTAGTTTTAAGGTAATGATTGTAACATTTGCTTTCAAATTATTTAAATTAAAATAAAAATATGATATTTTAGACCATCATAGATGTCACTTTTGCCAATTAAAAATAACGCATGCAGAGAGTTATAGATTTGAAGTATTATAGATGCCAAAATCGACCAAGTTTAAAAAAAAAATCGCGCTATGGATCGCGCTGAATAAGTTCAAACAAAAAATCTACACAAACATACTAGTAAAACCGTGTCATGAAAACTACGTTAAACAAAAACCATGAGTGTTAAACGACTCAGACTTTTTCCATTTAAGGCTCGGGCACACAGAAAGCGGTCTGTCGCGGCGGGAAGCGATCTACGACCGAGGCGGTCTGGCGGTCTAGTTGTATTACACAACTTAGCATCAGCTCGGTCAAACAGCGGGCGGTCTGTCGCCGTCTGATAGACTTTGTAGCGACGACAAGCGATCCGGTTGTACAAAATTACAAATTTTAGCATGACCGCCTTGCCGCTTTCAGACAAGATGAGTGGAAAAATCGAAATATTAATAGTAATAATTAATAACGATAACTTACCTTAAACATATGGCTAGTCTTTGCCTTGTTTCAATTGGGTTTCTCCAGTTCGTAGTACACTTTTCAATCCTGCATTTTATCAAATCATGCAATTCCTCGAAACATTCTCGAGACATACGAAAATACTTGAAAAATCTATCTTCATGTGACTCCAATTCTATACATAAGCGATGGTATTCCCCTAATTGTTCTCTCTTCTTATTAATTTCATGGACCCAACATCGTCTTTTCTTCTTTTTGCCTTGCAAAGCTAATAACAGAAGGAGGAGTTCTTCGTCCGAGGTCTACTCAATATATGTAAATAAATAAGAAAATTCACTACTATTTCCCTGCCTAGAAGAACGCGACCAGACTGGACCGCTCACACAAAAATATCGCGTTCTATGTGTAGCCCCATATCGCAGACCGCCGCGGTGACCGCTGGATCGCTGCCCGCCGCGACAGACCGCTTTCTGTGTGCCTGAGCCTTTATATGTACATTCAATTCCATCTAACAACAATCCACTAGCATAACGCTAACAATTCCCAGTTAAATTGTACAAAAACTTACTTAGTTTACGTTCAACTCCGTCCAATGCATAAGTAACTAAGCTCAATCCAACAAGCATAAACATGCGAATTGTTATAAAAAAAACCAGTTCGACATTTGCATTCACCTTTATGGCAGTGTTTTTAAAATGCAAATAACTTCAGTTCGCTTTGAACTTTTAAGTTAATATTCGCTCGTTGTAAAATGTTATGGTTGATGTAATCTGAGATTTATCGGACTCACGTTCGAGCCAACATATGTCTGTTAACTTGGTTGGTGCTTAGATGTTGATTGGGAGCTGTTTTAGTGAAAGTTATATAAAAGGATAAAGGAGTAAATTGTTTTTAATTTAAATTGATTCTACATTGACTGTTATTGTTTAAAATACGGATTATATTATAATAGACCGTTTTGGTTAAATTAGTCTTTTTTTGCTGTGGAAAACTTTGCCTCTAATTATATTCATATGTAATCAAAAATTCTTATTCGCGACTCGAACAGTATCTGAACATTTTAAAACAGACTTATGTACATATGTTCAAAGTCTGAAAAGTGAAAAGCCAAACTGTCACTTAATAACTTTGTCTCTAAATCTTCTAATCTACGATGTTGGGTTAGGTTGAAATGGCTGCTCCCAAACTAGGGGTCCCACTTAGGTTTACCATTGAGCCCAATGTGACGCTAAAGCGACAGAGGTCAGGAACATCAGTGTTTTGCAGGTCACTCAATCCATCAAGGAATTGTGAGCCAAGGAAAGTCCCTCTTCTCCTCTACTATGTTAATGGATATGTGTTTTAAACATCTGTATTATGAAGCCCAAAAAAACTTGAAACAGGGTGATTATTTAGGTTTCATAATTTTTATTTACAAAATTTTTTATGGTAACTTAGTGTAAACCAAGGACACAGTGATTTTTTTCACTGACAATTACTCACAGCAAACCAACCAACTAAAAACTTGAACCAAGAAAAATTTCGTTTGCAGTAAAATTTCCAAAAGAAATCCTCTATTAGCCTCACAAATTCGAGAATTTTTTTATCTCTCGACCGATGTAGGTACTTCTTATTTATTCTGGAATAATGTTATTGTTTGCTGTAATATTTGCACCTTAGATATTCTCATTTAAGGAGGTTGTTCAATTTAATTTAATGATCTTGAGGACAATAGACATCAGTTTATGGTCTGGAAACAGTTTATGGAGTAATTGTATTTGTTAGGTGGTTGTTTACGATATAACATTATTCTCATGAAATATTGTACCATAGCCAAAACAGCATTCAGTTAACGTGAGATAATGTATTTAGTTCCGAACAAGTGGCAGTATTATGCTTTCTTAACAGTAATAGTATCAATTCATTTTCAAACGAATTAAATAAGTTAGGAATACGTTTCTCAGGGCCGGCGTTTGACTTTTTTGCGCCCGGTGCAGTATGCCATATTGTGCCCCCATAATTTCTGTTCTTTTTTTGATCTCAGTAAAAGACAATGTAAAAAATACACAAATACTCTTTGCAGTTCCTTTAATATATGAAAATGACATCACGGGAAATCTTTTCCACATTTATTCTGAAATTGCAGCCCGTTCAGTTGCGTCCGGTTCAAATACATACGCCGCCCCTGTCTTTTTCCAATCACGATTTGCTTCGCGATCTTGCTTTTGTGCTGAGTTTGTTTACGCTTTAACTTCACAACACTCCTCCGCTAAGGCTGTTGAATGCTTCAGGGGTTTTTTTGGTCTTAGCTGCACTTCCCTAACCACTTCCACCATAATACTGGGCTCCGAAAATCTATAACACTATACACTCGAATCTCGATAATAGAGATCTTTATATCGTTCTCCAAGCATTAGTATTTGGAAGTATAATATGTGGTTACTGTACTGCATGTATTAGTTTCTACGGTCGAATCTTGCATAAGAAAGAAGTAGTCCACTTAACAGCCTTACTGGACATAGAAGGCGCTTACAAACACTTCAGAACAGAGGCGATCCAGGTATTGCTCGTCGAATACGGGATCTATAATAGTACGACTAATACGAAAGAAAGAATATTCGACGAAATCAGGCGAACTAAATGGAATTGGGTTGACCACACCTTGCCAATGGAAAAAGGAACGGAAGGTAAATTTTCTATAATATATGACAATGAAGGCACGGGAACACTTTTCAAATTTTTTTTTTCGAAGTCTTACACTTTTTTCAAAACTTAATTTCTGAAATTGCGCCCGGTGCAAGTGCACCATTTGCACCTATGAAAGCACCGCCCCTGACGTTTCTGATTTCATTCTGAAGCGAATGTTTTTTAATCATTCTATTAAGAATGGCTTAATAAATCGTTTATAACAATTGGGGACCTAAATTGTAAGAGCTTTCGTGATTGGCCTTGAGGGATATTCGTACATGGCCCCTGTGCTGAAAGTCGAGTCGTCGCGACTCGCAAATGGTTTGAGTTCAAGAAAGAGGCGTAGAGTTGAAATGCTAAGTTGCGTTTTGGCCCCGAAAATCGTGATTCGATCAAAGTGTCACTTTCTTGAGCTCAAACGTCTTATTGTGTCGCGAAGACTCGACTTTCGGCAACCCCTATGCTGACCCCTGCTATGATCCACAGAGAAACAACGTATATTGCTGTTGCAATTCTAGTGCGACGTGGGCAACGCTTTGCTCCATTCGTTTATTTCAAGTTCGTAT
The DNA here is from genome assembly GCA_949987705.1 of Thereva unica. NCBI lineage: Eukaryota > Metazoa > Arthropoda > Insecta > Diptera > Therevidae > Thereva > Thereva unica. Next base: position 127,942,547 of record OX465283.1, on the reverse strand, counting down.
ACTTTACAATAGTCCCTCTTGTTGTCATATTGTTCTTACTTATCGTTTGGCTGATTCAAGTAAGGCCACACTTTTCCTATTTTGGCATCCTACCTGAAGGTGAAATGCTCTAAGTGAAAATGAGAACTACATGCATAAATTAAATACTTCCACATCGGATTGCCTGAGCCTGAAATATGGGTCAAGCTAGTGGTTTTATTTGGGACTTCGTACTCATGAGGTTTATTTTCCTTGATTTAATAAGGACTATTGTATACTATTATGTATTTTAATTTTCTGAGACGCTCATAACTTTTCTGTAGCATCTCATGCTCCACCTCCACGTCCCTGATAGAAGAGTGGATTAAAGGATTAAACTCCACAACCTTGGATTGTCTCAAAAGACAGCCCTACACCTAAGTGTATGATTTCCGTATTCCGTGAACTCTTGTTGTTTTTGAGCCATTATAAAGTTTTTCTAAGTTCCAAAGCTGGTGTCAAAGGCGTAGAGTAGTCACCTAATTTCGGCATAGTCTCCAATTTTTCAGTTAGCTTGCAATTTAACAACTAATGAATGATATGTATATATGATATGGCTTTTTATGAGCGTAATCCTCATCCATGCAGTATGCCATGTCATACAATCATCTTAGGTGAAATTCGCGCAATCTGTTCTAGCACATACATACTTATACGAGATTTTCTTCAAAGCTTTTTACTTCGTCTGTGAATCTATTTTCTTTACTTTTGAGTTCTTCATACTTCTTTTCGGGTATCCGTTTTCTATCAAATTGTTGGTTTTCTTGATATGCAGAATTCTAATCCTCAATAATGAGTTGGCACTTATCATCAAGTCGTTACTATATTATATTTACGATTTTCGCCTGGATGATGAATGAAGAGGAGCCAGTGGGCCTTGCGTTTGAACTCTTGGATGTAGTACGAGTTAATTTTTTAGCAGCATAGTTTTAGTTTATTTTTAAAATAGTTGAATTAATAAATAAATATTTTAAAACTTTTTTTTTTGTTATCTCTCAATAAAAGGTTGCCAAATTGTTAAATTGATAATGATTTGGTTTTAACCAAAGATTATACTTAGGTAGGTTGGGTTAGGTGTAGGGCTGTCTCCATTGCCACCGAATACCCAATTATCGCTTGGAGCTCCGTTGCACTATCCCGGTTGCTTAGTCTGCTGCGCTATATATCTAAAGCCACCCTGTGTAGTTTTAAGAAGCTTATCAGTGATCTGACCTCACAGACTTGTTGAGATATCTATTAAGTCTTCCAGAACTTAACTGTCTAATATGCACTGTCTGGCTCTGATAAAAGCCGGATATTTACACAAGCAGCGACCAAGAGTTTTCTTCCCGGTGATTCAAAAACCGAGATAGTAACTTCTAGAGAAATTATTGTAATCGGTGCTAAAATCGTAATTTTCAACATATTTTCAACTTTGTACGTCCCAATAGCATTTGGGTTAGTGTGTTTGCGTAGCTACCTGAGTGGGGGTGTGCGTACGTACCTGGTCATTTTTTTCTCTAAAATATCGCGCGAAGTAAAAATGATATCGACTTCATTGAAACACAATAACAAAAACATGTGATCTGAAAAAAATTTCATAGCATTCGATCAACCCGTTTTTCGGTCAAATTAAAAAACTTCGGTCTACTGTGCCAAGTACCTTAAATTGATTTCTTTTTCTTGTGTGAGGTACTGGTCCAAACACCTTGCGGCCATTCATTTGGCCTATTGTACTACACCCCTAAACCTCATATTTTCAGCCCAGACCACTTGAACTAGTTCAGCAGTCTGCCTAGTGGCTTGTCGCTTAGACTCGTGATCGTGCAGTGACTTTACGAACAAAGAAACCATGCTATTGCGAGGCATTCACAGAGAACCTGGAAAGCAGACTCATCCTCCTCCAGGCAAAACCTGCAGGTGGGGCCCTCCATCTTTCCTACCCTAAGTGGTAATTTAAGGCGCAGTGTCCGTTGATCAAGTCAACAAGTGTCTTGACATCATTTCGGCCAGTTCAGTATGTTTCATCAAAAGTCTGATAGGCTAGGCCCCTTAGCAGCAAGCTGGTGAGTGCTCCCATAGCTGGCTCTGGAGCGATGAATGCAATGTCAAAACCTGGTTTTGCTAGAGCATCCGCTTTTTCATTACTTTTGAAGCCCATATGATCTGAGACCCAGGCATTTAATTAAAAACTCCCTTAAATTGATTACTTTTACTCGTTGCATTGAATCCCGTATCAAATGAAGTTACCTTTTCTGGATTCAGCAGAGTCATTGTTTAGATTCTTTGTCATCAAGTATTTTCTGACTAAACTAACCTAGATAGATTAGGCAAAGATCGTTGAACACTAACATTGCGGTAGATGTAGATGAAGCACGATCTATTTAGTTGTATAATTTAGTTCAGAAATATATTTAGTTTTCACATAGGGCTAACTGAAAGTTCAGGGGACAGATAAATGTCCAGTAACAAATATTGCTCACAGTATTAACACAAGCACAAGCTAAATAAAGCACAGGGTAATAAAGCGTAGATTGCAATGAAAATTATATTTGAACTCTTAGTAGTTGAACGTATTCGAAAATACTAATCGAAAATAGTATTGTGTTGCTAGATTAATAAGACAATTTCTGGAGTCAATTATGTGCTAAAACGCTGTAGATGGAAGGGTTGATTCGGAGATACTCCTTTAATGTTACTGGTATAATATGACTGCGTACTATGTAGTGTAGGTTAGCAATATTTTTGTTTTATAGTAGCAGGATTTATTCATAGTCGCTTTAGTGGGAGGTATAAGAAAAAATATCGAAACCTTAAATAAGATTGAGGATTGAATCCTAATAATTTTGTTTCGCAACTGTGCCTATATTAATGTCCGGGTAACACTAATGACAATCAATAGCAATTGTCATAATTTCTAATCATAATTTATAACATTGCTGTCTACATGATGTAAAATAATGATATGTATGGAGTTTGTTATAACATGTCATTAAGCTATGACCAGTTTTCATACATAAATGCGTTAATGACGAGTCGGTTAATGACCAAAATTATGATAGAGTTGAATTTATTTATGTTTTTGGTACTGTAAATAAAACTGAGAAAACGAAAGTTATTTTCGGCTGTTCGTTATGAGTTTAAACTACATCTACAATTTTAAAAATCAACTTGCAACTTGAATAAAATGCACAGAATTAAATATCAATATTTTTTAAAATTCAACTTTAATCTAAGGGTAGTATTTTGGCAGGCGATTTTTTATTTTCTGTCGATTTAGGGGTGGTTTACCCTTTAGGATTTTCCTTTATCATAAAAATTGGATTGATTTGGTATAAATCAACCACCTTATTAGACCAATTCCATTATTATTGCAATTATTGCGAAAAACATAGAACATAACAGGATTTGCGTTATGACAATCGGTCATAAAAAATGATTTTTGTTTACACGGTCATAATTTGTGTCATTATTTCTATCATAAAAAATGGCAAAAATTTTGTGTCATAAAAGTTGTCATTATAATGACATCGTGTAAATCCGGCGTTCGATGTCATTATAATGACAACTTCTATTAAACTAATTTTTTGCCAGTTTTTATGATAGAAGTGAAATGACGCAAAATCTGACAGTGTAAACGATATTGGCAAATAATGACATAAAAAATGACAAGTGTGTCATTCGTGTAAACTCACCATAATTCTTCCTTATAAAAGCTATATAACTTTCTTCAATGTTATTGTATGTGTTATAAAATAAAACATTATTTTTGAATTTTTATTTTATTTTGTTACTCCACCTCATCTTTTAGGAAAAGCTGGATAGAAGTTATTTTAAATGACTTTATACTTATCTCGAATTTTCAATACGCAACTGTCGCTATCTCACAAAGGCATTTTAATCATCAATTAATTCATTTATTTTATTCAAATAAATTTTGCAATATTATAGTTAAGTACGAGACACCAACTATTTATAAAAACAAAATAAAATAGAAGAAGAAAATAATCTTAGTATGTCATAAAATTTCTTTTATTTTCTTTCCAAATATTTGCTTTAACAAAAAAAAGGAAACATTTTTTATTTTATTTTTATTTTAAAATTAATTTATTATAAATTATTTTGTAATTTTTATATGTATAAAAAAAATATATAAATGAAAACTTGGAGACGGGTTAAACATGCTTTTTTGACCAAGGAAACACGCATTTTTTAGGCATTCATTTTAGTTTTGTAAGAATTTTGATAGTTATTGAACGCGATATTATTAATTATTATTATAAATTAATTTAGATAACGCACTAACAAAATATCACCAGTAGTAGAGCTTGTATACGCTAGGGCTGTAAATAATAGTTTTTTTTTATTAATTTATTTTTATTTTCATTTTTATTTATTATTTATAAATTAAAATTTTTTTTATTTTGTTTTTTTTTAACTTTTTTTATTATTAAAAATATACTTAACATAACCATGATTTTGTAAATAGAAATCTTATTTTAGTTCCAGTTGTTGTGTTAATATATATATACTTGTTTATTTAAAAAAAACTATCATCAAAAGAGAAAAAAGAACGAAAAAACATTTTGGAAACGAATTTTTTTTGATAAAAAAAAAAGTAAAATAAAAAATAGAGAAGTAGAACAAAAATATTAAAATACAATTTATTTTTCAAATAAATATTTTTATTATCTAGAAATTAATTTTAAGTGCTATTAGTGAAATGCGAATAATTCAATTTACACACAATATTATTTACTTTTCTTTAAACAAGTGAGATTCTTTTTTTAAATATAATTAATCTTTTTTGAAAATAATCTAATTTAAAAAAAAATACGTTAAATAAGTTTTTCATCCAAGTGGTTTTACTACTATTAACCAAGTAAGCTGACATACAGACACAGAATATGGATAAAAAAAATCAAAAAAAAAAAATCTGTAAGTTTCTTTTCTCTACAAAAAAAAATGATAAAAAAAATAAAACAAAAATAGAAAGTAAAATTAATTAAACAAAGATATGAAAGAAAAAGTGATTCAGTTGTGTTTTTTCGTTTTATATTTCATATAAACATTTTTACAAAAGCTTATTTATTTATTTTTTTGTGTTATATTTATATTTTTATTATTATTTATTATTTTATTTATTTTTATTATTATTTTAAAAGTAACTATGATATGTAATAATTGTTTTATATATTATATATTTTTTATATAACATTACAAGAGCAAAAAAATGTTGGGATGGGCTGCCCGGTGATCTAGTATTTAAATTTGTTTTTATTGGATAAAAAAAATATAAATACAGAAAAATACTGAATTTATTTATTAAATTACTTAAAAAAAAAATAACATATATAAATGTTTTTTTGTGTTTTAAAAAATAAAAAAAAAAAAATATAAATATTTTATTTATTTTGCAACATACAGAAATATAGACGTTGTTCATCTTCTTATTCTTATTCTCTTCTCTTCCTAATATTATATATTATTCTTCTGTATTTTTGTTTGACTGTATTCTCTATCAATTTAAAAAAAAAAACAATGCTTCATTTATGTTTATAATTTCTGTTTTCAATTATTTATTTTATTATTTTATAATTTTTCCTTTTATATATATCAAAAAATATATATATTTACTATTCTTACATTGTACGTACGAGTTTGGCTTATTTGGAAATTGATTATGATATAAGTATGTAATTTTTTTTTATTTAAAAAAATTATTTATATACCTATATACAAAAATAATCTGCTTTATGTACTATATTGTTCGATTTGTGGTTGTGTTGATTTTTTTAATTTATTTTATGTATATTTAAAAGTAATTAGTGATGTTGTTTTTAGTGAGACATAAAATTTTATGTTTTTCTTATAATTTACTTTATTAGTAATATTACATATATAAATATTATATATAAAGTTGTACATTTTTTCTTAGATAGATTTGACGGTCTGAAATATGTTATGGAAATGTTATTTGCTTGCTTGTTTCTATTAAAAAGTTTTTTGTTTCGTAAAACGTATTATCCAGTGGTTTGGATTAATTATTTTATATAATTAATCTAGTTATGATTTTTTATTCTGTAATTAATTAAACTACTCCCTTTTAACTAAAATAAAAATGATAATTTTAAAAATTTTCAGAGAAAAATATAAAAATGAGAATTTGGTGTAGGTAAATATGTAATATTAAAAATTTTATTAATATTTTTAATACGTTAATGTATTTTAAAAACTGAAACAAAATATGATATTTTATATTACTTCACTTAACAAATTTGAAGCGGACATTTCGATGAATGAACATATTATCGGCGCAAGAGGGTTTTTTTATGAAGTCCTAGCAATTACTGATTATATATTTTGTTTAAAATTTAAAACGTTGCATCTTATGTTCACAAACTCGTTATCGAGTACAATTGTAATCGATGTAAAAAAATGGAAAAAGAACGATCTGTTCTTAAAACTTATTTTTCAACTTTTCTAGTAGATACTACTCTACACCTTGGCGATAGAGCTCATCAAAATCCTTAGTCTAACTCAGTAAGGTATTTGATCTGCATTTGTCCCCTGCTGCAGATTACTTTATAATCTCGGATGTTAAAAAAGTAGAGTTTTTTGGGTCTGTGGACAAGTACATGTGTCTGCTGTTAACCGTGTGCTAAAGCTCGATTCAAGTAAATATTAATGCGTATGAAGAAAATTTACACATAAATAACATCATGTAGCTACGAAAACGCTGCTTTGCTCAAGAGTATTAAGTTTGTCCAAATTTGTTAAAGCTATTTTGTTCTACTGTAATGGTTGCTAATCCTGAATTTTCAGTTAGCTTTCATAAAAACTTTTTCATGTAGATGCATACATCTTCGTTTACAATGGATCATAGGTCTTGACTGATCTAATTATAGTTTTATATATTATAATCGCGTCGTTTTCATGATCCTCAATGTCTTCCTTAAACTATGAAAACATACATACTGCATTCGTTCTTTTTAAAGCGTCCATTTCCAGTATTCTTCTTTCTACTCTAAAAATCATCGATCTATTGAATCTTTTTGAGAAACATCGTTTGTTGAGAAACAACTGGAATCCAGATTCTGGATATATTCCATTATCTTTTACACATACTGTGTTCCTCTTGTTGAGGTTCAATACATTTTTTGAACTCCACTAATGCATTTAGTGCATACCACCGTGATTATTTCTTGTTGCATTTATTACAACAGTTACAATTTTGATTTCAAAACACATTTCTTTAATTTGCAGGGGTATCCCCCCCTCCCCCATCACCAATATTTATGGAATATTTTAGTTCTAAAAAACTGTCAAGTGAAAGCAATTGCACTAGGAAAGCTACCTCAATATATGTATGTATAATCAAAAAAATTACTGTCATTTTTAACGAAGAAAAACCTTGTTTGAAATCTTATCTGTTCTGTATCTGAAATTGCTGAATTTTGAAAAACACACAGCTTTCAAAGAAAACTCATTTGGTTTCATAGAAAGCTACATCTAGCGCCAATAGCACTGTAAGCTATTTGATTAACACCTTCACTACGGTTAGAACTGAAAAAGATTTATGCGAGGGAATGCATTCGCCCCTTACACGAAAGTAAATTGTACTGAGAGCTCAATTTTCACTCGGTTCAGGATGCATAAAACTCCAACGAGTCTGTGTCGCGCTAACTTGAAACGAGAATTGGTCGCAAGCAGATAGAAGGCAGTTGTTGACCCGAAGTAAAATCGTACTCGCGAATGATACGAGCCGACTCGTGGAAGAAGGGCATCAAAGTGAATTTACATATCCGACTTTTTTTGATTGGTTAAAACTTTTAAAAAGAACGACGCGACAAAAAACGTCGGATATGTTAAATTACCTTAAGGCTGATCGTCCATTGGAAGCATATTCAAGCGGCTTTCGTTACATGTGGCAGCTCTCAGATAAGCCTGACTGAACCAAATATGACGTGCCGTACCGTAGTCATACTTGTAATACGTGTAAATATACGTTTCCTTTGTGACTGCCGTTCAGCGTGTCCTCTTTGTGACTCTTCATGGGTTTCTGCAGCTATCAGTGACGCGTGACACTCATGACATCTAAAACCTGACTTGCTCGAGATTGCTCTAATGTCTCAGCAGCCCTTTGAGCCGAGTGACACTGGGCATCTAAAAGCTGACTGACCTGAATCTTTTCTAAAGCCTCCGCGACTCTAAAGGCCCAATTACAATGAGCGGATCTACGCGGATTGAAATGTCAAAAGAACGCATCAGAACGGATAGGAAACTGCACTGATTACAATGAACGGATCAGTTCGCATTTAAACGTCAAAGTGTTTAGTATACAAACAGTGTGAGTTAGTGAAGTATGGATGTTAATAAAAAAAATCTTTCACTTCTGCGATTAACTGCTCGTCCGAAAACATTTTTAAAAACATAACAAATCAAAAAAAAATAAAACCTTAAACATTCACAGCTTTTGTTTACCAAAATTTTGACAGCTCAATCCGGCGATTTCTAAACAAACTAAAACGAATTCGGCACAGATGCGGTCAAATGCGTTTGAATCCGTTCATTGGAATCGGTTAAATAGAAAACGCATGCTTGGAAAACCACTTTGAAAGTTCAATCCGATTCTGTTCCGCTCTAATCCGGTCACTGTAATTGGGCCTTAAGAGATGCATGACGCTGGACATCTAAAAGCCAAAGCGATTGAGTTAGCAATAAAGTCAAACGGGTTTGAGCCTGCTCGCAACTTTCGCAGCGCGAGCTCTGCTAGAACTACGCGTTAAATTAGAATTGCGTTTGGGAAGCATATCAGAAGATTAAATAATACCTCGAAATAATAAAAAATTAGCAAAATAGCTACCAAAAAAACTGGACGAGCTTTATGTTAAACAAAACCGAAGAACATTAACGCCGTCGCCCAAGCATACATGTAACAAAACTTAGTAAAATGCAAATAAAGGTTTTAAAATTTATTTATTTTTAATTTGTTTGGACTTCCATTTCCTATCATGTACCTAATTATAAAGTTTCATAGTTTTATCTTCCATAATGACTCCCCGCACTTCGTTAATCTTAAGCTAAGTACACGCCACACTTTGTATTGATGATCAGCTCATGTCCAAATCAATCAACAAGGACTGACTTTTGATTGACGAATGAGATGGGTGAAATATGGGCAATTTCAAAGGTTGCGAAGAGATTATCGATATTAACCTAATCTTTAATTTAAATTTCCTTATGCTCAGTAACTGGAGGGTCTGTCAAGCATCATGTATCCTTAATTATTTAAATAGGATAAAAAAACTGGGAACAGTCCAGAGAAATTGCAAAGTCCAGACCTTCTCCGGCAAGTAGGAATCGAATACAGAACGACGTCTAGGGTCTCATATCCAGGCATATCCACCATTGTGAAATGAAAAGCTACAAGATCTTTGACAGCTAACCAGAGAAGCTTCCAATATCTGGTATAAGCACAAATATTGGATACCCGGCACTACTTAAGGCTGTTCACGGAATGCCAAATAATTCTGCTGACCATATTACGTTAAGCGAAGAGAAGGAAAGTAGCTCTGAATATTCCATAATTATTTCCCGCACAACGATGAAGTGATCCCAGCCCGATTAAAAATAATTTAGTGGGCTAATTCTCTTGCAAGCACTCACGCGACCGCAAGATGCATGCTCCGCCACAAGCCTGCACGCTCTCACAACAGGCACGAAAATCTAAAAATTCCCGGCATAGTCCATTCCGAACGCGAGTGTTGTTTTACCAGGCAGTCCCCCAGCTAAGCAGCAACCACGCTCCAATTCTTCTTGACCGCTCTACTGACTTCGCTATTGGTACCCCTTCTGGCCACCGAGATATTAGCCCGTTTTCTTTGTCCTACACAATTTTTTAAAGTCTCAATTTTATTTTCTAAGGAGGTGCGGGGGATTTTCATTTTTATTCGGGAGATACCCTATATGCCCAACGCTGCAGGCAAAAATGACAATATCATGGGAGGAAGTCTGCCAAAACCAAACCGCGTAAAATATTTGAAGACAAATAACTTTTAAAATTTATTATTACACTGATAGAAAAATTGTCTTGATTCCAGCAATTCGATAGTCTTCGTTTCGTTGTCTTGAGTAGAAACATTTTTCAGTCTTAACATGAGAATGCTGTCTCAGAGTAAGACACTAGAAATTCTTGAGCCAAGCAATTGTATTTCTTCGCTCAATACTTATACTTTTCGACCAAGATATGTCTTTTTCGAAATAAGATTTTTTAATTTTTTACTCAAGAAACTAAATATTTTTTATTCAAAACAAAATTTGTATTAAATAAAGACATGATAAAGTTTTAATTCGAGAATATTTATTGAGGTAATTCACTATTTTATTACGTTGAGTTGCTTGAATTAAAAAAATGAATGTCTCAAACCAAGAATTTTTTTTCTTACTTCTAGTCAACTTTTGTCTTCATCCAAGACAATAAAACCAAGACTATGAGCAAAAATTACCCACTGAGTAATTTTTGCTATGAGTGTTGCTTATCCGAAAACAATTTTGTTTTCGTTATATCCAAAACATTATTTGCTTGGTTCAAGAAAAATTGTCTTAACCCAAGCGAATTATACCAACATGGAATATCAATATCATTTAAATAAAGAGATAACATAATAAAAATATATGTTTATCCATACAGAAGAAGCCTCTGATTCCGGCCCGTATTCGCCGAGTCTCACACAATAAAAGAAGATGTGCTCTGCGTAATCCTAGTCATACCAGTCACAGCGCTGAGCCATCGTGCACGAAACTATGGAGGTATTTTCTATTTCCTCCATTTCCACTCAAGAACTGCGTGAGGTCATAACCCATCTATCCACGTTTAGGCCAAGTCTGAAGGTCCAACGACTTTTAACAGACCCGTTTAACTTGCCTAGCCATTACGTTATAAACTCTCAGTGCTAATTTTTTGATTTGTGAAAGACTAGACAGAACCCTAGTACCTACGCTACTGTCTGTCGGCGAAAATTTGCCATATACACCGCACGCACTTATCTCTTCCGAACTTTAGTCCGTATGCGGCCCTCAATTTTCTGCGTAAAGCTAGACTGAGCTAACGGCCTTTCCCATCAGTAGGCGACGGATCCGTTTGGGCTGCTACACCAGGCACCATTCTTCGAAAAGCTGCACAAATAGCGCAAACTTTATTCGCCATGCTTTCCAAGTCTGTTTTAAAATTAAGCTTCTGGTTTATCATTAATTCCAGGTATAAAGGCAGGCTATGAGTAAATGACCTGTTCCAATACATTGATTATTACGGACACTTGTTTTCCTAGAAAGCTGATCAGTTAGTGTTTTTTGTTTAGCAAACCAATGCTTTCAAACCACGCTTTAATATCGCAGATAGCTTCTTTTGCTCATAATTCGGTTTCAGCGAGGCGTAGCCTCTGCACATCTCTATATATAGTGATTCACAGGAGAAGACCCAGGATGCCACATGTTTTTCTGTACACCGTTGGCCCATTTTCCGATTCATAATGAAGTAGGTACTTAACTTTTTTGTCATTACCAAATAACAGTTTTAGAAGAGGAGGGCCCAACACGATCCGCCGTCACTGGCTACAAAACTCACCTAAATTTTCAAAATATTGTATAACCGTAAAAATTGAATTTAGTTCATTACTTTATTCCTATTCTTTGTTAGTTTTTTAATATTATTAGGGAAACTGACCTAGATACGTAAATATAACAAAATTGCGGCAGGATCGAAATTCAATAAATGGGTGTTTCTCTGTAAACTGGTAAATTTTTGCAAGAAATCTGTCCCAGTAAGTTTTTTACGTGAATATGAAAAAAAAAAAATATACAATTAAATAGATATCTATCTGGTGGATAATAAACAGTAAGGGACCCAAATATATTTGTTTTATTTTAGGACTTATTGAGTAAATTTAAAAAATTCATATGTCAGAGGACTGTTGCATATGCCAGAGGACTGTATATATAAGTGAAATGAGCATTTATTAGTAGTATATATACTTTAAAAACATTCCTCATGACGCATATATATAAAAATAAAACAGTCTTCTTTGGTAGTTCCAAGTTCTCTGTGTAGTTCAAAGTAAACTTGTGAACTTTTATTTCTTCCTTAGACACTTTCTTCTTTCTCGCGCCATGATTAAAAGATGATTATAGACCTAAAACAAAGGCAAAAGTACAATAACAGTCCCCTAATAAATGAAACAGTCTCCTGTTTCTGTATGTAGCGGGGGACTGTTGACAGGGGACTGTTTGGCAGGGGACTGTTTAATTTGTGTAATTGGTACGGTACCATAAAATTCCTTCATTATGACTTTATTTTGTTATATAGAAACAATATAAGCCATCTTATTTAAAACTATGCACAATAGAGAAAACTGGAACACTTTAAAAAAAGAAGAATAACACTTAGCAGGGGACTGTCGAATGTTGCGTACCGATACGCGCATGTGCCCCTCTAACTCTTGTAACACTAAACAAAATCAGGTATAGCTACTTTTGGGGGTAACAAAGCTAATTTCATGTCGTTCACGTTTCGTTACGCCCATTAACAAGTCTGTCTTTACTGTAGATGGCCTGATGCGTAACTCGAAACTTTGGCAGGGGACTGTTCATGAAATTCAGGGACCAACTTTAGGTTAAATTAAACTAATCAAAAAATAGTTTAAATAAATTGATATTAAAGTCTAATAGCATATCATTTCATATTGATTAAACTGTGTTATATAAGTTAATTGTTTTTAAAATATTAGTTCAATTAATGAACTCAATAGAAAATATTTTGGTTTGGGGACCGGCTAGGGGACTGTTTTTAGACCTAAAAAATACGTTATTGAAACCATATAGGTTTTTAAGTGAGATATTTTTTATATTGTATACTATAGTTTAGAAGATAGTTATAAATTGAAATTTGCAGAAATATGAATATTTCTCGCCATAGTTTACGTAATATTTGCCAAGGACAGCGATTTTACCACTTTGGTGAGAAACACCCAAATATTCAGGCCATGAAAAACCAAAAATCATATTTAAATTATAATTTTCGATTGAAAATGCTAAAATTTAATGATATTCCAAAAATTACCAATACCATTACCAAATAGTTGTAATAAAAATTTACTCTTACCTCTTTATTACAATTTTCCACTATCATCAATTAGGGCACAATAATTAGTGCTAAAGCAATATACGCGATAGAATGAAAATTAAATTCAAAATGAAGCCTTGTCACCCATGATTAATGGATTCACTGTTTATTAGATTCGGTGTTTAGAGAATAAATTTCCAATATTTCATTATCAGCAATGCAGAAACGTAAATATATGTATGTACACGTAGAGATATTTTCAAATCAATTAGTCATGTATGCGTACCTCTTCTACCCCGCACTAATATTAATAATTTTATATATCTCATACATATATAGAATAACATACATAAAATTGTCCTGCAATCATAATTAGCATTAATTAGTTCATGCTATAATATTTCCCACATTATTATTATGCTCATAAGCAAGCATTTTGAGAATATACAATATATAGGCATAAATGCTGTTCCCATAAAATGCCTGCCCTCAATTGCGGCACGAGTTTTGTACTGGAATAAATTTTAGAATATTGAAGTTGTTTTTTATTTTGAAGTTTTATTTCATTAAAAAATTTCACATCAATTTACTTACTTTAGCTATTTCATTAATTGAATAAATATTTAAACAAATAAATTGATTTTAATTAGCTTGCAAGGTAGTAGTATGCGTTTGTCGATATTATTATTCATACACAAGACTAGAAATTATTTATTATTTTAATAATTAATATTTTTGTAATTATTTCGTGACATCACGAGATATCGGGAAGTATTTATTACAATTTCAAAATATTTTGTAGTTTCAAAAATAATTATGTAGGTCAAAAAAAGGAACAAACAAATTACCACTTTTATTAAAAGCTATAAATACAACCTTGCGTTGTTATTTCTATCAAAACGTTCAAAAGTTTCAGTTTTTTGGAGTTATTAAGAATCATTTCATATATAGAGCACAGTGTGAAAAATAGATGGGAGTAACATCAAACGTTAACAAAAATAATTGTTAACAAAATAAACACCTTTAACTTGATTTTGATCCACTTCCACACAACCGATCAACTTCAAATTTTGCACATATGTATAGCTTGAAAATGCAATCTGACCATTTTGTAAAAAAATCAAGATGGCGGCCAAAGCTACCAAAGATACATGGGTATAAAATGAGAGAGTAGAATACAATAAGTGGTGTAGCATGTTTCCCGATTCAAAATGGCGGAAGACTAAAAAAAGAAAATATAACCAATCAACTTCAAATTTTGTACGTATGGGAAGTTTTCTACGTCACCATTTTGTAAAATAATATAGATGGTTCTAAGGTGGTAGCCGATTTGTCCATTTGTATTTCCCGACCTTCGACATGAGTATCAAATGGAAGGGCATAGGGTGGAATACAATAATCGGTGTAGACTCATTCCAAATTCAAAAAGGCAGCCAACACAAAATGGCGGAAAACATATAATAGACTAAAAAGTAGAAAATCAAACTTATGTAATATATTTTAAAAATCAATACAAATAATTATATTGGTTCATTTAGTTTCTTTACATATTGTTATTTCAAGACAGTCCAGTCACGTGTTGGTGCTGACCCGCACTTTTTTTAATGAAATATCGACCTTGGCTGTTCTGATTAAGAATCCTTGCGGTACTTTCGACTTATCACCTATTTTGGCAGAGTTATCTGAAGCGCGTCCACTTAACTAAATACCTTACATTGTTAAAAGCTTACAACTTACCTTTCTAAAGCATACGTAACTTACCTTGTTAAAAGCTTACGTAATGTGCAATAAAGGTTTTGTTAACGGACGTGATAAAATTATATTTACTTTGAAAAAAAAAAAAAAATCCATAGCGCTTTAAATGCGGAGTACTTTTGTTACTAAACGGAGACAAAATTTAGGTGGCGAGACGCCCACTTTCAGAATGAAATATTTCGGATTCCTGATTCCATCTTAAGGGCTTTACTACAAATATTTTTGGTTTTGAAAAGTACTTCATTTTAGGGACTTTTGACCATGTTTTCGGGATTTTAAATCACTGTGTGTCGTTTTTTTGGAAGTGGTCGTGAATTATTAATGGTTAAACCTGTTGCACGTAAATTCTGCACCCATGTTCTGATCAAATATTCGCTTAGAAAGTCCCTCAATCGATTGATATTGTAGTGAGAGCAAAATCTTTTTCGCGAAATCACGCACCAATCAATCATTAAATTTGAAATTCGCCTCAGCAGCGAACGCACGCTTGTCACGGATCCACTGGTCCACTGCGACATCGTGACTAAATAATCCGCACGTATGGGCGATTCTCCGGAACTTTTAACCTGCTTGTCGCTTCAAAATTTTTATGAATTACAATTTTTGTAGGAAGATTAAAAATAAAAGAAGCTATCGATAATGTTAAGAAATTATTAATGAGCAATGAGGTATAAGTACGAAGTCATTTAAAACGATATTTTGCAATGAAATTTGAAAAAATGTTCCGTTACCTGTCAATTTTCGGCCTGTCTTTAGCGCTAATCTGAATGAAAAACTATTTATATTTGTGATAGGAAGCGTTGACACAAATAGTGAAAAGTGAAAAATTGTAGTTTAACTCTTAAGGAAAAATGCAGTTGTGTTCGGTGCAGTGTCAAATCGCTATATTTTCCAAAAAACAACTCTGAAGTTTGTCCCTAGGTTTTGACGTCAAAGTTGTAACCCGCATGGTAAGTCGAAGTACTCCGAATTGTCTCATTTTATCATAAAATTTTTTAAACGCACTTATTGTTCAGACACTAACGAACATGTGCATACATTTTGTGACAACAATAAGTTGAAATTGGTTGATTTTTGGGCAAAACTGGGTAACGTGAACGTAGCTTACATTTAAATGTCAAAGTTGTAACCGCAATTAATTTGCTCATATTACATTAAATTCATCCCCGTAAAATTTCTTATGACCTATTGTAACTAGTTAAATCTTATGTAACGTTTTCTTCGCTTAAGTTGTTTCATGAATCTTAAAAAAAAGTAATTTTAGCGAATGTCAAAATTGTAACCATGTCAAATTTGATGTCAAAATTGTAACCATGTCAATATAACCATGTCATAAAAAAAATATGCGCATTGAATTTTTTAATGTTCTACATCAGAAAACATTTATTTATGAAATAAGAAACACAAAAAATATCATGGCACGGTTGTGCTATCAATTTGAAATTTCATTTTTCCAATTAGCTCAGGTTAAAGGTTCTGGAGAATTGCCCGTATACGTACTAAGCAACACCCTCGCCCTTCCGCACAACGGTCCTAGAAATATTTGAATTTCGACTCGTAAATATTTTATTTATGTGAAAGAGTTTAAGCTTACGCGTCAGCCTTTATACTACCAGTCCGTCATGACTTTCACGTCATGGTACAATGTCTAGAAATAAGCTTTGCCCGAGGACAGAGAAAGGATGTGATAGTCTGGAGAATATTATGAGAAGGAGGCTGTGAGCCTCGCGTTTGCACCGTTGTATGGGCCAATCTGCCACCGGACACCCTACTTCTGAATAATTGTAGACGCTCTGCGTGATATAACAAAATTACCTATAAAGCTATAAATCACCTGTTAAATCAAAATTCTTACGATCACATTCATTTAGTATTTTGACATGCTTTAGAATCCTAGCAGCTAGTGAAGTTACATCTAAACACCGAAAGAAACTTTATTTTATAAATATCCCATATTTTAGGCATTGGAAGCGTCTATCTTCTGCTTAGTTATCATTTTGTTTGATCTTTAAAGTAAATTCCTTTACTTATTGCCTCTTCCTGCTCCTAAATTATAACAAAAAACTGCCATGCATTGGCTCATGTAGGTGAAGCGGTCTTTGTGGAGGCAGAAATTGAATGGAGCATCGAATGTTATTTGCTTCTTACCTTAGATCCTCACAATTATTCAGTTATGCCATGGTTATTTGACAAAAACCAACCAAAAAGACGTACTGTTAAGAACGGTCCTACATTAGACAGGTTAATTCTGTTTGAGTGGGAACCAGTTTCCATTTTAAACAGCATTCGTTTTTTAAATCCTCACTAACTACTTACATTGCCTCTAGTCTAGATAATCTATCTAAAATAACTAATTATAACCGAACTGCAAGAACAGACAACCAAATATGATATAAACTCTATATTTACTCAACCCAACTAATAACTGAGAACTCGCAATGGCGATCTTTTAGTTAACTTTGAACTTCTTGTAGCTGTAGTGGATTGATCGCACATGCTGCGACGTATGAGAGGCTATCTTGATCCAAAGTGAACGATATTTTTTTAAGTCGGGATAAACAAAAACCGAAGAAGATAATGGGTTTTCATAAGCTGCCTGTCAGACTATTCTGCGTTCGGGCAGTGTTTAGGAAACAACATACCAGCAGACAACAACAATCTCGCATTATTGACCCAATTCTGGACCCATAGAACCATAAAAGAACTGACACAACGTATTGGCAAAATGTCTTGCAATCAACCCATAATCATTGGGAAATTGCAGAATTCATCAACATTAATTAGGCCATAAGTTAGTATAAAAGTAGCATAGCAATTAATGTAAATTCAGTCTAAATACAGAACTCAAATTATTATAACCATACAAGTTTCCCAAAACCGCTACCCAAACCGTTGAAGTTGTGCGGTCTTCAACATTCCAACCAACCCCAAATCCACTACTCACCCTGAACAATCATTGGTCCTTCGAGCCTAGCACCAAGAAATCGAGGCACTAAACCAACCGAATCATAATTATTTCCTCAGAAATTACTACGATCAAGCCCAAAGTGTAAAACAAAAGGCAATGTCAAAGCTAGAAGCGTATATGTGTGCACTTTCTCGGCCATCAGAGTCAACAACATCAAAGGGAAATGACCCAGTGCTGCAAAAAGCTGACAAGGCAAACAACGCAGAAACCGAAAAATTAGTACGGCTAAAAAGAGCACACATACGAATGGAATCATTCCAAAAACAATTGCAGAAATTAATGGCGAATGCGGAAATAAGCAATGCGGGTATTGAGTTACACTCAAAAAATTTAACCGAAGATTGGAGACAACTGGAGTCATTACATGAAGAAATTCTGATATTCAATGATGATGAAGACCTGGAGAATGTTGACCTGCGATTCGAAATTCTGAGAAGTGAATATTTGGATGTTCTAACCAAGCTGCAAGAAAAAATAACATCTGCTACCAGACCAACAGAAAGCGACGTACGCCTTCCTCGACTTAACATACCAATATTTGAAGGCAAATATGAAAACTGGACTGCATTTCACGACATCTTTCTTAGGCTAATCCATGACAACAAAAGGTTAGCCAATGTCGAGAAAATGCATTATTTAAAAACTAATTTGAGAGGAGAAGCAGCTAGGCTTTTAAATCATTTGGAAACATCTGACAGCAATTACACAGTCGCCTGGGAGATAATAAAGGAAAGGTATGAAAATAAAAGAAAATTATTTTCTGTTCATATACAAGCTATACTCACACTACCAAAATTGGAAATGGAGTCAACCAATGGACTAAAAAGAATTCACGATACCATGAAAGAGAGCCTTCATAGCATAGCAAATCTCGGTATTGACACTAGTTCATGGGCTCCAATTGTTATCCATTTGATGATTCAAAAATTCGATTACGAAACCCTAAAGCAGTATGAGCAGTCACATTCGAGCCCAAGAGAGATACCAACATTCGATAATTTCTACAAATTTCTGACCAACCGATTTCAATCACTAGAAGCCGTGGGGGATACAAAGAGCCGCGGTTCTGTACAAACGCAGAGTAGACAAACTGAAAGACTTAAATCCTTCAACGTAAAGAATTATATAACAACAACCGATGCAAAATGCCGATACTGCCACAACGCGCACAGTATTTACAACTGTCCAGAGTTCCTGTCTTTGGATGTACCACAACGTAATGAAGCTGTAAAAAGAAATAACCTATGCAGAAATTGTATTAACCATACCACGAACGAAAAGTGTCGCAGCCACCGAAGCTGCACTATATGTAAAAACCCGCACCACACCCTGCTTCATCAAACAATAAACAAAATCATGGAGAAGCCCAGAAATGTCCACGTGCAAAATACAGCAAAAGGGTCAGACAATGAAGTTCTATTAGCTACAGCTTTAATCAAGGCAACATCGCGTAACGGAAGACAAGAAGTACTGCGGGTGTTGATCGATACTGGATCACAAGCCTCTTGCATTACAGAGCAAGCAGCCCAAATACTACTGTTACCTAGAACTAAAACCTGTGTGAAATTGTCAGGATTAGGAGCTACAGAAGCAACCACAGCTCTAGCAAAGGTGAATGTACAAATACAACCAAGGTTTCCATCAAACTTTCAAATGAACTTAGAAGCCTTGATTCTACCCAAATTAACAAAGATATTACCAAACACGAATTTAGCGGTGTCCATCCCATGGAAAAATTGCATGTTAGCTGATCCAACATTCAATCAACCAGGCCCAATAGATATGATAATCGGAGCAGACGTTTATACTACCATAGTGCTGAATAAAATTCGAAAATCAAAGAGCATTCTAGCTCAAAATACAGAATTCGGATGGGTCATTTCTGGAAAGGTCCCAAATACCCACAATTCTATCAAGGTGGTTACGGTAATATCCAGAGACCAGCTTGACAGCCAACTTAAACTCTTCTGGGAAATCGAAGAAGCAACCAACGACCACATAATAAAACCAGATGACGAGATATGTGAGCAGCATTTCCAGAGGACTCATGTTCGTGATGTGGATGGAAGGTATACCGTACAGATTCCATTTAAAGAGTCAATGCAGCCACTAGGAGACTCTAAAAGGCAGGCATTAGCCCGTCTACTACAGAATGAGAAAAAATTCCGGACTAATAAAAATCTAGAGCAGGAATATAAGAACTTCATGGCAGAGTATATTCACTTGAAACATATGGAATTGGTTAAACAATCGGACGATCCCTCAGAAAAAGTATACTACATTCCGCACCACGCCGTAATAAAAAATGATAGCACGACAACCAAACTACGAGTGGTATTCGACGCATCCGCTAAAACAACAACGGGTGCAAGCCTTAACGACAACATGTTAGCCGGACCTAAATTACAGCCAGATCTATCACACATATTACTACGTTGGCGAAAACATCGATACGTATTCACAGCTGATATTGAGAAAATGTATCGCCAAATTAGATTGGCAAAAATAGATCAAAACTACCATAGAATTCTTTGGAGATTCAATCCAACCGAACCCGTAAAAGAATATAGATTGACAACCGTAACATATGGAACAACCTCAGCTCCATATTTAGCCATTAAAACCATACAACAAGTAGCAACAGACGAAAAAGAAAGGTACCCTCAAGCCAGCAAAACCATAACTCAAGATTTTTATGTAGACGACGTTATGTCTGGAGCTAACACGTTGGAAGAAGTCCAAAATCTACAAACCGATCTGATACAGTTGCTAAAATCAGGCGGCTTCAAATTGAGAAAATGGACAAGTAATCATCCAAAAATCTTAAGGAGCATACCAGATGATCTACGAGAAAAGGGGATTCTGACGATTAATAAAGATGACACAATTAAAACTCTGGGCATTCATTGGAATCCAACATCCGACACTTTTCATTTTAAAGTAAATGTGAATAGCAATGAAAAGGTTACAAAAAGAATAATGTTATCTAAGATAGCACAAATTTTCGACCCACTTGGCTGGATTACCCCTGTCACACTACGAGCAAAAATTATGATCCAAGAGCTATGGAAATCTGGAATTGCATGGGATGAAACTCCGTCCCCTAAGTTGACGTCAGATTGGCTCTCTTATCAAGCGAGGTTACCCAAACTGGAAGAATTAAAAATTCAAAGGTGGATAAACTACGACATGAAGTCAAATGAAATAGAAATTCATGGGTTTAGTGACGCATCCGAACGAGCATATGCAGCAGTAATCTATTGCAAAATAATAACATCGGCTGGGAATTCATCAGTTCATTTGATCACAGCAAAATCTAAAGTTGCACCCATTAAATCAAAACTGACAATTCCACGTCTTGAGTTATGTGGAGCAGAGCTACTCAGTAAACTGATGAACCAAACCATTAAGGCTTTGGAACTCCAACAACGTCCATCAATATACCTTTGGTCAGACTCCATGATAACCATTGCACGGATAAAGGGATCACTAAACAAACAGAAAGGATTTGAAGCAAATCGAATCTTAAAAATTCTGTCTGTAACCAACCCAACCCAGTGGAACTACGTTAAGACGGATGAAAACCCTGCGGACTGTGCATCACGAGGTATAAACCCTGACCAAATCAGTGAGCATCAACTGTGGTGGAATGGGCCATCCTGGCTCAGATTAAACAAAAATTCTTGGCCAACTACCACTCCACAAATCACTCACGAACCTACTGAGGCCTCGGAAAAGTATGCATTTGTGGCAACAAAAACATTAGTAGCAGATACATCTATATTTGATCGATTTTCAACCTTAAGAAGATGCATAAGAGTTATATCTTATTGCAAACGATTTATTGACAAATGTAGAGGAATGAACATACCTATATCAAGAAACCTGACTGCGGAGGAAATGATTCAAGCACAAAAAATCATAATAAAGTGCATGCAGGAGAACGCCTTTACTGAAGAAATCCAAATGCTGCAAAAAGAGAAACCAGTTCCGACGAAAAGCACACTTCTGTCGCTAAGTCCATTCCTTGACGAAGAAAAAATACTTCGAGTTGGCGGTCGACTAAACCTATCATTACTTCCGTACGACGAACGTCATCCGATAATTTTACCACAAAAATCGCACCTCACCAACCTGGTCATTAAGGAAGCACACCTTAAAACACTCCACGGAGGTACCCAGCAAACACTAGCTTACATACGAAGACGATATTGGATACTGCATTCCAGAAATACTGTTAAGAAACATATTAACAGCTGCACGGTATGCTTCCGCATCAAGGCAAGGACGTGCCAGCAAATAATGGGAAATCTTCCATCAGCAAGGGTAGTGCCATCATTACCATTTACACACACTGGCGTAGATTACGCAGGTCCTATTCAATTGAAAGCATCCAAGATAGCAAGATCCAAAACATATAAGGGATATATTGCGTTATTCATTTGCCTATCCACTAAGGCAATTCATATCGAAGCTGTTAGCGACCTAACAAGCGAGGCATTTTTAGCAGCATTCAGACGATTTACCGCCAGACGTGGTCATTGCAAACACCTGTACAGTGACTGCGGAACTAATTTCATAGGAGCTCAAAAAATACTAGATGTAGATCTTCATCAAGCTATTCAGAGAGCAACAGAAGATACTAAAGATATAATTGCCAACGACGGAACTCTCTGGCACTTCAACCCACCAGCAGCACCTCATATGGGGGGAATATGGGAAGCTGGTGTTAAATCTATAAAATATCATTTAAAACGAATAGTTGGCAACACAGTACTCACCTATGAAGAACTAACAACCACCTTATCTCAAATAGAGGCAAGCCTTAATTCCAGACCACTATGCCCACTGAATGACGATCCAACAGACTGCAGCGTCCTAACACCCGGACACTTCTTGATGGGGCGAGCACCAATAAGTCCGCCGAGCGTAGAAAACGGAGAAAAAACAACTAGTCATTTAACGAGATGGAAAATGACAAACAAACTCAGTGAAGACTTCTGGAATATATGGTCGCATGAGTATCTATCACATCTTCAACAGAAGCCAAAATGGTGGAAAGAAAAGGATAATTTAAAGATCAATGAATTGGTACTCATTAAGGACGAACAAATGCCTTCTGCAAAATGGAGACTTGGAAGAATAATAGCAGTGCATCCCGGAAAAGATGAAAAAATACGTGTTGTTACTCTCCGCTGTGGAAATAACACAGTGCTAAAACGCCCTGTGACAAAACTATGTAGACTACCAATATATGATAATCCCATCGAGGAAAACGCACAAAATCAGGAACAACAAGATGACAATAACCATATAACTACAGTCAATGTATCGCCAATATCTACTCAAAAAAGAAAGTTACCAGATACATGCTCGACTCCTCAACAAGTAAAGAAAAGATATATTCAAGAGATTGAAGAAGCTAAAAGACTTCACAAGTCCCGAAGTAATGGGATCCGAATTCGGCCCGTAACAGGATACAACAACTTGGTTCCAATAGAAAAACAACGACTCGCCAAGGAGAAATATGAAGCAATGAAGTCAAAAATAAAACAGATCAAACCAGCAAGCAAACAAGCTAAAGGCAATCAACCATCTGTATGGAATACAGCAGTAACTTGCCTGAGTCTTCTATCGACAATATCATTAGCAAAAGGCGCATATACAATAACTCATCCGGAACCTGGGTTATACATCGAAGACATGGGTAAGGTAAACCTAAGACGAGGGACTCTTCGAGTTGAACTAACCTTGCCATTAAATGCAAACGCCGATATCATCAAAGTGAAAAACGTTATTCAACAGATGCAAGATGTATGTACGGCGTCCCAAAGAACCTCTGAAGAGATCCATTGCGAAGCGTTTGTTCACCATTTGAACACTCAAGGAGACTACTTACTACGGGAGATAGATGTATTAAGCGAGAAAAATCTCACCCGTAATAAGAGAGGATTACTAGGAAAGGCGTTAACCTACGTGTTTGGCGTTAATGACGAAGCATACGCAGATATCTCCACATTACAACAAAACCAACAAATGCTTCAACAAACAGCACTACATCAATCCTCAATCATGTTGACGACCATCTCACACCTGAATGACACAGAAGCAAGGGTTACGGAAAAAATTAATTCATTTACAAAAAAATTAAATGAAGCATTGATCGAAATCAATACAGTTCAAGGATGGTTTACAAAAATTAACACCAACATGATAAACCTTCACATCTTGACAGCGTATCAGATCGCAACGAATATCTTAGATGAACTAGAGAGACAATATAGTAGACTAATAACCATCGTAATGAGGAGAGGCAGTATAATTGAGATTCTACCACTGAACAAAATGCGATCCATTATAAAAGATGCCTCGGGTAAACTTCCAAGCAATCTCTATATCACAGATATACCTGAAGAGAGAATTAATCTCAAACAAAATAGCACCAGCATCACTCTATTCGGGTACTTCAACATTGTCGAGGTGGATCAATATACGATCATGAAGACTACACCAATTCCATGGAGGTTAAAAAACAATACCTACTTAATAGCCGACGTTTCAAACACAATACTCGCCATCAATTATAATAGTCAGACATACTTTGAAGTACCTGACAACGAAATAAAGAATTGTCTAAATAGGGACAATCACCAACTATCATGTTTACCAACAGCCATTAGCAACATACAAGACAATACAAATTGTGTGGTCGATGAAGTTTATGATCGTCCATTTAAGCACCAGTGCCCAATTAAAACCCTTCAAGTGCCAACCATCTTGTGGAAACAACTATACATGACCAATACCTGGTTATTCATCACAACAACACCAATCGCAGCCGGAGTAGTGTGCAACGGCACCCGTCAGGACATTGAATTAAATGGAACCGGAGTTATCCAAATAACAAAGGATTGTGTCATCAAAACTAAAAGGAACACTATCCTACCTGAAATATTCGACAGCACTTATGTATTATCATCGTTGAACAAGCCTCTGGAACTAGACCGTGCGATTAACTCTCCCGAACTCATCAAGACACCAGATTCAGTATCCTCGGAACATATCCTAAAGCCATCGGACCAACTCCTGGGAGCCATCAAGGAGCAACAACTTCTACATAACAATTTAAGATCAACTACGCTACAAACAATTGGACATCACACACTGTCTGTAACCATCGCAGTACTTATCTCCGTAGTCATCATCATACTTGGAACTATATTTAAACGGAGGAGCAAGAAGAGCAAAATCCAACCGTCTGCTCATCAACACGACTTCATAATAAAAACTCCGTCCACTCCTTACATCTCTAAGAACCAAAAATCATTTTCCGCGGAGGGGGAGAATGTTTAGGAAACAACATACCAGCAGACAACAACAATCTCGCAACAATTATTGACCCAATTCTGACCCATAGAACCATAAAAGAACTGACACAACGTATTGGCAAAATGTCTTGCAATCAACCCATAATCATTGGGAAATTGCAGAATTCATCAACATTAATTAGGCCATAAGTTAGTATAAAAGTAGCATAGCAATTAATGTAAATTCAGTCTAAATACAGAACTCAAATTATTATAACCATACAAGTTTCCCAAAACCGCTACCCAAACCGTTGAAGTTGTGCGGTCTTCAACATTCCAACCAACCCCAAATCCACTACTCACCCTGAACAATCAGGCAGAAAGTTGCCTGAATAGCTCTCTAGCAATGTCACCTCGAATTAATTTGAAAATGAAGTTTTATAATGGGAGCGATAAGATTGGCAATCTAGCTAAACAGATGTGTATCTGTAATCTATCCTATCCTCTTCTATCCTTCAAATCGAACTAACTACTACTTTAAGCCCCCCATTTTTGTGTCTAAATCGTTTCTAATAGCAATTTTCATCTTGGGAAATATAAAACACATATTTTATTTCTTAACTATGTTAGTACATTATCCCAATGGTTTATGTAAATACTCAAAATGTTCAAGTTGTAGCCTACCAACGCGGTTTACCCCCGGACTTCACTAAAATCCTACTTCAATAAGTTTTTAGTTACAAATAATCACAGGAATCATTCAGAAACAGCTAATCATTTTGAAATTTGAAGCACATTACGACATAAAATATTTAGAAAATATCTTTTTTAAAACTCATATCAAAAAATATCACTGCTTAATTTCACTCTTTTGCCTTTTCACTGAAGAAAATCCTTATTTAAAGGCTCTACTGATCTATGGCGCATTCCCATGTGTGAGACTACTATAGCTAAGGAGACGCACCATATCTCATACTGAAGGTCTCAGTTAGGAGAAGCACAAGGAAAAATATAAAGAAAAGAACATTTCGATAAGAAAGCCTAGCGAAGTAAACGCAGTTTACACTGGGTATGCCAAGTGGATTTTGAGATACTTTGTTTTATTAATCTTTTTTTTTTTCTTAACAGAGATAATAACCATGTTTTATACGATATTCTCCGAAATTAATGCGAAAACTAAAAAAATCCAAACTTGAAAATTAACCAATCTGGATTCATCATTCAATGAAAAGGAACGCACTCCAATCGACCATTCCAAACGCAAGTGTCATTCTACGAAGTAGTCCCCTAACCGAGTACTTACCATGTCCAATTCTGCTTAACCTACGCAATCGAACCAGAACCGATCTATTGACTATGCTAATGGTACCCTTTTTGGTCACCAAGATAATTGCCCATTTTCTTCGCCCTTTAAAATTTCTTAAAGCTCTAGTTTTGCTTAAGTTTAGAAAATGGATGAAGGTACCGTGTTTCGTTTGGACTATTGCTTTCAGATTTTATTGGTTGGTGCATGTAGTGGGCTGCAATTGGAAACCTAGAATTTTTTCTCTGGCGTACCGTGCCTGTTTTGAGTGCGATATAGGCTAAGAACATGCGAGTCGTATTTTTACTTGGGCATCAAATACTGCAGAATATTTTTAAACATTTTTAAGTCTCACAAATATTTTCTAATGTTTTCGAAAGTCAATTGTAACGCGACTTTTGCCACGTTCAAACTCACTTAGGATCTAAATTTTTACTGGGCATTGGACCCCCCCTTATCATTTGCAGTTTTGCACCACTGGCGGCTACATGTTAGTGATTATTTAGTTTATTGCAGATTCTTATAACAAAGGTAAAACAATCACCGGTTACGATCTTATTTTAGAACTTTTATAACGTGAATAGCTACATATTTATCTCCGCCATTTCGTATTATTTTCTTTTCGATTTGTTGTATTAAGGATTGGTGAAAAATGAAAAAGTTCCAACCAATTCTTATATCTACAATAATCACAAAAATCACCAAACCCTTCCTAATATATCGTCTTCCTCTTAATTTTGGTTATTGGAAGATCTTATTCGCAACAACATATTATTACTTTTCAAACGTAGAGATATCTCAAACTTCTAGATTTTGCTAAAATCTCTACGGCTTCAGTAATTTGTTAGATCCATAAACATATTATATTAAAAACTATTTAATACATGTTGTGAAATGACTAGGTTGATTCGATAATAATAATGGCTCTTCTTTAATAAAATTGCTATTTTATTTTTGAAATCTAGTTGTACTACAAATTTCTTAATTATTACCATAGAAGTTTCGGTTATACTTTCAACATTTCTAACAACATTTCAGTGACTTTTAAGTCGATTCCATCTCATCTTCCACCTCGCTTGAATAAAATGCAATTATTATTCTTTTCTTTTACCACAAACTTTAATAATCATGTACTTCGATATAGTTTCAAAATTATTATAACAAAAATAAAACTAAACTATAAACTAAAACTAAAGATTTAGTATCTTATTCACAGAATGTCGAAGTTCAAGAATATCAAAGTTTAGTACAATTATGTTTTCATCAAAATCAAGATGCCAATTAGTCTGAAAACTTCTAAACTTGTTGTAACTAGAAAAAAAACTTGAACTTCAGTAGAGTTGAATTCTATTTGGCTACTTGCCATTCAGTTCATGTGATTTAAAGTTGTTTTATTTGTTCAAAATTCTAGTTATACTTGAAAGAAAATACGCATTGTCAAACTAAGTTTTTGTTTTGACCTAAATTGTTTTTCCGTTTTATAACAGAGCTAGAGGATAATTAATACATACTACAA
Source organism: Thereva unica (assembly GCA_949987705.1). Taxonomy (NCBI): domain Eukaryota; kingdom Metazoa; phylum Arthropoda; class Insecta; order Diptera; family Therevidae; genus Thereva; species Thereva unica. The sequence continues at coordinate 127,914,581 of OX465283.1, read as the reverse complement.
ACTTTCACATTGATGCACCGTGAAAATAATGTCACTGGGAATTGTGAGGATTTTCTGCTGCAATTTTGGCGATTCATCAAAAATACTTATTTGTTATTTTAATAATTCACAATCTTTGAGTTTTGATATCTTGAAAACAATTATTTTTAAAATCTCCCACTGTTTCAAGCTAGGTTGCAGTAGCAAATATATCTTCAATTATAAAATATTTTATATCCTAACTAGAAAAATAGTCATACTTGGAAAATAGTCTTTCTGGTTATATGTATGTTCTTCTAATGAGACTGATTGCCGTTCCTGATTTATTTTTGGAATGCAACAAGGTACCATCACATGGTCCTTGCTTTAATGTTATTTTCGTGCTCTCAAATATTTTCGTGCACCAAATCCATCGCCTTGGAAACTTTCTGTAATTATACCAATATACAAATGCCCATCTCCTGCTTGTTCTTCTTATTTTCGGCCTATTAGTATTCTTCCATTCCTGGCTAAGGTTCTTGAAAAGCTGATAGCAACTGAAATTCTTGAGTTTTGTGATCGACTGGATTTCGCAAACATGACAGCTGCGAAACCACGCTCCTAAAAGTTACAACTGATATCCGTAATACTTTCGACGTACACCACGTTTCCTGCCTATTGTTACTTGACTTCTCTAAAGGCCCAATTACAATGACCGGATTAGAGCGGTACAGAATCGGATTGAACTGTCAAAGTGGTTTTCCAAGCATGCGTTTTCTATTTAACCGATTCCAATGAACGGATTCAAACGCATTTGACCGCATCTGTGCCGGATTCGTTTTAGTTTGTTTAGAAATCGCCGGATTGAGCTGTCAAAATTTTGGTAAACAAAAGCTGTGAATGTTTAAGGTTTTATTTTTTTTTTTATTTGTTATGTTTTTAAAAATGTTTTCGGACGAGCAGTTTATCGCAGAAGTGAAAGATTATGAAATACTGTACAACAAGGCAAAGAGTGGATATAAAAATTGCAAGATTAAATTTGACGTTTAAATGCGAACTGATCCGTTCATTGTAATCAGTGCAGTTTCCTATCCGTTCTGATGCGTTCTTTTGACATTTCAATCCGCGTAGATCCGCTCATTGTAATTGGGCCTTAAAGCCTTTGATAGCGTCATTCACTCTCTGATTTTGCAAAAACTCTCCGCTCATGTCAATTTTTCTTCTTCTGATAGCAAACTCTTCCAAAGATTTTGAACCAACCGCTCTCAGAGTGTTATAGTTGGTGGTTGTATTTTCTTGATAGCTCCACTTCGTGCTGGTGTACCCCAAGATTCCATTCTGGGTCATCTCTTATTCAGCATCTTTATTAACGATCTTTCGTCTTATGATATGCAACTTTATATCTCAGCGCCCAATGATCAAATTAAAAGATGAGTGGAGGAGTTTGCTGCTTGCCTACGCCATGTTTCTTCCTGGTCGACCTCAAACTTACTTCAACTTAATCCTTCGAAGTCTCTAATTGGATCTTTTTCTCTCATTCTGCCACTCTTTGTCCTGACCTCTCCGTTATCGCTTTCAATGGAGTCCCTTTAGTCAAGGTTGAGAGGGTAAGAAATCTATGAGTTATCTTGAATTCCAAAATGACCTGCTGCGATCAAGTTAGTTCCATCATTCGTAAAACATACGGGCAACTGTCGAAACTTAGGTTCCATTGCAGTTTGCTCAACAGGACTGTCTGTTTGTACTTAGTGAAGGCACTAATTTTATCTCTTCTAATTCCTGCTCTTGACGCCTCCTACGCCCGTAAACTTTAAATTGCTTTTAAAGACTGTGTACATCATATTTTCATGTTACTCCGTTTTGATATCTCACCCTATGATAATTCCGTTATGGGCTGTTCTCTTAGTGACTACCGTGAGTATCGGCCGGATTTCTTCAACGATCAATTCTTTCACTCGCTCTTTTCCTAATATTCATAAATGCTCTCAACCCTTCCAACCCACTTCTTAGCATCGCTGATGGCAGTAACTGACGATATTCCTACTCTTTCGACAATATAAAACAAGTACGTGGCAGATCATGTCCAACTCTATGAACAGGGACATCAAACACATTCTTGATTGGGGCCGCAGAATCGTGTTGAGTTCAAACCCTCCAAAACGAAGTATTGTCTCTTTAACTATAAAACCTGCATCAACCTTCCTTCTGTCTCAGCGGGCAAAATAAATTTTACAGCTGATATTTCTCTTAACATCTTGGGTATAATTTTATCGAAGGACTTGTGATGGAGTGATCATAATCATGGTTATCCCAATACCTAGGATTTCTTAAGAGAAGAAAATTTCTTCTTTCATCAGCAGCCAGAGTTACAATCTACAAATCTTACATTTGGCCCCGCCTCGAGTATAACTCATCGTGGCTGGCGCCCCAAAAACTATCTTGGCTTGCCTCGACAAGGTGTAAAATCGTCCGATCAAACTCATTGATGATGGCACCTTCATCACCTGAGGGTGATTCTTAATCCAGGTTTTCCCACATAAAAAAAATCTTAAATATGTTGAAGACTCTTCTCCGGGAGAAGACATTTCTGTCTTCCAGATTAATTATGACATCCAGATTAATTATGACATAGCTCAAAAAAATAGATAAAGGCAGTAGTAGTAGTAGAAATGAAGAAGATTGTCTCTTTGATACACAGTAATCATCCAATGAAACTATCGGTTATATTTAAGCAAGCTTGGTCTAGTCATTCCTAATAGTTTCTAGTTTCATTCAAATTTGCTCTTAATCAGCCTTCCGTTTGTATTACCGAGTTTTCTATCATTGAGTTGGACAGCAAGAGAGAAAAGTTAAAGAGCTGTCAACGCGATTGATCGTTGATTTCGATCAGGAGATTCAACGGGAGATGGCTTCCTCACCTACAGGCAAGGACAGGAGTAAGAGTAGGACATTTTTTATGTAAGGATGAAATGAAAGAGAGATTGGAAATTTTCTATGAGAAAGAAATGGAAAGACGGAAAGAAGGACTAGGACGCGTAGTAGATTCGAACCGCGAACCTCGGGGATAGTATTCGGATTCCTCAACAATTAGCTAGGCCGGTTATATTGTGCTCTGTACGAACTTAAAATATATATATGACGTTTGAAAGTTTTAACGTAATCGAAAGTAAATTTGGGTAAATATTTAAATAATATATGTTGGCCTGTTACAATGATATAACAGCTAAAATAGGGAGTCTAAACTAGAATAAAGTATTCAAATATAAAGAAATATTTACAAAAGCCGTAGATTTAGATAAACATAAATTTAAACTGTTCTAAAAACCATATATAGAATTTTTATAATTTATAAATTTTCATTTGAAGATTTTTTATATTATTCTATTTATTATTATTATTTTTTTATTGGTTAATAAAATTCACCGAATGTAGATGCGTGATTAAGTATAGGTACACATTCTTCCTCCAAAAATCCTTAAACGATCTTGGTCAAAATCAAAGAAATTAACTGTGTCAAATGTAAGATCGAAGCTGACCAATGTTTGAATTGCTGCAAAAATTTTAATACTGTTTCTGTTGACTTTGCTTTGCTGCCAAGAAGACTACAGTATCTAATTTAATTTGCTTTGCTTTTCAGCAATCATATTTTCAAACTTCTTGATATATGTTGTTAAAGCTCTTTGTTTCATATTGCTGTGAAAGTTGTTGCTTAGAAATGCTGTGGTAGGCTGGTCCAGCTGCGAATGCTTCAAATACACATAAAAAACGCTCCCACCCCTCTAAACAAAGTTACATATAAAGTTGGACCGTGAAAAAAAGCTGAAGGAAATTTCACAGCCTTTGGAGAGCGTAGCTTCGGTGGTTTTGTTTGCACCGGAATAAAAAAGTACTTTGTTCTGAATTTCTAAGCATATATAAGTGAAAATTTCACCCAAAAAGTTGAGCTTATGTATTGATTTCAATTTAACTCTATTTCAACCCAAAGTGAACTCATATACGGTGGTCGAAGATTCATCTCCACTCAACTTTTCAACCTATGACTAGATGGGGTTTGGATTGCCTATATTTAAAACAAAATTTTTTTGGTTAAAATTAATCCATGTTGCAATTAAACCTTATTACCAGATTTAGACATTTATTTTTATCACATGTACTGTAAACAGGGGCGGCGCTTTCATAGGTGCGAATGGTGCACTTGCACCGGGCGCATTTTGTCGCGGGCGCAATTTCAGAAATTAAGATTTAAAAAAAAATGAAAACTTTGGGATAAACATTGAAAAGTATTCTCACGGGTGCAAGAAATTTCCCAAATTTATCCGATTTTTGTCCCTGTACTTTCTCAAGCAAGAAAAAACGGGGAAATTTTGCTTCTTCTCGTGCACGAAGTTTCCAGAGATTTTAGCTTCGCGATTCGAGAAATGGGGAAAAAATCTACCAAGTGAAAAAAAAATCTCATTTATTTTTGAAAATTCTTTAAAAAGCACCATATCCACTAGGGTGGTTCAAAAATGCAAAAAAAAATTCAAAAAAACGTGCACCCCCCTATCTTTAAGTTCAATTAAAATGATGATTTTTGGCGGCAACCGGAGAATTTTTGATTGACACTAACCATTGCCGCCGAGCACATTTCGTTTTAGAGATTTGCGATTTTTAACAGCTGTTTTTGACAGCTGTCATGTTGCAAACCTTTGATTTGACGTCATATTCGTAATCAGCGACCTCGAAAACCCTCTATAGCACGAAATTTCACGTCATTTTGAAAAAAATGTAAAAAAAAGGCAATATTTTGTTCATAGTTGACAGCGTTTTTGACAGCTGTCATTTGTCAAACCTTCGATTTGACGTCAAATTCGTAATCAGCGACCTCGAAAACCATATAGAAACCACGATCTAGGTAGTTTAATGGATGTAAATGAACAGAATTATCAAATTTTTATTATCGTTTAAAAATCGTAAATCTCTAAAACGAAATGTGCTCGGCGGCAATGGTTAGTGTCAATCAAAAATTCTCCGGTTGCCGCCAAAAATCATCATTTTAATTGAACTTAAAGATAGGGGGTACACGTTTTTTTGAAATTTTTTTGCCATTTTTGAACCACCCTAATATCCACTCACACAAACTAAAAATTGTTTCGATGGCTCTGATTTGGGTATTGCTGTTTACCGTGATTGATATAAACTTGAGGGCGCTATTGCTGCACTTTTAAATTCTGTTTAAAGAATTTTTAAAAGAGGTAAATGAACGAAATGAGGAGAGCAAAACTCCTTGTGGCGAGAAATCCTCTTGAATTGCTCTTTTTTTGTTTGCTCCTTTAAACCCCCGGCTTCAACGGCCTCAGTTCAATAAAGTTCAATTCAATCTTCATTAATGGCTTCGCCGGCTAGCATGTTCAGCTCATGCTTGAAATTGTTGTTGCCAGAAGTTAGAAATGCTCACTGGAATGATATTCCAGTTGATTATTCTCTTTTGAGCGAGCTTTTACGTTCAATCCCAATTTCATTCATGTTCTGTTGGGCGAATTCAGGCTTTATTTTTCCTGAGTTCAATATGTGAAGCTGCATGGAAGCTCAGGCAAAAGTGAAGTTCAGTACACTAATTTGCACGAACTTGCTCAGTTTGGCCGGTGAAGTCGGGGTATTACTGTCTAACAAATTGATATGGCCAGTTTCACACGGGCCAACCAACAAAAATTTTATGGCCCATTTTACACGATGAAACACGAAACAGAAAGTTTCGCCCAGTTTGACGGGGAGACGTGAGAGAGGGAAGAGAACGCGTGTTCCCTCAAGCTATTTCTCACCTCTTCCCGTCATACCAAGCGAAACTTCTTGTTTAGTGTTTTATCGTGTGAAATGGGCCTATGCAATCGTCAGTTCCCTTTTGAAATTCGATGAATAATCAAGAGCCAATTTTTCCAACAACCTATACGTTAGAATGCTTTAGCTTGTTGCTGTTGCTTTTAATATTAATTATTTCTTCTGCCATTTCTTTTCTTTTCCTAGCAAAAGGGAGGCAAAAATCAACAACAACCACACATCTGTCAAAAAGTTTATTCAAAAATTCCGTGAAAGAATTCAAAGGTTTAGGATATCTGCCCGCATCATCGTCCTCGCCCACCCTCTGCTCCGCAAACGATGTTTTCAGCAGAGTTCTGGTGGTTGGATGTTGACCCACGTAAAACTTCCAATTTATATGTACTCTTTTTTTATCTTATACGCATTATTACGGTACAATCTTAAATTTTGCGCAAACTACAAAAAATATTTCACCCATTAGCTAGTGTTTGGGTCTTTTTCCATGGTCTTTCACTGCCTTCAAAAATGTACAGGTTATGGGGCGCAATATAGCAAAGTACACCGGGCGCAAAAGACCCAAGGGCCGGCCCTGACTGTAAATTTCAAGGTTTCTTTACTTCATGAAAAGTTAATCCAAAGAAAATAACGAATAAGAAATTAAATGAACACAAACCATGACACAAAAACTCCTTGGGTGAAAATTGCACTAAATAAAAAGTTAAAAAGTTGACTTTATTTTACTTAATATATACATTCAAGTCCTTCGATCCGTATGCGTGCAATGAAAGCAAATATCCTTGAGAAACCAACGAATAAAAATATTTACATCCTTTAATAATGTCTATAAAGCCTTTTTAGAATTCTTAATCTTTTCATTACATTTTACATCTGCTATATTTTTATGTGATTATTAAATTTTTTATATCGTACAAAACAAAAAATATTGTGTATGTATACCAGGGCAATAATTCATTCATAAGCATTTTTCTTTTTTCCATAAATATGAATAAATTTTTTCGCAATGATAAAAAAATATTTTTTTTTATTATCGTCATTAAATTTTCTTATACGGATATATATATTGAAAAGAAATCTCTTGGGTATCTATCTATATATTCTTGAGAGTCCCGGACAGAAAATACAGAAAATAGTGTAGTCGACATATTCTGGTTTCTTTTCAAAGTAATTGAATATTCTTATAAAATGCAACAACGACAGCAGCAATAGCACACAAAAAAAAAAAAATAAAAGAATATGGTATATGAAATATTATACAATTGACTCGTCTCTGCCACCACAATTTGAATATTCAACTAGCTCATAAGCTCTCTAAGGACATGCAGAGCATAACAACCTTTTATGAATATACTATGAAAAATGAAACCATACCAAAAAAAAAAAAAAAACGAGAAACCCCACCACCATCATTTCTCGTTCGTCCTTCTTTCACAAGCATAGCCACGGATATACTTATTGCAACCTCATTCCACAGACCCCATACACTATATAGTATATCAGCCCGAGCTCTTCCTGGTAATGGGAAATGCAGAAATTGAAATGCAAACATTTATCCATTCCTAATTGGAAACTAAATATGCTCCATTGACATAAAGAACATTTCATTTCATTCCCTGTTTTTTTTTCTGCTTTCCTCTGCATGTACACGTTCATTTCCATTTTGACAGGATTCCCAGCTGTTGGTTGTACTGTAATACATATCCCTGTACACGACTACCATGCTCACCTTATACTATAGGTCTCGGAAAACGAGATATGAATTCAAAAGCGAACTCCCCTGTGGTGCTTCCATCCTTTTTCTCTATAGCGATGCTATTTTGCTTAGTAACGATTTCCTTGCTTCAACTACAAAATTTATAGATCATAAGGGAGGAAGTTGTTCCTGTATCCGTGCCTGGTATAAACTCACAAATACTCTGCACCAAAATGCAAGCATATCTGATGCTATTACCAACTTCCTACAATTCTCCACGTTTACTGTATGAATGAGTGAATATACCAAAACGAATGGGGGCTACTATAGCTTAAGCACATCAAAAACTTTATAACGTTTTTGGATAAAATTGTATTAGAATCCTGTAGAATATAGTATATCTTAACACGATATCACTAAGTTCAGAATACTTACCCAAAATGAAGTTATAAACACATTTATTTGTGATAAACAAAGTAATTAAAGAACGGATGCATATTTGCTCACATCCGATCTGTCATTTCTCACCCTTCCGCCGCCTACTACTTTCGCCGCAATAACATCCCCTAATGAAGCCCTTTCCTTTCGTCCTGTTTGTGTGTGTGTTTGTTCTATTATGCGATATGCCATCCTTATATGAGAGAACAGCTTTGCAACAGATTCTGCGAAAGCATCTCTCCTATGTGTATCCTATTACGATGGCATAACAACTGTATAATGTACATCCGCAGCACATAAAGTATCTCATTAGTTCATTGATTTTTGGGCGTCAGATAATAGATGATGTATTTAATGGCTTTTCGTAGAGGTTGTTGAAAACATTTGTTTCCGTTCATATAACGGCGATTGATTACGTTTGAGCACCCTTTTACAATGCAACACCTAAAGTATTTGGTATTAAATTTAATTAGGCTGTTATGTTCACGATTTGTTTGTTCAATAACAATTAATAAAAATACTTACATACATATATACACAACAACAATGAAGGCATGTAGGAACATCATGCTGATTACATTCTTTTGTTAAAGGTGGTTACTGGGTACTAATTTGTTGATTTGAATCTATTTTTGTTTTACCTATATAAATATTAGACTCACTACCTACGACCACCTAATTGACAATCACTCTGTTTGTTTTTGAATAAACAATTGCGCCATGACCTGAACGACATGACAGACTGGTAGTACAAAGGGTGATTCCTAAGCTTGGTTTTTCCAGATAATAAAAATAACACCAAATTCCAATCTGTTTGGAAAGCAAAGTTGCGGCCCTCATTTTGAAATGGTTTCGAGTCCACCGCATTTGAGAAAATATATTCGATTATTACCACATAACTACATAAATTGTGATTAACCAAACATTTTCAAAATCATTTGACCAGCATTATCGGTTTAAATGATTTCAAACATCCTCCACAAATTTGTTTGAAGACTAAAATTTGTTACAACAAATCCATTTGTTTTATTATCTGCATTCTTATTGTTAATAATTATTTTTACACCAATTGAAATCTTCATTAACCTTCCTAATAATGACTATTCCTTTTTGGTACTCATTATTATTCTGGTATCACCACGTGTCTCTTAGAGAGCTAATTTTGCACCTCTCATCCGAAACATGGTACTTCGTCGATGTAGATCACCCCCTTGTAAACTCGGGCCACTGCCTAGTCAACGCTAAATCCCCCTATCCATCTTTTAACTCAACCAACACAATTCCCAAAAGAACTGTCTGGCATGCACCATGCGAAAGCCAATTAATTGGGTCTTACTCGTTTCTTCCAAGTTATTCAATGGGATTTGTTTTTCCGTAGTACAAATGTGAACTCTATCGCTCTCTGTGTCATCAAAATCATACGAGCGAAAATGCGTTTGTTTATCCCCCACTCTGCTTCTTCTTCTTTAAAGGCAACCGGCAATGTTCTAGCTTCTCGCTACTGTTCTCTCCACTGGTCCCGATTCTGATTCCAGTATCCGAGGCATGCTGCTCTTCTTTTTTCCGGGTGAGGTTATAAGCCTCACGCCAACCTTACTTGGAAGAGACTAACCGGATCATATTAGCCCACCGCCACCGCTAGCAGGTTATGATCATTCTTCCATCAGTCCGAAATAGTTGCGCCGCGTCCCTGTTATACTACATGTTATTCCCCATAGTCTGCTGATGACTGATCTTCCTCACTCTACCAAATCTATAAAGCCTAGTCCGAACTTCAATGGTGTATGTATGAACGCAATCAAAGCTAAAGAATACGCCTGTACGAGGGTACAGACTTGCCCCAAATGTGACATTTCGTCGTTCATTTTACGTAAATTTCTGTTGAATTCTTAAAAAAATTTCAGTGAATTTAAAAAATATTTAGCCATATACTCAGGCAAGCCCCTGGGTCTGAGAATACCTTTTAAGCAATGGACGGGGTTTTATTCAGAACTCGCGAGGTATATAGTAAAATAAATAGAGCTTGACTCCACTCGCTCTAAGAATATCCCATCGATGATACTTGTACCTCACGTCTGCGCAAGCTTATGCGCTTTTATACTTTTATACTTTTCCACAGTTTATCCCGACCCATGGAAACTAGCCGATAATCGGTCTATATCGAAAAAAGGTGACTCTACCGACCCTGACTATCGCTCAATAAATAAATTACTTCCATTCTATACAAAATTATGTCGCTTATATAAAGAAAAAGTAAATGTTAAGAATAGGGGCTCCAGGCCAAAAATCGTGCCAAAAAAATTTCTGGTATTCAGAGTGATTTTTGAGTGCTCAATTTTAATGTTGCGCCCAGGTTGGTGGCAGCGGCGATCGGAGGAGGATAAATCGCTCTAAATATGTAAAGCGATTTTTGCCTGGAGTTCGTACTCGCAACCCGCAAATTACTATGTATGACTCACAAATCACTTCGATTACCTGCATTTTTTTTAACGATTTTTGTTTGGACCCCAATTCTACACATTTGCCATACATGCGTATATCGTAATGTGGAACATGATTGAACGGTATAAAACCTTGCAATATATACCGGGCTTAAAGCTTGGTCTTGCAGACGAAAGGGTTGACTTGGTATTGAGCAGCCTGAATGTTGTGCACTATTCGATTTAGCTTCCTTTTGTTTTGGCCGCCTGCTTTTTGCGCACACAATGAACTTTGGCCAAGCACGGCTCTGGATCTGAGTGACAAATTTTGTCTGGGGTGCATGCCACAAGGGTCAATCTTAACACCACTACTATTTTTTTGATATTAATCGCGGTTAAGGTCATTGAATAAAAAAATGGATTGGGCCTTAATAACCACTTTGTTTGGTTCCATATTACTTTTTCTTTTGTTTCAACTAAAAATAATAAATAATGTAGAGTATAAAGATTAATTTGTATACCAATGCACTAATTAGCTCGTTGTGCACATTGCTATTCAAAATGATCGAATAACTTGAAATACTACTACGTATATAACTATCGATCATTCTATAGATAGCTTCATTTTAACCTCAATAATCACACACACGTTAGTACATATAACGATCTTAAATTGTTTACTGCCGTTCTCAATTGCATAGTATACTTTACCATAACTAATCTTATTACTATTACTGTTTAACGCAGCATTTAAAAAAAATCTATAATATTTCATAATAAATTTGATATTTTCAACCCATGATATTCATGTCATAAAGTTGGTAGCCGGCATTTATGCGCTCATATAGTATAAGGCGAAAAAAAATTGTACGGTCACTTACGAAAAAATTTCCATTTTTATACGTTTTAAACTCAAACTTTACTGCATCATAAGCAAGAAACTACAACTCATATGTGTGTGTATAAAATTGTAATCGCACAATTTAAATGCCAGGTTTATTACTTTGCAGTTTTTTTTTTCTGTTTCGTTGTATTTTACGTATCATTCTATAAAGAACTTGACTTATTCCTACAAGAAAGTTCCCTTTGGACAGTGGTGAATGCACATTTTGTTAACCGATTTATTTTTTTTTTCTTATCAGAAATATAGTTAGGTACTCATGAAGAACGTTAAACATTTTTTTATAGTATAATTTATAAATTCAAATTAAAAGCAGTGGTAAAGTTTTAGTAGCTATATAAACAATTTTATGAGAAAGCAATGATATGGCGAGTGGTTTTATAATGATATGATATTGTGCGAAAGTATTCAATAAATTGGTTTTCTTGTTTTTAAAATACTGTTTCTTAATGTTATAAAAAAACATTATTTTTCTTTCATTATAATCCGTTGTATGATGGTTATCATTGCTCATACTTGATCTATGATTTATGGGCAAGTCGTACTTCAACTTTAAATATTAAAATAACTATGACTAAATTTAAATATTAAAAAATAAAATGGTAATTCTAGTTATCGTTGCTTAAATTTTTTTACTTCCTTTACTTTTAGTGAAATTTTTCCAAAAAAAAAAAAATTGAAAACCTTTATCAGCTGATAATATACCCCATATGAGAAATGTGCCTTCAAACTTGGCAAACCTTGGTGCAAATTTAATAAATTAGCTAGTTCAGGCCATACCAAAAAATGTGAATTCAACAACCCCCTCGAACTACAGTCCATAACATGGAGGCCATAAACAATGATAATCAATGCAAAAGTTGGTGGAATCCTAAAATTGATCAAATTTTACACGACAGGCAGTACGACTATAAATCAGAACGATCTTCGGTGACCTCTTTGTATGTCTGCTAGAACAGCAAAACTAAAGCATCTATCGCTTTAGTGAGGTGGATCTGGTTGATCTAGATATCTACAAAGCCTTTTACAGAGTCTTCCTAGCCTTTTCCTTAATTTGTTGACTACACTCCAAGCTCTAAAGAACTAGATTGAAAGGATTTTTCTTGTCGTTCAAGCAAGATAGCATTGGATGGGCTCAAATCTAATTTTCAAACCTTACTTACCGGTGTTCTACAGGAATCAATTCTATCACCTTTTTCTTCTTCTTTTGTGACGGTTTTACAACCGGGATCAGGTCCTGGCCTCTCGTAACTGTTCTTTCTACCGGTCCTGATTCTGTACCGATGTCATCCAGTTTGGCAACCTTAAGTTCTGAGCGTCCTGGTCTACGCCATCTTTCGTCCCTCGTTGTCGCATCCCAAAGGTCTTATCGTAGAGTACCTTCCGAGCAGGCTCATCTTCCTCATGCGAGCTAGCCACCGGAGCCTACCGAGTTTTATTATCTTTACAGCATCTATGTCGCGATAGCGGTCGTAGATCTCATCTCCGAAATCGTGCTTCTTCACAAGGGACTAATAATCCTCTCGAATACGGCTAAGAGGTTTGAGTGCTTTTTGCTAAGCATATGTGAGTAACGGTAAGACCATCGTCTTAAATAGTAAAAGTTTAGACGTTATGATTAGATGCTTGGATTTAAAGAGCCTTCACAGACCTTGGCTCTGTTAGCTTTTAGCAGTCGTGCGCGTATTTCTGGTTCCTTGGTATTGTCGGCTGCTACTATTGACCCCAGGTAGGTACATGATTTTCCGACTGCAAACTCGTGTTCCTCTACCTTGATTGTGAGACCAATGTTCGGTGTTCTTGTCGACGCACAGTGGGGCGAACGGCCTGTTTCGGTGAACAAAAGTCGAAAATCTAGGGTCGGAATTTTGCTGTTTGTGGAATGCAGTCGTGTACAGGAAACTTTGGTGCATTAGAATCCCGAAGGACAGGTCACAAATATCGACTTCCTGTTTTTCTACGGCAGTCGAAAGTTATGGTTGTCGAGCAAGCACGCGCGACGCTCCGCTGCCAGTTCGAAAACGAAAAGTTAAAGTGCGCACCAATCGAAGACAAATTGAGGGGCTAAAAAATTTAAGCATGGAAATTGACAATGAAGGTATGTAGAATAAAAATGTATAGATTGTAAGACGAAAAATATTTTCCTTCTTTTCGAAAATAAATGTTGAAAATGGCACTTAAATTTGCACTTTTGCGGTCGAAAAATAGTGATAACATTGTAACAACCTCGAGCAACCCCGATGACTTTCACACGAAACTGTGCGTAATAGTATCTAGTTTAAGCCTTCATTAATGCCGTTTGCCTAAATTCGCCTAACGCATTTGTAGCCACGAAAAAGTAACACGGCGCACGGTGGAAAATGGCAGGCTCGTTCCAATGAAGAGAAAAAAAGTATCAATTCGTAAAGCAGATATTCAAGCTGAATTCAAGAGGACTTTAGGGTTGAATATCGATGTTCCAAAACAGGGGTTTGGCAATACAAACGACGGCAATACAGCCAGACGTTTCTTCGATGACGTTTCTTTGACGTCAAAAATACTGAAAATTGACGAGGAATTAATAGCCAATTGCAAAGTAATTTTGCAAACAATTTCATGTGGCTTTGCAGTAAATATCGAAAACTCTAAAATATATTGCTTGAATGTCGCGAAGAAATACGTAGGCTTGTATTCCTGGTACCCCATGCCAACCTCAGTGCGTATTGTACTAATGCACGGAGCAGAAATTATAGAAAGGGCTCCATTACCGATAGGCCAATTATCCGAGGATGCACAAGAAGCACGAAATAAAGACATTCGTCGCTATCGCGAAAATTTTGCACAAAAATGTACGCGCGAAAAAACGATGTCAAACATGTTCCATCGGCTTCTGGCATCTTCGGATCTACTAATTACTAGCTTAGAGAAACTCAAAACGAAAGACAGTAAACCCCTACCTTCCGAAGTTACAAACCTTTTACTTCCCTTAGCCGGTTTGGATATTAATGAAAGTGCGATTGAAACAGACACAGATACATGTAACGACGACGATTACGATTTTGACATTTGATTATATTATAAAGCTATGTAAATATAATACTTATTAGATATAATTTGTTAGCGTAGAAATAAAATTGACATCGCAAGAAACTGAACGTTCAATGTGAATTTTAATAATCCCATATAAAATTCGTAATCAGCGACCCCGAAAACCTTTCAAAACACATTTTCAGCGCAAGAGCATATTTTTTTCCAAAAGACGTCCGCCATTTTGGATCCGCCATTTTGAATTTTGGAAATCTGACATCAAATTGGTAATCAGCGACCCCGAAAACCTTAAGGTACCAAGTTTCAGATCGGTAAACTCATTTTTGGACTTTTGTTCACCGAAACAGGCCATTCGCCCCACTGTGCGACGTCGGCGAGGTGTTGTTCTTCCAAGGATGTCAATGTCGTCTACATAAGCCAGTAATTAGGTGGATTTGTGAAGGTTTGTGCCCGTTGATGTCAAGCCCGAATCTCGGATCACTTTCTCCAACGCCAGGTTCTACTCTAGCTATGTTATCATAGGCGGCTTTAAAGTTTATGAGGAGGTATTGAATTGAATTTTGAAACTCTAGAGTCTAGACATTTTTCCATAGTCTGTCTCAAGTGAAAATCTTTACAGTTGTTGATTTGCCTGGGCTGAAGCAAAAAACGAAAAGTATTTTGTTCGTTTCCGATCAGAACGAAAACGAAAAATTCTTCTTCTTTCGTTCTCGTTTTCGTTCCGTTCTTAGTCCCTGGAAGCAACACTGGTAATGGTCTATGACGTTTCTGCCGTATGATGCCATCCTGTTTTGTAGGGTAACGGAGAATATCTTATAAGCAGTATTTAACAACGTTATACCGCTATAATTAGTGCACGCTGTGATATCTCCTTTTTTATGTACCGGGCAGAGGATGCCTTTTCTCCAGCCTTCTGGCATCGCTTCTTGCTCCCGTACTTGTACAATTAATTCTTGAATCTCTTGGTGTAATGTAGGCCCTCCATTTTTAACCAGCTCCATTGGGACGCCGTCTGCCGATGTCGTTGTTGAACCAGTCGTTCCGATCTCTACGACTTCTGCCTAAGATGGAATCAGCAGTACCAATGACAATATTTTTAAGGCGGGTGCAGCTCTCGTCGACGCCCGGCGACTTAGGGCGAGTTCTAATGAATGACCATAGGTGGCGGCGGTCTATCATCACATGGTCTATTTGTTTGTGGCTCCATCATGAGATACCCACGTGGCTTTATGGATATCTTTTCTCGCAAATCTAGTTCTTGCAACGACCAAGTTCTTACTTGCTGCCAACTCTAAACTCCCTGTCAATTGTCATTAGTGTTTTCATGCAAACTGTGGGTACCGACATATTGCAGCCTACTTTGTCGTTCAGATCTCCCAGTATGATTTTTACATCATACCTGAGTCAGGCATTAAATTCCCGTGTACAGCTGCAATATACGTCATACTCAGGTTTTTGAAAACACCATTTCCTGTCCATTCCATCTCCAAAATGGCGCTAATGTCAGCTTTTTACTTAATCAGGGTATCGGCTAGATGTTGTGTAGCTCGAGTTTTGTAAAGAGTTTGAACATTCCCTGAGAAAATTCGTAAATCGTTTTGCCTTTTTCTCTGCCACGGTCGTCGTCGTTTATGCCATTATTCGAGGTATATATGTTGCTCGATCCGTAATAATTCTTTTTTCTGGGACAGGTTATTAGCTTCACGCCAACCTCACTTTGAAGGGACTAGCCTGATCATATTAGCTGATCTTTCTGTCAATCCCCTTCAACCTACTTCACCGATTCACTGATGACGGACGTTACTTTGTCTTACTGCTTTGTAAGACTAGCAGACTTGGGCGTGAGCATCGGAAACCATGGCTAGACATGTTGATAACCAAGTCTTCGAACTTATTTCTTTCTAGACTTATTAAACCACCGCAGGAATATGGCAGCCTTGACAATAGCTCACAAAGGCGATCAGTCGTAAAATGAATAATGCGTTTCTACACCAAAATCGACTAAATCAACTGATACCTGATAAAAATTCATATTATAGTATAGTATAGTGATAACTAGTGTGGGTGTATGGCGTTGCTTATGGAATTCACATAATATTGACCCCTAGTCGAATTCTCGTCGAAACAGTCGAACGTAGGTCAAATTAAAAAAGTATAGTAGCTTAATTCTCGATTATAGTGAGCCGAGTCGATTGCAGTTGATCAAAACTTAGCACTGCATTCAGATGTTGTGTTTATAAAAAACTATCTTAAAACAACATTACGTTTAAATTTCCTTCCAGCTACATTGGCAATACTTTTTCTGCGATCCGACTGTGTTACGGACTAGGTTCTTTTCAAAATCGAATCAGCCTTTAAATTTCGATAGATTGGCGATTCAAATTTCGGACTAGGGTCCATTTACCACCTACATAACTTTCCTTCTTTCTTCTTCCCTCTTTACATTCCTGATTCCTCGTGTCATAGCCTTCCTTAGCCCTTCCCCTCCCCACCAAAGCGCATGTCATCGGTTGGTTGATGAGACTCAACTCGTTTCAGGAGGCATAACACTCCAGCGAGTTGTTCTTCGATGCCCCGATGTCAGAGTCGCGATAGTAATGGTTGGGAGTAGGTGGACTGAAACTATGGCGGGAAGGTTGTGGCGGTTCCTTCCCCCCGACTAGAGCTGCTGTTCGACATTGCACTCTCTACGAAGAAAATAGATTGTCAACAGTATAAAGGGCCTTTCCTGAGACTCTAGTCTTTCACATAAAAAAAAAAAAAAAAATGTTCCCCAGCTTTTCAGCTTTTCTAAAATAATATCCAACGGACATTTGTGTCTTCTGTTTTCCCCGAAATTTTATCTCTCTTCGTATAACATTCAATCATCGTCCAGTCAAGCAGTATTTGTCGCGATAAAGCTTGGATATCAGTCATATTTCAAAAATGTTTAAATCAAATATAAAACAAAATAAGGCAGTGTTTCAGCTCGACAGATAGAATCAGTGGATATTAGACAAAAACAGATCATATCAAGAGAGATCTTTATATCAAATTATTCTACTGAATATATGGAATAGCCTCATGTTTGAGTATTTATGTATATTTCAAAAACTTCCAGTGAGCGAGATAACTCTGCAACAAAGTTAGATTAATTTAAAAATAAAATTCTGCTACCTACAAATTTTCGATATCTTCCAATGTAGATTGCCATGCCGGCAATGTCTGCCCTTATACTTAAAGTTCTTACACATCGTCAGACCTTATGTGAATGATCATACACAAGCTGAAAAAGCATGGTTATAATGATGTAAAACTACTAATACTAAAATTTCTTTATTTAATTCTTAATGTCGTAATGAATAAAAATAATCCGTCGAAAAAATTAAAAAAGACAACGCGAGCGAGTCTATGCAAAACTGCAAAAAAAAATTAGTTACTAAAAAATACTATGAAATTTAAAAAAATTAAAAACATTCTAGTAATATTATTACTTTAAAATTCTAGTAGTTTCTAAGTCTAATTAATGTGTTTTTCACTTATTTCATTTATTTATATTTAAAAGTAATAAATGTTGTAGTTAAAAAACAATATATAAGCAAAAAATAAACACAACGCATGTTTATCAAACCAAAAATAAAAAAAAAATCAAAATATTTACAAAAATTATTATTATCAATTTTCAAAAAGAAAAACTTTTTATTTAATTAAATAAAGAAAAAAACAAAATCTATTTAACTAAACTCGTACTGACATTGCATAATTTTTGTTGTTAATAGGAAACTTAAATGCTTTATTATTTTGGCCAACGTCTTTCTTTTGTTGCTAAAAAATTTTCTGCAGTAAAATTTCTGTAGTTTTCTGTTCTTATTTTTAAATATTATATTTTAATTTAAAACAGCAATTTTAAAAGAAAAAACTAATTAATTTTTTTTTTATTTTTTCCCCCTCTTTTCTCCCTAATTTTCCTAATTTTATTAAGGTTTAGTATGCAGGCACGGTCGTGAAAGTTTACAAAATCTTTGCGATCAAATACCTGGTGATGCTTTATTGTATAGTTTATTTAAAGAAAATGCAGAGCCAGTTAAATGCCCATTAAAAGGTAATTTTATATATTTATGTTAAAGATTTTAAAAATTAATTAATTACCATTTTATTTGTAGGTCCTTTTACGTTCACCTATAATAGGGGGAATGGCGAATGTAAAAGTCCTGTTTCGAACATCGAAAGTTGTACTGAGGAAAGTCGTTTATTGTTAAGCTTTCAGGCGTGTCCTGATGTCCTAGGAACAGAAAGTACAGGTGATAATTTATTAAAATATTTCTTTTTTTTTTTTTTAATATTCATTAATTTAATGAAAAATGTTGCACTTTGTTATCGTTATTTTTTTTTGGTTTTAATTAAAGTACAGATATTTATTTTTCGATATTATCCAGCGAGTATAAATTATTCACTTGATAACTTCATTATTTACTATAACGCTTTAACATTGAATATAAAGTAGAACGATTAACATTATTTAATAAGACCTAATTATATGTACATAATATCTTCAAGTAATACTCTATAAAAGCTTAAGTCGTGTCCGATGTTATCTATATGTATAAGATAAATTAGTTGAGTTTAGTTTACCTTGGTGGAATGACAAGTAAACAAGCTTTTCAGATTTAAAGCTGCAGCTCTTGCCAAATTTAATCAATATAACTATAATTCGGACTTGATAAGCCATAACAGACTTGATGCACCCTTCAAAAAGGAAAAAAAAGCAAAACGTGAATTCTGTTCTGTATTGATAAATGAACTCTGCCACAAAAAAAAAATTAGGACGTTCGAACGATTATTAACGGAATAAAATACCAAAACGGGGAAAAATACTAAAAATGATTTTGTTTTAAATCAAGTCAACAACTAAGATTACCTTGAACTTCTCTGTAATAAGGTAGTAGCCCCTTCTCTAATCTCGACACTTTTACCTATATCCTAGAGGAATCCCGTAAGTAGGAAAGTTGATGACCTAAAATATTTACTCTACTCCAAGAAATCAAAATCAGCCTGTCAGATAGTGGAAAGATAGCATTGACACGGTTCCTCAAGAATATTTTTAGATCAGGTGTGATACCTGAAAAATGGCTAAGAATTAAAGTAACCCCGATCTTGAAGCAAGGGAAGGATCGATTCTTGTATTAGCTTAAATTATAGACCAATCCCCCTAATTTGTGTACCTATGATAAAAACGTTCATTAAAAATTACCTATTGATCGAGTTGAACAAAAGTCTCCTAAATTTCAGTTTTGGCTATAAAAGAGAAAGATCTGCTCAAATATGTCTAAGTATGATTAAGCAGACAATTTAAAATAAGAACTTCAATGTGGTAGGTATGATAACTATGGATATGGATAGTGCCTATGATAAATTTGATGTGGGTTTGTTGTATACCACTCTCCTCCAATTCTAAATTCCACTTAACTATGTTAATTGAATCATCAACTTTTTCAAAAACAGAATAATTAGTGTTGGTATCTAAATCTGTAGGTGGAGGTAACCCTCAGGGCAGCGCTTTGAGCTCTATTCCATTGGTGTAGAGATATTCCAGTTTGCGGAAGACTTTTTCTTCAATGATTACCCAATTGCCAGCACTAGGAGTCTAAAGTTTGTACGGTGGGGGTTTTACTTTTACTTTTCAGCGAAGTAGAATTCAATTAAATGAAGCACTTGAAACATTTAAGACAGAATAATCTCTTTTCTTAACAGCAAAAAGTTCTATGATTCTCCGGAAAGTATGGCTCTTCTCTTTAGATCACTAATTAGATCAAAATTGGAATACGCTCGATCACTCTTCTTCGACGAGTCAAACAATTTAGAAAAAAGGATTGCAGCAATATCCAATGGATATTTGCGAAAATGCCTAGGTCTAACTCCTTCGACACCAAACCATAGCTCGTCCTCTTGCGTAGCTCTGGCTCTATTAATTCATTATTTCATTCTTTTGATCCTTTTCTGTTCTATGCGCATGTACTAATAGGTAGATATAGATATGTGTTCTCCCGGAGGGTCTCTCCTAGCTTTTGACCAGACCCTACATGTATTAGGGCAATCAGGTAATATAAAGACTAACATTCCTTATTCCTGGCCAGATATAACAATTACAATTCGAAGGTATAGATTTTTTCAAACTCCGTGACACAAAAAATTTGAACAGTTCTGCGCACCTCATTGCCAAATTTTATAAATATTGTTCTATCATTTCCCCGCTTTTTAGTTAAAATGGCAACAAACGCAGAAAAAACTCAACAAAATAATTTGGGAAGGGATGCGATGCGTGTGCCGAATGAATAAAGTTAATTAACCTTTATATGTGTTGAGCAGAGCTTTTAAATACATCTAAAACTCCTGCTCAACCAAGTCAGTTTATCCATCGTAATAAGCATAATTTTACTATAATTATGCTAAATATTTCTCATCCCTAAATTTAAAATAAATTAAAAGAATTGCTGGAAAAATTTCTTTTAAAGATATGAGCATTTTCATTCATAAATTGCGAGTTCTCCGCAGCCGCAAGCAACACAACCTCCCCAAGCAGAAGCGCGTATGCGACTGGCGGAAAATGTCAACAATCAAGTAATCAAAGTGATAAAAATACAAATTTCGTATTTTTAGTAGAAATTGTTACAAATTATTTCTGTAGCATATGTGTAAAATACAAAAACCTTAAAATAAAAAAAATATATAAAAACGGGTGTTTTTCAGTCATAATTTGTAAATTTTTTAAATAATCATTGAAGTCCCAGAAAGATACACCTCCCTTTGGCAATATGCAGTCGCGACTGATTACATGGCAGCAAGTGATTTGATAGGAGGAGTTAAATGGAGCTTTTGTCTGAGGTTTTAAACATTTTAAGAGCTTAGCTGGGGAACATGCGCGGGATGTCACGACGTTATACATATTTGTTGGAAATACGGCATTCACCACAGAAGCTTGCATTGTAATAATAATAGTACCTAATTCTAAAGCTTTTCATAGTAAGAAGTAAAGCTTTTCTGAATTGCTAAGGAAAGAAGTTGATTGTGCAAATCAATGTTTTTTTTTTGTTATATTCTATTTAAAAAAAAAAAAATAGTTTGCCAAAAATGTTCACCATAAAAATTAAGAAGTAAATACGTGACTCGAGAGGTTTTTAAGTTATCATTAACAGAGTCCTGGAAAATCTATAATGTACTAGCTGGGACCCGGTGCGCCTCGCTGCACCCATAAGCCAATAGTAGCCAATAATAACCATCCATTGACTTGGTATTTTTCGAGATATGAATTTTACACAGTTGAAGTGCCTCAACCAGTGTGGCTTCAGCCCAGGCAAATCAACGACTGATCGGATTTTCACCTTGAGGCAGGCTATGGAAAAATGTCTAGAGTTTCAAAACTCAATTCAACACCTCTTCCTAGACTTTAAAGCCGCCTATGATAGATAGCTAGAGTAGAACTCTATAAAGCCATGAGAGAATTCGGCATCCCCAACAAACTGACAAGACTATGTAGGTTGACCATGACCAATGTGTCAAGCCAAGTAAAGTTATCCGGAACACTGTTCAGACCAGTCAACATGTATAATGGACTCCGACAAGGGGACGGTCTGGCCTGCCTCCTTTTCAACCTGGCGTTGGAGAAAGTGATCCGAGATTCGGGCGTGACATCAAGGGGTACAATCCTCCACAAGTCCACCCAATTACTATCTTACGCAGACGACATTGACATCATTGGAAGAACAACAACAGCTGTACAAGAAGCTTTCACTCAGATTGAGCAAGCGGCAGGAAATCTGGGACTGCACATTAACGAAAGCAAAACAAAGTACATGATGGCCTCGTCTATAAGAACACCTAACATTGGTCCCACAATCAAGGTAGAGGAACACGAGTTTGAAGTAGTAAATTCATGTACCTACCTTGGGTCAATAGCAGCAGCCGACAATAGCATGGAACCAGAAATACGCGCACGACTGCTAAAAGCCAACAGAGCCTACTATAGTCTGTCAAGGCTCCTTAAATCCAAGCATCTAACCATAACGTCTAAATTTTTACTATATAAGACGATGGTCTTACCGGTTTTCACATCTGCATCCGAAACGTGGGTGCTTAGCAAAAAGCACTCAAACCTCTTGGGCGTTTTCGAGAGGAAAATACTTCGGAGGATTGTTGGCCCCGTATGAGTTAGGACGATTCCGGACACTCTACAATGACGAGATCTACGAGCGTTATCGCGACATAGATGTTGTGAAGAAAATAAAGCTCGATAGGCTCCGGTGGGCAGGGTATCTAGCTCATTTGAGTGAAGAGGAGCCTGCTCGGAAAGTTCTCTGCGGTAAGACCTATGGGGTGCGACAGGGGAGACCCAACCTTCGCTGGAAGGATGGCGTGGACCAGAACGCTCAGAGCTTAGGGATGCCAAACTGGATGACATCGGCTCAGAATCGGGACTCGTGGAGAGTGCAGTTGCGAGAGGCCAGGACCGGATCCCGGTTGTAGAGCCGTTAAAGAAGAAGAAGAAGTTCCTCAAAGAACGGGTACATGGGTCTTGAGACGTTCGCCCGACTACATTGATTATGGTATTCTACTTATCATACCCTTTCATTTGATACCCATGTCGAGGGGGTTGTGCAGAAAGTTGTAATCCGCCCTCTTGAGGCGACCGCCATGGATCTAACGGTATATTGAGTACCCTACATTTCTTGTGCTATTCTACTTATCAGAAAGTTGTAATCCGCCCTCTTGAGGCGACCGCCATGGATCTAACGGTATATTGAGTACCCTACATTTCTTGTGCTATTCTACTTATCATACCCTGTCATGTCGAGGGGGTTGTAAAGAAAGTTGTAATCCGCCCTCTTGAAACGGCCGCCATGGATCTAACGATATATTGAATATATTGCTAATTGTATTTCAGTTTAGTTTCAGCGTCATGGCCTGCCCATTGTTTGACAACTGCGTAAATTCGAAATTTTCATTTAGCATGTTTCCATCGCACTTGAAATCCGCAGGTTTTGATAAAATGATTTGGCGAAGTCCAAATGTGTTTACATCACACCAAGCAGTTTTCGCTTGTCATAACTAAATTTTAAAAACGTAAAAGTAATTAAAAGTAGAAAAATTCAAACAAGTGATGAATTTAAATGCTGACAGTGGTTATATATCAACAAAACTGGGGAATTTGGAAAGAACACGCTGGTAAAATAAGGAAAAATATAAACATTAATTTTTCCGCGGTTTATGTTTCTATTCCAACGTAGAAAATTTAAAAATAACAAAGTCGTACTGTCAAAAACTGTTTACAGCTGAGAAATTTCCCCATGCTATAAGTACACATGCTGAATAGGCTGAATAGTCATTAACAAGATTTCGATCGAGATTTCATTAAAATCTCCCTCGTAAGGCGATTTCATTCTATATTGGCCTTTTCTATTGGCAACTACTGCTGCACTTTTCCCTTTTACTCCTTTTTACTTCTAATATCAAAAATCGTGTTCCCTTGGCCATGTACACCAGCTATTGTATGTGTCGAACAACTTGTGAGAAACATTTCAATCGTCTTTTCTTTATTCCTTATAGTTTTATATCTATGAAAATGGAAAATACTCTTCCAATACAAACTCTTCTTGCAATTTCTAAATTTGCAGTTATGTACATTGATAGAGCATGGCATTCAAGCTTCACCTAAAAGCAATGTGAATTTCCTTAAATAAATAATCACAATATGTTATGGCCGCCTTTCCAAAACTCTGTTCAAAAGAAATATAATATGTGTGTGTTATTATATTTGTTGAGCAATTATTAAAATGTCCAACGTAAGCGTTTGAATTAAAACTAAGTTAAAACAAATTCATATCGTATTTTGTAGTGAAATTGTTATCATCGAAAAGAAGTGATTTTATATAATGTAATGTAATTTGCCAGTCGTAAAGGAAATTAACGCTAAACTTTATCATGATATTTTCCCATGGTTTTCGGACCATACATTCTATAAGTGCATATTTCCCAAGAACAAAAAACTTCCTTTCTCTTATAATATTTTTCTCATTTCAAAATTTAAAATATTCCATTGAGACCAAGTGAAAAGAATATGTTAGTTGCAGCAGTAGTTCTTAATTTCCTGATTTTTTTTTTACTTCACAACGTCAAGTCAAAAATTGTGCAACTGGAGGATGTAATCCTTCTATTCGTCAAACTCAGATGCTTTTGTTTCAAGGCTGGATGCAGAGGTTTTTCTGACAATAACCATCAATGTTAGTCGAGTAGGTATCTCCTGGCTTTGACGTCTGTATAGAGCTTTGGTCTGGAGATAGCATCTCGTTTTTAATTTGAAAAAATCATTTTCATTTTCTATCACAAGCTCTCCTATTGCTTTTGTTCAATGCGATTATAGGAAAAGTTGCCTAATGACATGTTTTGTTCACCAGGAAGCCTCAGGTTTTTTTTATTAAATCCTGAACGTTGTACCGACTCGAAACAGGGATGGTCGTTATTATTGACCATTGGTCAGAAGGGGGCTAAAATTGCTGGATCAAAAAGATGAAAAGTCACGCTGACATATAGATATATTTAAGAAAGCATTCAAATTGTATATATTAACTTTAGCATTTTATATATTCTTTATAATCTTGTCGCAGTGAACATGAAACTATAAAAATTTTGAAAAGAAGACTTTAAGGAAATACCAATATTACTTTTCTGCTTTCTTAAACATATTGCGAATATTCAGAAGTTTCTTTAAGAGCAGACACTGATCCAATGTTGACCTATGTGTCCTAAAACCAGTTTGTAAATTATAATTTTTGTTTCACAAGAATTGTGAAGGTTTTGTAACTGGTTTTGAGAGAGTTGCGGGCCTCCTCCGATTTGCTGTTTTTTTTTTTTGCCTTTTTACGCACCTCATCCAGTGGAAATTGAAACATCATCTTTAGGAATTACAAATATCTGCGTCAGTGGATCTTCGTTCACTATGAGGATCGGATTCAATGCATTTTGAAAAAAATTCTCCCCACCTTTCTTTTATCCTGTGAGGGTCTGCTAATAGGTTCTTATCTGTAGGCCTAACTGCAATGTTCTTAAGAAGGCTTAAGATACTTCTCAAAATGTGGTC
This sequence comes from Thereva unica, assembly GCA_949987705.1. Taxonomy (NCBI): domain Eukaryota; kingdom Metazoa; phylum Arthropoda; class Insecta; order Diptera; family Therevidae; genus Thereva; species Thereva unica. The sequence continues at coordinate 127,889,220 of OX465283.1, read as the reverse complement.
AAACGCAATGAATCTTAAGCTTTATAGCTGCGCTTAGGATTCATTACGTTTTGACAGAAAATTAGCCAGTCTTAAGAGAGACCATTGTAGTTAGCTCTTATGTCTCTGCATATGTTCGTTCTTGGTTAAAACTTATTTTTTTGTGTGCCAGTGCTAAGCTCAGGAAACAACCTTTGTACTACCAGTCATATCGTTTGTCATGTTATGATGCAAGCTTAGAACGTGGGGAATAGGTTAAGTGTTATGAGGGTTCGGGGGTGTTGAAGAAGGTGGCGATGAAGCCTAAATTTTAACTCTTGGATATTGTAGGAGCTCGAAAATACTGACTGCGAAAGATTATTCCACAGTCAAGTAGTTTTATTTCCTTGCTGTATCTGTAGGATCCTTCAGTTTAAATCGATGGGTCTTACGAAAAAGATATTGTTTCAAAATGTTGCTGAAAAAGATATTGTTTCAATTTATTGCTGAAAAAGATATTGTTTCGGTTTCTCGCTGAAAAAGATATTGTTTCGGTTTCTCGGTGAAGAACATATTGTTTCGTTTTCTGGCTGCAAAACATATCAGCAAAAAAACGAAACAATATGTTCTTCACCGAGAAACCGAAACAATATCTTTTTCAGCGAGAAACCGAAACAATATCTTTTTCAGCAATAAATTGAAACAATATCTTTTTCAGCAACATTTTGAAACAATATCTTTTTCGTAAGACCCATCGAAATGTTCTCTTTGTGCTTATCTTGTCTGCTAAGCTCGTCGTTCTCAATCAGTGAAGCTCGTCTTTTTTACATGAAGGCTTCCATCCTTGCTCTTGTAGGCCTTGCAAGATACTTCCGGTGGCTCTTCGATTAGGGATCTACAGCCCTGATCGAGACAGTCCATTCTAGTGTGCCTGGGGGTACACCCTAGCGCCTCTTGTGTTGCCCCCCTTTATGCTGTTTTTAACTTTTCCCCCTTTGTGAATAAACTTCATATACATATATGTATATTTTAAACTTATATATATATATATAGGTATATATATATATATATATATATATATATATAATATATATATATATATATATATATATATATATATATATATATATATATATATATATATGTATATTTTAAACTTTTATCACCGCCTTTTATTATTAATTAATCCTTATCCAAGTTCTTTTCTTTTTGGGTACCTAACGTGAGTGAGCGGTGAGTACACTCATTATATGCTCACTCACGCTCCTGTGCAAAATGCCAAAAATGTTATGCTCACTCATGTCCATGAGTAGTCTACGTATAGTCCAGGAGAGATAGCGAAAAAGTATTTAAAAGTTGAAATAAATCTACCCTCCGATTTCTTGACGCTATAATTAAGAGAAAAATCATAGGAATTCAATGAATGTACTTTGGATAAAATTGGTCCAGGGGAACAGGTGGTAAAAAGCTAATAATATTAGCGAAAACACGTTTTTTCACATTTTAAGTACGAAAAAAATGTTTTGGAAAACAAAAAATACTAGAGATACACTCAGAGCCAACGCATTATGTGACCACATGAAAGCAAAGGTACCTAAACTTATTTCAATCTGTTTTGATATTCGCAAGGTGCAGTTTTTGCCTAAAACAGCGATATAAGATGCTTACTATTCTCTGCAGGTAAGTTTCTGTAATGCAAGGACTCAATGAAATAGATTTGACAGCTGTGCTGTGCAAACAAAAATAGCCACATACTGCACATTGTGCTAATGAATCAAGGACTACAGAATATCAAAGAGATCTTCCTGTTTTATCCCGTCAGAGGTCATAGCTTTCTGCCCGCTGATCGAGTGTTTGCCAAATTAGAGTATGGAATAAAAACGACTCACGTCATTACTATAAAGGAAAAATACTATTTCATTTATGATAAGCATGATAATTTGAAGAAACTTGGAAGCGACTGGTCCCTTTTTAACATTAAAGAGTTAGAAAAACACTATAGAAAACTACCAGCTATTCAGACTTTCAATAGGATTGCAATGAAAAAGAAAGGCAAAACATGTTGCAGTGTCCAAGCCAGGTTGGAGTTAGGAAATGTACTGGTCCAAACTTTACTCAAAAAAGGTAAAAGACATCGTAAAGTCTTTACTATCTGATCAAAAAGGTTTCTCTGCTGCCAAAAAAATAATATTTTCAACTCATTGAATGAACAATTTGGTGCTAATTGGGTTATATAATTGCCTAGTACAAATGGATCTTATTGTATGAAAATATCAGCTATCAGCTAGTGTTGGGTAAGGCACAATTTTAAAATGAGTTTGTAAGAGGTGCTTCTTTTCTCTTTCGAGCCAGTACAATATCATACTTCAAATGAGGCGAGGTGCTATTGAAATGCCAAAATGACAAAAACAAGAAAGGAAGAGCTTTTTTGCAAGGCTAATTATAATATGCATTAAACGACCTACGAGTATGTAGGTGTAGGGACATCGTCCTATTACTCCAATGTAATAGTAATAATAATTACTCCATAGCCGACTTGCATCAAGTTATTGAAAACAACTACTTAATTAATTTGACTCTTGATTCCCTGAATTTAGAAAAGCTAGTAATAAAGATCCGTAATAAATAAAAAAGTTTCTACTAAAAAATAAATAAATAGAGAGTAGCCCCACAGTGTTCTAAATTAGTTTCAATGCAATAAAGATAGTTACAATAATAAAAACTGTAAGTTACATAAGTAAAATCTATTTAATAAAAGGCTAAGAGAGCATTAAAAGGTATTTAACATAACGAAGAATTGTTTTAATTAATCAAGTTCGAATTGTTACACAACATAAGAAATCTATGGCTCCACAATGTTATTTTGCAATTCCACCTTGCCTAATTTCAAGTTGAATATTTTGCTGCCGCAAAAGAAGTAAAAAATGTCTTTCCAATACAAATTTTTCCTCCCTCAAAAAATGTAAGAAATGTCTCTCCATTACAAAACATCATTCCCTCAAAAAATGTAAGAAATATCTCTGCAGGACAAAATTTCATTTCCTCTAAAAATGTAAGAAATGTCTTTCCAGCTCGTATTTATAATCTCACCTCGCCTAATCTCAAGTTGATTATTTTACTGCCGCAAAAAAATAAGAAATGTATTTCCACTATGTAATTTACAATCACACCTCGCTTTATTTATTTCGATACACGCTCATATACCAATAAGACATTCTTTTTGAACAGGGACATTTAAAAAAATTGAGTCCTCGTACAATTTACCATCGTGTAAGGGACAAATGTACTGCCTCGTGAAAGTCCGGGTCAACTCTACTATCTGTACTATGTGTATACTGTTTTCGCAAAATTTGGTTATGGGGACCCTACACTTTTCACGTAATGATCACTCAGAAATGCGTTTTTTTTTTTTCATTTTTGCTTTATTTACACATTTCCAGTAGCTTTTCACAAATTCAAGAAACGATTACAAACAAAAACTATTGAAATTTGTACCAGACAAGGTCTGTCGGGTCAGCTAGTAAAGAATATTTTTATTAAACGAATTTACAATATATATTTTAGCTCTATAATATTGATTCCACATTATATTTAAATTAAAAAAAAATGTGAAAATATTTAATACTTATAAAATATTATTTTACTTCTAGTTGAGGAGCTTACATGCCTAGCAACATGGAAGGATGGAAATTCACGATATCTTGTTGGTCTAGTATCACACAACCATGCGATATCGAACGAAGAACGATATCGATGCTTTGTATACGACAAAATATCAACAATGATGGGTAAGCACTTAAACATTCAATTCAAAGATATTACATAAAATTTATCCATACTAACAAAAAAAAAACATTTGATGTTATATCCCCTCTTAACCCAGTTCTTGTTATCTCTAATTCTTGTCTCTTAACAATTTGCTATTCAGGTACATTTCAAGGAAGCTTTAGTAATCCCAACTTAATCGATGCAGAGTACAAGCTGGCACAATCTGGTGACGCAACCTGCAATGGTCTGGATAGTGCTGAGGTAAGATGAGTTTTATAATCTGACACATTTTCTCATACACACTGTAGCATCCCCCAGACACTAGCACAGCTACGAAGGATGTCGTTTTATCTTATCCCTTTTTTTAACACTTTAATAATCCCAGCTACCAGGTTTAATTAGCAGAAGAGAGAATTGCAGATACGAACCAATTGGCTGCTACCGGAGGGTGAGAATACATTTTTATGGGAGCTGGAATTAAATTTCTCATTCAATCTGGAAATTGTCGTTCTCCGTTGTAGATAACAGTCAGTTGGTCGTGATTGATTTTCCATTAAAAATTGCCCCCTGCCCTCACCCACATCAGCAAGTAATCACGGTGGTGTCCTCAATTTTTCAGATTATTTCTTTTTCCTTTTTCATTTTGTGTTGAAAGTTGATTAGGGATGGTGGGACGAAATTGAATACAACTTATAGACGTTTCCTTTTTTCTTTTATTTAAAGGTCGGGTCACGGATAATGACACTTCGGAAGCCTCCGTTGGCCGAAAGATGTGACTTCCCAGCATGGTTTAAGGGCCCAAGGCATTGGCATGCCCTGATGGGAAATTCCGGATACATATTTCATCCGAGGTAAGTACTTTGACTCTTAATCATCCCCAACCCCTCTGACCTTCATATTTCTTTGTTTGGTTTGAATGATCCTCAAAATAACAAAAGATTCTAAGATTATCTCCCTGTGAGCTTTCAAAGGATTTTTACGAGTTTAGTGACGACAGAATCTGGCTGTACACAGTTTCCTTTGAAGCACATTTCGCTCTTTTTCGCTATTTTTCATTGGCTAGGAAACTTTATTCAGTTAACTCTCACTCGCCCTTGTTATCCCCTAAAGGATGAAATGAAGTCCCTTTATCCGTGGTTAAGATCTTTGTATACAAGTTTCTTTTTTTCGCTCGCTCTCACTCGCTCTTTTTCATTGAATAAGATTTCCTTCGAGAAAAGAGATAACTTTTCCAGATGTAAGGGTTGATAAAATGCAGAAAACAAGATACTCAGTATATGGGGGTATCCTTGACATCTTTGTTTTATAAAAAAAATCTTTTAATCCTTATGTTTTCAATCCAGGATTTCTTAAAATGGGTTAAACATAAAAGAAAAGAAAATGGGTTAGTATAGCTGTATGAAAGATTTGAAGGAGCTTTTCGTGGAATAGATTACTTGTACGAATAGAAAAAAATTTGAAAGAAAATAAATAAAATAATAATCAAAAAAAAATTATTCACAGAAATTATATAGTTAAGTAAAATAAAAATTGTAAACTGATGAATTTCGAAGTGAGATTTATTTCAATGAAAAAATGGAGATTTATGAATAGTTTTTGTATATTTCTTTAAAAAATCTGTTTCGATGAAAGATACGAGGTTTATATCCGACTAATTGAAATTTGTTGATATATTCCATGGAGAGACAACATTGTATTGTTGGGTGGCTTAAGGGGGGAGCCTGCTTTAGACGCTTCAAAAAATCGATTTTTTTTTGCATAAATGTCTTCCCAAACTATCCAAGAATATATCCCTAAAATTTCAGAAACAAATTCAAATTATTTTCGGAGTTACAGAAGAAATAGTGAGCAAGCGTCGAGCAGGTATACGAGCGGCCGGATCGCTCGGAGTGCCTGCGCTCAGTCCCTAAATCTATTGTATGTATTGTACAGAACAGACTCGAACATCAGAGCGAAAACCAGTTTTTTGAAGAGTCTGAAGGGCATCTCTATGGACCAGGAATCGCAGATTAGCACATTATTGCGGTAAGTTCAAGAAAATTACGATTTTTTATAAACGAAAACTTCGACGCGCGATTTCTCGGTTTTTCATTTTTTCGATTTTTCCTAATTGGCGGGAAAGATAGGAAAAAAATTTAACGTCCTATCGAAACGAGACAAAATTGATTGTATTCAGGATTAAATTCTCTTCTCTTCTCTTCTTGACATATATGTTAATGATTTTAATTTAGTGCTTTTTATGTGCTAATTTGTTCCCTAAAGAATAAATTTTGTGCTCCTTTTTTTAAAAAAATAAAATGAGGGGTGTAGCTTTACGTCACACTACACCCCCCGCTCATTAAAATACAATGGGAAGAAAAATTTTCAAAAAAAAGTACACTAGATTTAAGTTCTCTTTAAGTGCTTTTGTATGACAGTGAAACGAAACTGAATTTTTTTATACAAATAAAGGAATTAGAACGGTCCAGGGGTGTACAGACAGAATCATGATTCACGACCAATATCAGCTGGGTAGGTGAAACGTTTCCCTGATATAATTAAGTGCTGTTTATGTGCTCCGACTGCACATGCAATCAAAAGAGGGAAAAGCGGCCGAATTAAGATTTCTATCCTGTTTGAATAAATTCTGCTCCTGCCTCGAGGGGGGTGTAGTTGGAGATGCGGATGTTATTGATACCAATCATCTCACCGCCTCGAATTTTCACGCAAAATTTAGTGCTTATTAGGTGCTTCGGTTTTCGATACACCTAGAAATATGTGCTCTTGAATCTAGGTCTTTGTCACCAGCAAGCTCCAGCTGCTTCGAGTCAAGGGGTGCTGGGAGGGAGGAAGGAGGGGGGGGATGTAGTTGGAATCTAAATTTTGGACTTTACCCCATCACTCTCCGCTTAAAGGGGGGTGCCGCTCGACTCACCTAGCATATACCACGAAAAGTGCGGATGGACTGTTCCAGAGCAGCAATGAAGAGAACTTCCAAAGATGAAGAAATTATTTCTTGGCGGTCCTGAACGGTTCAGGAACTTAAAAAACATAGCAACATTGCATACCCAATAAGAATCACCACGAAAATACTAACCGAAATTCATGCAATAACCAATAGTAAAACTGTTGTAAAAGACGGCATCTCGCCGTAATTGTAAATGCACTTTGTCCAATCCAGGAAATTACATGGAACACCTGTACGTTTCCGGAGCTTTGACGAAAGGGTATCATAGTAAAAATACCAAAAAAGGTAAATGTAACAATATGCTACAACTGTTTGACTCAGTTAATAACGGCTCCTGGACTATCTGGCAAAATAATAGAATTGATAAAAGCTTTTTACAACAATTCCAAATGCAGATTTCTCCATAATGGAGAATTAATCGATAGGTTTGTGGTGAGCTCAGAAGTACGACAAGGATGCTTGCTTTTTTTTGAATCTTTCTTATAGTATTAACTAGATCCTTGTCAGCTCTCCAGAGTCTAGGCAGTAGAATAGGTGGCATTCAATGTTATTGCTAGACCGCCGGAAGGATCTCGAATCAAAGACCTTAGAAATATGTTAAATAATTTAGCAACAGATTTAAGGCTAAATCCGATTCAAACTACAGAAATGTGGATAAATAGAAGCACCGCATCATTGCAGTTAATTCATGCTATTTAATTTCGGCTGCGAGAGCCGGGTGAGAATGTTGCTCAGACTTTTTAGTTCGAAACATAGTGATTTTAACGGTTGCCTATTAAGCTGGCAAAGTTATCGTCCCAAAATTGGTGAGTTGAAGGAGCTCTTCATAAATTCCAGTATCCATATGCTTTTCATCAGTGAAAATTTGCTCAACGATTCCATTCCCTCTTCTGTCATTTCCATTGAGGGTACAAGTTATTTCGAAAAGATCGGCAGGGACGTGTTGGTGGAGGAGTCGCCATTTATTTGCAAGACCACCTTAAATCTAACACCGTAGGGCTCTCTAAACTCGCTGGAATTGAATTTATATGTGAGGCGTGCAGTTGCAAAACTCGCTAACTGCACTTTTTGAAAAAATGAGTTAACGATGCCAAATTACTCTTTAGGTTATGTTCTACCATTTGAACTATATTTTTGTTCAAAATTTGCTCATAAGGCGTATTTTTCCAGCTGTCAAACATCAATAGTTAATTCAAAAGCCAAAGAAAAGCCAAAGTAATTCAAAAGTTTTTGGCGTTTTTCTCAAAATTACTTAACTTGCAGTTAGCGAGTTTTGCAACTGCACGCCTCATGTGTTGAAATTTCTAGTGCTTCTGATAAGCTTCTTCGTGCCTCCGCTTATTCTCCGCTTGGAATCTTCAACCCATTAATGCTGAAGAACTAAGCAAAGCTCAACGTCAATCTATTAAAGAAATCTTTCTTTCAAAATTGTTTTGTGCCACTGTGTCACTCTCTTGGCTTAGATGTTAGCAATGTTCTCCCAACCTAGCAATGTTCTACTTCCTTACTCGACGTGTTTCTCACCAGGGTTTAAATTGCTGCAGCAATTTTAATAATGCTGCTGTTGACTTTACTTTGCTGCCCAGCCAAATTACTTTGCTTTGCTTTACAGCAATCATATTTTCAAACTTGTTGCTGTAGGCTGTGAAAGACTTTTGTTTCATATTACTGCGAATGCTGTTGCTTACAAATGCTGGGACATGCTGGTCTGACTGCGAATGCTTCACATACACATAAAAAAAATTCTTGCCCCTCTAAACAAAGTACCATATATGTAAAGATGGGCCAAGAAAAGAAGCTCAAGGAAGCAAAGTATTTCACAGTTTTTGGAGAGAAAAGCTAAAGTAAGCAAACAGAAAGCATTTCACGGCAAAGTATTTTAAAGCCGAAGCATTTGCAGCCGGACCAGAATGCTCCTGAAAGCTTTTAAGTAAGCAGCAATATGAAACAAGAAGCTTTCACAGTCTACAACAAAATAAGTTTAAAAATATGTGCTTTGCTTTAAGTTTACTTTGCTTTCAAACCCTGTTACTCACAAATGATATCAACTCCATCACCTTTCAAAACCAAACCCAGTTACGTAGATCACGATATTTTATTCATTTGTCATCGCTTCAGTGTTGACCCTTCTTTCCCGGTTACTCTCAGTTGTCGCGATATCTCCAGTATTGATCGAGAACGACTCGTCCAAAGACTCCTTTGTCGGCCTTCCGACTGACGTCAACGACGAGGTCTGCTTTTGGCAGTATGTTCCTTGACCTGTTTGATGAGTTTGATGCGAAGTAAAACATTATCGGCAAGGCCGAAGCCTTGGTTAACTACGGAAATTAAATCGCTGATTGTTGAAAGAGAGTTTCTTTTCCATTGGGCAGAAAAAGTCAACAGTGATTCTGCTACAAGATCTTATAAGCGTATTAGCGACATAGCCCTAGCTAAAATTAAAGAAGCAAAGAGGAATTTTTACGCTCGTAAGCTTGAAGCTCGGGAAGTTCTATACGGTAAGACCTATGGGATGCGACAGCGAGGGAGACCCAACCTTCGCTGGAAGGATGGCGTAGCTTTCGTTGTGTGGACTCCCTCGCCTAAATCACTGCTCACTGCCCTAAATCCTGTTAAATCTAAAGCGACTGGTAGTGATGACATCGCGCCTAGGTTTCTAAATATGTTCATTCCATGTCTGTTGCCGGTCTTTACTCATATTTTCAACCCTTGATGTAATTATACCAATACCCAAATGCCCATCTCCTGCTTGCCCTTCTGATTTTCGGCTTATCAGTATTCCTCCATTTCTGGCTGAGGTTCTTGAAAAGCTGATAGCAACTCGAATCCTTGAGCATTGTGAATGGGCGCATCCAGCGCACTCAGCAGCTGAGCAGCGGCTAAGCGCTGAGCTCGTTGGATGGCTAGCTGAGCTAAGTAGCTTAGCTCAGCGGCTGGCAAATTTCTCAGCGTAAAAATTTTATGCTAAGCAACTCAGCTATAGCGAACTGAATTTTTTTTAAGTAGAAAAATAAATTTAGTTGTCAAAATAAATTCTAACTCAGCTATTCAATCCAGTCGACACACATCGCTGAGTTAGTTTTTACGCTGTGCTGTTCAGCTAAGCGGCTTTCCCGCTGAGTGCGCTGGATGCGCCCAATGACGTTGCCTGACTTTCGCAAGCATCACAACTACGAAATCGCGCTCCTTAAAGTTGCAATTGATATCCAAAACACTCTTGACGGTTACCAGGTCTACTGCCTATTGCCCCTTGACTTCTCTAAAGTCTTTGATAGCGTCAATCACTCTCTGCTTTTGCAGAAACTCTCCTCGTCAATCTTTCTTCTTCTGCTATCCAACTCTTACAAAGCTTTATAATCGACTGCTCTCCGAAAGTTATACATACTTTGTGGTTGTAGTACCTCGATAGCTCCACTTCGTGCTGGCTTACGCCAAGGATCCATCTCTGGGTCCTAATTCAGCATTTTTATTAACGAGTATAAACTTCTGCGTCTGTTTCACGCTATTCTCCAGCATCGTATACCATCTTATGTCAATCAGATGCAGCTCACACAGTTACTTAGAAATAACAGTGTGATTATTCCGCGTTTTCGTACCTTAATTGGTCAGCGATCTTTCTTCGGCCACTCAATCGAATGAAGTTACAAACTTCTTTCAATGAAGATGGTAAATATGAAGAACCGTGCCTACCAAGAAAGAATAAATGACCGAATCAGGCGAAGGATACGGAATTTGCATTGGCCACACCTTGTGACACGAAAACGAGAATCTATCCAAACAAGCCCTTGACTGGAGTCCGCAAGAAAATCGTCGAGTTGGAAGACGTGGAGGAGAACCTTATTAGCAAGGAATTCAAGAACTGGAAGATTCTGGATCGAGCTGAGAGTTATGACACAAAATCGTGTCCGCTACGTGCTATGTCCCAAGAAGAAGAAAAGATTATATTGAATATTCGTTTCTTTTCAGAACACATACTGACAAAGGCGTTATAACTTCCAGTGTCATTTGGCACTGAATTCCTAGTTAAGTTTCGCATAACATGTATTCTTTTAAATTGTATTACTAAAGGAATAGTTTCGTCATCTTTCCACACTCATTCATCTGATTAATTTCTTGAACTTTTATTTGAATTAAATCACTTTCTTAAATGATTTCATACCAATTATTATTCTTTCTTTTCGTTTAAAGATATTCGTCCTACGATTCTTTAATTTTTAAATTTAGATATCATATATGTCTTGTAATTTGCTATCGCAAGAAGTTTGTCAATAGCTAGCACCTGGTTTAACCATAAGAATATACACAAAAGGACATGGACATCACCAGATGGCAGGCACCATAACCAAATTGACCATGTTCTAGTTGACACTAGGCATGGAAGCAGCATACTAGATGTAAGAAGTTTCCGAGGAGCGAATGTAGACACCGATCACTATCTAGTTGTTGGGAAAATGAGGACGAAAAAACTAGCGACAATAAATAGAAGAAACAATGATAGACAAATAAAGTGGAATATAGAAAAATTAAGAAATGTAGAATCAAAACAACAGTATGAAATTAAGTTAACAGAAAAGCTTGAGCAAGTAACAAGGAGTCTGGAAATGGAAACTGATCTGAACCTGATGTGGAACTCTATAAAAGAAAAAATTATAGAAACAAACAACTGTGTATTAGGCACACAAAACCACGAAAGAAGGAGTCATTGGTTTGATAATCAATGCAAGAGTAGCATTGAAATAAAAAACCATCCAAGACAGGTGTACCTAACAAGAATGACTAGAGGAAACCATGAGAAATATGTAGCAGCACGAAGAGACACGAATAAGTTATTAAGGAAGAAAAAACGTGATTACTTCAGAATTAGAATAAAGCTTAGCGCCCAATGATACCGCCAACGCCAACGACATCCGCCACCGTCAAAAATGTGAAAATAAATTCAAAGTAATCTCATACAACTTCGCCCAATGGCAACGTCACCATCTCGTGACGAAAAAATAGATTTGATTCTATTTTTGATGGTGGCGGCACAGGAATACTTCCAATTTTCCACTGTACGTTCCAATAATTGAATTTGACAACAGGAAAACTTCCAACTTTTTATTGAAATTTCCAACTATTTCATTTGTCAAAACTGTTTGCCAAAAGTGCAGGAAAATGGATGAGAAATTAATAGAACTAGTGGCGGAGCACACATTTTTGTACAATGTGTAAATAAAATGAATAAAAACTTTTCTCAAGTTGGCGTTGCAAATTTCTACCGGCTGTGATGGATTCATTGGGCGAGCATGTCCGTCATGACGTTACTGGAAAATTTTGATGGTGATGTTGACGGTATCATTGGGCGTTATGCTTAAGTGCGATCAAGCAAAGCTACAGTAATAAAGACACTAGAAGTTTCTACAAAGAAGTCAACATGATTAAGAAAGGATACAAACCCACCTGCACCATGGTAAGAAGAGAAGGTGGTACTATAGCTAGTAGTATCGATGACATACTCGAGGTGTGGGAGAAATACTTTAGAGACTTCTTCAAAGAGAATATAAGCCTAACACAGGGAGCAGCGGAAAACCGTAATACAGATGACCCAGAAAACGATATGCCAGATCCTACAATGGAGGAAGTTGAAAATGCCATAGCGAAACTGAAAAATCACAAAGCTCCAGGCCCAGATGGCATACCCACGGAAATCTTAAAAAATGGTGGGGAGAAGTTATGCCAGGCCTTACATAGTCTAATCATAAAACAATGGAGAAGCAGCAAGATGCCAGAAGAATGGCTTTTAGGCACAATAGTCCCAGTCCATAAAAAAGGTGAATTGATGAGCTGCAAAAACTACAGGCCAATATCTCTTCTGAACACAGCTTACAAAGTGTTTTCACATATTTTATTTAATAGACTGAAAGCACATTTGGAAGATAAAGTAGGTGATTACCAAGCAGGATTTAGAACGAACAGATCGACAACAGACCAGATTTTCATAATGAGACAAATACTTGAAAAATGCTGGGAAGAAAACATTGATATACATCTTCTTTTTATAGATATAGACTATAGAAATGCTTACGATCTGCTAAATAAAAGAGAGTTGTGGAATAAGATGAGTCAAATGGGTTTCCCCAGAAAATTAATAGATCTCTGCAGGATGACGACCAAAAATTGTGAAACACAACAGTGGCGTAGCGTGGGGGGTGCCGAGGGGGCCATTGCCCCGGGCGGCGTAGATATTGGGGGCGGCGGAAAAACTGGACCGAGCTAGAGATCCTGTCGGCAACATCAGGCCCTAACCATTGCCACATCCAGCACGATGTCCTGGCTGATGGTGTCTACAGGCCAAACCTAAATGGGAAGGGAAGTGAAGTAAGGTGAAGTTACATAGGTACCATTCCATATAAATGTATGAGAGGAAGGGTGGCGCTTTTATAGGTGAAAATGGTACACTTGCACCGGGCGAAATTTCAGAAATTAAGATTTACAAAAAAAATTGAAAAAATTGAAAAAGTGATCCCATTGTCATATATTACTTGAAATGCACCTTCTGTGCGTTTTACCATTGCCTTCTGCTACGTGTGGCCAATGCAATTTCATTTAGTTCGCCTGATTTTGTCGTCTATCCTTTCTTGGCTGGCACGGTGCCATAGGTCTTGATTTGTAATTCAAATTAGTCGTACTATTATAGATCACTACTTCGGCGAGAAACACCTGGATCGCCTCTGTTCTGAAGTTTTTGAAAGCGGCTTCTATGTCCAGGAAGGCTGTTAAGTGGACTGCTTTGTTATGCAAGACTCCACCGTAGAAACCAATACATGCAGTACAGTTACCACCTATTATCCTTCGAAATATAAAGGATAGGAGAACGACATAGAGACCTCCGTTATGGAGATTCGAGTTTATAGCATTATTAGGGCTGGAAATAGTTAAGGAAGTGCAGCTTACAATGAAAATCATCGAAGAGCATTAATCAGCATTAGCGGGAGGGTTTTGAATTTAAAGCGTAAGTAAACTCAGCACAAAAGCAAGATCGCGTAGCAAATCCTGATTGGACAAAGTCAGGGGGGCGCTTTCATAGGTGCAACCGGTGTATTTGCACTGGGCGCAATTGGACAGGGCGCAATTTAAAAAAAGTGAAAGAAAAATTCCGTGCCTTCATTTTTAATGAGTGTTTGTGTCTTCTTTCATTTTTCTTTACTGCCATCAAAAAATGAACAAAAATGAAGGGGGCGCAATATGTTTATGGCATGCTGCACCGGGCGAAAAAACGGAACGCCGGCCCTGTATGAGAGTGACCAATATGGAAGTAAGTGGATGTTACATCTACTTCTGCGGAAGTTACGTCTACTTTACTTCTGCGTTACTTTTCATTTAGGTTTGGCCTTATTTCTGGACTATAAAGTTATGCATCAAAATTATCCAACCAAACTCTCCTATTTGACGGGTTATCAATAAAGCGTACGCCTGTGATGGAAGACAAGAATAACTCATGCATGGACCTTCTTTTTGTATCCATGTTTGTGTAAATGGTTCAAGACAATTGTGTGGATAATACCTAGCAAACATATATTCCTTATGATTGGAGTCCGTGCCATAAAAGAAGGGAAATGAGCGCGCATATGAAACACGATAGGTGTCCATTGCCAGCTGATAGCGGATTGCCAAATTGTGAATACATCGGTCGGTTAGATTGTGGTGAAAAATTTATTCAGTTGTTTATTTTCAGTTGAATTGTAGTTTTGTTGTAAGTTCGTTCGTTCGTTTTTATACAAACAGAGTGACATTGCTCTCTTGTATGAGACTCTCAATGCGCATGGAAACAGTGATTTTAAGATTCCCTTCTTTTATGACGCGAGCTGTAAATGCTGAAGTTTGAGAAGGGCTCCAACAGCTGCCGCATTTGTCGTTAAAATACCCTGTAATAGTATTGGGCTACGATGTTGGGAAATGAAACCTCCAGATATTGGGACAGAGACGAGTTTAAGCTTAAGCTCTGCGTCTACGAGGCTTTCTATCTAAAGACAGACTGAAATAAATTACAGAGAGAAATTACTGATTCCAGCTTTCTAGATTTGTTAAAGTTTATAATTTAGGCCAACCTTGAAGCACGGATATAGCCTGCGCCAAAACAATTGGAAATCTCAAAATCGATTTTTTGATGCGCAGTGAAAGTCTCAAATCCTCACCACGAAAGTAGATTCGAATAGAAAAGTGTATCTCGTCATTCTGTTCGTTTGAAGCCCAAAATCACCCGCTCATTTATATTTTCAATCACAATTCAATCCGTCTCACTACAACTCTTGTCCTGGTCAGATGCTGTGGCGGAGTGTTGTTCCCGGTAAACCAGTTTCAAAAGGGAAATTAAAATGCATGTGCACTTGAATTTTATCCATACACGGAATGTTAATGTATGTAGAGTTGTCATTTCCTCGCCTGCGCGTAAAATTCCCATTTATTTTGGTGCGCACTATACCGAACATCCATTGCGTTTACATGATGCCTTGAATTCTTGGATTGAAAATTTCTTGAAATTCAAGTTGGGTTTTCGATTCATTGATTAAAAATTATTGAAAATCTAGAATGTCCACGTTGCTCTACAGATCTAATCTAGCTATCTTACCAATAGAACAAGTGATATAAATTAACATTGGCCATTGCCTCAAACAGTTCGCTTTGCAATTCGAAATTAGGGGGCAGCAAATTTATGGTTCGCCCCGGGTGGCAGAAATCCGCGCTACGCCACTGAAACACAAGTGAGAATACGAGGTTGTAACTCAACCAATTTTCCTCAAGAATCGGGTCTGCGACAAGGAGATGCAATCTCACCAATACTTTTTAACATTGCTCTCGAAGCAATAATGAGAGAAACACAGCTAAATGGAGCAAATAGCATCTTCACAAGGAACATCCAGATACTAGCCTTCGCAGATGATATAGTCATAATTGGACGCAAAGCACAAGAGGTAAAGGAAACCTTTTCAATATTGTAGAAAGCTCAGCAAAGTTCAATTTACGAGTAAATGACACAAAAACAAAATATATGATCGTATCAAAACAAGGACATCGGCTAGGACAAAGTATCAGCCTTGGCGATCATATTGTGGAAATTGTAGAAAACTTTATCTACTTAGGGACAATGCTTACTGCACCAAACCATATAAAGGACGACATCCATAGACACATCGTAGCCGCAAATAAAACCTATTTCGCACTAGTCCCGGTCTTTAAAAACAAAGAAATTTCAAGACAATACAAAATCAGACTATGCAAAACGTTAATCCGCCCAGTTCTATGCTATGGGTCTGAGGCTTGGACATTGACCCAACAAACAGAAAACCAGCTTAAAATCTTCGAAAGGAAGATCTTAAGAAGAATATTTGGTGCTGTAAGGGTCAACCAAAACGAATGGCGCATTAGGACAAATGAGGAACTTCAACAAATGTATGACGAAATAAACAGACTGCGATGGCTTAGACACGTTCTACGGGCTCCAGAAGAAAGAATGCTAGCCAGGATTTTTAATGGAAGACCATCTGGAAGAAGAAGAGTAGGACGACCAAGAAATAGGTGGATGGATGACGTGCTAGAAGATAACGAAAACTTCGTATATCAAACTGGAGAGAGCTAGCAAGACGTAGAGAAGACTGGAAGAGGAGACTTCAAGAGGCCCGAGTCCTGCAAGGACTGTAGCGCCATTTAAGAAGATATGTCTTGTAAAATATCACTTCAAAAGATAAAGTTCGAAATGGTGAAATTTATTGGCAACTTAAATAAAAAGCAATTTAGGTGCATACGTTGGCTTCAGATAATTATAATCTTCTTCTAAAATCACATATCGTCCGACAACACCTTTTTCAAATCCTAGAAGCCCTCCATCCATTTTCTGTACTATTCAATAACATGGAAATCGTTTGAAATAATTTTCTACAATATTTCTTGCTTATCATAACACTAGTGTCCTGCTCGCCCACCCCAATCTAAGATGAATTCTGTCCAAAATTTCTTAAACTCGTAACATTAAAAAAGAACGCACCCCTTTAAATTTTCAAAAGTAATGGTAAACAATAAAAATTATACAAAAATTAAATTTCAACATATTAAATTTGCATAATGTAAACAAATAAAAAAATAATCAAAGCATGACTAACAAATTCCTGTGAAATCATTATTATTATTATTTTTTAATTATTTCAAAAGAGCATAATTATCACGTATGGTGGGGATATCCTTAATTTAATGAACCCATTTATATTCCAAGGACGTGACAGTATGAACGAAAAATATTTGTGTATTTTTTCCTGATTAATCTAATTGCACGAATATGATTGTTTTTTTAAACAATTTTTATATTTTTAATGGTGGTATTTGAAATTTGATTAATTTAATTAAAATGTATGCTTTTTAAAATTCAGGGCTTTTGGAAAATATGTTACTAAAAATTTATAGGTCGAGATGGCTTTCTGGGAAAATGATTATTTAAAAAAACATTGTTTTCTATGGGGTAGTAGTAGGTTCTAAGGAAAGTCGGGAGGGTTTTGAAAGAGATGGTAACTATGAACGCCTAGGCTTGCACTATTCGTTGCTGTACGAGTTCAGAAGCGATGGCAGGAGAGTGGACTGAGTATTTTTATAAAAAGAAAAAGCGTGTGGATTCGGGCCACGGACATATGAGACGGTAGTACAAGCACATACATAGTATAAATTTTGCTGAAGGATTGATAAAGGCATGTTTTTCGCTGCTTTGCGGACCTTGGTATAAATGTTATTCAGGTTGTCCCGTCACAGTTTGTCTAGCTATTTGACTATGTTAGATAGTAGCCAAAAAGTGATCCACAAGAAACACAAAAAGGGGGCTGTTTTAGCCCGTTTTCGAGATAGGGCGTTTTGAATTGAGTTTTTTGAGAAAAAATGAAGTATAATGATTTAGAATAAAATGGTAATGAGACAACAGCTGTTATTTGCTCTACTTTGTTATACGCACTTCTGACAGGAGCATTTATAGCTATAAATAATGCGTCGAGAACATGTCGCTTAAAGTGTGCAGGCGGTGCGGCGCACCAGGGCCCCCGGCCCTGAGGGGCCCCCGAAGATTTCTTTTTTTTTTTTTTAGAATTCGTTTTAAAGTATGAGCTAGAAAAGATCTTCGATAACGTTTTTATAACATTGTATAAAATTGGATCTACTTTTTTATGGAAAGGGCCCCTGGGAAACTTTTTTTTCTAGAACGCTCTTATTAGTATCTAATAGAAAATGTTTTCGAGAACCCTTTTTTTTAATGAACGCTGCTTTGTTAGAGAGCTTTTGATTTTATTATTTACTTGCATTAAGTATCGATTTCATGAGACTGAGGAGACACCTAACGTGCAAGAACAGTATATTTTCATGAGTGATGTTTCTGTGATTTCGTTATTTGTAAGTTACAAATAATTACGTGCAGTCTAGAATATTTGGCTGTAAAAATATCTACCTAATACAGAATATAGTGTAATAGTATGTGCACACATATGAGAAATAAAGAAATTGTTTAAACCAAAGTATAATGCGGTTTTCAATTTCTCACGACCTGTGAACCCTTTTTTTAATGGACTTCGACAAGGCTTCGAAATCACATTTTTTTTTTAGAAATTCATTTCAAGGGTCCCTTACGAAATCTTGCACAAGGGCCCCCGAGACCCTCGCTACGGCGCTGGCTATACAGCCAGCAAACATTATTACCCTTTATAACGCGGACTTTTATCTTCATCATCATCAATTGTCATAATCAACTAATGTTTGAAACTCTGCACTGCTGACGTAATCTCCATCCATGTCATCAAAAATAAGCAAAGCGAAGACCCCCGCCGCCCTT
This sequence comes from Thereva unica, assembly GCA_949987705.1. Lineage (NCBI taxonomy): Eukaryota > Metazoa > Arthropoda > Insecta > Diptera > Therevidae > Thereva > Thereva unica. Next base: position 127,870,711 of record OX465283.1, on the reverse strand, counting down.
GGTGCTTACGTAGTACTTGAATGGCCCCTAATGCCATTTTATTATAGACGGATTGCCTATATATTTCGGTAAGCGTTAAGAATATCGCTTTCCTTACTATGGTATACTATTTCTCTCCCGCTACTTCACAAACCTTCTTATATATACCAGATAATCACTGGTTTTTTCTCTGGTCGGGCTTGTGTTCTGAATCCTGCTTGATAATCTCCTAGTTTGTTTTCCATATATGGTTTCAGTTTACTTAACAAAATGGATTTTGTACTTTGTAAGCTATGTCCAACGACATGGTTGGTCTGTAGTTTTTGCAGTTCATCAACTCACTTTTTTGGGGATTTGGACATTTGTGCCTAGAACTCATTCTTCCGCAATCTGTCTGCTTCTTCATAGGTTGCAAACAAGTGTATTAGTTCTCCCACCATATTTTAATATTTCTATGGGTATACCATCCGTTTATGGAGCCATATGACTTTTGAGTTTTACATTTTCAGTTACTTCTATTGTAGGCGAGCTCTGGTCTTCTGTTCTTTGGTTCTCTGTTTCCTCCTGTATGTGATTCCATTGGCTGTGATTCCATTGAAAATTATGTTCCTAAAGTACTTCTACCTTGAGGTATGTAAGTCCCTGATACTACTAGCTATGGTAGCATCGTCATGATGGAGGTGGGTTTGTTTTCCTTCGCCCTCATTTTTGCAGTATCTGATCACAATGTTTTGTACCTACAGTCGCTTCTCGGTAACTCTTTACATCCATTATGCTAGTAAAATGCCTTTTATTAACAAAAACATGGTCAATTTGATTATTGGCTCTTCGATATGGTAATGTCTATGTTTTCTCGTATATTGTGTGTTTTTTTTACTCGGTAAGCGAATAACTCGAATATGTAACGAGTTTGTACTTTCGATAAATTGATATTTGAAAAGCTTAACAATGTCCAGGAAATAGAATAGAATAGTCAGAATAGAAATGTCATCGGTTGGCTGATGAGATTCAACTCGTTTCAGGAGGCATAACACTCCTGCGAGCTGTTTCTCAAATGCCCCGATGCCAGAGTCGCGAAATTGTTGGAAGTAGGTGGAATAATATATCGCGGCTAGGTTGTGGCAGCTCCTTCCTACTTCTCTCTCTCTTTCTACTCTCTATCTTCCGACTAGAGCTGCTGTTCGACATTTTATACGAAAAAAATAGATTGTCTCACAGTACAAAGGGGCTTTGCTTAAGCCTCTAGTCTATCACATAAAAAAAAATATTATATGCATCTATTGGAATGTTTTGTCTCGGAGTTGTGTATCTTTTTGAAGTACAAAGGTTCTTAGTTTTTCCTTCGTTAATAAGCAATCCCATTTTTTTCGCAGCTGTATGATGAAGGCTCTTTTCACACTCGCAAAAGACCTACCTATTAGAGCGACGTCATCATAGTGCGTCACCTTATCTCTGATGTGAAACTATCTATCTGTCCTATGATGTGAAACTATCTGAGAAGTCTCGTTCAACGCTATCTGCATCGTCCTACCTCGTTTGCAACTTTTGTTACTTCGATTAGGTGGTTTGGATATCGGAAGCACTCGATTGCTGTAAATAACTCCTCACGCTTGACGCTGTCATATGCTTGCTTAAAATTTATAAACAGTACGTGAATATTGATGTTTAACTCCCATGATTTGTTTTTAAAGTGGAAATATGATTTGTAGTGGACCTACCGAGTTGAAAGCCACATTGATAACTACCTATTATGTAGAAGTTTCTTGTATAAAATAGTGGGCAGTATTTTATACGCTGAGTTGAGGAGGGTTATACCCCTATAATTTTCACATACGAGTTGATCTCCTTTTTTATACGGGGGCAAAACACACCTTCCGCCCATTCAAGTGGGATATTTTTCTGAGGTCAAATCGATTCTATAAGCTTGTGTAATGCATTCCTTAATTCTTGGCCCCCATATTTCCACATCTCAATTGCTATGCTATCTTCTCCTGGGGCTTTATTGTTTTTGAGATTCGTCATAGCTTCTTCTACTTCGTCCATAGTAGGCACATTCATTAGTAGCACCAGGTTGAAAAGTTGAGTCGAGGCTGAGTTGAAATTTCGACCACCATATATTATGTCGAGTTGAGTTCACTTTTATTTAGGTTGAAATAGAGTTGAGCTGAAATCAAAACATAACCTCAAATTTATGTGCGAAATTCTCATTTATAGATAAGTAAAAATTCAGAACGAAAAAATGGTCCATTCCTGTTCAAGCAAAAACAGCGAACACAAAAATAATGCCGAAGGCGGACTTTACGGATGGTAAACAAACAATTCAAATGTCAATTCAACCAAATTTCAACTCAATCCGCGTATATGAGGCGAAATATCAACTCGACCCAGGTAGGAGAGCTGCGTTGGGTTGATTGGCTTGACTTCCGTTTATGACTGGGTTGAACCTATGACTAGCAGGGTTGAACCTATGACTAACAGGGTAATTACCACTATACTTATCGGCTGGTGCGTTTCTACGGGATTGGTTAACATCACAGCGATGGATTATGCCGAGGAGTGCAATTGAATCGCAGACCTCTGGAATGGCAGTCAGGCTTGACGGAGGCAGATAAATTAATTTCTTTATCCGATTTTTAATTTGGACCCAAATAGTTTTATTGCAAATTTAATGTCTCCGCAGTCCTGTTTGGAAAGTGGTGTATCCCAATAAAGATCAATCGAGTATCGACCAATATCCGTGTAAATCTGTTGTATATGATCTTGGCCTTATTAAAGCAGATTTTTTAAAGTAAAACTTAACAAATAATTTAAAATTTAAAGCGGCTTTAAGAAAATTCGATGTAATTAGTGCATTTTAAACAAAACGAAACACAGCTAAGAGCCCGGCACCGGAATATTTATGCTCTTGTTTTACCAAACGATACTAATAAATCTCTTGTACATAAAAAAAGAAATACACGATAGTCCTGTACTGAAAACGGATTTCCAGCCTCTTCAACAACAATCCTTCTTATTCACAGCTCGTTAACACTTGGAGAACTTGATTGCAGCTATTTCCGGGCTTCTTCCACTTTTGCTCACTCTCAACAACCCCCCAGCACACCCTCTATAAGAAACGAAAATTGCTACTGGTAACAGTCTCGTCTTGGCATTTAAATTTGTTTATAAAATTTATAGTGTTGAGATTATGCTTTATATATATTCCCTTGCTCCGCGCGCAATTTTAACTTCTTCTCTCGAAATCCTGCCGTGCCCGTCCACCCATCAAGCAAGGCCCATCCTTAACAAATTCTATTTTCTTTAGAAAATGCTCCTCCATTCTGCTGGTAGCTCTTGTATTTCGCATTGTGTTACTATACTATTTTCTCTATTTCTACGCGCGCCCTTATCGTTACCCTATGGCTCCTGTTTGTTGTACCATGTACAAGTGAATAGTGTTGTGCTTGTTCTTTTCGGGCAGACTTCATTCATTTCGATCGTCTGAAAGTTTTATAAAGCTTCTTTCTTGCTGCTATAGGGTGGAAATTCTTAAGCCCATCATTTCTGTTCCGCTGGCAAAAATCTCTGCATGGAGTTTCCTTCTTCGTATAGTACACAATTCCATAGTGTTCCCCGTCTTGGATCTGAAATTTCAGAGCTACGCCCTTTCAACCCTTAGAATTTTTGGCAGCGTGAGTCTTTAACAGGAGAAGGACCGGGTGGGGGTTGGCAAAGTAGTTTATGGTTTTCACTATATTTTGTTTGTCTGATAAGCAAAGCAGCAACAACAACAACAACAAAAGTAAACCGGAAGAAAACAGAAACGAGCCTAATAAGAGAATTTAAATTTCTTCCTTTTTTTCGTTGTGTACTTCTTTAACCAGAACGAACATAATGTTGCTGAAGTACGACGGGGCGAGGGGTGGGAGATACCATAAGGCTAAGAATGGGGCAGACAAGCAAAACTTTTCACCCCGGCATTTTCCGACTAAATAAAAAAAAACGCAGAAACTGAATATTTTCTTTATTAAATTTTATTTTTTTTCTCGTTCGCTTTTTATGAAATATTTCGTTTAAATAAATCACTTATGCATCAATAAGCAATTTGAATTTTTCCTTTTTGTTTTGCAGGGAGAGGTATCATATTCATAAACATACTTTTATTGTCAGTTGCTTTTTTGTGTGTAAAGTAGAGATGCGCCGAATGTTCGCCCGAATATTCGTATTCGGTATATTCGGCGTATTTTTTAATGTTCGTATTCGGTTAGTTTGCCGAATAATTACCGAATATTTAAATAGTATTATTTTAAGAGTTACGTATGTTAAAGAGGCTTTATTTTAAAAACTGTACATAGGTAGTATTTGTAAATTTAGCAAACACTAGTTTGTTTAACTACATTTACTCACAAAATCAAAAATTAACTAGTTGGGTTATGGCTTTGATCCCTTAGGTCCACACGATCAACCTGTCAGTATGATGAACGTAGACCAGTGGCTTCCAAACTGATACTGTGGCCCCCCTGTTACATAAAAAACCCTTGGGGCCCCCAACAAAATATGCAAATTTGCATACTCAGTGGGGTGCGCCATCTAGACCTTCGGTATTTCAATATTGTATAACTCCGACATTTTTAAGCCGATTTTGATAAATGCGCAAGATTTATTTAGAACATTCTCTACCATTTATGTCAAATCGGTTTTTGAATACAATCTTTTTAGTCTCTTTTAGTCTGTCTTACAGAACACCTCAGCCGTAGTCTGCATGGATCCGGCGAGTCTAGTCTGGTTGCTCTAGATATCTCCAAGGCTTTCGATAGAGTTTGGCACACAGCCCTGTTAGCCAAACTCAAAGCTATTGGAGTCGACTCACTTCTACAGAAGTGGATCAGGCATTTCCTTTTCGGTCGTTCAATCAAAGTAGTATTGGATGGCGTCAAATCTGCATCCCACCCGATCTCGGCGGGGGTCCCCCAGGGGTCAATCTTATCACCGGCCCTATTCCTTATCTTTATAAATGACCTTCTTTCAATCCCCTCCAACCCACTTCTCAGCTTCGCTGACGACGGTACTTTACGGTACTCGTACAGCTTCGATACAAGGCAGACTCATGCCAGATCCTGTCTTGATGATCGCGAACGTATGTCCAACTCTATTAATAACGACATTGTACTCATTCTAGAGTGGGGAAAGAAGAATCGTGTTGAATTCAACCCCGCCAAAACCAAGTACTGTCTTATCTCCAAAAAGAAGTTCAACACCCCTCCACCCTTGAAAGTGAATGAAGTTCAACTAATGGCCGAACCATCCTTACACATCTTAGGCGTGACATTAGCCAAAGACTTGCGATGGAATGACCACATATTCCAAATCGCCAAACAAGGATCTCAGTGCTTGGGATTTCTTAAGAGGTGTAAGTTCCTCCTCCAGCCATCGGCCCGTGCTGTTATTTATAAATCCTACATTCGACCTCTTCTCGAATATAACTCCCTCGTTTGGGGCGGCGCTCCAATAACCACCTTGGCATGGTTAGATAAGGTCCAAAAAAAGGCCCTTAAATTAATTGATGACGATACCGCTTGCGCCACCATCGACCCCCTCAGCCACCGTAGGAATGTAGCAGCATTGACAAAATTTTATCGCTACTATCATAGTGACTGTTCCTCCGAGCTAAACGCTCTCCTGCCTCCACGGCATTCTTATACCCGCAACACCAGATTAGCCCACTCGTCTCATTCCCTCCACCTGCAACTCCCCCTTTCACGCACTCAACAAGATATGAATTCGTTTGTTAATAGAACAACTCGGCTGTGGAATAATCTCTCGCAGTCAGTATTTCCGAGCTCCTACAACATCCAAGAGTTCAAACGCAGGGTTCATCACCACCTTCTTCAATTCCCTCCCGTTCCTTTATAACCCCTCCAACCCCCTCCCCGTACTAAGCTTACTGCTAGACATTGCACCATGACGTGACAAATGACAGGACGGACTAGTAGTACAAAGGGTGATTCCTGAGCTTAGCACTGCCACATAAAAAAAAAAAAAAAAAAAATGACCTCCATTCGATACGCAAAAAGCCCCTCGTATGTTAACTTTGAGTTCGTCAATGTTCTTCGGCTGTCTGGCATAAACTGTACTTTTGCAAGAACTTCATCGTAGTGGCTGCGGTGTGACAAGGTCTTTTTGAAAAGGGTTCGTCACGCGCTTTCGACACACGAAGTGTAATGATGGTTTTCGAGCACACTTTTGAGTGACTTTCTCGTCGCGTCGTGCAGTGGTGTTTCGTAGATGACGTGTGGGTTCTCTGTTCTCCAAATTTAACAGTTTTGTTTATTGACTCTGCCTGAGAGTGAATGAGCTTCGTTCGTCATCAAAATTTTGTCTCAAAAATCTGGCTCGACATCGATCATTCTTGCGACGGTATTTCCATATCACAAACAACGCGGCTTGTCCGTTGGCAGCAATCATTGAGTAAGTTGCGCTTTGCATGGGAGGAGATGAAGATCTTGCTTCATGATCCTCTTTAAAGTCGTTCCACGCACGTTTAATTCGAGATCGGCGGCGATACGACACATTTGGACTATCAGCAATACTTTCTATTTTTTTTTTTTTTTTATGTGACAGTGCTAAGTTCAGGAATCACCCTTTGTACTACTAGTCCGTCATGTCATTTGTCACGTCATGGTGCAATGTCTAGCAGTAAGCTTAGTACGGGGAGGGGGTTGGAGGGGTTATAAAGGAACGGGAGGGAATTGAAGAAGGTGGTGATGAACCCTGCGTTTGAACTCTTGGATGTTGTAGGAGCTCGGAAATACTGACTGCGAGAGATTATTCCACAGCCGAGTTGTTCTATTAACAAACGAATTCATATCTTGTTGAGTGCGTGAAAGGGGGAGTTGCAGGTGGAGGGAATGAGACGAGTGGGCTAATCTGGTGTTGCGGGTATAAGAATGCCGTGGAGGCAGGAGAGCGTTTAGCTCGGAGGAACAGTCACTATGATAGTAGCGATAAAATTTTGTCAGTGCTGCTACATTCCTACGGTGGCTGAGGGGGTCGATTGTGGAGCAAGCGGTATCGTCATCAATTAATTTAAGGGCCTTTTTTTGGACCTTGTCTAACCATGCCAAGGTGGTTATTGGAGCGCCGCCCCAAACGAGGGAGTTATATTCGAGAAGAGGCCGAATGTAGGATTTATAAATTTTAGCACGGGCCGATGGCTGGAGGAGGAACTTACACCTCTTAAGAAATCCCAAGCACTGAGATCCTTGTTTGGCGATTTGGAATATGTGGTCATTCCATCGCAAGTCTTTGGCTAATGTCACGCCTAAGATGTGTAAGGATGGTTCGGCCATTAGTTGAACTTCATTCACTTTCAAGGGTGGAGGGGTGTTGAACTTCTTTTTGGAGATACCGCTTCAACAACTTAATTGGAGTGTCGCGGACGCCGTCGAATGAGACCCTTTCGAGTGCTTACAGACCCGTACGCAAAGATATTCTTCACCAAACTACGAATTGTATTGTCTGAAGCTGCCGAATTTCTCGTATCATTGAGCCTTTCGTTCGAGTTCTAAGATGTTGTACCGGGGTTAGAAAATACTCACTGAAGTAGATTATTCTAAAGTCGAGTTGTTTCATTCATAAACGAACTTCTAGATCGTATTGTGTCCGAAGAAGGTGGGCTTAGCGGACTAGTGTTGCGGGAAAAAAAATGCCGTGTAGGCTGGAGGTTCTGAATTTCACTGGAACAGCCGCTCTGGCAATAGCGATAATGCATAAAGAGTACTGCTACATTCCTACGTTGGCATAAAGGAATGAGTTTGATGGAACGATTTTGCACCTTATCGAAACAAGCCAAGGTGGGTTTGGGGCAACTATTCAAGGCGAGGCCGAATATAAGATATGCAAATCGCAGCCAGGGCGGCTGGCTGGAGGAGGAACTTGCATCTCTCGAAAACTATTGCAAAAATCACCTCACGTAATTTATGGACGACCCTTTATAAAATAGTAATACGTTTAGCACTAGTGGGAATTTGGCTAGTATCAGAACTGGTGACAAAGTAATCCTGAGAGAAATTAGTTCAAATAACTATAATAGTGGCAAATCCACAAGATTTTTCTAGAGAATTTGTTTTTCCTGAACATTTGCAAACAAACATTTCCTTCGTACTTCTTTGGCTACACTAAAGCGGGTGTTCGAACTCGTATTGTGCGTGTTGAAGCGCCGCTGATAAACTAAAAAGCGAATGACTTCATTTGGAAATTCCAAAGCTTTCCAGATGTTATTAGCAAAACTTGTTGTCAGACTTAAAGAACAAATTTTTCGGTAACTACTGGAAATTCACAGATGAAACGGAATTTCCTGAAACTGTAGGACGTAGAAAACAATTCTCCGTCAATAAAGCGCTAATCCGAGGCTTAAAAAACTCGTGAAGTTCCTTCTGACACTTAGCCGAAGTTTTTCAATTTATATAAAAAGGCCCGACTGAATGTTATGAAATTTTTTTCATGCAGGTATAAAAATCACGAACGACGTTTAAACAAGACGTTTAAGAACGGTTCAACCGAATTTAAGAAAATCTTTTTAGATCGTATTTTCGTTAATATGCTTCGTACGTCATCTCAACTAGGTCGACATCTGTTATGGTTCGCGCGATATCGTTCAGGTACAAAAATCACTTATGTCGTTTGAACAAAAAAAAAAAGCGGCTCGAGCGAATGTTATAAAAATCTTTGCTGATAATATTTTCGTTAATACTTTTTCTCTTTTGATTCGCGCGATACCATGTAGGAAAAAATGACCACATACGTAGGCACACACACACATACATCTTCTTAAATTTTTGCTTAAAATGCTATTGGGACCTTGATAAATGAAAATACATTGAAAATTTCGATTTCGATTTTCGGACCGATTACAATAACTTCCCTATAGTGGGAAGTTAACAAGACTAAAATTATTATAAAAATTTATATAAAAAATCCGACTAAATAAAAAAATACAGAAACTGAATATTTTCTTTATTAAATTTTATATTTTTTCCTTGTTCGCTTTTTTTGAAATATTTCGTTTAAATAAATCACTTATACATCAATAAGCAATTTGAATTTTTCCTTTCTGTTTTGCAGTGAGGGAGGGAGAGAGCTATCATGTTCATAAACATATTTTTGTTGTTGTCAGTTTCTTTTTGGGTGTGTGTAAAGCATTAAACCAAATCGAAAAATCACTGATTTTGGTGTGCTGCTGTTTTTGATAAAACAGTTTTATTTCACACGTGATTTATTATCAATTTCGAATATATTTATATTTATTGAAAAACGATTCAAAATATATTTATTATTTTACCCCCACCATTATTATTAAGTCTGTGCATTTGACACCATCGTTTTCATGAATTTCCCTTTTTCATTTTATATTTTTTCTGTTACTCCCCTTTTATCTTTGAAATATTACGGTATCCTTATTGCTGTGTTCGATTTTTAAAAAAAAAAATAAAAAGAACGAAGGAAAAACCACCCTTAAGGATGGGGAAAAAACTGTCTCATCCCCTATAAGGTCTTCGACTAGAGCTGTTGTATCTGTTTCTTTACATTTACTTCTTGTTACCGAAACAGAATATTCGTAAAATCTTCGATTTTTAGAGTACCTACTCGAAGGGGAATGGGAAAATAAAAAAAAATAAAAACGGAAATAGATATAAGAGTACTAGAACGAGACAGAGAGATAGACGAAAAATTGATGTGGTTTGCAATTTCCATTTATTAGTTCCAACTATATAGATATGTTTATATACATACACATATACTTGTACATATCTCAAGAAAAGTACTCCTCGTATATCCCAAGCCATCGAATATAACAAGTAACATGAAACCGAAGGACGAAGTCAATAATCCATAAGAACACGAATTTCACAGAGAAATATATTCTGGTACATACCATCACGATTTTATGTTTTTCAATTTGTAAAAGGAGATGGGGTTTTCGTCATTCTCCTCCTAGCCCACCCGAAATCCACCATCACCGAAAAGCAACATTTTTTTTCCTTTCGTTGTTTTGTGGATTATTTATCTTAAAGGGAAAAATGTGTATATATACATACATATATACAATATATAAAAATGTTTGAAAATGATACAGAAAGGAAATGATGCGATTATGTTGTTGCAAAACTCTCTCGTCGATATCATCATACGACACCATGAGATTGCAGAGGGGCCTAAAAATATTATTGGTATATGTATGTATATACATATATCTATATGTATATAGAAGAAAATATGGAAAATAATAATAAGTAAACATCATCGATTGCCGTAATCATATCTTTCAAATTGTAAAGGAATGTAATTGATGTTGGGTTTTCACGTGATTCAATGATGTGGTTTTGAATTTAGCCTAATTTGGAACAGTAATGCTAAATTTAAAGAGAGGTTATCTTAGGTGAAACTTATTTTTATACATACATATACATATTGATTTTTTATGATTGAATATTTTTGATGGTTTGATAATATACATATGTATGAGTGAACTTGATGTTTAAGATTCAAGTCGGATTTTGGTAACGTAAGTGTCCAACGGAAATGAATTTTTACGAGGATTTCAACATACTTGTGGGCTTTCTGCATGATGGTTACATTTGAATTCAATTTGCGTCTGTTATGAAACTAGTACAGGCATTCCTAGGATTTACATACCCACTTTCTTACGTAGGCTAGCGTTTAATTCCAAAATTATTCTCTTTCACCTTGGTGCTCGTTCTACAAAAAGTTACCAAGAAATACTTCTGGCCATCGATCAATAAAGACTACAATGTGTGGTGTTGATCATGGCTTGGTTGTCAAAAGTCAAAAGTTTCACTGCATTCCAAATTTCCATTCCCTTCAAGCCTTAAGCTTCCAAATAATAGATTTGTTCATATCCATATTGATATAGTGGAACCTTTATCGACAGCTCGCGGATACCCTTATTTCTTAACGATAGTAGACAAATTCACGTAATGGTCTGAAGCCGCCTACCGAATTCCGGACATCTTCGCTTTAACATTGGCAAAATTCGTTCGAGTGTCGATTCCATATGTCGAAGTGTGTAGCGCCCGCGTGGTGCTTTGGTCGTATGCAGACCCTAAAAAAGACCTCTTCGTCGTCCCAGCAGCTGTAAGAGATGTTCTCCGGCACTTAAGATGGGAGCTGGCTCTCCCAAAACTGGGGGGGAGGGGGGTGATGGGGGAAAGACTCTGGATATTCCACCTTAAATTTATGCATCACCATTCACGGGTGACTCCTCTACTAGAAGAGGACTCAGAAGCCCTGGAGAGAATGATGACAGTAACTAAACACGAAAGCTCAGGTGACCTAAGAATTTCCAAAATTCTTATGCAAAGTATGGTTGAATTCAAAAATTCAACACTGCCACAAAACTGCAGAACTTAGCAATTAGAAGTTGAGTTTTTAAATTTACCCATTATCAGCTGAATGAAGGGCTAAAGTGTGCTAAGTGAGAGTAGTATGCAAATATAAGATCTTTAATTAAAAATCGGTCTGGAAAAAACTCGCCCTGGTACCATAACGTTTTTTTTTTCTTGCAATAAGACATTTAAGGGCTCACAACACGTACACCAGATAAAAGAGTGAGGTGCGGAACAACATTCAAGGCCACACTCAAAGTTAATTAATAAAAGCTATGTGAACCAAAACATCTGAAAAACAAATTAATAAAAACAATAGCGACACTATACACAAGTCAACAATCACAACTACTTAAAGCTAATCAATTCTTTTTTAACTTCCCAGTATAGGAAGTTATTGTAATCGGTCCGAAAATCGAAATCGAAAATTTCAACGTATTTTCATCTTTCAAGGTCCCAGGAGCATTTTAAGCAAAAAATTGGGAGGAAGTATGTGTGTGTGTGTGTGTGTGTATGTGCGTACGGATGTGGTCATTTTTTCCTGCACGATATCGCGCGAACCAAAACTGATATCGACTTCGTTGAGGTGTTGTTCGAAGCGTATTAACCGAAATATGATCTGAAAAGAATTTCATGAAATTCGGTCCAGCCGTTTTTTTGTTTGAGCGACGTAAGTGATTTTTGTACCTGCACGATATCGCCTGAACCACGAAAGATATTGACTTACTTGAGGTGCCGTTCGAAGCGTATTAGCGACTATATTATCTGAAAAGATTTTTATAATATTCGGTCCAGCGGTTTTTTGGTTTAAATGACTTAAGTGATTTTTGTACCTGCACGATATCGCGCGAACTATAAAAGATATCGACTTAGTTGACATGCCGTTCGAAGAGTATTAACCAAAATATGATCTGAAAAGATTTTCATAAAATTCGGTCGAGCCGTTTTTTTGTTTAAGCGGGGTAAGTGATTTTTGTACCTGCACGATATGGCCCGAACCACAAAAGATATTGTCTTACTTGAGGTGCCGTTCGAAGCGTATTAGCGACAATATAATCTGAAAATATTTTCATAATATTCGGTCCAGCGGGTTTTTGGTTTAAATGACTTAAGTGATTTTTGTGCCTGCACGATACCGCGCGAACTAAAAACTATATCGACTTAATTGAGGTGCCGAAAAACATTAATACATCAATTTTATATACATTTTCGTCATCCTAATCTTGTAAGTGCGCACATTTAGTTTGACATTTTAGCGAAAATATTGATAAGCAATTGTGACAAATTCTCGGTATTATGCATATATTCTATATTGCCTATTGTTCATTTATTATTAAAATATCCAATCATAATATTCAACATCCATCATACTGGGAAGTTGATCGTGTGGACCGAAAGGGTCGAACCCACATCCCAACTAGTTTTTTTTTGCTTTAAACAAAGTGCACGTATTTATAGCAAAAAATATGAGAAAAATAAACTGTCACTTCATTACTGTCAGGTCTATATTTTATTGTAGGTACAATGAATTTATAAAATATTAATATAGAATCTCATACGGTTCCTGACGGGTGATTATTGGCTCCTCCTACACTCCGATACTTAGTGGTGACAAGATGGGTTCAAGTGGGGTTCATCTCACTAATGAGTCCTTCGGGCAATTCTAGACCCAGAGACACGCTATGGGGACTAGCTGACAATGCTAGTTCTGTTATCCAACTACTTCCAACCTTCCAATTTTTTACGAAGCACTAATACTTTTAAACACCAAATACCTGGGACTCGGTTCCTAACTTCTTACAGTTGGGTAATAGTCCAGTCAAATTAGAGGTTTGACTGGAAGATAATTCGGAAGTTGCTGAAAATTGGAACAGCCCTTAAAAACATTATTATACATAAGCTGTAGAGACTGCCACGCGATTGGACGACTGCAAACTTTTTTATTCAAGGTCAAAGGGTCAAAATATCAGTTTTTTGCAAATATATGCTAAACCGTACGTCTTATCAGAAAATTGTGTTTACAACGTTTGTAGATAAGGCGATTATATACAAAAAAATATATTATACATTTTCTCGTAGGAATTGCCATTTCTGAGATATTGTCGTTTTAATAAGTTAAAATACTCATATTCTATCATTCCCGACTTGTAAAGGTCATCAGAAGTTTAATAAATCCTTTGTTGGAGTACGCGGCTAATATTTTCAGGGGTGATTCCTGGATGTCTTTGGAGAAAAAAATTGTTCTACAGAGGGCGGCTATCTCCACTATCCACTAAGATACAGGGTGATTAGGGAAAAAAATTTGTTTTTTTTTTAAATTTACTGAAATTGGAATAACTCCTAAAGTAATTATCATAAAGTAGCCTAATTAGGCTCATCTTTTAGGTAAATGTGTATTCTTTTATTTGGTATAAAGCACAGCAACCTGAGTGACTCCGTTCGAAAAATATTTTGACCCTTTGACCTTGAATAAAAAAGTTTGCAGTCGTCCAATCGCGTGGCAGTCTCTACAGCTTATGTATAATAATGTTTTTAAGGGCTGTTCCAATTTTCAGCAACTTCCGAATTATCTTCCAATTATGGCGTTTTTTCGTCTATTTTGACTGGACTATAATATTCACACTGTGAACCTTTGGTCATGCCGAGTTATGTGAAATGTAGGTGAAGTTCGTCCCTGCAGGCGCATGTTTCTTTCGGGTGACTGTGGGCAGGATTACTACGGTCCTACTGTTCTGTTCGGTTGCGGGTGGTTCCTTCCTACTCTCCATGCAGGAGCTCGGATTTTCAGTATTGACTCTGCCAATGGGATGTGTTCCTGATGAAGTGATATCTGGAACTTTCCTTTTTTTTCCTTTCTTTCAACTCAAATTTAACAAAAACTGAATAAAAACTACGTATTTTTCCTCAATGATTTGGCTTGTCCTTTTTTCGAAATCTTTTAATTTTCCACCTGCCTTTTTTTCTCCTTAGAAATATATCAGCGTTTTTTCTTTTTTTATAATTACATGAAGCGTTTTTCCTGGATTCAAAATCTGTTTGTGAGTGCCGGCTTCAGTGACAGTGCTATCTTCATAACATTACGCAAAGTCACAATAAAACTCCCACACGATCAGAACGATCCAAAAGGAACACCATCTAGAGCACTCTCCAGTCATCTCGCAAGTTCCGACAACTCCGACTCACTACTAGTAAACACGATAACAAACAGGGTGCCCTGTCAAAGTTTGTCAAACGGTTAAAACTTAAAACAGAAAGTTTTAACAAAATTTTGGTGAAAACAGTGGATCTTCTTCAAGCTGTTCATGAGCCCAAACGCTTAAACCGTGACGAATCGGAAGGCCCGACTGGCTTCAATTACTGCACGAGTGGAATTTTGTATGCTTTTAAACCAGTCGAATCCTACTCATTTTATGATGAACTTTTCATTTCTGATGAACTTCTCGTTTCGTTTGAAAATTTTCAGGAATCAATTATTTTATAATGAATTCTGTGTTTTAATTTACTTATTCTCGAAAAAAATCTCCCAATACCGGTTCTTTTTGTTCTGAAGCCCCATTTTGTTCCTATCTAAACCTTATTTTTTACATTCAAAAAAACTTGTTACATTATAACTTCCAAAAAACCTTTTCATTCAAGTACAAGTTAATATTTGGAGCGAAAATCTTGAATAAAAATTTTATTATAGCAAGAAATAAAAACACAAATAAACCATTTCATCTCTAAAAACACTATTTTTGTTAAGTATGATCTGAGCAAAAACTCCGTGAATAGTTAAAGTTAATTTTATCGCAATAATTTATGCATATTTAAATTTAAAAACTAAACAATTTTCAAGAACATCTTAACATTCCGGGCCCATATTATTCCTTATCCTTCATACTTTATTATATCAATTTTTTTTGAGAGAATATCTTTACGCTCATTGAATTAAATCCAGAGACCCGAGAATTATAAATTCAAGGACTTCGGTTTGAAAGAAAAAAAAAAACTCAGTTTCATCTTTTTTTCCACAGCCATTCAAAATCCTTGTTGAGCTCCATAACGATCTGGATTTTTTTCAATGTTTTATTTTCGTTCTAGTAACTACCCCATCCCCATCCACTTTGACTTTGAATGACCCTTAAAACTTGCATATTTTCTGATGATGGTTCAATAAAAGGAGTTCCCTTATCCCCTTAGTCCTTTTTTTGTAAAGAGCGGGTTTTTTATAGTGTATGTACTTTAAATATGGCTATAGGTACTGATGCACAGTTTTTTAAGGAATTAATTTTGCCTGAAAGCTTTCCAATTTAGTTTTAAATGCAACGAAATTACGATTTTTAATGAACAATTTTGGCGTAATCATACTTGAAAGTGCATTCATTTTTTGCATCCTTGAGCAGTAGTAGTATACCACAGTAGGGGGTGTCTTGTACGATTGGTGGAATATATCTGTACAATAATGTGTTATAGCATAGAAGTCGTGTTGTGGAAGGACGAGGATAAGAGGTCCTTAATTGTAGTTTTGAAAATTAATTTCACTAATGAAGATGTATTACACCATTTAAAAACCTTGTGCTAGTTTAGAGATAGTTGATTTCTTGAAAAAGGGAAACTAGGATGGATTTCTAACAAAGGAAATTACGGGGGAAACAGAAACAATTGCAATTTTGTTCATCTTCTTTGGAATTTTTTTCGTCGGATAATTATCAAAATCTTTTTTGAGCTTGTAATGGACGAATTCAAGGATGCAAGAATTTTTATTAAATTGAATTAAGTTAAAAAGATCTGGTACTACTTACTTTTAATCTAAAACCGCTGTTGTGGGATACTAAGAAAGAGAATGAAGGCCAGACTTATAGTCCTTGGAGTAAATCTTGCAGGTTGGGTTATCCGCTCTTCTGATTCTCTATCGATGGTAATTAATGACATAATGTTTGGTTATCAATCCAAGCTGACAATCTTCCTATTGGCCGGCACAGAAAGAAATCGCCGTTGGCACCTTCAAGTCTTTAAAGGCTGCTGGAAAGGATCACATCATCCCGGCGCTCTTTCAGAGAGGCTTGGAAGAGATCTTGCTTCCACTAGGTAGCTTTGCGCTGGCCCCTATTCCGAGGTGTTAGAGAGAGGCTAGGGCCGTCTTTATCCCTAAATCGAGGAGAAAATAGTATAAGGAAAATAGTATATCGACCTATCAGTCTCTCTTCCGTCCTCCTGAAAATGATGGAGACGGCTCTAGACCGTCATATTAGAGAGGGTCTTATAGCGAACCCACTTCACTGTCTGCAATTTGCCTACAGGCCAGGCAGATTTACAGAGACTGTCATTCATGTGGTAGTAAGATATATTGAGAAGTCCCTCAGGAAAAGTAAATCTCTCTCTGCGCTCTCATCGTGATCGCCCCAGTTTCTGCTGACCTGAATAGCCGGGGCTTTAAAGCACTAGCCTATGCAGACGACATCGTCATAACGATTAGTGGCGTCTCAGACCTAATGCAACCTTCTCTGTCATATATGCATAGCTGGTGTCGAAGCAAGAACTTAGGTATTAACCCCGCAAAAAACTGCTATCATACCATTTACAAATAGAAGGATGCTAAATTTAAAAGCTCCTTCTTTGGATGGTAAAGAAATGGTGTTTTCAAACGAGGCTAAATATCTAGGCATAATCCTGGATCAAAAGCTCTCCTGCAAACCCCAGATTGAGATAGTAACTGCCAAGATAATTTCATCTCTCCATATTTGCCGTCAATTTGTTGGAAAAACTTTGAGCCTCAAAGCGAGGTTAATGTTTTGGCTATAAACGACGGTCATTGGGCCCATCCATAGAATGGTGCGCCAAGACCAAACAAAAGGGTGCTGTGATTCAGCTGACCACGGTGCAAAGACTGGCCTGTTTTGGTATCACGGGAGCTAAAAGAATCTGTCCGACTGCGGCTATGGAAGCCCTACTGGACCTTCTTCTGCCCCACCTAGTAGTAAAAACGGAGGCCCTGGCGGGGCCGCTGCGTCTTCGAGAGCTAACCTCCTTTAGTTTATTTCGCCAATCACCACTCTTGAATCGGTCTGACGTGAAGCTTATCACCCTTTTACTTCGGACTAGTTGGGCTTCATACGTAGTTAATATCACATTCTTCGTATACGGTGCATTTCTCTGGGACAACTTATCCAACATAATGGTAATTGGATATGTGTTTCCGCTTTTCGTAGTCTGATTACAGCGTTCCCTCGGAATTATCAACCCTATCAGATTCCCTTCACTTCGTTGACTTCTTCACGACGAACAATAGTCTCCTTCGTATGCTTTTAGAATGCTCTTTGGAACACCACTAGCCTCTTTCGTTCTGCCCTCCTTTCTTCTTTCCATATTCTGGTGTTGACAGAATCACTCAGTTTTCGTGGACACCCGCAGGACCATATCAAAGTTTTTTAATCTTCGCCGTACTCCATATTATTTCACTTTTCTCTCTTCTTGTCCAGCGGCCATCGTCCACTAAATAATAAAGCCAGGCTAGCTCAGTCGACAGAACATGAAACTCTTAATATAAGGTCGTGGGTCGAGCCACACGTTGCCACAGCTTTCCTGCTGTTTGGCTCCACTCGTATTAACGGGCCAGTGGACCCGTGTTATAATCATCGTCTGGTGGAAAGATATAATCGATAAAAGTGTGCCCCGTTCGATTGGCTTAGTAATAGCTTAGTAATATGCCCACCGCTATCGGTTTTTTTTGTGGTTTTAGGTGACTGTCGATTATTACCCTTGTGCCACAAAACCCCGTACCGCGAGCTAGTCAGAGCCCTTCTAGGTGTACTTAATGTCCGCTTCAATGGATGTCCCTTCTCTGGTATTCCTTTGCCACTGATTCTTTGTAGTTCGCTCTATTGTTTCAGATTCCCGAGTTTTGTGATACTGTCAGGCATCGTAATTCGTCTAATGTGATGTTTCTTCGTGTCGTAGACACAACACTTCAATTCCCAAGCAGGTACAGGTCTAAGCCCATACACAAACTATTACAGAAATATCAAACAACTACTTTTAATATTATAGTATCTACTAATTTCTCATAAGAAACCATATAATAAATGCAAATAAAATATCGCACTATAATTATTAAAAATACCCTTAAATTGTACCCACATTTATCTAAAAAAAAATATACATCGCAATGAAAATAGTGCCATCGCAAAATCGATAAAATGTAATTTCACTGAGACTTGCCACCGAGGAAATATGAAATTTCCTCTTTTTTATAGTTTTTCCTCCCTAGTTGTATGTTTACACATAAGTATAAGCCCCTCCACTTTCCCCCTTTAATATGTTCTCTACTACCGAAGAACAAATATCCGATATTAAGTTTTTTTTTTCAACAACATTTTTTCTCTTTTCCAATTTATTTAGTGATGGGTCAATGCACATCACAAAGCCCAATGGATATATGGAGACTAGAGCCCTTTGCGAACAAATTAATAAACAGACGTCAACAGAAATGATGGCAGTTGTCCACTATACAACAGGATGGTAAGTGTTCTACTGAACTATTTTTGGTATATACAATATTTATGTTTATATTTTGAGTTTTTATTTAATATTATTATTTTGCATTTGATTATGGTCCGCACTTAAGTCAGCAGCACACATGTGAATAAATCGCTAGAATAATGTGCCACTATTATATGGTGCGCCTTAAGGAACGGATGACTGGTCAAGGGAATTTTTTATCCCTAACCAAAAAACACCCATGTGGCATATGTGCTGCAGGATATTTGATTTTGGTCCGACTAGGACCGTCAATTTATTCTTCAATATTCCTGTATCTTTTCCTTTCTTTTTTTTCGTTTCAGCCAATCTGGTTTCATGTGCATGATGTTCTATCGACGGGATACTCACGTTGCTGAGATACAAACTGGTGACCCCGCGTCTAGACTGGAGGATGCATGTGCACCAGACCATTTTGATATAAACAAGCTGCCGTATATCACACTTCTGGGTAAGTCTTTGGGTAGTTTTTGTTGTTGTTCTTGTTGTGATTGCTGTTGTGGTATATGGGATGTCCTTTTTTTCGGGGGGGCAATAACAATTCCAAGCTGGTCAAAAATGAAAAAAATATACTGCAATAAACTGCTAGAAAGGATAGGAAATAACGCTTCAGCAGAGGAAACAGACAATGCCCCACTGTCAGTACCTCCCGAGGCTCGTCTCTTCTTCAATCTCGTCACTGAACGTCTGTAATGTTCCTCAAGACAGTCATGCTTCGTCTTTTATTACTTGAAAATATGTGACGAAGTTTCTCGTTTTTATTGCTAACGAATCCCAACTTCCTTCTTTGTATCCTGACAGGCATGGATACTTTTCGCTTTTGTTTGCCATTCTTCTTTGCCAGGATAATAAAAGCTGCCTAAATTACTTTTTATCTTTCGCCTGGTTTGATGAAGTAAAAAAGAAACCTCCAAACTGCCCCCCTTGAATTATTATGACAGAGAACGCGGTCTTAAGTATATATGGGTCGTGGGGGATAAAAAGTAATGTAACGACAGATTCGCATGACTTGAGGCATAAACTTCAAATGGAAAAGGAGACTTTTTTATGTGGTAAAAAATAATTTAGTGCACTTTTTATTATAGTTACCTACCCCAATACCGGGGTTCTAGCAATTATTTGGGTACCATTATGTTTTCCCCAGTCTTTTTCGTATAGAAAAGTATTAAGTGGGTTTTAAGTATGTGTGTAGGCTATAATCACCCCCCGTATAACATTCTGTTCGCAGAGTTTGAATACCGCAATTAAACTGGGGTTCCATGAGCACCGTCAGAACAAGTTTGATTGACGGTAATTGACGGAACTAACGAAAGTGCTTCTGGTGGTGGATCGGTTTAAATGCTAAAATTACTCCTTTTATGGTAGTATAGGCTGTCCTAAGCAATAACCTCCTGCGTAACATGCAATTTGTTCCATCTTGTCAACGGAATATGTGTACGTCAATATGTAACGCTTTTATTGTTATTAGACCAGGGGTATTATGGGCTGTTTATTTGCACCATACATCAATAGAATCGTCAACGTATTTCGTATAGTGTAGGCTTTATGGTACTTTATCTCTGGAGTTTATGGCTACCAAAGTTTTTCTTTTTTTTTTCTTGCTTGTTTTTTTTTTTTTTTTTTTTTTTTTTTGGTATAGTGAATAGGTTATTTTTGGGGGGAGAAATAGGTAAGTTATTTTTATGCTGAAATAATACGCAGTAACGTAAGTTCTTTTAGCGAAAATAAATAATCAGATTATGTTCAATCGATTGGTATGTTTTTGGCATCAGGTTATTTTATTTCTGTATAACCATGAAAGCCTTGGTTGTAACCTTGATAATAAGTAAAACGGTCTAAATCGTACGTTACCCTCTCGTGAACTGTAAGTGAACTTTTAAACTATTTACTGTTCTTTCACTTGGTTAATTTGTTGGAGAAATAAATTTACCAAATTTGTCGCAAGCAATGGTTCTAACTAAGTTCACAAAATATTAGAAGCAGAAAATGGGGTTATATAAATTTACATAAAATTATAATTTTACATAACTACACAGCCTCACACGATGGTACAAGGCCTTTCAACAAAACGTGTCACTCAACAGAAAGGCGCAAAATTTTCATAAAAAGTGACGATATTAATGTACATAACACAATATCATCCAAATGCCCACCACCAGCGCTCCATTATGGCACCAGTTCATAAGCCCGGTTGCAGTTTTCACATAACTAGTCTGATTGATTGAACTCCCATTACGTGTGGGAGAAGACGGTGCTTGATCATGACCATAAGTAGTGCGAACTTAATGAACCGTTTCTGTGATTTTTGCACCATTTTTGTAGGGAATTTTCAATGTTTCAGCGAGTTTTACCTGAAAACCTCTTAGTTGACAAAAGTCATCGTATGGCCGTACGTTTTACTAACTCGCTGGTGGGTACTTGTTGCACTGCGCTGTCTGTTTATTTGATAATCTTGGATTAAGTCAATCAGTCACTCTGCAGTAACGACGTTATATTTGTGATTTTAACCTGCCGAATATATCTTTTATCCCCGACCACGAAGACAACAACTTACATTCTAAAAATTCCATTGATGCCATCGATACAGGGTGACCCTAACCACAAGGCTAAATGGGCTATAGGCCCTGCTCGAAAGCCGTTTCGGGGCAGCAATTGCAATTTTTGTATTTAAAATCTTTTCATGACAAAAATAATCAAATTACCCGTATTAATGAAATAGAAAACGTGGGGGGATCTGCTTTGGTGAACCGCCGCCAAAGTTATTTTAAGATTTGGGCTTCTGGGACTTGAGTGGTCGCCTACAATTAAACAGAACTCCACTTCTATACAAAACTTTATTTAACACAAAATTTATTCTCGAGAAACTGCGTCGTTTTAATGACTGTGTCTCTTTCTAGTACTCCCAGTTTAGTTTACTTCAATATATTGGAGAGTGTTCGAAAATCTCGCAGTTCAGATCCCACATTCGGCCAACCTGAATGACTAGCGCCATTCTTTAAGGACATTCGCCGCGGCTGCAGTTATCTTGGCCTCTCGTGGTGACCTATCTTATCTATTTCATGAAGATAAAGGTTTCACGATAAGGTCTCAAAAGCTTAGGTTTTAATTTCAATCCTGGGCTAAATTCTCTTCATAAGGCGCCTTCTTTATAGACTTTTGCAGCTTTAGATTTCGTATTGCTTTATCTCCTATTCGTCTGTTGAATCTTAGTAATATTTTGTTTGGCTTCTCGTGGTACCATTTCCTGAATGTTCTGCAGTTCATTTAAATCATCGTCCCTTATTTATAAGTCTTTAGACTTAAAAACCTGGTAATACTTCTATCTTCATTTCTATGGCAGTTGAAATAAGAAAGGGCGAGAACTCTGTTGAACTCGTTCAACGTGCTTGTACCACGCGTTTGGCTCCGCGATTGATTTTTTGGTTCGGATCGGTATTAGGATGCGATTAATACTTTCTACCTGGTCGTTTCCACTCCGAACGCCAGTAGTGATGGACAAGTTGCTATTGGGCAACAAAATTCTCGTCGTGAATGGCTAGACCTTATCTTCTCGAGGAGGTGAATATTCTACTCGTTTCTAACGAGGATAACCTTTTTACTAACTATTCACCCACTCCAAATGGATCCTCCCCAATCATAGTACTACGTAATATAACAACATATATTGTGCATCATATAACTGCACAATTGCTTATGCGGGCTTGGGCAGTATTGGTTTTGAACAGGGGCGGATGGGCAACATCTTAGCGGCCCGGGAAATAATATTTGTCGGCCCTTCTTTTAATTTCTGGATACGGCTAAAATATACATTTAGTGGGTATTACGCATTTTGCCTTTAAAATTAATAGTCCAGTGGACAGCGGTAAAAATAGTGTATTACCTCCGAGTTCTTTCGTACAGCATCGATTTTTGTGAAATTTGGTAATTAAGCTTATCTTACCCTCCTTTTCAAAAGTTACATGTTCTTGAGGTGCGCTTTTTGTTTTTAGGGAGTGAAAAATACCCCTTTTGACAAAAAATTTAAAAACAATATATTTAAGCAATGTTTCGAGTAAAATATGTTTAGATATGTAAAATAAGCTTTCTTTCATATACTGGAATGTAATTTATGATTTAATTCAATAATTCAGCCCCTCCAAACCCCTATCACGAAATTCACAACAAAATTAGTTTTTAACAGTTTAAAATTTTTTAATCGTGCATTTATGTTAAATTTTAATCCCCTCTTTGTTTATACTATTATTTCTAAATCATTGCAATGTCTGTACCTGCAGAAACTACCCGTTATTGAGAAAGTTGTGCGAAAATTTCAACAACTGGAAATTTTGATATGGTGCATTCATATTGAATGAAATCTCCAGTAAATGTTTACAATTGGCTACAGAGTAAAATCGCTCCAAAAAAAGTTCAGGCATTTAGGGTGATTTTTAAGTGCCCCAAAAGTAGTTTCATGACGGGGGAGGCAAATTTTATTATCAGCGAGGTGGGGGAGTTTCAAGGGCTACAAGGCCTGCAATGTTTAACTGTTTGGAGACAACCATATTATTTTCATCATAACTCCGTTAGTATCTATGCTAATGAATATTACCAAAGCTCATTTTAAAAGTCTTTTCAAGTACTTTAAATAAGGTCCAATAAGTTTTTTTGTCCAAAAATACGTCGAATGGTGCGAATACAGTTTTCGGCGAGCAAACGGTCATCTTTAAAGCCTCATAACACGAGTTGTGTTTTATCTACAGAAATAAATAAAACACCAATCGATTTGTTATTCTAAAGGCTTCATTTCTTCTACAATATGTGTTTTGAAAAAACGTTTGGTTTTTAAGTTGCATTTTTTAGATGAAAATCAACAATTTCAATCGCCAATAACTCGTGAAATATTGAAAGGAAAACATGTATATAACATATATTCTTTCAATCCACCCCCTATATGAATTTCTGCAATTATTGTGAGTGTGCCAATTTCCACCCCCTAGAAGGGGTGGCATTCCTCCAAGGAAAAAGCACACCTCAACACAACATAATTTTTGTTTCTCGAACTTCGACCTACTTACTGTCCAAATTTCTCATGATTCGGTGCTGTCCGAGCATTAGGAACCAAAAACCGGTATCCACTGCACTACTGTATATAGAGCATATGTTTATTACAGATTACATGCAATAGCAAAACCCGACTGGCGGAAAACGTCAACAATCTAGTAATCAAAGTGCTAGAAACAAAAATTTCGTATTTTGTAATAGAAATTGCTACAAATTATTTCTGTAGCAAATGTATAAAATACAAAAACCTTAAAACAAAAAAAATATATTTAAAAAGGGGGGTTCATTCATAATTTGTATATTTTTTAAATAATCATTGAAGTCCCAGAAAAACGCACCTCCCTCTAGCAATAAGCAGTCGTGACTGATTAAATGAAAACAAGGAGGAGCTAAATGAAGATTTTGTCAAGGTTTTAAGCATTTTTAAGAGCTTTGTACCCCAGCATGCGCCAAATGTCACGGAATTTGAAAACATTTATACCACAAAATAAACAAAACATAAAAGTTTGAGATTTATGTATGGGCAGTTAGAAGAAGAAATATAAAAACTCAATTTTTTTCTGATTAATTATATAGGCAAATAATAGTGTAACATACAGAAAAAAATATACAAAAATCCTACAAAAATTTATCAAGAAAATGAAAAATTCGGTAAGTAAATGTTTATGAAGATAGGTTAGTAGATCACTTAGAGGTACTTTCAGCCACCGGCCTTGCGAGCCTCTGAACAGCCAGCCCATCGGGAAATTTCCCGGCTCGTCCTATGGCCCATCCGCCCCTGGTTTTGAATTATCCGTGGTCGACCTTGCACATAGGCTATCAAGTTATGATTTTAGTAAAATAGCTTCAAGCTTCAATACTAGCATTTTCAACATCATTGACCCATTGTTTGGAGCCACAATAATAGTGTACGAAGTACCTACTGTCTCATTTATAATAAACTGGGCTCTACCATCGCTCCCGTTCAGTAGGCAATAATCTAGAACTAACAGCCGAACTTTTTCTAAATATCCTAGCTATAAAATTAACCGAATATCTGGATTGGAACAATTACTTATTCCAAATTACTAAACAAGCATTCCTATATATTTTAAGGATGCGAAATCTTCCTTCAGCCGTCGTCCAGGGCTATATTCTACAGGGTGCGGCACGGTTACTTGCTGATTTAAATTTTGCGCCAAGCGTCTTGAGGTGGTGAGAGAAAAATGGAGTGGGGATCTTTGGATAAGGGACATCCAAAAGTTTTGTTTCTCGTTGGGTTAGTGTCTGCCAGGCATTGGTCGAAGGAGCAACGAGCGTTCGCCGTGGAGGCCTACTTCTCAAATGGCCGCTCCATTATTGAAACTCAACGTGCCTTCCGGCCATCTCACCAGATTTGGCGCCTTGTGATTTTTTTTTATGGGAATATCTCAAATCTGTGGTGTACACCGATCGCCCAAGGACTTTGGCGCACTTGAAGGATAACATCACCCAAGCCATCGGAAACATACGCACCGATATGCTCGAGCGAGTGGATCGCAATTTCAGAAGCCGGTTAGTGCAGTGCATTGAAAATGAGGTCACCATCTTGGCAATGTTGTTTTCAAAATTTAGTGAAAAAAAAAGTTTGAGACCTGTACTGTGTGCTGATAAAAATTTTAAAGCAATAACCCAATTATTTTTTTTTTATTTCACCTTCCAAATCAGCAAGTAACCGTGCCGCACCCTGTACAAGTCAAACATTCGTCCCCGCCTTGAGTACAACTCGCATCTCGGGGCCTTAACCTTAGAACCACCTCAGCTTGGTGGGATAAGGTTTGAAACCGCCCTTTCCAAACCATGGGTGACATTTGCTCTTCAAGCCAGCAAAGAAAGTCACAGATCTGACCAAATTTTAGCCTTTTATCATAACACAGCCCCACAAAAAAAAAGTTTCGGACCTGGGGATCTCACTAGGCTTACTATATGTTTTCGAGGTCGCTGAATCTGAATATGAGGTCTATATAGCTCTATCGGGTCTAGGATTAGCCATAACCTCGAAAAATAAGCCTTAAAACCCCCTTTTCGGCTTAATTTTTGAGGTTATGGCTAATCCTAGACCCGATAGAGCTATATAGACCTCATATTCAGATTCAGCGACCCCGAAAACATATAGTAAGCCTAGTGGGACCCCCAGGTCTGAAACTTTTTTGTTTTGTGGGGCTGTGTAATGAATGTTCCACTGAAATAAGTAACTTTCTGCCTCCACAGAAATGTTTTTCGCGCAACGCAACGTTAGGGCAGCCTACTCTGTTCATACTCACAGTTTACTGCCCTCATTTTCGCTTATCATCTTTTAATATAGTTTAGAGTAAAAGCGAAGAAAACGTTTATGTTTAACTGTTCAACTTCAACGAATTATTGGACCGCTTCATTGTAGTAAAAATGTAAAATGTATTTCCTTGAACCATTTTTTAAAAGTTGAAAACAATAGGCTGTACATATTTTACAGTCTATTCACGCTTTACAGGGATAAATTTCGTTTCATTTTGTTTTATTTATATATCGATACTCTTTCGTTCTTCAATCGAATGAGGAGCAGTATGATTTGTCATAAATGTTCTTTTTTCTCATCCAAAATTAATGCGATCATTGGTAACTTTTATTATTAAATTTTGGCATTCCAAATAACAATTTAAATTAGCAATACGGAATAAGATAATACTCTATCTGATTCTTCTTAGGCTGAAAGCAAAATTCACGTAACGTTGAGGTGGCGTTTAAGTGCGAACCGACAGCCAAATTCACGTACCCTTCCCGTTCCGTAACGTTATTTTGATGTTCCGTATAGTGCGAATCGATCTTTTATACTGAAGAGCGGAGTGGGCAGTGTCATGTAAAGCATAAATTACTTGCAAACTATGATTTGAAATTGTATTAATACAACATTCTACGTGCTTACCGAACAAACACCTTTAAAATATATGATCAACAGAAAATTAATAGTACATATGTTCACATTTGAGGAAATAATTAAAAGTTTGTTTATTTTGTAACGATAGGCTGATATGTATTATTATTCAATTATATTAAACTACTAACAAAATTTTAAAATTCCAAAATTATTGCATTATGTGCTTACTTAAAAGCAAACTCTATTTTTAGGTCAACAAGATACTTTAAATAAAAATATATCTAATATAGCACCAATTGTATTCATTTTAACGAATGATGAGGGTTTACACACTTCACTGAAAATTTTTTGTACGTTGGGCTATGTTATTTATAGATACATTTTAATCTCATACTTAACAAAAAATAAGAGTGGCGTTTTAAAATTATTAATTGAATTTGTTGGGAATTAATTTTTAATAATATCTTACCTTTTTAAGCAGCTCGAAAATAGAATTATAGAAAAAAAAATCTGTAGTCTGTTAGATCAAATATTTAATTAATTGAAAATTGTAATTAATTTACCAGCATTATTAAATTAATTAAACTGTGTTAGCTACAGTATAATTAGCCATGCGTAGCTTATTATGTTATTATTAGTACCTTTAATTATACTAAGGTTAATAATGCTATTGATAGCATTATTTCAGAGACTTATTTTTGTACTTGATTTACCTTAAATAAAAATAATTACGGATTTCCTAATGATTAGGTAATTTCGGTAAACCTTAAATTTATTTTCCAAAAATGGAAGCTAAAGTATAAAAAATTTGATTTACCGCTTTGACTTTAAATTTATGTACAGTCTTTAACGAATTTCAGAAGTTTCATTTAATTTTGCAACAAAACCTTTGCATATATTCTCAAAATATATCAAAATATAAAATTAAGTCAATATTTAAGTATTTTGCGATCTTTTACTCCTTAATACTAAGTTTAATACTGCTCTACGTTCTATTCATGAGCATAGTATTCTTCTTCTTTCAGTGGCGCTACACGTTAACTCGAGCTTTGGTCGCCTGTAATATTTTTCTCCAGTCTTCTCGATTTCTGGACGACGTTCTCCAATTCGATATGTGCAGAAGCTTAGACGTACCAGTTCAGCTGGCACGGCTAATTCGAGAAGGATCTAAGTAGCTTCTTTCTCTGGATCTGCAGTCGTATGCCTGGTTGAAGTTTACAAAGATCTGCTATAAATTAACATTCTTCTCCCAGCCTTTTGCTAGCAATTGTTTTAGTGTGAAGAGCTGGTCAGCGGTTGATTTTCATCTTTGGAAACCGGCTAGATATTCGCCTAGTAAACTTTTTGAGAAGTTCCAGTTTACTTTTTATGGAAGTTATGAATATTTTATATCCTGTCCCACAGCCTGCCTTCGGGGTACACCAAGTGACCGGGTTGATTGATAAAAATCTAAGCAATAGCAAAAGAAGCATATTTACAAGCAAGCACACTTCTCTGGAGAACATCGAGTGTTATTTTCCTTCTGCTCCTTTTATTCCGCGTGAGGCATAATGCGGAAACAGTTGTTCTCCTTGCTGTGTCCTCTTTTGGTAGGGATCTCCTACACGTTCTTGTAGGTCTTCCAACTCGACGGGTACCTTGCGGATTCCAGTCTGTTTTACTAGATGCTCGTTTTCGTGTCGCAAGGTGTGGCCAATCCAAGTATATTTCCTTCGCCTGATTTGGTCTATTCTTTCTTGGCCGGTACGTCGCTATAGTTCTTCATTTGAAATTCTATATTACTAGCGGATTTAAGGCACATTGTGATGGATTGGGTGACTTTTCATGTTTCACAAACATTGAAAAGAATTCTCTTAACATTGAAGCTGAACAACGGCAATTTGGCGATAGTTGAGATCTCCGTCGATCTCCAGATGCAAAATAGGCGTGCATATGCGCTTCTTGCTTTATTTATTCTGGTAGTGACGTCTTCTTATACCAATTCGTCACAATTATTCAGCTCTGTGGGTTTAATGCAAATATCCGCATTTCTTTAGTTTTAATCGGATTAAAGCTTAACCTGCCGAACTACTTTCTGCTGCATACTTTTGAGGTACTGAATGGAAAAAAAACCTTTTTCAGTCATCAGATTCTAAACTTGATTTTAATGTTATAAAAGAAAAGTTTTGTTTCTTTTCGAAAATGAAGACCCTCGGGGAAAAACCAACTTAGTCCACTTTTTAAAAAATCAGAAAATTCAGCTCCATCTATTAGCTGCTAAGGTGTACTACAATTCAAGGTATTAACTATGGGGAAAAACCAACGTAGTCCTGACAAAATGAACGGGCAATAATAAAAGGTTCGGGGAAGAACCAACTGAGTCCATGGGAATGAGGGAAAGAACAAACATGTCCACCCTTGTTATTTTTTGGACTAAGTTGGTTTTTCCCCGAGGGTCTTCAAATGTATTTTACGTAAAATGACTATCGGGCTTAAAAATCTTCATACCTCGTCTACAGCTTACTTTAACGCACATTCTCAAATCCTGCCTCACGGTATCACAGTTTCCCTCGAATTGGAAGCTTGCTTTAATCATACTCATTCCCAAGTGAGCAGCTGATTGCTACTCAAATAGTTGCGTTTATGAGCCTCTCAATCATATAAATATACCTACATATGTCAATCTAGCTTTCGTAAACATCACAGCCTTCAATTACGGTTTGCTTTTGTGAAAAATGGCCTCACAAGCACATTTTTCTCTTTGTGCCCTTAAACTTTTTTTTCTCTCAAAAAGTTACACTAGCTGGCTGAAGTTCCTTAAGTGCCCTACTCCGCTATAACGCCCCAAGTAAAGTTCCCTCTAACTCTGAAATTTTTAAGCCGATTTTGGCAAATGTGCAATATTTATTTCAAATCAGTTTTTGAATACAATGTCGATTAAATGACCACCTCTTTTCGATACTCCCACAGAAAAACTTCTGGTGCCTTGAAATTCGCAGAGCAAGAAGGCCACTCCAAATCCCCATTTTTCGATTCTAAGTTCCTCGGGAACTTTCGCTGCAAGAACTACATGGTACCGGCTGCGGTTTGGCAAAGTGCGCCGACTTGTTGAAAATAGAAATTTGTCAGACCTTTTTCACCTATTTTCAGAAAGACAAAATGCGCCAACAACCAACGTGTTTAACTTTGAAGGAAAATCGTCCTGATAATGGTATTGAGCACACTGCGGCCCATACAGTGACTTTCGCGTCGTGCAGTGCTGTTTCGAGAATGACTTGTGGGTGCTCTGCTCCCCAAATTCGACAGTTTTGTTTATAGACTCCGACAGAGACTGTAAAATGAGCTTTTGGTGTATATTGACTAGAACCTCAAATAGTGCTCAAAGATGTTTCAGAATCGCGTACATTTGTCGAAATCGGCCAAAAAATGACAGAGTTATTCAATGCTGTAATACCGAAGGTCTAGATGGCACTTCTGTATATCAAGAATATTTATTAAAAAAATTGGCTTCAAATACGAGCGCAGGACCTTCCACCCTCTGCCATGCACACATTTACATACGTTTTGAATATTTTTGCTCCCGTATATTTGGTACCGCCCAGTCAGCGTAAAAATTAGAGGGAACATTGGTTCTAAGAATGCGGTGAGTCCACTAACTTAAACCATTGTAAATCTCGAATTCCGCCACGGCCATCTAGATGCTGGCATTGTTAAAAGCGCTACTTCATCCGGTACGAGTCCAAAAAAACATTTCGAAATAATTTTAAACTAGTCAGCAATGTTTAAATACTTTCTACCAGCGATATCAAAAGCAACATGCCAACCAGTAGTTGCAATATTGCTAGTATCGTCGGGTTATACCGATACGTTTTAAGGAATCAATTTACGCAGCTTATTCGGACTACTAAGTCTAGCTTTTTTAGACCTTGGTTTGATCATGGATTGGGTACGAAAAAGATCTGGAATAATCTGAGAAGCTTAGGTATTGTGACATCTAAGAGGGATACTGTAGTGCCAGCTTTTACTGCCAGTGACTACAATTCGTACTTAACGGCACCAACAGACAATCTCAGTCCTACTCCTGCGGTATCGCCACGCCCTCCCCGTGCTTCAACTAGGGCACAGCATTCTGATGTCCTGTTTTCCTTTAATAGTGTTTCCCAAGCGGATGTTGCCAATTCAATTATGAAAGTTAAATCCAACGCTGTTGGTCTGGATGAAGTGTCTATTAATTTTGTCAAAATTATACTTCCAGTGATTTTACCACATGTTACTTATTTCTTCAATCAAATTCTGACAAAGTCGTACTATCCTCGCCTTTGGAAAAAAGCAAGGGTTATGCCCGTACATAAAAAAAGCTCATCATTTGGAATGAAGGATTTCAGACCGATTAGCATTCTTCCTGCTCTCTCTAAGGCTTTCGAGAAGGTTCTTAAGGGCCAAATTGTTGATCATCTTGACTGTCATAAGCTTCTAAGTGTATATCAATCTGGATTTCGAGCTGGTCATAGCACTACCACGGCTTTGCTGAATGTTTCTGATGATATTCTTAGGGGTTTTGAACGTAGGAAGGTTACCATTTTGCTGTTACATGATTTCTCGAAGACCTTCGATTCAGTTGACCATGGTTTGCTATGTGATAAAATCAGGCGTCAATTTTACTTTTCTAGATTTGCAATCGATCTTGTACGTAGCTATCTTGTTGGAAGGTACCAGTGTGTTGATATTGGTGGTCATTTATCTACATTTCTTCCAATTTATGTTGGGGTCCCACAAGGTTCGGTATTAGGACCATTACTTTTCTCCCTATTTATTAATGACCTACCTGATGTTCTGCGGTTCTCCCGTCCCCACCTGTTTGCTGATGATTTCCAGAATTATGCTCTGTCTTATGCTGACGAACGTTCTCTAGTTGACTGTGTAAATGGTGTTAATCGTGATTTGACTGCCATTACTACATGGGCTGCTCGAAATAAGCTAGCTCTCAATCATCTTAAAATGCAAGCTGTCCTGATTGGTAATCGTCAGAACGCAATCCGCTTGCCAGACATCCTGATTAATGGTAGAAAAGTTGAATTCACGAGTAGTGTCCTAAATTTAGGTCTACGTTTCGATGACAAGCTCTCTTGGAGGCTCCAATGCAACCACATAGTGTCGAAAGTCTATTCTGGCCTTAGGAGCCTGTATCCAAATTGTAACCTCGTACCTGTCAATGCTAGAATCAATCTGGTTAAATCTCTATTGATACCCCATTTCACTTATGGTGATGTTGTGTTTTTCGATGCTTTGAGTGCTGAATGTAGAAAGTCACTTGAACGGGCTTTTAATGCCTGTGTTCGTTATGCGTTTGGGTTGAGGAAAAGTCAGAGTATAAGAGATTATGCGGATAGGATTTTAGGGTGTGGTTTATTTCAGTATTTGCGTTATCATACCTTGACTTTTGTTCATAATGTCATACTGAGGAAAATTCCACCTTATCTCCATTCGAAGCTGCATCGTAGCCGCTCCAACCGGACTTTCAACTATAACGTTCGTCGCACCTTTTTATCCCAAACTTATAATTCATTGTTTGCCAGTGGTATATCTAGGTATAATTCGTTGCCTGTGGTAGTCAAGCGTTCCGGTACCATCAGTGCATTTAGGAGTTTATGCTATTAAGCATTTCTGTCGCAGATCTTAGTTCTGTGACATGTATGCGATATAGTGTTTGAGATATTAGGTTTTTAAAAGGAAGATGAATGAGTTCACTTCTTGTTGCGGTTTTCTGGTGAAAGTGTGTTTGGCTATTTATTACTTGGTTTATATAATGAGTTTATTTCTTTTTCTTTTCTTTTTTCCTACTTTCTTTTTCGAATATCACAATTGATTTCTGTTTGTGTTAATTTAGTTTTAAGCTTAGCTTTATTTTTAACATTGAAATTCTATATTGTAACTTACGCTGTATATGCCACAAGGTTGTTAATAAACTTGCATTATTATTATTATTATTTCCTTTAAGCTTGAACATATTGATGGAAATAATGCTGATTTTTGTGCAATGTCGTTCAGCCATCATTGCAGGCCTCACATTGCGAAAAAGTTTCTCGAATACGTATCTCGTATACAGGCAACCTTTAACCAATAAGCGAAGTTGTATCCAAAATACTTCGCTTATTTTTTGATACTATAGCATCCCACTATAACTAAAATGTTGTTTTTTAATAATATGATCTTATTCACTTTAGTAAAGAATTATTTTCTTTACCTTTTCCCAAGTTTCATAAACAGAACGAGAAAAGTTAATTAAATAATAAATAAAAGAAAATTTCTTAAACATAAAAGCACAATTAACTGCTTCCCAAAAACCAATAATGTACATCACTCTAACTTAAAAGAAACCATAAATATTAATTACTTCAGCCACAAATCCCCATAAGAAATTACGAATTCATTTATTCTCCTTTTCTCTCTGTACACAATTTGGCAAATTTCTAACTAAAGTAATGAATCGTAGAATATTATGAAATTATTCACTTGAATTAAATTCATCTCCTCTTCTCTCCCTCTCTTCTTATATTAAATAGTAATTAGCGTCACAAACTTAAAGTAAATATTCCGAGGAGACAAGACAAGGATAACGAACGAATATTATCCCTGGTTTCTATATTTTCTGTTCTTGTTGTTTAATTTTCCTTGCGCTTTACCTGATAGAGGAGAATGAATCCTGTGTATAGAGGATGAAGAAGAAGGCCGTGGGAGTGAACTGAGCTGAATTATCTGACAATGGATAATTAAGAAAGTTTTTCACATGTCGTAGAGATGAAGACGTACGAAGGTATCCAATTAAAAACTCCTTCCAAAGACACCATGAAGCAAGTGGTAATTATTCTGTGTGATACAGTACACACATATACCATGGCTAGAAGTTTCATTGGACAAGACTTGTAAAAGTCATCTTGGCTCCTAACGGATAGTATTGTAATTTATTTTCTTATTTTTCTTATATACTAATTTATGGTCAATTACCTCGGTTCTGTATAGTATTTAAATATCAAGAAAACAATATCATGTCTCAACCGGGGGCGGATCCAGAAGCAGGCAATCAAATTGTACTCAAAATTTGGAGATGATGTTATCTGAAATAGTATTCGGTGTACAGTAAAAACTATAGTAACAACTTGGCTCCCTAAGATTAAAATAACTAAAAAAAACATTGCAAATCGCAAAACGCTACAAAAATGAAGAATATTGAAATTTTTCTCGTTCTTAGAAGCTGCATATCTTCTAAATGCAGTCAACCAAGTTTGTTTTTCCGTAAATACATCATAGTGGATAGTGGGAATAGCCTCCCTCTGTGGCACGTTTTTTTTTTTTTTTTTCAATATATCCAGGAATCACCCCTGAAAATATAAACCACATAGTCCTACATGTCATAGGCCATATATTTGTTCATGTCATGGTACAATGTCTAATTGCAAACTTAGTTTGAAGATATAAAAAGGATATGATAGCTTTGGTAGGTTAAGGATAGCGTGGAGTGAGCCTATCGGTTGAACTCTTGGATTTTGTATGATTCCAGGACAGAGGGGTTTCCGAGAATAGAGTAAAACTCAAAATGTGAAAATCCCACACCTCTGCATACTAATCTTCTAAGGGTAAGGTTGGCTTAAGACCCAAAAAGCCAAAACCGTCATAACCCTGTGTTCTAATTGCCAAGCAAAAGTTATCAAAAACCTGAAACACAAGCAAGTGTATAGGTAAGGATTCTTCTACTCATCACATTTATATAGTAAACACTATTTTTCTTTCTTCCATTTCCGTAAAGTCGTCGACGACATCGTCATAGTCTATATTTTCTGCCAGCTCTCGTTCCATTGTTAATATCATGCAATGATTTAAACGTGACTCATACATGATCTTGGATAACTTTTTATAATTTTTAATTTTTGTTCACCTATTGCAATTGTCTTTTCGCTTTTATTAACGCGAGTGTCGACAGCAGTTTTACGGAGCAGTCCCCAACTAAGCACCAACACGTCCAATATGCTGCTTGACCTCACATCCAACCGGTCTACGTTTGTCCAGTTTCTTCGTCCCATACAATTCCTTAAAACTCCAATCGGAGATTATTAACAGGGCTTCAAATTTGCTCCTCTTAGTAGCACTTCGATTTTTCCCGTTGGGATAGCTTCTGGATTCATTCTGCCAAAAGAAAGATGATGTGGTGGGTCTGGTTATGCCTCCTAAAACAAATAATCCCGCTAACCAGCCAACAGAGGCTGTGACGCAGGCAGTATCAAACTAGCAGGTAAACAAGGTGAAGACTAGACCTAAGCGGAACTTTGGCACCCGATTATTAACCGGTTAAGCTGGCGGGATGCCTTATTAAGGCTACCTCTGAAGACGTATGAGTAATTTTAATCTTCAAAACGGCGATATCCCGTAAATGGCATTTCGTAGTAACTTGATGTGATCTATTTACCCTATCGGTATCAATTTATACGAGAATTGCTTCATCAATGCAACAAATGCACTGAAAGGGTTAAATTGAATGTGTCCCTGAGTTGAGTCGAGCTCAGTCCACCCTAACTCAACTCGAGTGTCGATTTCCGTCTACATGTAGTTGAACTCGGGTTCAACCTGAGTTCAACTTACCAAGTATACATAGGTACTAAATGCAACGAAAAAACAAGACGGCGATTCCAATGAAAAAACAAGACGCCCGATTTTGGCAATTGGGTTCCACGGAGCCAACGATGTAGGTATCAAATGAATGAGTACGACAGGTAGAATACAGTAAGCTGTGTGACGTCAAGGGTGGAGCGCGAAAGAAAATTTCCAGTACCTATTAAGAAAAGAAGAATATTGGTGAAGAGCGCTCCGCGATTTTTTACTTTTAAGTAAGTGACTGCAGCAATAAAAACTATACATTCAAAATTATTTTTTACTTTTTGGTTCATTTTAAAATAAAAGCGTATTTTTTATTTTTTTTTTTATTTATTATTTTTTTTTTTTTTTGAAAAGAAAGACCGTAGTTTTTAGTTTTATATATAGAAGTAAATTTCTTAGGTCAATTGGTGATTTTTTAAGAACTAAAGTAATCCATAAATGATAGAGCCCCGGGACGGGGGTCCCTTATTTTTCCCCTTGTATCCGCCACCTTCTCCACAGGTTTTGACTCTGTAATAATAAAATCGTGCAACATTTCAAAACCATATTTTCGAGCATTTATAAAAATTTAAAAAAAATATATCCAGAGAAAATATCTATTCCACTACATGGGGTTCTCACATATTCTTAACGTATGGATCATTTGAAATTATAACATAAACTTTGCCATTTTACCTATCCAACATATTTACACATACATAAAAAATTACACCAGTTCCCTTGAGAAATATTCAAAAAGGTACACCATTAATCGATAAGACATCCCTTAACGAAATCCTACCTCTAAGTGAGAAAGTTTTCATCTAAAAAGCATGCATTTGCGATATATTTAAAAATGTTAGTACATATGTATATAACAAATTTGAATTTCATTGAAATTTATACACGAATGTATAATAAATATCGATCGAACGTTACTTCTGTTCCTATGTAGCTTTCGAATAAAATGGTCCATCTGAAATACAAAATCGAGATAATTTGTACAAAAGCACGGCTCGCTTTTAATATTCAAGAGCCAATTAAAATGATTACTTGAAGGGGGAGGCTAAACGACCTGATGAACAATTTTCTCAAACTTGGAGCACATTTTAATATCAGTTCCCCTTTTAATTTCCTTTTGTTGTTCTTTGTCGTTGGTTCTGGCCACCCACTACCATCTGCTGCTCTGCATAAACTCTCCCTGGCCCCATGAGCCATTATAAGCAATCCTAGCCTAGTCCCTAGTATACTTCTCTGCTAGTATAACCCCACGATAACTACAACAATTTCTCATTTTATGTTTTTCTTTATCCCTGTTTTATCTACAGCAAGCAGCCCAGAATCCCAAGTATGTCCCGTGGAAGGCTTATACACCCTCCGAGGAGCAATTGGGCCACCGTACATAACATCCAGGCACAAGCGGAACCACAACAACAAGGGACACAATCAGCACGGCCATCATCATCATGAGTTGGGACATAAAAGGTAATTTGTTAATTGAAATTTTGTGTAGACCATCCAAAGATACAAATGATAGCGAACGAAGGCAAACATGGCGGTAGCTCGCCTGTTGGTAAGGAGCTGGAGGATCTAGCCCTTAAGCTCCCAACTGCTGCCATTTTTGCATTTTGTCTCCTTTAAGCTCGTCTGTCTGGTATATATACACGGTATATACCCCGGCAGTCTTTTTCGGGTGCTCTTGAAAGGAGTTACAGCTGCTATCTCTGCATACTATCATCCCCATTTTGTTGTGTCCTGAAAGACTCGCATACTTTAATTTTTTTTTATCACTTTAAATTCCAGACACGGAACGTTGAGCTTCCGAAATTCAGAAGAGTTTGGACAGACTTCATGGCACTCCCACACCCGAGGACTTCCAATCAGAAATCGACGTGCTGCTGCTGCTGCTACCATCAAGGATGAGACTACATTGTCTACGCAGTCAGTAACAAATTCCAGGATATCGAAATTAGCTTCAAGGCAATCAAATGAGCCAATAGGGAAAATAACAATCACACAATCAATTCAGGCTAATGAGACGCAACGGAATCGTCGGGATGCACCTGGATGCGTTGTAAATTATAAAGCCCAACGGCAATTGTGGGTTGGATGCTCAGAACCGAACGTTATCGAAGTAAGACCACAATGTAATGAGGATGGGGACGAAGGTAGGTTACATTGTACTATTTCTCCAGTATCACGTGTTTTTTATTTTACTCTGCATTTCTCGTTTGTCCATTATTTTTAATATCCGCCATAGTAATGGAACAAGTATATTTTATTTGGAAATCAGGCCAATGCGTCATATTTTTCTATTTCTAGATATAATCATAAATCGAACAATGGCAAGCTGATTGAAAATGCTTTTCCATTATGTTCATAAATAATTCTTTAATGGAAAAATGATTGAAAAAATGTATGAGTGCTCTTTTAATAGGTCTATTTTGAATTGGAGCAAAATCATTTAATGAATATTTAGTAATTTATAGGACTCCATTGAAGAAAATTTCCATGAAATTTAATGGAATTAATTACATATATTATTAAATATAGCGTGCAAATTATATTTACTAAATGGGCTGACGACATCAATCACAGTTAAGAGTAGATTCTAATAAATCTATATATTAGGACGTAATAGTAAAGATTATCGCACTTTTTATTATCACTTGCAAAAGAACAGCCAAAATTCTATTGCAAAATCATCGGTAACAGATTCAAAACCATACGAAAGCACTATTCTTTCACAATATAGTAGTGAATCAAAGTATGCTCCATCTTTAGAAACAGTTCGAATCTAAATAATCAGTAATTTTTGTTATACAACCTTATAGCAACACGAGCTTAACTTCATATCAATCCATATCCATCTCCAACCCCAACCACGTCTGCTCCTAGGAGAACTGTTTGGTATTATGGGAAAGACAACTGGTGGGGGCTGATTCGTTTTTTCCAAGCTGCTGACTGAGATCTGTGTTTCCAGAACCGTGATGTCAATTTTGCGGCTCTCTGTATTGCCAAAATTATATTTGCTGGAATGCTCTTATTCATTCCTCCAAATCCCTTAAGCCGATGATTTAATCGGGAGTGTATGAACGCGATTAAAACTAAAGAAGCCGCACAGGCAGCCAGACAGACACAGACATTCTCCGAGCGAATCATCTTGACGTGAGTACATCAGGTTGGAAACTCTTGTAAATCCATCATCAGGAAAGTCAAAGAGCTGTTCGGGGGCTTATTGAAGCTAATGGTCCTTGGAACAGGTGCTAACAGAAATCAAACCCAAAGCCGACTTAATTGCATCTCTGTTCGCCGAAAATTCTTCCTTACCTGGATAGAGTTTTCTTCAGGATACGTGAAGGGTATAAGCGTTTCAAAGAGCTTGACTCCAACAAAGCCCTATGGTTCTCTAACCTTTGGCTAAACCTCTGCGCAAAATTTCATACTTCTCCGAAGTTTATCCTGAGCATCCTGACTCTTGGAAACTAGCTCATGTTCAGCCTATACCAAAAAAGGTGACACTAGTGACCCTGCTAACTACCGCCCAATAGTAATTACTTCTATTCTCTCCAAGTCATGGAGACAATAATAAACAGAAAGCTTATGAAATATCTTGAATGCAGCAAAATAGCAGTACGGCTTTAAATCGAAAAGATCTTGTTTGCCTAACGGAGCACCTCGACCAAAGTATACATCGATTTGGAATCTGGTATGGTTGCTCTTAGATTATGGCATCCCGCTCTGTTGGCTAAACTCCAAGTTATTGGTATTCACTCTGTTCTAAAGATCTAGATTAAGAGCTTCCTTTCTGGCCGTTCAATCAAAGTAGTATTGGATGGCGTCGAATCCAACTCAATTTAATGCATTAAAATCTCAACTACTATCTCATCTCCAATTACACTTGCACCGATCCTCGTTCTATTTCAGTGGGCAAAAAGAACTTAATGGTCGAACCTCTAAACATCCTAAGCATAACATTAGCCGAAGATCTGCGCTGGAATAACCACATATTCCAAATTGCTAAACAAGCATCACAGCGCATGGAATTCCTCAAAAGGTGCAAATTCCTCCTTCAGCCGTCGTATAT
Organism: Thereva unica; assembly: GCA_949987705.1. NCBI lineage: Eukaryota > Metazoa > Arthropoda > Insecta > Diptera > Therevidae > Thereva > Thereva unica. The sequence continues at coordinate 127,831,227 of OX465283.1, read as the reverse complement.
CTGGGCCAAGAATAATCTTAGCTTGGCTGACAAGCTTTTCCACAATGACTGCTCCATTGAAATAAGTAACTTCATGCCTCCACGGCAACATTTCTCCCGCAACACAAGACTTGGCCACTCGGCTCATCTTCAGAGCTTACAGCTCTTAACTTACCGCACACTCTGGTTTACAAATTTCTAACAAGAGTAACTTGACTGTGGAACAACCATCTATTCCCGAACTCATACAATATCCCAGAGTTCAAACGCAAAGTTCATCGCCATCTTCTCCAACAGCTTTCTGACTCCCAAACCTATCCTATCTTTCTCTCTATCCTTCGAACTAAGCTTATTACTGGATATTGCACCATGACCAATACCATGACCATAGATGAGCTAGTAATATAAAGGGTGACACCTGAGCTTAGACTATCCCATAAAAAAGAAAAAAATGGCTATCTCATGCCTTACCTTGGACATTCTAAAGGGCAATCTCAAAGTGAAGTTCTTGTCGGATAGGATATTAAATTTAATGATGAAGTTCGACACATAAAGCATACGAAACTGCTGTAGCAATACTCTCATCGCCCCAAGTACGCAAGGAAAGAACCGATTAAAATATTGCATGGTCTTCAATGATCACAGTCTAAGCTTTACCCCTCCCGTTAACAAACTTACCAAATTAATGGCCTCGATTCCCAAATCCGGCGGCGCGGAAGTGAGTGCGGATTTGACACTTTGCGATTCTCAAATCCGCAGCCGCGGATTCAATTATATCAAAAATTCGGAGTGAAGACTCGCACGATAATAAAATATCCGATGTCGGATTATCTTAGGCGCATTTGTGGTTTCAAATCCGCAGAAAATTTGTTGCGGATCACACTTTTAAAGCGCGGAAAATGTCAAAAAGAGATTCGCGGTTGCGGATTTGAGAATCGCAAAGTCTCAAATCCGCACTCACTTCCGCGCCGCCGGATCTGGGAATCGAGGCCAATACCAATGATAAAACCCCAAAACCCTTCATATCTTCATATAAAGCCTACATATGGCCTAGTCCGGTGGTTAACACACTCAATAGGCAACAGAGTTAAATATCAACGACACAATACTGTTTGATTTTTATTTTGAGAGCCAAGTTTTTTAAACATTGGCGCACCTTATTATATGACAAAAAAATTGTTTCTTAATTTTAATGGTCCCAACCTGTAATTTAATAATCCTGTGAAAAATGTGTGAAAAATAATCCTGTGAAAATTTTACACAAATCGTATATATGTATTTAGAGGTCGCTACTGGCAACCAAATATATGTCTTCATTAAATTATAGAGTATATAGTTGTTCGACATATACAAATTTTCAACGACTTTTAATGGAAAGGACTATCAGAAATTATTGTTTTATATTTATTTCCTTTTATTTTTTTTAAGCTCTGTAAAAATACTTCCCGATAGATCGCCTTAATCTGCTTTACTGATTAAAAAGTAAAAGAGTTCAACTACAAGTTTAACTTCAAGTTAACAGACCAATATAATTATCAGAAATTCAGACGATTGTTTCACTTCACCAATGTTGATATCTTCCAGTAAGGATATTTCTTCTAATAATCTTTAACTACCAATAATACAAACTGCTTCTGTTCTTCGATGTAGCTTTGTATTTTATTGTACTTATCCATAAGCTTTAGTCCTTGCTCAGCGATGTTTTTGAGGACTCTCATGCTCTTACTCCATGCTTCGCTTCATTGGAGGCCACTCTATCACATCCTTAGTCAAGAACTCCGACGAAAATCCTGTGATATTGATGAACCGGCCGGTATTTCAGCTAACGATATTGCCCAACCAATTTGACTGGATATTAGCAATGTTCACAGTTTCTATGCCCTTTCAGCTTATAGGTAACAAACCATCTTTCTCTTTGTTTCATTGGAGACTTCATCATCGAAAAATTCAAAAGCCGGCAAGTACCAGAGGTGTTGAATGAATTTTGGAAGCGCAAGTCTGAAAATATCTTCATTTACTTTCTTGCAGTTGTCAAGGTTTTTGAGTAGCTCAAGTTCATTTCCAGGAGCGGACGTAGTATCGGGCGCAGTCACCCAAACCTTAAAGTATAATCTGACAAAAAAGAAGCAAATGTCAAGAATTCAGTGTTGTTCCCTCTTTGTTAGTTTGAACTAACTCTTGAATATACATACATACATATCTTGATAGAGTGGATAACTTTTAACACCCATGTAGGAGAGCGTATTTCAGCCGGTACTTTAATAAATATCTTTCTGACGAAGTCTAAAAACACAATCCTCTGTTTCAGAAGTTTGAACTCTAACTCGATATTGAACTCTAGCAGATGAAATTTGGGAAAAATAACTGTTTCCGAGATTTTAGAGGCTGCTTGGTAGCTTTTGCGTTCGATGTTAGTCCAGGATTTCTTAAACCTTTTAAAAATCATAATAACTGGGCCTGTTGAGTGTCCAAGTCATGTTATAACTGTAGTGTCAAATCCTATACACTTCACTATGTCGCAGAGTCCTTATTTCACAGCTGCCTCATAAACACCGGTTGCTGCACATCACCTGTAACAGACTTTAACTTTGGTACCACGAGAATTTGATCTATTGAATGGCAACGAGTACCAGTAATCTGAGTCGCTAGAGAATGGCAATTTCACGTACCGCCTCGCGTAACGACACTTTTTCAAATTAAACCCACCGAGGCCGAAAACTGACTTCAGTGCATGAGCCATTCGGATATGATATTTTGTGGAAGAGTCTCGCTTTGGGGCCAAAGAACCACATGAGGCTCGGGAACCGCGGTTTGTCGACACTGGCCTAGTCCAATTATATCTGCCTCTGTGTTATTACATCGTAATATGATTATTTAATTGAATTTAGTTTAACTTTGTATATTTAAATTTAAGTGTGCCTTGTTTGGAAAATAAATAAGAAATCTCCTACTTTGTCTTAAGGTGGCTTCTCGCAATTTCGGCTATTATAACGTATGGTCGACGTCCACGGACATCCTGTTTGTTCGCTGTATCTCATGGTTGGATTTATTAGCCGATTTTCAGTTTGTTGTCCTCCAAACAAACGTATAGATGACAGATTCGGCTTTTTATTTCACCAACGTTCTTCTAGTCAGTGTGATGCTCTTCTTCCCCCGGCAGGGCATTCGTTTACTCGTCATTGCTGCCTCTGCCCAAAAATTTCGAACCAAACCGCTGTCTATGAGCATGCATCGTACCTTTTCCATAATGGTACGATTCATCCTTTCTGCTACTCCATTTTGTTCAGGTGTGTGTGGTACTGTCCTCTGATTTTGTATGAAGATGAAAGACTTGTTATTTCTAGGCTTTAATCTTGACATGGTCGTCCGTGTTTATACGGACGACCTCGAACCATACCGTAAGTGCGCGCATCGCACCTGAAATTACCGACTCATGTCGGACGCCTTTACGGACAACGCTCTTTCCATGGTGCGCCGTTCGCGCCGGTCCATAAAATCGCGCACATGGGGAGCCAACAGCCAACTAAAGGTGCGGTGCGGTCCGAGGTCATCCGTGGATAATCGGCAAAATCACGCACGGTGCGAAGCCGGTTTAGCATATCGTTCATCCAACGGTGATTTGTCGTAAACCTCAAAAATTTAAAAATTGACTTTATGGCATCATTGGATAGAGGTCACAATTGTCCAGCCGCCTGCAATATGTCGTAATCTACAAAAATAATATTCTATAAAATGCCAATATGCTTAAATTTGCAAAACAGTACAAGCTAATTATAAATAAAACTGAAATTATGAAGTTTTAATTGCCTCCTGAAAAATTACGACTCTGTGGCTTGCGACATATTGAAGTTGCATGAACGATATGTGATTGCAGTCTTTTTAACAAAATATGTAAAAGAATTTTGCAAGGTGTGTTCAACAACATGATTATTTTTGCAATTCATCAATTTACAATTTGTATGGACTGGGACACTGCCTTTCCTCCGAAATATTTCTGCTTCTACATGGTTTTCAGATGAGACTATGTATGCCATGTTATCAGTTCCTCCCATCTGGTGAATTTCATCGATAATATTACCATTTCCTCTGTTACATGAAATAATACTATTGAAATAATAAATTAATTATTGTTAAAATAACTTGTTACCATCGAATATTTATAGTATTTATTTTTAAAACCAATGTTGATAAAGTTGCTGGTAATTCCATTTTTTACTAAACTTAATTGAATTTCACCGAAAAACATTTCACAGTTTTGCCATTTATTTCGTCAATGCTCTTTTAATTTTGTTTCATCATTTTTGTAATATGCATATAATTATATTTTATTGTTTAATTACTATTAATTGAATTTTCATAACTCAAAACAAGGTGTATTAATATCTAGATTACATAAATTGAAACGCAAAGCCGCATACAGTCCAACCACTGGAATCAATTGCGGATAATTTAAAGAAAACCCTGAAACAAGATATACCTTGGTCGAGTACAAACCCTCGATAGAGTCTTCTTCTAAAGGTTTACCTAATAAATCGATTTTGTAACCCCATTTGCATCTTTAAGGTTATAAATACCTTTTAATTTGAATACACTATGCAGATTACCACAATGCGGTTAATTGCAAGCTTTACCGCTTCCTTTGTCAAGTCCATAGTTACCACTAAAACAGAAAATTAATAACCCTTTTAAACTGCATTACATTTGTTCCTGTCGCTATGCTGGAAGCCAACCCCATATATAAAAGTTGCCATAGACAGGCAGGGGGATAGGGGACAAGACCCTTCTATTTTCGTGCTTTTTAATTATTTTAATTAACATTAACCTTATTCTTATCGTGAAAAGAAATAGTATTAAATCGATACTCTTAACTTTTTTAGTTTACTCCTGTCATGGATGGTGGTCTGAAAATGGGACTGTATATATTATAGCCAGACATGCTGGAACACAGCATGGTGTTTGTATTAGTTATCGACCATTAGAAGATAATGCTGTAAAATTAGTTATTGGAGACGCTTGTTATCGCGGCCTACAAAAACCACCGGACCACCACTTGGTCGCCAATTTAACAGTTTTTGGTATGTATTTAGTAACTTACTTATAAATATAAATAAATTAAAAATTTTATTTTATTAATTTTATTTTATTTCAGGCAAATGTGGCGACACAAGTTCATCGAATTCAATTTATAGGAATTGGATCCTTATATCTATATCAGTTGGATTAACGCTTTCAATAGTTATCTTATCAAATAGATGACTCCACCTAACAACTGATTAGTTTGTGTAAGGTGTAATTATACTAAGAAGAAAATAAAAATTTAAAAAAAAAGCTAAAACACAAAGTGAGAAATAAATGAGAAACAAGATTCTAGAAAAAAAAAACAAGGAAAAGGATTCATAATTCTTTATAAATAGTTATAAATAAGTTAAATTAAAAAAACAGGATTTTTATATATAAATGTAAAATAAATTTTCGAATAAGACAAAAGGGAAAAGAAATTATTAAACAAAACAATTACTTAGGTAAAGAAAAAAGTAAAAAAAAAGGAATACTATGTTTTATACTAAATACAATACAAACAAAAATCGAAAAATATTCAAAACTTTATAACAAAAAAAAAAAAAAACAAATAATAATTGAACTATTCAATTCACTGGCAACATCAGACAACATATATTCATATATATATTTATATTTATTAACGGGGAAATCTCTTAATTAAATATGTTATAAATACATTTTATTTTTTATTACAACTATTTACAACGTAATATAAATATTAATTAAAAAAAAATCGCAAAAAAAGGAGGAAACAGAAATACAGTTCGTAAATAAACGCTTCCATGTGCTAAAGAATTACAATAAATATTTTTCGTTTATTTGTTTGTTCAATTTTTATATTTTCAATCTATATGCGCCACATACACATACATACATACAATGTGGTACCAATTATTTTATTTTATTTACGAATCAGATTTTTCTTATTTAATTACCTGAACGCATTTAACTACACACACATATACACACACGAAAAAAAATGATAAATTTATTTAAATTGCGAAAATTTTATTATGAAGCATGGGGTGATTGTATTTGAATAAAAAAATACGTATATATTTTATTTATTGAGCAAAATGTTTAAAGAGGCTTTGAGTTTTACATTTTTTTTTTTAATGTTGAATTGTTTATATTTTTACTCTTTAGTAATTGCTCTTATTCAGCCTACAGCAAATAATGTGATTTTTAACGTAAACTTAAACAATAGTAAAATTCATTTAAATTTTTTTTTTTTTGGCTGTTAAGTCTTGAATGTAATATTTAATCCATTTAATTTACCGGATCATATAATTTTAGTGGGGGAAACAAATAATTAAAAGAAGAACGCTCGGTACTATTTATCAATCATATTGGTTGATGTAAATTTTTTTTTTTTAAATATTCTTACCTAAACAAAAAAGGCTGGCCCTGCAATTTTTTTTTTTTTAATATTTCGAAACCATAATCCGTATTATATTCAAAACTAGCTGGAACCCGTTGCGCTTCGCTGCACCCACCGGAGCAAAATAAATGGACAATTGCTTGAACCCTGGATTCTCATCTGCAATGTTACTGACCCAGGTTTTATTCGTTTTCCTAGATGCCAGCCTTTTTGCGTATAGCTGAATCCTAGACTTTTACCAAAAATTTCAGAGGTGAAGGGTTTCTTTAAATCTTTTCCATTGTATGCAAATCCTACGTTTCCGCTTCTCCTTACCTTCTTTCCAAAAAAGCTTGTTGATCAATTCTTAACCGATATTCAGGATATACTTCGTTCAATGTTTTTCATTTATAGCTAGGATGTCAAGGTTTCCAAGTTTCCAACTCTTGAACAACAGAATACAGATAACCGGGAAATGACATTTATATGACAAAATTCGTCCGCCATATTGGCCTCGCAGTTTTGAATTTATAAGCATTGATCATAAATTCGTTATTTGCTACCTTAAAAACTCCCGATATTCATTGGAATCGGACTACAATCGGTCCGGCCATTTTGAATTTACCTTAGAAAATTCCAGATATCCACTTTCATTAGAATCGAAACAAAATCAACAAAATTCGTCTGCCATATTGGCGCGGCCATTTTAAATTTATAAGTTTTGATCATAAATTCGTTATTTGCTTCCTTAAAAACATTCCAGATACCGATTTTCATTGGAATCGGAACAAAATTGGCTTATTTAGCCATATTTCTGCGGCCATTTTGAATTTCGGCAATAATATTTTCCATCTTTCAAAGCCTGGCTTCAAGGTGCTTAAATGGAAACCCCCAAGGGCCTAATGATAGCAAATAAGGTGTGTATCTGAAGGAGTGGCAGAAACAATATCTTCAGATTGGCGAATGCAGTACAAAATCCTCAATTTACTCCTAATCTTGGATTATATATGAGCTCTAAATACATTCGGCAGAATTACAAATTAGAATTTTTAGTTTCGCGCAACAGTCTCCTCTTCTATAAATAGTATAAAACAAAGTCGCTGTTTTCGTCTGTCTGTCTGTTTCTCCGCTTACTTCTTCTAAACCACGCAACGGATCTTGATACGGTTTTCACTATCTTTTAGATAATTTCTTCCGGAAGGTTTATATGTACATATAAATATATGCATACTATAATAGAGAAAAGCCGAGAATTCCAAAGAATTGTAACGATGATAAGTTGTAAGGGGATTTTTTTTCTTTACTTTTTTTTCTATTGCATAAAAAGTAACTGACTGACAGACAACACACAACCTAAACCGCTAGAGCTAAAGGGCTAAAATTTTGACACTGCATCCCTATAATGACGTGGACATCCACTAAGAAGCGATTTTTCGAAATTCATCCCCTAAGGGGGTGAAATGGGGTTTACCCAAACCGCTGGAGCTATAGGGATGAAATTTTGACAGTGCATCCCTTCAATGACGTGGACATCCACTAAGAAGCCATTTTTCGAAATTCATCCCCTAAGGGGGTTTAATGGGGTCAACCCAAAACCGCTGGAACTACAGGGCTGAAATTTTGACAGTGCATCCTCTTAATGACGTGGACATCCACTAAGAAGCGGTTTTGCGAAATTCATTCCCTAAGGGGGTGAAATGGGGTTAACCCACACCGCTGAAGCTGAAGGGCTCTAATTTTGACCGTGCATCACTATAATAACGTGGACATCCACTTAGGAACGATTTTTTGAAATTTATCCCCTAAGGGGGTTAAATGGGGTTAACCCAAATCGCTGGAGCTAAACAGCTGAAATTTTGACAGTGCATCTCTATAGTGACGTGGACATTCACTAAGAAGCGATTTTTCGAAATTCATCCTCTAAAGGGGTGAAAAAGGGATGAAATGGGGTTAACCCAAACCTCTGAAGCTGAAGGGCTGACAGTGATCCCTATAATCAGACAGTGACATCCCTATAATCACGAAAAAATGAATGACTCGAAATTAACTTTATTTAATATTCATTTGTGATTGCTTCATAATTTCTTGCACCCACGTAAATAGGCGAACAAACTTAACGAACTTTCGTCAAACCCTAAAATGTCACTTCTGTTGATGACTTATACATGTCAATCTCTGCTTCAAAACTTGCAGATTTGTTGAGCAGAGGTGATATACGCAGCAATTTGTTTACCATATTTATTAAAAAAATGCACTATAATAAATCCTTTTTGGGGATAATAACAGCTGACTTTTTTTTTTTTTTTAAGGAAAATATTGCACATAATAAATAGTTTTTATTTAAAGGCGTTGCAAGGCACGCGGGTTTTATGCTAGTAAATTAATAATTCCAAGAATAATCCATAAGAATCCGTGGTAGTTCCGCCAAGGAATTTTTCTTGGGAACTTAATTTTCCGAAAATCTTATTTTGCGTATCCTTAAAACCTCTTTGAATGTGGAATTGAGTAAAATTGCAATTTAAAGTACTTACTTGCAGATTAGTCCACCAATGAGTAACGATTGAATATTTTTGAGACAAAAACAAAATTGTGTCAATTCTAAACCCTTAGTACTTGTAATGGTATGATTGTTTTTCTTAATTAAGAGACAGCATTAGTCCTAGGGATTTTTAAAATAATCCAATCTAATCAATTCGTCAAACAAACTGCAATTTGATATATCATATCGAAGGAAAATATAAAAAGTCCCATATTTTGTAATACTTTCTGAGGCTTCCTATCCCTCTTATTCAAATCATAATTTTATAATCCCTGGGTTTATCCATTACATTTAGTCGTTTGCTTATGATGTTACAAAAATAAATCCTCAAGTTACCATATACCATACCATAAACAAGCCATATCTATTTCTGAATGTGGTTTCTATCGACTTATGGGATTATCTCTTACCTTATTTATTCGTGATTTATATTTTACTAGCGAATATGCAACGAAGCTTTAAATTTAATTTGTGATATTATTGGATTGTTCAGTTGTTTAAGGAGAATGTAAAGGCAATATTTTTATCCATGCTTATTCAACTATCGTCGTTGTTCAGCAATCTTTCTCCATTGTTGATGCGTCTTTTAAAAATTTCTTGGTGTGAATATTTTAACTCTTCCGCGTGGGAGTAAAAAGTTTCAATAACTATGTCTGTTGCGCGAGAAGGAAGTTAAACGAAAACTCTTAAACTTTTTCACAATTATACTTATCGACCTACGACAAGGGTATCAAATGAAAGGGTATGACAAGTAAACTACAATTAGCTATGCTATAGCAATGGTAATGACAACTACATATGAAGCTTTTTAAGGAATTGACATGCAGTGCGAAGCTATTTTTTTAGAAACTAGCCTAAGGCAGTGCAAGGCAAAGCAGTGAAGTTAATGTGAGTTGCCACATCCAGTTACAAGAAGTCTAAATTTCCCTGCGCAGTGCTGCACTGCACTGCTTTTCAATGTAGTTCAGACTTAACTCCGTCAGGGATTATACGATAGCTGCATTCAACATGTTATTGAAAGCGCCTTCTATGGCCATGAAGATCGCAAATGTATATTGTTTATGGAATGTTAACACTTCGGACCACTTTACTGAGCACAGCTTGCGTTGTCTTGCCTTTGGCTTTGCTTAATGGTGCTTGCTCGAGGGCTTTCCCTTACTATATAGTTCAATTATTCGTTCCAGGGGTTTCAGCAAAAAAGAGAAGAGACTTATCGGTCTGAAATCTTTAGTTGGGACATGTCCTATATTCCCGGCTTTCGGTATATAGACCATTTTCATTTTCATCCAGATCTCTGAAATGTGACCATGCAGAAGGCTGCTTTTAAATAGCTTCTGGCTGCATTCGAAAATTCAGCCAACTGTGCAGAAATGGCAGCGCATCATTCAAGAAATCAAACGGGTGCATCCAGGTATATATTTCCTGCAGCCGTTGCTGCGATACTGCCAATTATGCGCAGCCGGCTGAATTTTCGAATGCAGCCTCTGCATCCAAAGGATAATTAGTTAGTTCTTTGTTTTCGTGTAGCATCTTAAGAAAGATACCAACAGGTCTTTAACCGGTGATTATTTGTCGAGTGAAGTGCGTAGCATTCTGCACAATTACTTGGATGTGCGGATGACGTGAAAATGTCGGAAATGTTGTTTTTTGCCAGCACAAGAGGCTTATGTTGAAACTAAAAGAGGCAGCAAAGGACATATGCCTGAAGAAACAAGGTGATGGATGCAATAGTCTAGAACTGGAAGATTTAGAATAGGAAGAAAAATATCTACTGACGATATAACTTAGAAGTAGCCGATATATTAGTCTACCTTGGGTTAACAATTTCAAAAAAAAAAAACTAATAAAAGAAAAATGTCACTAGACACATAGACTTTAGAAAACAGTAATACGATATTGTTCTATGGTTGCGAGACTTGAACTATGACCCAGAATATAGATGAAAGAGTCAACAGGCAAACATCATGAAATCTGGAGCTCATATGTTCCAATTTGAACATTTCAAAAATTTTATAGACGCACTGCTAGAATTTTTTTTTTTTTTCGATTGTTTTGTTTTCTTCAAGCGTTAATAACAAAATTTCCCACTAAACTACGCACCACACACTGTACGTACAATATACCAACGACTGGCGAGCTTGTTTCTCTTGTTCATCGGTCTTCTTTAAATATGATACTCCAAAGGTTGTACAATCGATACAATCGATCGACAATCCGATTGTACATAACAAAAATGTTATGCACTTGGCCTTTATATACGGGCGGTGTTCGCCCGTTGTAAGGGCATTGTTTTATTTTTACTCGGGATCCCAAAACGACATATCGTAGCAAAAATTTAGGGAAATAGTAAGCAGAGCTAGGAGAAGTAGGTTAGACTCTATGGCGTGGAACGAAGAGGCATTGCTCAACATCCGGAACAGGATACATGAAACCGAACATGTGCATGCTCTTCACCAAAGCAAATTTACTAGAATCATTTGTTGAAAATTGCAACCTGTTTTGGCAAGTCTACGCAAATATTGCAACTAATTTTGTATACAAGCTTATCTGTTTAAAGAGAGTTTATTCGGTAAATGGAAATTGTTGATTACCCAGGAAATTTTCTTCCCTGCTACCAGAGAGTTGAGCCACGCTTCCGAGGGTATCCCACCTATCTGGTGTACTCTATAGGTGCCCTCATGAGCGTCTTTCGTGCAGGCCGGAAGTGCGTATTTTCCAGCAAATTCAGTATCTCTATAGATGTCTCTGTCCACGTTCCTTCCGCATTCTTGAGGAAGGTCGTGTTGGAGTATTTTATTTATTTTCATTCATATTCTTCAAAATTGTAAATCATTAAATATGCAATTTATTTTATCAACATTTTAATAGGCTGATATTATGCATTTAAAATACCAACAATATGAAAATGTTAACGTATACCAAACGAAATGTTAACGTATACCATTAATTCTTTTATATAAAAAGCGTAGGTTAATGTACGTCTCAAAAACGATTTGAAATACTAAAATTATTCAAATAAATCACTTCATATACATATTTTTTAGCACATAACTATAACAATTAAAACCCAAAACCCATTTAAGTAAAAAAAAAGAAACTAAAAATCTGAATGTTTGTAAATATTTCTAATAAGACAAATCTGTATCTAAAACAAATTTCAGCTAAATAAAAAAAAATGAAATAAAATAAATATTTAACAACTAAATGCAAAAACAAAAAATATTGTATTTGAAAGTAAAATGAAACAAGTAAATACTAAAAAGAAAATGATAGTTATAAGTAAAAGAAAACAGAAATCTGAACTAAAATAGGTTTTAACGATTATATATCGAGGTGATACTAGTTTATTTTTTAAAAAATATGCATAATTGTACAGAAAAATAATGTATTAAAAAAAAACATAAATAAAAAAATGAATAAATGGATTTTTACAAAAGTCTAAAAAAAAAAAATAAACATAAAATAAAATCGATCTGAAAATGAAAAAAATTATTTCAATATATACTTGCATAAAACTGGAAAAAAGACAATTTTTAATAAACAAAAAACAAAAATATAAACAAAGCAAACAAATTCATTTGCAAAAAACGGCATTTAATCGAAATTAATGGACTCGAAATGTTTAGTAAAGAAAAAATAATTTTTTTAATTTAATTCTTTTTTATAAAATTTATTTTTTAAATAAAAAAAAACAAAATCATAAAATTTACTTTTTTACTGTAAATATTTCTGTGTAATATAATCGAATTTTAATCAAATATTTAAAAAAAAAAGAAAAGAAATGAACATTTATTGTTAATTATATTAAAAATATTTTATATTAAATATGATTTCATTTCATTTAGATAATTCTTACTTTGTTTAAACAATTAATTGTTAATTTATCTAATAACACTATTCTTTTTTTTTTATTTCCCTAATTTACTTCATTTATAATTATTATTATTAAACTTTATTTTATAATTTCTTTTAAATGGGGCTGTTGTCAACTGGTAGCAAGGCATCTTATAAAGATGGATTAGCTAACAAAAAATTTCGTGTAATTTTTGTAAATATTTCTTAGTAATAGGAATGGTATAAAAATAAAAACAAAAAAACAAAATTTGGTTATTTAAGAGAAATTTATTAAAAAAGAAAAACAACAACAAACAAAATACATTTTTTAATTTATGTATTTATTAGTTTATGATATCTCAGCTTGTAAACTACTACTTTCTTAACTTTTTGTTTTGTTTTGACCGTTTTATACCGTAAGTGCTTCGTGTATAAAAAGAACAAGTTTAAAAATGGATTTTACTTGCTGTGCTGCAGAATAACTACATACGAGTTTTTTATTTTTTATTAAGAATATTTTTATTGTAAGTTTGTTTTCTAAAGATGAAAATTATATAATTGAAACTGAAAATGATATTATTTTTCTGAGTTATTAAAGTGACATTGTAAAAATAAAAATTGTTTTAATTACACATTTTCAAAGGTAACTGTTACAGGATACTGTCTAACATTTGCAAAAGAAGAAGAAATAGAATGTTTTTCTACATCCTGGGAGTATATCAATGGGGGTTGGGTACTTCTTAAATTGCGCTACAGTAATTGTAGGTTTCGGGAACCTGAAGTTGCTTCTTTTAGCCGCTTCCACGTCCTGTAGCTTCTTTCCAGTTTTTTGTATGAAGTTTTCGTCGTTCTATTGCACGTCATCCATCCACCTATTTCCTGCGTCCTACCCTACCCTTTTTTTCTTTTGGTCTGCCATTGAAACTTTTAGGCTAGCATTCTTTCTTTTAAACTTCCAACAACGGGTCCGGGACATCGTTGTCTGCTCAATTTTATGTGTTTAACTATACAGAGTGGACGGTATTAAGTTACAAAGCGTTCGGCTGTGGATAGGTTTTGGATAGACGAACAAAAAATCGTAAAACTTAGCGAATTTCCTTTGAATAATGTCTGCACTATTTTTATGCCAGGGTCTTTATTTTTGAAGTTATAAGCCATTTTTACTTCCTATTAAAATCATAAATGTCATCGACATAAAACTGGTTGATAATTTTTATAGTAAGGCCCTTCAGCAAGGAGAAGGCCAACCAAACAGAAGTGAGAAAAAGGTTAGATTTAATTTTCACCAATTCATATGAAGAGGTGAACGTCCTACCTGCTTCTAATGAGGAAAACCTATTCAATAATGTTATCCACCACTCGGCATGGGTCCTCGATCTCAATTTTGCAATCATTAGTCACCGTAGGTCCTACAATAACTCTTTGGTCTACGACTTCAAAACTCCCGATTTTACTAGTATTTGCTCTGAATTATCGCTAAGTACAACTCGACTGTGGAATAATCTCTCGCCGTCAGTATTTCCAAGCTCCTACAACATCCAAGAGTTCAATCGCAGGGTTCAATCGCAGGGTTCATTCTCCCTCCCAAAATCGAGTACTGGTACAGAAATGCCAACAAGTATAGAATTCCCACTCGGAAATAATCTCTCTCTGACGGCCCTAAATTTAATGCTCGGTCTAAACAGTCTTGACGACAAAAAGGTTCATGGTCCAATCAATTGTCTCCTAGGTTTTTGAAATGCCGCCCCTTCAAATAATATTTGATAAATCATTATTATTAAAGAAATCCTTTCTTACCGATCCATAAATCATGTGATTAGCACTTGGTAGACAACTACAGGGGCATTACCATCTTGTCTTCAATTTCAAAATTCTTCGAAAGTCATCTTCGACAGGATAGCCCCCTTATTGGCCTTCTTCTTAACGAAGAACAGCACGCATTCATAAGCCTCTGAATTGTTATGTGATGTGGAGAACGAAAATCAAATCAAAGCTGCATATAAGAACTTTAGAAAGCCTTTGATCGTGTTTACCACCTTATTTTAATAACAAAACTTATAAAATTTGGAATATCCGGTCTGCGCTTGAATGGATAAAATCATATCTTAACGGGAGAACTCGACGGGAGTTAGGTTTCAAGGAACGAGACTAGTGCCTCATGCGAATCATCTAGACCCGCTCCTGTTCAATATATTTAGCTCCGAATTATCCGAAAAAATAAACAATTTTTCTCTTTTATGCAGACGATTCATAAATTTACAGTCATAAGGTCTCAAACAGATGTATCAGTCGAAACTGAACGCATTGCTAGGTTGGTGCACCACGAATAATCTACATGCAACTCATCATTAATATATGCCATGCAATTACCTTCTCACGCAAAAGAAATAAACAGCTGCAGTTCAGTTCAGTTCAATGGCACTACAGCCCAAATCGAGCCCTGGCCTTCTTCAGTTTTCTCCTCCAACCTTCTCGTTCACTGCCTAGAGTCCTCCAATTTCTTACGCCCAACAGGTGTGCAGTGTCTGTATCTACGGCTTCAAACCATCTTTTCCTCGGTCGTCCTGCTGGCCTGTAACCGATTATGATTCCCTTATATATCTTCTTCACTGCTCTTATTTTCGGTATTCGCTCTACATATCCTGCCCATCATAGTCTATTTATTTGACGATGTCTATTTCTTTATAGATTTGGTACAGTTCGTCATTGTATCATATTCTCCAGATACCGTTTACGTTTAATGGGCCCATATTGTGTCTTAAGATTTTTCTCGACTTTCCACACATCCGAGTCATAACAAGCCACAGGCCTTATATTAGATTAGTATGGTTCAAATTTAGTTTTCCTGTGTAACGCTCTTGATTGAAGTACTTTACGCTGGGAATAACACGACGACACAACACATCGATTGCCCTGTTGTATTCTGCTTTTAACTTTCTCCAGCACTTCAATTTTTGACGACATTATTGTTCCAAGGTATTTAAAGCTCTTCACTGCCTCTGTATTGTAGCCATCTATCGTGAAGTTGGTCCTTAGGTGTGTCCATTCTGATCTAGTCTGCAGCATTGCTTTAGTTTTGTCTTGATTAACTGTTAAGCCCATGTTTGAGTCCTTGCTTGACGTGGAAGCCTTCACTTAACGAGTTTTGAACCCTTACCTGAGCTATTGTTTCTGTTAAGGCTACTTTTATTAGCCTCACTAATTTTGCTGGTATTCTAAGGTCTATGAGTTTGTCAATAAGTCTTTCCCTATATATTGAATCATAGGCCTGGTTAAAATCTACGAAGATCTGATATACGTTTACATTTTTTTCCCCAACACTTGTCTAAAAGCTTTTTTAGGCAGAATAGTTGGTCTGCTGAAGGCATTTTCTTACGGAAACCAGCTTAACCAGTATTTCCTCAGCAATAGGTTCTATCTTATCTTTCAGGATATTGGTGAAAACTTTGTAGGCTTTGTACCCCGTAGTTTCTGCAGCAGAGTCGATCGCCGCTCTTATGCACTGGACATATAATTGCTTTCTTCCAGTCTTACGGTAGCGATTCTTCATTCTATATCCAATATATTAGCCGATGTAGACATTCCATGACTGCGTCTCCTCCAGGGGCTTTATTGTTTTTTAGCTTCTTTAACCTCGTGCAGGGTTGGGCTCGTTATTATTATATGGTCCCCTGCTATGTCTCTTTTTGTTGATGTTGGAGTATTTTGGTTAAGTAGGTCTTCAAAGTAGTGTTTCCATTTATTTTGAACTTCCGTGGGGTTACTAATCATACTGCTACCCCCTGCCGTGGGGTTACTAATCAAAGTTTTCAATAATCGACCTTATATCCTTATACGCTTGCCACATCGTCCTTTTGCTTTAAAGGCTGCAGTCCTATTATCTTAACGGCAAGATTTTCGGCCATGTTAATCATATTAAGGATTTAGGTATTGCCCTAGACAACAAGTTGAACTTTAATTTGCATTATTGCTGGAGCCAAAAAACTAAGGGTTTATTAAGAGAAGGGTTAAAGAATTGTGGGTTAATGAAACCCCTGTTCTGTTAGCTGATGTGTCCAATCCTGGAATACACTTGCCCCATCAGGGATCTAAAATTCCAAGTAAACAGTAACAGGATTGAATCAGTTCAGAAACAATTTCTTCTCTTTGCCTTACGATATCTCTATAACCCGCATGATATTCAGAGGCCTCCACCCTGCGCACAGGCTGAAAGCATTGGACCGCTTACCACTGTCATATAGGAGAAAAATGCTTATCTCTTGCCTTAACACAGAACGTTTTAAAGGCAAATCTCAAAGTGCAGTAGCTGACAGATAAAATTAAGTTCAATGATGATGATGACAGATAAAATTAAGTTCCTTGAGGACAGTGTTGTGAACCCCCCCCCCTAAAAAATGCCCTAAATGTACACGATCCGCACGCCCAGGAATGCTAGCCAGGCGCATTTATTTATTTAAACACATTATTTTATTGTATTTATTTAAACACACTCATAACATATAACATTTCATCAAATACAACTTAGCTCAATCCCATTCGTCGAAAGAACTTTCAACCTCAACTTGATATATATCAAGTTTCCATAGGAGTCGAGTTGAGTTGTGGTTGAGTTGAAATTCCACTTCAACTCAACGATTTAACTCTATGCGTCTCCATTTCTAACTGACATCTTCTTCTACCTTTTCCACCAATTAATGTTATTATAGATTTTTCTTTAAAAGCATTTATACATCCGAGCGAGACGGGACATTTTCACTTTTTGTGGCTTTATCAGTGTGCCGTATTTAGTTGTGTACGTTCAACCTACCTATTTTCGTTGAGCAGAGTTGAAGAATTTTAACGAAAACTCTTCACTCTATCTGTTTCTATAACGTATAACTCGGGTTAAACTCTGGTTGATCTCTCATGGAAACTCAGTAATACAAAATCAAAATCATTATCATACAAAAATGCTACGCTCGCATTCCTGACCCATGGATAGTCGCTAAGAAAAGCTTTGGGCTGGCGAGAACCTTCAGTTCTATAGAAGTACAAAACCATATTGCCAAGAAATGATGATACTTATTGAAAAATTGGAATTGGTGCAGCATGTATTGTTCTGAAGTTCTTAAGCAATCTGCATTGTTCATTGCCAATCCAATTATAAACAAGGTACCCCGCCAAAAATATCAGTGGGTTTGGGAGACCACTAGCACTTTGTCTACACGACTCGTGTATACGAATCGTACCGTCAAAAGTTCCCTTGGAAGCTCTGATCTCAATCTTCTACTACAACTAGCACAGTTCTTAACTGCTGAACTTCGATGCACTATGCGAAAGCCAACTGGCTGCGGCTTATTTACTTTTGGAAAGATATCGAGCGACTTGGATTTGTGCTTCCGAAATAAGAATGTTACCACAGTCGCTTCTGTGCCACCAGAGCTATGCTGGCGGAAATTACTATACCCTTTATCTCATTCTACGTGGTCTATAACCGAGATTAAACCTAAAAAAGCCTCTAATAATTTGTGAAATTTCTGCAATTCTACCATTATAGATAATGCTGCTCACTTGCCTTTTTTATGTACAAAGTTAGATGCCTCTTTTCCGGTCTTATGGCTTCGCTTTGCACCTTAAAACGAACTAACTTTTATGACATAATCTCAAAAGGTGTGAAGGGGAACCTAGCTGTTAAGGCGCACTGCCACTGCAGCGATCCCGGGTTCATTTCCGCAGAGCGCCACAGTCTTTCATCTTTTCATTTATCCCTTATAGGTTTAATTCCATTTTCTCTTATCTTTCGTTTTTATAGCAACTCTCTGCCCCGTCTTTCCATTGTTAGTGATCACAATAAGCATATCGCTAATAAGCACAAATAGACACCACCATTTAATCGCTAAAATCAGTTCTCGGTTGGGGTGGTATTATATGGAGGCGCTTGAAATAAAACTACTTGGCAGAGCTTGTTAATTGACATTGCAATTTAGAGAGAACAAACGACAGCAGAAAGGAACTTAACTCCAGTCTTTTACATACAAAATAGTTATGATTATTGCATCTTATAATATAATTTTACTTGCATCAATTTTTATATACTTACCTATTCTACTTCATAGCCATTAATGTAAATTAATGAAGTATTCTTGCTTTTTGTTTCATATAATCATCCTAAATCCATCAGGAGTTTCTTCTGGCCGTAAAATCTTAGGAAAAATTTTATAGTGTATTAATAACAGGAAGGAACATAGAAAATGTCTAAACTCAAACCCGATATTGCAATTCTAGAAAGTCATTTTTCCTTTCGGACGTCATGGTTATTATTATTATTATAATTTTTTACCCATTTTGTGAGCACATAGCTTCCACAAAGCTTCTCCATGGAAATTCCTCTTTTCAACGTCAATATTCGATCTCAAAAATAATTTCTAATACCCTTGAAAGTCTTTCAGTTTTATTGATATCGTCAGCTATAACAGAATCCAGACTAGTGGTGGTGAGATTGCATGTAGCGTCAACAAGTTGGATTTGTGCCTTTATGTTATACATTTTTGTTCTTATGATCGTCCTATCAGCATTCTTTCATTGCTTCCTAAGCCCTTTGAGAAAACTCGCTTTATCCAAGTCTTCCATATCTTGAATCTAATAACTTCCTTTGTAAATTCCAATATGGCATCCGTAAATCCCATAGCTGTGAGATTGCTGTATTAAAGGTGAGTACTGATCTTCGTTCTGCGCTCGACCAGGGTGACTGCCGTTCTACTTTCCAAACTTAGTCAATTTTACCACTTTTATTCTTCTGATACTCTGCTTATCTCTTCCCTTCTTACCAATAGGCTTCAATGTGTTCGTCATAATAGCGCTATATACTATTTCCTTCCCGGGCCTTTGGGAGCACCACAAGGCTCTATTCTTGGCCCTCTCCTTTTTTCATTGTATATTAATGACCTTCCCTCTACAATCCATCACTCCTCCCTTCACCTGTGTGCTGATTATCTCCAGCTATACACCTCATGTGCTCCGAATCAGATTGAATTCTGTATTTATCAACTCAATAGTACCCCATCCCAAATAAATTAATGAAGTTCTATCAACTTACTTAAACTAAATCCTAAAAATTTATAAATACTTCTGCTTAGTCGTCGTTTTCAGTCCCCTGACAGCATTCCATCTATTCTACTTAATGGTGTTCCCCTCCCTATTCTTGAGGATGTTAATAGTCTTGGCATAGTTATTAATTCCAAATTATCTTAATCAAGTCTCACTTATGCTTTCAAGATCTTTAAGATGTATGGGACACTACGTAAACTTCGTCTTTATGGTAGTCTTCTGTCGTCGGCTGTTCCGCTCAAGCTTGTTAAATCCCTCATCGTACCACATTTCCTCTTTGGTGCCCTTGTATATATTTCGCTAGATTCAGCCGCCAATGCCTCAAAATGGCTTTTAATGATTGCTTAAGATATATTTTTCATATGCGAAGTTCAGATCATGGGTCGAGTGTGCTTCGTGTGTTTCTTGCTAGGTTATGATCTCTTTCGTTTCATTGATGTCATGGCTTTAGTCCTCCTAAATAAGGTTCTATCCTCTAAAAGCTCTTCCTATGTTTTCGATTTCCTCTGTCCTCTTCGAACCATGCGTTCAATAAATTTCTTATTCCAGCTAATTGTTTGCTGATCGGTAGTCGTCCCTTTTTTGTGCATTCGTTTAGACTTTGGAATAATTTTCACAGTCTGATTCAAAGGATCTTTTTCGTTCTTCCTCCTCTTCTTCATAGTATCTTATAATTTTTTTATTCACTTATTTTCATATCTACTTCTGTAACTATTATCCTGCCCTCTTTATCCCTCTTACTATATCTATTTTTATTTAAGTTGAAATTAGATTACCTGTTTGAAAATACCAAAACATCACATGCTTATTAGCGAAATTTCGCACTTTTTTTATATGGAAGAAATCGTCACATGCCGCTTTGCTACATTTATCTCCACACAAAAATGAAGAAAAGTTGCATATGACATTTTGGTATACGGCCCGACTAAAAGATGCATGATCTTGTGTACCTTTCCAATAAATTTATTATTATTATTATTACATATTATATTCAGAATCATCCGCATAGATTTTACTATGAAGGGAGATTAGACACCCTGTTAAAAACTTCACTTATGGCGCCCTCCTTTCCTACAAATTGTTTCCCCCAAAAAAAGCGCCAAAAAATTCGGCACCCACCGTGCAACCCAAAAATGCACAATTTGGTGCCCATAAAATATCTTATATATACTTACTCTTGATCTATCTTATTTCATTAACACTGGAACTTTTCGTCAGGGCTCCACGCTTTTTACATTTTGAAAGGTAGTTTGTTCCCATTTACTGGCTGCAGCAAAAAAACGTTATATTCAAAATTATTATTTTACTTTTTAGTTTATTTTAAAATAAAAGCCTATTTTTTAGTTCTTAGTTATTTTTATTTTCTATTTTTAATCTATTACATGTCTTCCGCCATTTTGTGGTGACCGCCATCTTTGATTTAAAATGAAGTCATACAGCTTACTTTCTTACTTACTGTCATACACTTTCATTTGATATCCATACCGAGTGGTTTCTAAAGAAAAAGGTAATCCGCCATTTTGTTTTGGCCGCCATTTTGAATTTGGAAGGACACCACACAGCTAATTACCATACCCTTTCATTTGATACTCATGCCGGGGGGGCCAATTCGGCCGCAATCATGGAACCGCCATCTTAATTTTTTTTTTACAAAATGGTCCGATCGGTTACATAAAGGGGGGTCAAAATCAAGTTGTAAGAGGTTAGACCGAAAAATATAGTGAAAAATTAATTAATTAAAAAAAATAATTAAAATTTAGAAAAACGAAAACTTTTAGTCAGCTGTTGCGGGATCCATTCATCTACAAAAAATCAGGTTTCTACCTCTTCTAGTTTGGGCCCAACGTGTAACGGTACGCACAAGCGGACCCACACCGACTGACAGACACTTTCTTTTATTAATATAGAAGATAGAAGAGGATAGATATATTAAAGACAGGCTAAATATGCAGCAATTGAAAATAATTAATTATTCAATACAGAAATATGCGAATTTCTTTACTCTTTGTTTAATAATTTTAGGGGGATGTAGGAGAGGAATTTGCGGTATGGAAATATACATTTCTGGAAACATGGAGAGGAAGGTCGGTAAGAGAGTCAAAAGGGTGCTTGATACTTTGACTTTTTTGATTTTTGTTTAGTATAGGTCGTTTAATTAGTATTTAGTGTATAATGTATTTAGGGTTTAGTGTAGATAGTGTATAAGGTTTTTTTTGTTTAGTGTAAGTCGTGTAATTTTTATATATTTCAAATTCTGAAATATTATTTTAGGTTTTTATATTTTGTTAGTTTATATGTATTATTTTAGTTTATTATATTTTTCAAATTCTGAAAAACTCAATATGAATTTTTATATTTTTATATTATTTAGAAGTTATTAGTTTCACTGCCCTTGATACATTAAATTGAATATAATAAATATATATTTCTTATATCTAATAAAAATAAAATTTTATATAAATTAAAAGATATTTATTTAATAACAAGGTTAAATCTTCGATTCTCAAGTAAATATAAAAGATTCGGGGATGACTGACTGAAAATGACTTTTCAAACGACGATTATAAAGATGACGAAGTTTACGCGTTAATTAATCGGAACTTCCCATTTAACCCAATGCAATTTCTAAATAACATCATCAAAAAAACACCATAGGCCAGACCCAATATGGGTCCTTACTATGTGCTTGCTGAATCTGTAATTAAAAATTGCACACATAGCCTAATCGGTAGGCTCTCGGATCCTCAGAACGGATCAGCTGTTTATCTTCGGTAAGATAAACAGGTCCAGCATAACTGGTAACCACTGATCCTTATCATCATAGGGTCTTAATAAGAGCTCTACTGAAAAAGAATTTTGTGTTCGATATTGCATTACTTTGGAAAGTTGAACCATTGAGTTCAGATGTTTTACTAAGTACCAGATCAAACATGATGAAGATGACATTAGTTGTCTATTGCTGCTTGGCTTCTCAAAAGCTTTTGATAGTTCAATCATGCCCTGCTTCTGCGAAAACTGGCCCCTCAAGCACATTTTCTCTGGCCCCTGTGCTAAATGTCGAGTCGTGATTTGTGACAAGTTTTGTGAGTTGAAGAAAGTGAAAAAAACAGAAACTGTAGTTTTCACTAAAAGAATTGGAAATTTGAACGCAGGCGGGGAAGTCACAATTCCACACACATTAACATTTCCTGTATTAGGGGACCTCGGTAGCCTAGGGAGTAAGGCGTCTGGCTACCATTCCAGAGGCTCGATTCCCAGCCAGCCCCACGGTCCTTCGTCTTTTCCACTTTCCAACCTGAATAGCTTTCCTTCTTTCTTCTTCCGTCTTTAAATGCGTGATTCCTCTTGTCGTAGCCTTCCTTAGCCCTTCCCCGATCCCCCCCCCCCAGCGCATTCCATCGGTTTGTTGATGAGATTCAACTCGTTTCAGGAGGCATAACACTCCAGTGAGTTGTTTCTCGATGCCCCGATTTCAAAGTGGCGATAGTAATGGTTGGGAGTAGGTGGACTAAAAAATATCGCGGGTAGGTTGTGGCAGTTCCTTCCTTCACCGACTTAATAACATGGGCTCCAGGCAGGGGCCTGTTTGGCTAGATTTTCTTTGCCGCATCGCGAGGTGTAGTAAATCCAATTCCACTTCCTTCGCCTAATTTGGGCGTCTAACCTTACTTGGCCGGCTCGGCGCCATAGCTCTTCAGTTGAAATTCTATCTTGCCAGCCGATTTCTGATACCGCGTAGGCATCTGTTGATGAAAACTTGTAGTCGCCTTGTATAATGATTTGGGCGACTTTCCATCTTTCGCAACCGTACAAAAGAACTGCCTTTACATTGGAGTTGAATAGCTGCAATTTAGTATTAGTTGACATCTTCGTGCCTGCAGCATTACATCAGCATCCTCATTGATTCTCAAGCTTTCTTCTTTAATCTCTGAATAGCATTCCTTGACTGCTCTGACTGTTGATGTCATCGGCATATCCGATCACCTGATCGGATTTGTTTACCAGCGTGTAGTTTCGCTGAATTGACGTCTTTCTGATTACTGCTTCCAAGCCTAAGTTGAATAGCATAGGCGCCAGTCCATCCCTTTGTTTGATCCCTTGATTAATTTAGAAGGCATCTGTAAGAGTGTTCTGAACTCTTACTCGGCCATTTTGTATCAGACAAACTAATTTAGCTGGAACACCTTATTCGAGTTGGATCTGAAGTAACGTCTTTCTTTGGATGGAGTCGTATGCCTGCTTGAAGTCTACAAAGATCGAGTTTTCGTTAACATTTCTCTCCCAGCATTTCTCTCCCAGGAGTTGTTTTAGTGAGAAGAGTTGGTCGGTGGCTGGCCTTTCTCTCCGCAAGCCGGCTTGGCATTCACCTAGTTAACTTTCTTAGATAGATTCCAGCTTGGTTTTTATAAATATTGTGAATATTTTATATCCTATATAAAGTAATGAGATCCCCCTATAGTTCGCACAGCGTAGTTTCTTTATCCCGTTTCCTATCGATAGGGTAAATTATGGCTTCCTTCCAGTCGTTGGGTAAGTATTACTCCATCCAAATTTTGGTGATCAGTTCAGGCATTTTTTCTACTATCACGATACTTGCCTTTTTAATGAGTTCCGCGGCTTTGTTATTCTTCA
This sequence comes from Thereva unica, assembly GCA_949987705.1. Taxonomy (NCBI): domain Eukaryota; kingdom Metazoa; phylum Arthropoda; class Insecta; order Diptera; family Therevidae; genus Thereva; species Thereva unica. The sequence goes on along the minus strand of OX465283.1, from coordinate 127,806,736 downwards.
AGCTATTTATTATTTCTTTTGTTTCTTCAAGCGTCGGGGGTTTCATGTTAATACCATCATTTGGTATATTCGCACGTTCGTTGGTATACGTGGTGTCAGTATTGTCATTGAGGCGCCGTTAAAAATATTCTTTCCACCTTGCTTGGATTATAGCGGGCCCTGCTACAATGACGCTATTATTAACTTTGTGTACGGTTGTCCGTGGTTTGAACATTCGTGCTGGTCGAAATCTGCCTAAAGGAGCTATCTTCTTGGCGGAGGTACACGATCACTTTTCAGTAGGTACCGTTCTTCTTTCTTCTTTAAACTCCTTTAATCCCTCATGGGACATAGGGCGGAAACAGTTGCCCTCCAGCGGACTCTGTTTTGCGCGACAGCTCTTAGCTCCGACCAGGATCTCCCAGTTGTTGCGGCTTCTTCTAGTAGGGTTCTTCTCCACGTTGTTCTAGGTCTTCCTACTCGACGGGAAACTTGCGGATTCCAGTCAAGGGCCTGTTTGGCTAGATTTTCGTTTTCGCGTCGCAAGGTGTGGCCAACCCAATTCCATTTCCTTCGCCTGATTTGGTCGTCTATCCTTTCTTGGCCGGCACGGCGCCATAGTTCTTCGTTTGAAATTCTATCTTGCCAGCGGATTTTTAGGATACGACGAAGGCATCTGTTGATGAAGACTTGTAGGCGCCCTGTTATGAATTGGGTGACTTTCCATGTTTCGCAACCATACAAAAGAACTGCCTTAACGTTGGCAGGTAGGTACCGTGGCGAAGGATAATTGAGGGTAGAAAACGCATACGAAGTGACCAGACTTGTAGCACATCTTGAAGATCAGTACCACCAGTAGAGACTGTACAGATGCCGATGCGTATGAAGAAGTGATACAACCGGGCACACCAGGTGGAGGAGACGGCAAGACGGGAAGACTAGAAAGACTTGACCTCACTACAATAAACAGATATGACATTATATTCTGATGGTGCTACGGATGGATATCGCCAGAATCGTGGACTTCGCGGGTTGGGTATTCCCACAAAACAATCACTGTTACAGTTGTTGGAAGTAAGAAGCCCAACTAAACATTTTCTGTGAAGAAAGTAAGAAAATAATAAATATAATAAAATATCTAATTACTCAATATAGAAATATGCGAATTTCTTTACTCTTCGTTTAATAATTTTGGGCGGAGTGTAGGGCAAGGGCTTTGTGGTATGAAAATAAGAAGATGGAAATATGGATAAGAAGGTCGATAAAAATAGATATATGGATAATATAGAAAGGTGAAAGGAATATGTATTTATGTGTTAATACATAAACGCATAATACATATTTTGTGTTTTCATGTTTAGTGTAGGTCGTGTTTTAGTGTTTTTTTTTTAAATGTAGTGTATTGTATTTTTAGTGTTTTTTTATAGTGTATTTCGTTTTTTATATTGTTTTTAATGTTTTGTAGTTTTTCAGTTTAGCAGTATTTGTTTTTTTTTTCGTTTTTATATTTTTTGTTGTGTTTTAATATTAAATATTATTCATTAGAATAATATAGAATTCATTAGGATTAGAATTTTTGCAGATATAAATTAAAAATGAAGTTCTAAGAATATTAGACTTGCATCATAGATGAATATCTTTAAAATTATTAAAGATATTTTGTTATGTTGTAATTATCATTTAAAAAAACACACTAATTTGTAAGGTCCACCGAAGAGAATCATACTGTACCTGATTAGTTTTATGCTTCTTTATTCCATCGATGGGACATAGGGCGGAAATAAGAGCCCTCTACTGGACTCTGTTTGTATCTGATTAGACGCCGACAAAATTATAATCTTTAAACTTTAGATCTTTACGCATACGTTTTTAACCCAACCAATAAGAATCATTAACTTCATGCTAAGCATGATTTCAACAGTGAAATAGAGTAATTGCAGTAAATACAAATTATTAAAAGAAGAATAATTAAAATGAAAAAAGCCACCTTGTGTTATCTCGGAATCGGCCAAAACTACTCCGATTTTGAAGATTTTATTTTCAAAATTCCGGTAATTAAAAATAATTCAATCGGAAAATTGGAAAAATAAAAAAAAAAAAAAAACTCCAAACCAAATGAGTTTTATGTTTTCTTTATTGTAAAATGATGTTGTTGTATCTGGGGAACTTCTGTAAAAACAGCATGTGGCTTTTATTTATTTTCGAGTGCTGAAGTAACGATTAATTTGTCGCCATTGCTATCTTAATTAGTAAATTGTATGATGAGGGTTTAACTTGCTTTCCGCAAGCCCATCTAGTATGGTTCCAGTCTTACTTAGCTGACAGGACCTACCAAGTTCGAGTATTGACGATTGCAAACTTTTGCAAGTTGACCTGAGACCTTTTACTCTTGGTGTGCTTACAACAACCTGGTTCTTAATATTAGTAAATGTGAAATCACGACTTTTAGTAGGAGATGTGGTCCTATAATTTTCAACTACACCTTTTATAATGAGGGTAGCCCTCGTGTTAATTTTGTTAAAGATCTCGGGATTTGATTTGGAGCTGGAGTTTTCCACTCACATCAACTATATTTCTTTCGAAGGTAGTTTAGTCCTGGGTTTTATAAAAAGGTGGTCCAAAGAATTTAACAACCTCTTGATCACTAAACACCTTTACATTTGTCTTGTCAGACCATTACTCGAATATGCGTGCCAGGTTTGGTCTCCTCAATACAATTGGCATGTTAGAACTATTGGATCAGTTCAACGAAGGTTTGTTCGATTCGCACTTGGGAAAACCCATTAGTTTTTTCATCATATGAATCTCGGCTTAAGTTACTTAACTTAAGCTCTCTTCACAAGTGTTGTGAGGTGGACGATGTTGTATTTGTTCATGAGCAATGGAAAGGTTGACTCAGGTATTCTTGGTAGCCGTGCATCGTTTAGAGAGTCATTATAATTTGAGAGGACCACCTCTTTTACAAATTAACTCTTCTAACTCGAATTACGGCAGATTTGAACCTGTCAATCGCATGTTCATTAACGTCAACAACAATATTAATACATATGTTTAGCGTGAGTATTAGTAAAGATGTCCTTAAAAGGATTTTAATCTCATGTGATCGCTTAGGTATGTTTTCTTTTGGTTGTGTGGGTTACATGTTAATTTGGATGTTTTTAACTTTATTATTTTATGTCTGCATGCTTAGTTGTGAGCCTCATCTCAGCGCTTGGTTGTGCTGAGAAGGTAAATTTTTCTTGGACCAGCTGAGAAGTGCGGCTTCTGTTCTAGAAGGGCTTACTCTATTACTAAGTATATAAATATTTCATATTTCATATATTCCTGCCAATTCATCGTATGTTTTTTTTTTTTATCAAAAATTTTATTTATTGTAGTCTCTAAATTTTTGTATTTTTATTAGGTGCATGTATTCGAAACCTTTTTGCAAAAGCACGGTAAAGCAGTTTGTTTCATTCAATACCGCCAGTAAGGTGGAACAGAATCATGGGTTCATCTCCTTACCATCTGTATCATCTTTTGTAACTTTCTTGTAATTAATTTAGTATGTCAACCAGTTGCATATAGGAGCAAGACAGACAATAGGTCCTTGTTGTTTTTGGATAGTTTTTACTTTAGAGTATTTAATGTATTAGGTACATCGTGTCATGACTTGTATAAATAAAACTATTTTAACAATATTAATATTATTTAAAAATTAATAAAATTGACAGAGTGACCAAAACCATCAAAATCGGAGTAGTTTTGCACGGGTCCGAGATAAAAGTGTAGCGTCTTAATGCAGTTCATTTAATTTCCCAGTTTATAGGTGGATCCGTATTTTAGAGTATTGGAGATTGATTTGCTTTGGAGTCGTATTGTGTCATATCTATATAGTGCAATTAATTATAGTGCACTTCTAGAGTTGCTTGGCTTTTTAGAGAGGGACGTGACGGAATATGATTCCAAAACGGAATGTGGCGGAATATGATTCCAATCTCGAGTTTTTTGAAGTGTGGTGTTACACCGCTTTTGCAGTGAACGACATATCTGTTGCGAGAGGCCAGGACCTAGATATGTAGACTCTTTAAAGAAGAAGTTTATAGGGAAGTTATTGTAATCAACCCAAAAATCGAAATCGTAACTTACCATATTACGGTAATTACAATCTGAAAATATTTTCATAAAATTCGGTCGAGCCTTTTTGTTTTGTTTAAACAAGATAATGTTATTGATATCGGCTTGGTTGAGGTGCCATTCGATACGTATTAATGAAAATACGATCTGAAAAGATTTTTTATAGAATTCGGTCGTGACGTTTTTTGTTGTTTAAACGAAGTTCGTGATATTTGTAACATGCTCGAACCGTGATACGACTTCTTTGAGATGCCGATTGAAGAATATTAAAGAAAAAACATGTTCACGGAAAACAAATTCTCTAGAAATATCTTGTGGGTTTACCAAAATTTTGGTTATCTGAACTAGCTTCTCTCAGGATTACTTTGGCACCATTAGTACTAAAACTAATACTATTTTACTTTTATACTAAAGCTAATATTATTTTCGAAGTAGTCAGTTTATCAATATTACATTATTTAATATTTAAAAATTCTTGCTATTGAGTTAAGTTAGTCTGAACAACCAGATGTTTTTGTTATTATTTTTATATTATTTATTATTAAAATATCCATATTTGTGCGGACCAAAAAGGTCAAACCCACAACCCAATTAGTTTTATATATTACCACTTTAACAAGTACACCCACACGTCCCATGTTTGGCTAATCGCCTCGAGATAAATTATTATCATATTTATGTTTATTATTTGTTTTATATTATTATTTTATATTATTTATAAGACATAATACATAACGTATTACACAATACATAATACATAATTTGTGTTTTTGTGTTTAGTGTAGGTCGTGTTTTTGTGTTTTTTCTTTTTTTTTAGTTTTGTTATATCTTTTTATTTTTATATATTAATTTATTTTTTATTATATTATAATGATAACGAATGTTACGCGTAAATTAATCGGAACCCGTACCTACTGACTACTTTCTCCATAGAGAATATTTCACAACGTCTAAAGTCGATTGAAATTTCTGCTATTTTGAAATATCGTCAGTAAGTTTTAATTTTCGATAACCGACCCATTTAACCCATTTTTGTTTTTATTTCGAAATATGCAATTTCTAAATAACAAAAATCAACATAACACAATAGGCCAGACCCAATATGGGTCCTTACTATGTGCTTGCTGAATCTGTAATTAAAAATTGCACACATAGCCTAATCGGTAGGCTCACGGATCCTCAGAATGAATCAGCTGTTTGTCTTCGGTAAGACTAAACTGGTCCAGAATAACTGGTAACCACTGATCCTTATCATCATAGGGTCTTAATAAGAGCTCTACCGAAAAAGCATCTTGTGTTCGATGTTGTATTATTTAAAAAAAGTTAACCTTTCAGATTGGATTTGCGATCAACCTGGAGCATGCTTGATGCTAGCCTAGATCATTGTGGTGTGGTGCTAATGTATCCTTGTGTGAGTGTGAGTAGTGTGGTGCTTATGTATCCTTTAGGGTAGATGTAAAAATCTTGAAGACAACAAGGAGCAATAATTATAATAATTGTATTTCAAAGAAAATAAACAAGTAAGAAAGTTCATCTTTTAGAGAGCATGGTAAAGTAGGATTATAAAAAATAAGGTTAGAATTAAAATTAAAAATTAAAATTAAAATCAGAATCAAAATTCAAGTTACAATTAAAATTAAATACAAAATTAAAATTAACCCGCCGTATGCTACATGGTTTTTTGTGTACATAGTCTGCTACATGGGGTATTTCGTTTCCTTGTATACTTTAGGGTACTAAAAATGCTTTAAAAAATCTAACAAAATTTGGGTTTGCTCTTTTAAGTGTTAACTTGAATTTTTATTTGTTTTAAGAGCCAAAGAATAACTTTCAATATTTTTAATTTAATTAAATTAGCAGCGCCCTTTTAGAAAATATACAGATTTTAAAAAAGACTGGGGTATTGAAATACCCCAGTAGCAGACGGCGGGTTAAGATTGAACTAGGTAACTGAGTTTGGAAAGAAAAAAAGAGGATGGTGAGACGAAGAAGAAGAAAATAGAAAAAGAGGTCGACTGGGATCGACCCCTTCCAACTGTTCCATTCGCACTTGGTTTGTATACTCTTTTGTCTATCTCTTTTCATTCATCCTTTGGACTATGTCCAAACAATCTCAAAATACCTTTCTCAATTCACGAAACTACATCATTGTTCCCTACACAATGCTTCACTTTTGAAGACATTACCACATAGCAGATACAGCAAAAGCGATGCGGTTTGAAACGAGTGCCCGTAGTTTGAGTTGCGACTTTTAAGCCAAGGTGTAAAGGTACCGTGCCGAAGGCTGAATGGTAAATCAGTGAGTATAAAAAGGCTAGTAGTAAACGATCCCCGCCGATGCCATTACAAGGTCGGTGTGTACAAATGCCTTACTATCGTATGCGCCTCTGCCTAGGCAGACTTCATTCCCGACTTTAGTCGTGGGAACAACATGAACAGAAAGAATAATGAAAAGAAGTCAAAACCAACAGATGCACAGACAACCCGTCACAGAAACGTACAAGGAGTAGGACCAAGGCTTCTAAACCATTCCAGCTCGGAGGAGTCTCAGATTGCTGCAAGTGGGACAATCGCCAGCTCTGGCTTTGCGAGTAGCAACCACAGTACTTCAAAGTCAGGCAACATAGCGACAGGCAGTCCAGGAGCCAAAAAGCCACAGAAGCAAAGGCACGTATAAGAAACAGAGATCACGAGCGTCCATCCGGAAGAGAAGGTATAATCGCGCGAGCGGCAGAATTGCAGAGAATGAGGCCGCGGCTATCATCTTGGAGAAGGACAAAATCCACAAAGCAAAATTTCAATCAGTTGTTGAGGAGTTCAGCGTTCTAGAACTTAAGGAACAGCAGGAGTAGCAGCCTCCCGCACTTAAAGGCAAAGATTCCGGGCAGATAGCGCCTACAAATAATGACTCAAAGGAAAAAGCTCTCAAGACCAAACATTGTCGGCGAACCTTCTACTTCAGGAGCCCAACAATCAGGTTTTTTTTTTTTTTATGTGAAAGACTAGAGACTTAGGGAAAGCCCCCTTTGTACTGTTCGACAATCTATTTTTTCCTATAGAATGTCGAACAGCAGCTCTAGCCGGAAGATGAGAAGTAGAGAGAGAGAAGTACATAGGAAGGAGCTGCCACAACCTAGCCACGATATATTTTTATTCCACCTACTTCCAACCATTTCGCGACTCTGGCATCGGGGCATTTGAGAAACAACTCGCTGGAGTGTTATGCCTCCTGAAACGAGTTGAATCTCTTCAACCAACCGATGACATGCGCTTGGAGGAGTAGGGAAGGACTAGCAAAGGCTATGACAGGAGGAATCAGGAATGTAAAGAGGGGAGAAGAAAGAAGGAAAGTTATGTGGGTGGAAAAGTGGAAAAGGCGAAGGACCGTGGGGCTGGCCGGGATTCGAACCCGGGACCTCTGGGATAGTAGTCAGGCGCCTTACCCCTAGGCTACCGAGGCCCCCCGAGGTTGAACAGGTAACAGGTCATTGAACTAACCGACGCCAATTCCAGTACCGGCAGACCACTGGAACTTCTCTGGGCCGACATCGAGGCCAAAATATCAGAGATGGCCATGGAGTTCGTGATTGGGTAAATATGTAGCTCTAGTATCTTCGGCGCCACAAAAGGACCATCCTTATGCACAACTGGAAGGTGCTCAAGGCCGAGGAAGCCCAGCGAAATAGTTGAACCCTGCTATTACTAATCAAAGACGAGTGCCCAGAGGAGCTCGAAAGAGTTGACTGTAAACTCCATTTTTGACTAAGTAAGGCATCGATAAAAGTTTTGAAAATGGCTTCAACTAACAAAGAGGGTGACTCCGATGAATAGCTCAGTGAGTGCTTGGATGAACTAACTATAATGTCATCGAAGTTGAGAGGCAGTTAGCATCTACAAGCTCAGAGGTAGCGGTTGACAACATTAGCAGCAATTTCTCGGCCACTGGTATACACAAAAAAGGAATGACTACCAATTAGGAAAAGGTGAGCGAGAGTCAGGTATTTGATGGATCTCAAGAATTGTAAAGGAAAGAGGAAGACAGAAAGGTAGTGGGGGCTTTTGGTAAAAAAAATGTATGCAAGAGAAGCAAAGTCATGAGATTGAGGAATTAAAAGAGGTGACAACTAAATAAGGAATTTTGGACACCCCGAGACATAATCAGATCTTTTCAAATGAAAAATGAACCTAAGGTAATAATTAAATGCCACTTTAGGACCCTGACGGCAGAGTTAGTCGAAGGCAACATATAGCAGCGAGACGAAGAACAACCAGAGATTCGATAAGTTTGGCTCGAGCAGGTGAGGATAACATACTGACATGTAGCCAAAGTTTGCGAATTGTGAAATAGATGTTAGACCGCAGCAGCAAAGAAAAATGATTGCAGCAGGAGAGGAGAGTTTGGAATTGACAACAATACCCAGGTTTTTGGCACAGACACCAATTGGAAAAGGAGCATTCATTATTAAGTAAAACAGGTGAAAAAATATTCGGACACAGCGAGCATTGATTAAGGAACAGTACTTGCGATTAAGTTGGATTTAGTTTAAGGAAATTGCTGCTACTTCATTCGTTTATTTGAGTCAAGGTGCTATTTGAGTCAAGGTGCTACAGACACACAAAATTCAATCGGATTAAGATGACAATTTCCTCAAGTCCTCTGTGATCTCATGGAGGCAGCGCTACAAACCCTCTCAAGCTGGACTGCTACCCGCGGACTCAGCGTTAACCCAGTAAAAACGGAGCTGGTCCTCTTCACAAGGAGGTATAAGACCTCTCCGTTAACACCCCCCGGCTTAACAATGTTAGGCTCAAAATTAACAACAGTGCCAAACATCTGGGAGTAATCCTGACAAGAAACTCCTCTGGCATGAAAACACAGAAGAGCGCATTAAGAAAGCAAACATCGCGCTTTTCGCCTGCAAAAAATCCATTGGTAAGAAATGGGGCTTCTCCCCTTACATTGTGCGATGGATCTATACAGCGATCGTCCGCCCAATTATCCTTTACGGGGTTTTAGTGTGGTGGCCAACTCTGAGTAAATCCACCGTGTTAAACAAATTACGTACAAAGATGTGCGGAGTTATGCATAACAGGAGCACTTCGCTCCACTCCTACAGAGGCCTTAAATATTATGTTATACCTCCCTCCTTTAAATCTCGTGGCAAGGGAAAGCGCAACCATCGCAGCCCTTAGAATAAAAGAATCCGGTTTCTGGACTGGAATCAGGGGAGGGCACACGAAGGTACTGAACTCAGTTACTATCCCCACAAAAACCGACTTCTGCATTCCCGAAATTACCTTCACGAGGAACTACGGAGTCCACATCCCTTCACGTCGTGAATGGATAAATAGACCACATAGGTTTCAGGATGCCATAAAGGTTTTTTCTGATGGCTCTAAGCTCGAGGGTCGAGTGGGAGGAGGAGTATTTTCCCCAGAACTTGGGATTGAAATCTCCTTCCGACTTCCCGATCACTGCAGTGTATATCAAGCGGAGATTCTAGCCATACAAGAAACTGTTCTGCAAATCAACCAGCAAGGCGATGGGAACCGGACTGTCTACATCTTCTCAGATAGTCAGGCAGCTCTGAAAGCCCTGCGCTCCTGCACAAACAGCTCTAGAGCTACCTCTGAATGTCGCAGATCTCTTAACGAGATGGCTCAGCAGTTCAGGACCCTCCTCGTTTGGGTGCTCGGTCACCGAAATATAGAGGGAAATTGTAAAGCTGACGAACTGGCTAGGAGAGGCACGCCCGCTACTCTCCTTCCAGAAAAGGAAAGAGTTGGTATGCCTTGGGCCTCCTTTAAACTCCGATGCAAGCAACACACAATCACATAAACGAAAAAGCATTGGAGGGATCTTAATAAATGCACTTTGGCCAAATTAACCTGGCCCTCCTATGATCTCAGGCGAACTACCTTATTACTGAGCCTTGGGAGACAAGAACTCTCAGTTATAGTGGGAGTCTTAACCGGACACTGTCTGATAGGGACGCATGCGACCCGTTTAGGTCTTGAGACCCACGATTTCTGCAGAAGCTGTAAGAACCTTGACGAGGCGGAAAGTGTACTACACCTCCTCTGTCACTGCCCGGCCATAAGCAGGATAAGGCTAACCACATTTGGTGAACCCTTTCTAAGCAACCTTGCGGAAATCTCGAAGTTTGGGATCCCGCAACTTAGAAGATTCATTACTTCCTCGAGATGGTTTAACGAAGAAACGACATTTTAACATCAAGTTTAAAGTGGGGTCACTATGGCATCACAATGGGCCTATCCTTCTGGCCTAAGTGTGTGGGCTTGAACCAAAAGCTCAGCCATATCTAACCTAACCTAACCTAAGATGACAAGAAATCATTCCTCTTGTGCACCGATAATATTGTAGGATAAATCGAAAGGACCATTCATTGTACATAACGAAAATGTTCAAGTCCCCATAAAACATATTCAACAATACATTTGGTGCAGATTATTTTTTAACTCAAATTTTCCGTGCATTGCCCGCGTGTACAGCTTAGGTTTTGGCCAATTAAATCTTTTGGTCAAGTTTGGCCGTCGTCGTGAGGTCGTATGTGCTCCCACTAAAAATGGTTAAAAAACGGCCATATCGCAGCCAAGCGGCCAGTGTTCGGCCGCTGTAAGCCCATTTTTATATTTTTACTCGGGATTCCAGGATAACCCCGAAAGATTTCTTCTGTTACATTCTTTATACCGTTCCTGAGCTTCTCTCATTTTTCATTAATGCTTATTGCAGTTGGGGGTGCTTCTGTTCTTATGGGCTCATGGAGCTTTGAATTACTGCTTTTATTTCGTCTATTTTTAATCTTTTGGTGTTATAATTTGCTTGCCTATGGTGTCGTCCAGACACTCTCATTCTGAAGCTGCGTTTACAAGGCAGTTATCTGATCCGCAGCATGCACCTCACATCTTACATCCCGAATGCTCAATGCCCCTCTCCTCTCTATGATTACATGGGTAATTTTATTGTTAGTGGTTCGTTTGGTGGTTGTTAGGTGAATTTGTGTATGTTCTTATGTGAGAACATTGTGAAGCTAATAACCATTGCATTTGAGCTAACGAAGTCAATAAGTCTAGTGTCGTTGTTATGTGTAATGTCATTCAAGCTAAACTTACCACTTATGACTAAAAATTCGCTCTCTTTTTCGATCTGGCGATGTTCTGATAGTATTTGTAAGCTCCTCCTTTTCCTCTGTTATGGAATCAGTGTCATCAGGATACCGTAATACAAATATGGAAGTTCTAGTAGCAGTAATAGAAAACCAACGATCGTCGATAATATGTTTAATCTAAAAATATAGTTTATTATTATTTTATGGAAAAATTGAATCTAAATGCTTTCTTACCTCTTTCTACCAAGTTTTGTGCGCCTTGCCTTCTAAGGATGAGCTAATTTTTGTGGATATGTCAGGGATGCTTTTTTATTCCTTCATTTGCAACTGGTTGATGGTTAATATAATATTTCCATTACCAATGGCCATTCAACTTACAATTTTCTGCATTATCTCTAGGTCAACGCCTATCTTCAACTTATGATATTTTCTCAAAAAAGTGTGTTTTTTTTTTAATTTTGACAAATATGCAACAATCGAAAATAATTTTAATTTAATATGCAACAATCGAAAATAAATAATTACTCAATATAGAAATATGCGAATTTCTTTACTCTTTGTTTAATAATTTTCGAGGGGATAAGGAGAGGGTGGGTATGAAAATAGAAACTTGTAGAACCATGGATAAGAAGGTCGGTAAGATAGAGGCCAAAGGAAGTAAAGAAATAGAGGTAAGTAAAGAATATTAGAATTGTAACATAGTTGAATATCTTTAATTCGTTAAAGATATATTTTTGCTATTTTGTAATTATAGAGACAGGGCTCTATCGCGTCTAACGATACGAGACGGGCCAGTTCCGATACGACTCTGGCCATTGCACGATCATACTTTATTAATAAACGACAACGTGATTGCAATAAATGGGAATTACCTAGTATAATTAAAATAGAAACAGTCAAGCGATAAACCCCGAAAAAACTATTATAACGACAACGGCGACAACGAATATTTTTTTGTCATGTGGCTCAGGAATTTATACTACCAGTCGATTATTTCGATGATCACATAGTGGAATGTCTAGCAGCAGGCCCCTATGTCAGAGTTTGTAAGCTTATACGGTAGATAGATAAGAAACTGTGCAGATGATAAAATTGAGCTGCGATCTATCACTCTATCCTCACCTCAATCTGGTTTTATGTAACATTTGAGATGCCTATGTATTTGCATAATAAACGCTTAAGAGAAGGAGAATTCCTCGTACATTTCCAGACTCGTCTGAAAATTGTCTGAGGCTTTTTCCCTTGTCTATAAAACCAGTTTGTTTATGGCGGGAATAAACGAAATGATGGATTGTCTAATTTACTATCTTGAACATTCGGTAATTTTTAAATGACGAAAACCGAAACCCATTTTCGTAATTATGCAATTTTGAAATAACATCATCAAGAAAACACCATAGAACAGACACAATATAATGCCCATACTACGTGGTAACTGAATCTGTAATTAAAAATTACATACCAAGCCTAATCGGTAGACTCTCGGATCCTCTGAATGGATCAGCTGTTTGTCTTTGGTAAGATCAAACGGGTCCAGCATAACTGGTAACCACTGATCCTTATCATCATAGGGTCTTAACAAGAGTTCTACTGAAAAAGCATCTTGTGTTCGATATTGCATTACTTTGGCAAGTTGTACCACTGAGTTCAGATATTAACTAACAATCAATTTTGGAAACAAGTTCCTTAAACAGACACATTACGTGTCAGAAATAGGATCTGAAAACGTCATTACCGCTGTAATAGATAGCTGTAATAGATATGATAACAATAGTGAGTTAGGGCAATGATATTTTGAATAAAATAATTACTTCTGGCATTAAGATGATGGAGAAATACTCCCAGGATTACTCTTTGTAGAGGGAGAAGTAATCAAACGAATAATACACAATCTAACATATACATATCTTTAGAAAATGATAGATCATTGAAAAAAGGGCCAGGAAGGCCAGTAAGCAAAAATGGAAGCCGCACATGGTTTACTGGTCCTACACAGGAGTTACCAGGCTAAAGCTTACATATGTATGCCTCTGCAGTGTAGCTTGCTCTTGCAAAAATCTATATAAATAAAAATTTAAATGTTCGTATGTTGAAAATGTTAAATTTTCGAACGTTTTTATTCGATTGCTTAAAATTTTGATCAAATGATCAAATTTTGATCGAATAAGCGCCATCTGCTGGACGCTAAAGCAACACATGCAATACAAATTACATATATCACAACAACGGGAGCGCCATCTGTTGAACGTGTTGAGCAACACACACAATACATAGCACTGTTGATGCCGAACAGCGTGCTTCTAGACAGCTGTTGCCACTTAGCACTTTCAATGTTTCGATTGCAATTTACATACAGACTTCAACTACTCCATTTACAGACTTCCATTTAGTTTCATGTTGATTTAATTATCACTTGTGACATTGCTTTGGAATTGATCTGTGTCTTTTTGTTTGGGATATGTACGATGACACACAAAAATCGGTTTAGGCTCATTTGATCATTACAAGATTTGTGTGGAAATTTCAAACCATTTGGGAAAGTATTGATATTGTTTGCAGGACATTTCAGGCAAAAATTACCTGTACTTCTTCGATCAGCATCAGCCGGCAAAATAAATGTTAGCCTGAAATACTCTATTTTGTGGCGACATATAAAAAAGTTGAAATTCACTACAAATAAACAGCAATTATGTCTAGCTGCAAAAATTTCGATCAGCTGAGATATTCTCACATCAATTGGTGGAAAATGGGGAACGGAAAAGGGCCGGTTGATCTGACCTCACAACGGATTTCATTACTTCATTCATAACCTCTGCAATTTAGTGACGTTAAAAGAATTGATTGAACAAGTATTTCCCAATATTCCAACTACTTACAAGAGTCATGATTGCCTGAGTGAAGGAGCTATTCGTGCCGCCTAAAACAAATATGTCTACAAACACGCGACTTAGAGTAGAAATTTACATACAACCATTTCATTTCCTAATTCGATTGACATTTGCAACCAGGCCCGCCACATCACCTTGCGCGGCCTGGGGCTAAATTATGTTTGGGAGCCCTTTCAGCATATTGAAATTCCAAAAAATCTCTGACTAAAAACGCTTGTGGAAAACGGTCGGTTCTTTATTCGCAGATGAACCTAAAGTTACTTAGTTTGACCTAGAATGAAACAGTTCTTATGAAGACAGGTCCTTGTACTTAGCTCGGGGGCTCAGTACTCATCTTTCCTTTGGCAGAATCAATCCATAACCTGTCCCAGCGGGAAAAAATGGAAGCGTTAGTAGCGCATTTGGAGCGCCTGTTAATTTACTTCAATTGGAGCGAAGTAAAAGGGACAAACGTAGACCGGTTCCCGTTCGATGCGGTGGCCAAGCAGCACATTGGTACTTGGTACCTAAATGGGGGATCGCTCGCCTGCTGTCGATACTCACGTTTAGAAGAACGAAAAGGCAATTGCAAAAGGTGAGCAAAAATTAAAAATCATAAAAAATTATCGCAGATCATGTAAGGTCACGTTTGAATTAATGCATGATATTATCAATATAACGAGAGCTGGCAGAAAATATAGACTATGATGGTGTCATCGATGACTTTGCAGAAATGAAAGCAAGAAAAAATAGCGTTTACTATTTAAAAATGATATCTAGAAGAATCCGTACCCATGCATAAACATAGCATATATTTTAGCGTGCTTGTGCTTCAGGTTCTAGATTACTACTTGCTTGATAATTAGAACGCAGGGATATGGTGGTTTTGGCTTTTTTGGTTTCGAACTAGTTTCGGGACCCCCAGACGATTAGTACGCACAGATATGGGATTTTAGCTTTTTGTTTGTCACTACATTCGGGGGGCTTGAGCTGAAGTGAAAACTCCCAATTTTTTGGAATTTCAGCTACTCCTTTGGGTCGAGGGTCTACAAAATAGCCTACGACCTATTCTCAGACCTACCAAATATACACAAAAAAATTTCATAAAAATCGGTCAACCCGTTTCGGAGGAATTCGATAACAAACACGAGTTTTTTTATATATGTATTTAGATGAATCCCTGTTTCCTTTGGTCACGACATAACTTGAGAACGACTTTACCGATTTCATGCATCTATTAAGTTTTCTAAGGCGTAGACGACGTAGAAGGTAGATGGTTCTTACGGAAAGAAAAATTAAGAAAATTGCGCAAAAAATTGGATAATTTAGAAAACTTAACGACTCATGAGTGTATGTACGTATGTTCGCAATAGGCTCTACATCGTGCAACCGAACTTAATGAAATTTTAACCATTTACTATTTACATTAGCAGAAGAACATTCTATTATTTTTTAAAGAGACTCCTATATGGCGCTCTCATGGAGAGCTTCGTTGAAAATAATCGCAGAGCTTCGGAATTTTACATGAAGGTCCGTGTGGGTCTCCCATGATGCACATCAAAGCCCGGTTTCGAAAAATTCGGAAATATGGTTGAATTTCCCAATTTTATTTCGATTCTAATGAAAGTGGTTATCTAGGGGTTTTAAGGTCGTAAATAACGTATTTGTGGTCAAAACTTATAAATTCAAAATAGCCGCGTCAACAAGGCCGACGAATTTGCAAAATGTGCTCCGATTCCAATGAAAATCGATATCTGGGATTTTCTAAGGTAGCAAATAAATGAACTTATGATCAAAACTTGCACATCCTAGCTACAAACGGAAAATATTGAACACAGTATATCCTGAAGCTCTCCAAGCAATGGTAAATAATTAAAGGAACCATCCATCTCTAAAATATATTAGCTATAAATCTAAGATTCTTCAAAACGGGAAGAGGCTGGCATATAGGAAGAGAAATGAAAGTTGAGCCAAGTACATTTCAGATGATAACCCAGAGGTCAAGCAATTTTTATTTATTTATTTATTTATTTTAAAGAAAAACATATTTGTAAAAATAAGAACAAGCCTTTACATATTTACAGTACATAGGCCAAAGGAGATGATTGTATGGAAATGTGGTAACCTACATTACTTTAAATGAGACATCAAAGAAAAAAAAACAGAAAAACATTAAAAAAAAAAAAGAAGATAAATTGAAAATTTAAAATGATTACTACTTTACTATCTAAATTGACTAAATTAGGGGGCTGAAAAATTAACAATAAGTTGCCTTCTGAACTTTCCTACAGCACCAGCTCGCTTAACATCTACAGGTAGAGAATTCCACAAACTAGTGACGTGAACGAAAAATAGGCGTTTAGATTGTAAGCACGAGTAATGGTGCATAAGTAAATTATTAGTTCTAGTAGATTGAAGGAATGTGAGTTTTTCTCGGAGACATTGCGGTTTACCCGAAACGAGGAGTTTATAGAGGAATACGATAAGCCGAATTTTAAGGAGAAAGAACAACCAAGGAATTCTTGAGAATATGATGAAACGTGATTGAATCGGCGGATTCTATAAACGTATCGGCGGACAATAGAATTGAATGCTACATTCAATTTTAGCTGCGAGAATGAATCGAGTTTACAGAAGATTACATTATAGTGATATGTTATTAAGGGCATTAAAAGAGATTTAGCAAGCTTCGAGCGAGTATGGAGTGGTATAAAGTTCGACGTACACCAAAGTTTTCGTAGACTACTATAGACCTTGCCAATTATATAGTTAACATGATCCGACCATGTTAATTTCTTATTCAGAAAAACCCCCAGACTCTTTACCTTATCACAAAACGGAATGATATTATGGTTTAATAATACTGCAGGGAATCCATTGGTATTTATAACATTTTTAGATATAACTATTGCTTGAGACTTATCAGGGTTTAGTTGCAATCTATTCCCTCTCGCCCACTCAGATAACGCCTCGAGGTCTTTATTGATTCGCCAAATACAATCCTCAATCATGCCAAGCCGGCAGCTAAGGTAGATTTGAACATCGTCCGCGTACAACAGGGCTTTACAAAAATTCAGTTCTTTTGGGAGATCATTAATGAAGAGAGAGAAGAGGAGCGGACCAAGTATAGAACCTTGAGGTACGCCCTTAGATAGGAGTGAGAAACTGGACTCATAATTGTCTGTGTAAACCTTTTGAGCTCTACCGCTTATGAAATTCCAAATAAGACGGACAGCGGACGATGAGAAGTTGAATTGAGAAGATATTTTCTGGCATAAAAGCGTATGATTTACAGAATCGAAAGCTTTCGAGAAGTCCAGCAGTGAGAGAATGGTTAAATGATCATGATCAATGTTCAGGCGTAGATCATCAGTTAATTTTAGGAGGGCAGTACTGCAACTGTGGTTCTTCCTAAAGCCATGCTGGAATTCAGTTAAAAAGGAATTAGATTCAAGGTATTGGATTACATTAACTTTTCTAGAATTTTGGAGAGGCAAGAAAGGATACTAATGGGTCGGAAGTCCGGTGGAAGAGATGCATTGGATTTTTTAGGAATTGGAGTAACTTTTGCTTTCTTCCACAACGATGGGAAAGTAGAAGACGTTAGACAGGAGTTAAAAATGTGGGTGAGAAAAGGATGTATGGAGGGAAGAATAATTGGAAGAAATTTTAAACTAATGCCGTCAACGCCGACTGCATTTGATCCAATAGAGTTGATGACAGAATTGACGTTCTCCTCTGACACTCTCTTAAAGCAAAAACCGGAATCAGAAACGATGTTCGAAACGACACAGGAGAAACTACTGGAGGGTTCTGATATTGAAGCTGAGTTGATTATATTACTGTTGCCGCTGGAAGCAGAGCCAACAGACGTAAAAAAATTGTTAAGAACAGTGGGATCAATGTCAACTTGTGATAGATGTTTGCCGGTAACTCCGATGTTGCGAAGGTTCTTCCAGAGCACTTGAGGGGGTAAATTAGCATCGAGTTTGGCTGTGTAATAGTCCGATTTGGCTTTTTTTATTGAGTTCGTAGTACGATTTCTGAGCAAGCGGAATGCGGTCCAGTTTTCATTCGATTTGCACTTTTTCCAGTGAAAGTGAATGTAGGCTTTGTCACGCTGTCGAAACAGGGATTCAATTATAGTCGAAAACCAAGGACACACCTTTTTATTGGATCTGTAGTACTTTAAAGGCACGTATTTGTCTAGAAGATATAGGCTGAGTTTGTTGAAGTGTTCAACCTGAGCATTAACGTCTGGCATTGAATATATATAACTCCAGTCGAGTGAGAACGCTTCAGCAAGTAAGCTGACGCGGTCGAGATTTCTGAAATTTCTAAAATAGTGTGGCTTAGTAAAATTTTCCGTAGTAGGAAAAATGTTATAATTAAAGAAGATGAGGTCATGGTCAGTGACTCCAGGAACAGATATTTGATTTGAAAAGGTTGCAAGGTGTATATTATTAACTATAAAGTAATCTAGTAAAGAGGAACAGGACCCAGTGAAATGGGTTGGAGCAGTATTAACGATTGATAGAGAGTACGAATTTAAGATCGAAAAGAAGTCGCTGGCTAAATTATTCGGGTTAAGAACATTCAAATTAAAGTCTCCACAAAGGATAATATGAGGGCAACAACATCCTAACCTTGCAATACAGGAATACAGCGGTTCTAGATTAGAAATTCCGGGAGGCTTATAAATAGCTCCTATGAGGCACTTGTTTTCACCCCCAAATAATTCAGCAAAAATAAATTCGACTCCATCATTTGATGAAGCTACAAGTCTATACGATATGCCAGCTTTAAAGAAAATGGCGACACCGCCCCCACGCCTATCAAATCGGTCGGATCTAAGGACATTATATCCAGGTATGGAGATAAGTGAATCCGGTAAGTCCGGCTTCAACCACGTTACAGAGAAACAAATGATATCTACACTCGAGTCTGCAAAAGTGCAAAGATATACTTAATTGTCTCTCTTGTTTGCTCCGATGGGTGCAGCGAGGGGCAACGGGTCCAAGTAGTGTATAATAAATCCAGAGTACGCCGAGTCCATAGAACGGCAACGGAAGGAATATAGGAGCATATCTTGCAGAAACACTAGTGGGGAATGTACAGAACTAGGAGAGATCCTTGCACTTCAGCTGGAGGGGTTTGATTTTATGCCCCAAGACTGGGAAGACTTGGCCTGATCACGTACCACCATCGTAAAGGTTACAATAATTAAGTATGTTCAATGGAATTAGTGAAATGCTAAGATAAAAAATATGGAAAGCCCCATTTTTATGCAATTGATTATTATGTTGAGGTTTGAGGTATTATACCATTCTGAAATAAAAAAATGTGTTTGGTTTTCCATCTAAGCCAAACTACACTGATATTGGTAGACAAAGGAAAAGGACGCATTCAATATGGTGTTATATAAAAAAATTACAGAGAATGTCAAATATATTATTTCAAAGAATATAAGCCGATCCATTCTAGGAAATCACGTTATCTTTCGTTTCAATGAGAACGTAATTTTGGTAATATAATACTCATTAGCAAAATAAATGAAAGTAGGTGACTGCAGAAAATGTTTAATTTACGAATCGTTTTACTAAAGTAGATACTTTTGGAGAAAATATGTATTGAAGTTCTAGTAGCAATAATGGAAATCCCACGATTGCTGAGGATAGGTCTAATCCTAACCATATCTAATAAATGGTTTATTTGTTATTCTGTGAAAAAATAAAATCGAAGTGTTTTCTTATCTTACCCCTTGTTTTTCTCTAACAACTTCAGTGCGCCTTGTGAAGATAAGCTTTCATTTTGTGTTTCTGGCACGGAGTTGTGCCATTTCTTCATTTGACACTATTTGGGGGCCTGAATTAGTTCTTGCTCAACCTCAATTTCTATGAGCGACATTTTCTCACACACAGCTTTATTTAATATTATGAAATAATAAATATGCGAAAAATATAAAATAATAAATTACACAATATGCGAATTTCTTTCCTCTTTGTTTAATAAATTTGGGTTATGGGGATAGGGATTTGGATTGGATTTTATAAACATGGAAATAAAGGTCTGTATGGAACTAGGGAAATAGACAAATTTTAGTAAAATATATCACTTATATCGTCGACGGAAATTTATAAAATGTTGATATTTTGTAAATATATGTATATATAATTAAATTATTAGTTGTTTGTATTATTATGAATTAAATTTTATATTATTAATGTCGAATATTAGAATTGTAAACGTAGAATCACTGAGTAATTTGAATGCATAAAAATATTGATATAATATATGATAAATATATAAATATAATTAATAATATAATATATATATGAATATAATTAATAATATAATATATATTAATATAATTAAAGTAATCGCACATTATGTTGATGTATTGTTTTAAGAAATTAAAAAAAAATTCCCTAAAGATCAAATTTATCGGTATTATGAAATAATTGTAACCATATGATTTATCGTAGAAAGAAAAATTTGTTAATAAAAATCACTTATCAGCGTGTTACGTGTAAAATAATCGCAGCCCGTAAAATTACTGACTTAGTTTCTCCATAGAGAATATTTCATAATGACTAGAGCCAATTGAAATTTCTACTATTTTGAAATTTAGCAAGTAATTTATTTTCGGAAACCGTTTTACCTAAACATAATCAATCTATAGCAGTAGACCAGACACAATATGTCCGTACTATATGCTTACACAGATTAATATGCATAGGTAGACTTCGTGATCCTCAGAATGGATCAGCTGTTTGTCTTCGCAAAGACTAAACATATGGTCCAGTGAAACTGGAAACCACTGATCCGTATCATCATAGGGTCTTAATAAGAATTCGATAAGAAATTATGTACCTACTGTGAAAGGTTGAACAATTGAGTTGAGATGTTTTGCTACTATGTACTGATATTTCAATTTCGTCGTTAAGTTTTTGGATATTAAAAAACGCATTAGAACTTCGGGTTTCAGATCTTAAATTATAAAAGAACTTCAGATTGTTTAACCACTATCGTAGAATATTTGTAATTGCGAAATTATATTACAAGAACTATCGTCGAATATTGCAATTTCGTCGTTAAATTTTTGAATATTAATAAACGCATTAGAACTTCGGGTTTCAGATCTAAAAATTATAAGAGAAATTTAGATTGTTAAACCATTATCGTAGAATGTTTGTAATTGCGAAGTTATATTACATAAATTATCGTCGAATATTGCAATTTCGTCGTCAAAATTTGGAATATAAATAAACGCATCAGAACTTTGGGTTTCGGGTCTTTAATAATAAGAGAATTTAAGATTGTTTAACCACTATCGTAGCATCTTTGTAACTGCGAAGTTATATTACATAAACTATCGTCGAATATTGCATTTTCGTCGTTAAATTTTTGAATATTAATAAACGCATTAGAACTTCGGGTTTCAGATCTTAAATTATAAGAGAACTTTAGATTGTTTCACCACTATCGTAGAATGTTTGTAATTGCGAAATTATATAACAAGAACTATCGTCGAATATTGCAATTTCGTCTTTAAATTTTTGAATATTAATAAACGCATTAGAACTTCGGGCTTCAGATCTTAAATTATAAGAGAACTTCAGATTGTTTAACCACTATCGTAGAGTATTTGTAATTGCGAAATTATATTACAAGAACTATCGTCGAATATTGCAATTTCGTCGTTAAATTTTTGAATACTAATAAACGCATTAGAACTTCGAGTTTCAGATCTTAAATTATAAGAGAACTTTAGATTGTTTAACCACTGTCGTAGAATGTTTGTAATTGCGAAATTATATAACAAGAACTATCGTCGAATATTGCAATTTCGTCTTTAAATTTTTGAATATTAATAAACGCATTAGAACTTCGGGCTTCAGATCTTAAATTATAAGAGAACTTCAGATTGTTTAACCACTATCGTAGAGTATTTGTAATTGCGAAATTATATTAGAAGAACTATCGTCGAATATTGCAATTTCGTCGTTAAATTTTTGAATATTAATAAACGCATTAGAACTTCGGGTTTCAGATCTTAAATTATAAGAGAACTTTAGATTGTTTCACCACTATCGTAGAATGTTTGTAATTGCGAAATTATATAACAAGAACTATCGTCGAATATTGCAATTTCGTCGTTAAATTTTTGAATACTAATAAACGCATTAGAACTTCGAGTTTCAGATCTTAAATTATAAGAGAACTTTAGATTGTTTAACCACTGTCGTAGAATGTTTGTAATTGCGAAATTATATAACAAGAACTATCGTCGAATATTGCAATTTCGTCTTTAAATTTTTGAATATTAATAAACGCATTAGAACTTCGGGCTTCAGATCTTAAATTATAAGAGAACTTTAGATTGTTTAACCACTATCGTAGAATGTTTGTAATTGCGAAAGTGTAATTATATTACAAGAACTATCGTCGAATATTGCAATTTCGTCGTTAAATTTTTGAATATTAATAAACGCATTAGAACTTCGGGTTTCAGATCTTAAATTATAAGAGAACTTTAGATTGTTTAACCACTATCGTAGAATGTTTGTAATTGCGAAATTATATTACAAGAACTATCGTCGAATATTGCAATTTCGTCGTTAAATTTTTGGATATTAATAAACGCATTAGAACTTCGGGTTTCAGATCTAAAATTATAAGAGAACTTTAGATTGTTTAACCACTATCGTAGAATGTTTGTAATTGCGAAGTTATATTACATAAACTATCGTCGAATATTGCAACTTCGTCGTTAAATTTTTGAATATTAATAAACGCATTAGAACTTCGGGTTTCAGATCTTAAATTATAAGAGAACTTTAGATTGTTTAACCACTATCGTAGAATGTTTGAAATTGCGAAATTATATTACAAGGACTATCGTCGAATATTGCAATATCGTCGTTAAATTTTTGGATATTAATAAACGCATTAGAACTTCGGGTTTCAGATCTTAACTTATAAGAGAACTTTAGATTGTTTAATCACTATCGTAGAATGTTTGTAATTGCGAAGTTATATTACATAAACTATCGTCGAATATTGCAACTTCGTCGTTAAATTTTTGAATATTAATAAACGCATTAGAACTTCGGGTTTCAGATCTTAAATTATAAGAGAACTTTAGATTGTTTAACCACTATCGTAGAATGTTTGTAATTGCGAAATTATATTACAAGAACTATCGTCGACAATTGCAATTTCGTCGTTAAATTTTTGGATATTAATAAACGCATTAGAACTTCAGGTTTCAGATCTTAAATTATAAGAGAACTTTAGATTGTTTAATCACTATCGTAGAATGTTTGTAATTGCGAAGTTATATTACATAAACTATCGTCGAATATTGCAACTTCGTCGTTCAATTTTTGAATATTAATAAACGCATTAGAACTTCGGGTTTCAGATCTTAAATTATAAGAGAACTTTAGATTGTTTAACCACTATCGTAGAATGTTTGAAATTGCGAAATTATATTACAAGAACTATCGTCGAATATTGCAATTTCGTCGTTAAATTTTTGGATATTAATAAACGCATTAGAACTTCGGGTTTCAGATCTTAAATTATAAGAGAACTTTAGATTGTTTAATCACTATCGTAGAATGTTTGTAATTGCGAAGTTATATTACATAAACTATCGTCGAATATTGCAACTTCGTCGTTAAATTTTTGAATATTAATAAACGCATTAGAACTTCGGGTTTCAGATCTTAAATTATAAGAGAACTTTAGATTGTTTAACCACTATCGTAGAATGTTTGTAATTGCGAAATTATATTACAAGAACTATCGTCGAATATTGCAATTTCGTCGTTAAATTTTTGAATATTAATAAACGCATTAGAACTTCGGGTTTCAGATCTTAAATTATAAGAGAACTTTAGATTGTTTAACCCCTATCGTAGAATGTTTGTAATTGCGAAATTATATTACAAGAACTATCGTCGAATATTGCAATTTCGTCGTTAAATTTTTGGATATTAATAAACGCATTAGAACTTCGGGTTTCAGATCTTAAATTATAAGAGAACTTTAGATTGTTTAACCACTATCGTAGAATGTTTGTAATTGAGAAATTATATTACAAGAACTATCGTCGAATATTGCAATTTCATCGTTAAATTTTTGAATATTAATAAACGCATTAGAACTTCGGGTTTCAGATCTTAACTTATAAGAGAACTTTAGATTGTTTAATCACTATCGTAGAATGTTTGTAATTGCGAAGTTATATTACATAAACTATCGTCGAATATTGCAACTTCGTCGTTAAATTTTTGAATAATAATAAACGCATTAGAACTTCGGGTTTCAGATCTTAAATTATAAGAGAAATTTAGATTGTTTAACCACTATCGTAGAATGTTTGTAATTGCGAAATTATATTACAAGAACTATCGTCGAATATTGCAATTTCGTCGTTAAATTTTTGAATATTAATAAACGCATTAGAACTTCGGGTTTCAGATCTTAAATTATAAGAGAACTTTAGATTGTTTAACCACTATCGTAGAATGTTTGTAATTGAGAAATTATATTACAAGAACTATCGTCGAATATTGCAATTTCATCGTTAAATTTTTGAATATTAATAAACGCATTAGAACTTCGGGTTTCAGATCTTAAATTATAAGAGAACTTTAGATTGTTTAATCACTATCGTAGAATGTTTGTAATTGCGAAGTTATATTACATAAACTATCGTCGAATATTGCAACTTCGTCGTTAAATTTTTGAATATTAATAAACGCATTAGAACTTCGGGTTTCAGATCTTAAATTATAAGAGAACTTTAGATTGTTTAATCACTATCGTAGAATGTTTGTAATTGCGAAGTTATATTACATAAACTATCGTCGAATATTGCAACTTCGTCGTTAAATTTTTGAATAATAATAAACGCATTAGAACTTCGGGTTTCAGATCTTAAATTATAAGAGAACTTTAGATTGTTTAACCACTATCGTAGAATGTTTGTAATTGAGAAATTATATTACAAGAACTATCGTCGAATATTGCAATTTCATCGTTAAATTTTTGAATATTAATAAACGCATTAGAACTTCGGGTTTCAGATCTTAAATTATAAGAGAACTTTAGATTGTTTAATCACTATCGTAGAATGTTTGTAATTGCGAAGTTATATTACATAAACTATCGTCGAATATTGCAACTTCGTCGTTAAATTTTTGAATAATAATAAACGCATTAGAACTTCGGGTTTCAGATCTTAACTTATAAGAGAACTTTAGATTGTTTAATCACTATCGTAGAATGTTTGTAATTGCGAAGTTATATTACATAAACTATCGTCGAATATTGCAACTTCGTCGTTAAATTTTTGAATAATAATAAACGCATTAGAACTTCGGGTTTCAGATCTTAAATTATAAGAGAACTTTAGATTGTTTAACCACTATCGTAGAATGTTTGTAATTGCGAAATTATATTACAAGAACTATCGTCGAATATTGCAATTTCGTCGTTAAATTTTTGAATATTAATAAACGCATTAGAACTTCGGGTTTCAGATCTTAAATTATAAGAGAACTTTAGATTGTTTAACCACTATCGTAGAATGTTTGTAATTGAGAAATTATATTACAAGAACTATCGTCGAATATTGCAATTTCATCGTTAAATTTTTGAATATTAATAAACGCATTAGAACTTCGGGTTTCAGATCTTAACTTATAAGAGAACTTTAGATTGTTTAATCACTATCGTAGAATGTTTGTAATTGCGAAGTTATATTACATAAACTATCGTCGAATATTGCAACTTCGTCGTTAAATTTTTGAATAATAATAAACGCATTAGAACTTCGGGTTTCAGATCTTAACTTATAAGAGAACTTTAGATTGTTTAATCACTATCGTAGAATGTTTGTAATTGCGAAGTTATATTACATAAACTATCGTCGAATATTGCAACTTCGTCGTTAAATTTTTGAATAATAATAAACGCATTAGAACTTCGGGTTTCAGATCTTAAATTATAAGAGAACTTTAGATTGTTTAACCACTATCGTAGAATGTTTGTAATTGAGAAATTATATTACAAGAACTATCGTCGAATATTGCAATTTCATCGTTAAATTTTTGAATATTAATAAACGCATTAGAACTTCGGGTTTCAGATCTTAAATTATAAGAGAACTTTAGATTGTTTAATCACTATCGTAGAATGTTTGTAATTGCGAAGTTATATTACATAAACTATCGTCGAATATTGCAACTTCGTCGTTAAATTTTTGAATAATAATAAACGCATTAGAACTTCGGGTTTCAGATCTTAACTTATAAGAGAACTTTAGATTGTTTAATCACTATCGTAGAATGTTTGTAATTGCGAAGTTATATTACATAAACTATCGTCGAATATTGCAACTTCGTCGTTAAATTTTTGAATATTAATAAACGCATTAGAACTTCGGGTTTCAGATCTTAAATTATAAGAGAACTTTAGATTGTTTAATCACTATCGTAGAATGTTTGTAATTGCGAAGTTATATTACATAAACTATCGTCGAATATTGCAACTTCGTCGTTAAATTTTTGAATAATAATAAACGCATTAGAACTTCGGGTTTCAGATCTTAAATTATAAGAGAACTTTAGATTGTTTAACCACTATCGTAGAATGTTTGTAATTGAGAAATTATATTACAAGAACTATCGTCGAATATTGCAATTTCATCGTTAAATTTTTGAATATTAATAAACGCATTAGAACTTCGGGTTTCAGATCTTAAATTATAAGAGAACTTTAGATTGTTTAATCACTATCGTAGAATGTTTGTAATTGCGAAGTTATATTACATAAACTATCGTCGAATATTGCAACTTCGTCGTTAAATTTTTGAATAATAATAAACGCATTAGAACTTCGGGTTTCAGATCTTAACTTATAAGAGAACTTTAGATTGTTTAATCACTATCGTAGAATGTTTGTAATTGCGAAGTTATATTACATAAACTATCGTCGAATATTGCAACTTCGTCGTTAAATTTTTGAATAATAATAAACGCATTAGAACTTCGGGTTTCAGATCTTAAATTATAAGAGAACTTTAGATTGTTTAACCACTATCGTAGAATGTTTGTAATTGCGAAATTATATTACAAGAACTATCGTCGAATATTGCAATTTCGTCGTTAAATTTTTGAATATTAATAAACGCATTAGAACTTCGGGTTTCAGATCTTAAATTATAAGAGAACTTTAGATTGTTTAACCACTATCGTAGAATGTTTGTAATTGAGAAATTATATTACAAGAACTATCGTCGAATATTGCAATTTCATCGTTAAATTTTTGAATATTAATAAACGCATTAGAACTTCGGGTTTCAGATCTTAAATTATAAGAGAACTTTAGATTGTTTAATCACTATCGTAGAATGTTTGTAATTGCGAAGTTATATTACATAAACTATCGTCGAATATTGCAAATTCGTCGTTAAATTTTTGAATATTAATAAACGCATTAGAACTTCGGGTTTCAGATCTTAAATTATAAGAGAACTTTAGATTGTTTAACCACTATCGTAGAATGTTTGTAATTGCGAAATTATATTACAAGAACTATCGTCGAATATTGCAATTTCATCGTTAAATTTTTGAATATTAATAAACGCATTAGAACTTCGGGTTTCAGATCTTAAATTATAAGAGAACTTTAGATTGTTTAATCACTATCGTAGAATGTTTGTAATTGCGAAGTTATATTACATAAACTATCGTCGAATATTGCAATTTCGTCGTTAAATTTTTGGATATTAATAAACGCATTAGAACTTCGGGTTTCAGATCCAAATTTATAAGAGAACTTTAGATTGTTTAACCACTATCGTAGAATGTTTGTAATTGCGAAATTATATTACAAGAACTATCGTCGAATATTGCAATTTAGTCGTTAAATTTTTGGATATTAATAAACGCATTAGAACTTCGGGTTTCAGATCTAAAATTATAAGAGAAATTTAGATTGTTCAACCATTACCGTAGAATGTTTGTAATTGCGAAATTATATTACAAGAACTATCGTCGAATATTGCAATTTCATCGTTAAATTTTTGAATATTAATAAACGCATTAGAACTTCGGGTTTCAGATCTTAAATTATAAGAGAACTTTAGATTGTTTAATCACTATCGTAGAATGTTTGTAATTGCGAAGTTATATTACATAAACTATCGTCGAATATTGCAACTTCGTCGTTAAATTTTTGAATATTAATAAACGCATTAGAACTTCGGGTTTCAGATCTTAAATTATAAGAGAACTTTAGATTGTTTAACCACTATCGTAGAATGTTTGAAATTGCGAAATTATATTACAAGAACTATCGTCGAATATTGCAATTTCGTCGTTAAATTTTTGGATATTAATAAACGCATTAGAACTTCGGGTTTCAGATCTTAACTTATAAGAGAACTTTAGATTGTTTAATCACTATCGTAGAATGTTTGTAATTGCGAAGTTATATTACATAAACTATCGTCGAATATTGCAACTTCGTCGTTAAATTTTTGAATATTAATAAACGCATTAGAACTTCGGGTTTCAGATCTTAAATTATAAGAGAACTTTAGATTGTTTAACCACTATCGTAGAATGTTTGTAATTGCGAAATTATATTACAAGAACTATCGTCGAATATTGCAATTTCATCGTTAAATTTTTGAATATTAATAAACGCATTAGAACTTCGGGTTTCAGATCTTAAATTATAAGAGAACTTTAGATTGTTTAATCACTATCGTAGAATGTTTGTAATTGCGAAGTTATATTACATAAACTATCGTCGAATATTGCAATTTCGTCGTTAAATTTTTGAATATTAATAAACGCATTAGAACTTCGGGTTTCAGATCTTAAATTATAAGAGAACTTTAGATTGTTTAACCACTATCGTAGAATGTTTGTAATTGCGAAATTATATTACAAGAACTATCGTCGAATATTGCAATTTCGTCGTTAAATTTTTGGATATTAATAAACGCATTAGAACTTCGGGTTTCAGATCTTAAATTATAAGAGAACTTTTAGTCCAGTTGCCAGAGTCAAATTTAGACTGAAAGCCAGCACAAAATGTGATATCGCTGAAAATTGGGTCATAGGTACTTTTTGGGGTGTAGAACACAATAAAAAAAACCTTTGCTGCTCTAAAGTGTATGCTAACTTCACAATTTCGAAAACAAATTCGAAAATGTGGTTTTCGCGTTATATCTCGAAAAAGAAAAGAAAAATCGAAAAACTAATTACATCACGTGAAAGAGCGGAAAATTCTACTAAAAGCTATGTTATAACTTATTAAAAAAATGTTTGTTTATTATTATAAAAAATTATTACAAATAAGAAAGCGAGTTCGAAAATTTGACGCGCGCCAAATCCCAGAATTCAAATATTCAAGAGAGGCGTTCGGGGAAAAACTGAAATATCTTTGCCTAAAATCCACCAAAAACAAAAAATAAAAAAAGCATTTTAAAGAGGACACTCTAAGCTTTTTAAGGAAGTCATTAGTTTTTAATTTTATTGTTTTTTTCTCATATAAAAGTTGACCGGAAGTTATAATTTCTAAGATTTTCACTGATTTTTATAAAACTGATTCCTGCAACTTAAAGTTAAGCTTAAAAAAATTATTAAATATATAAAATGAAAGATAAAATCCTGAGCTTTAAGAATATATTATTCATTTTTTGACTAAGCATTCAGGTTAAAAGCAAACATTAATTAAAAACACGTTAAAAACAAAGAACATTCTTTGAAATATCATGAAGAAAAAAGACGCGCGCAGCGACGCCGGTAGCTGTGTTTTTGGGGCGCGTCTTTTGCTGCTGTCTTTATTATTGCGCAGCAAAACAAACACGGCTTCAAAAACAATCATTGCTGCCGGCGTCGCTGCGCGCGTCTTTTTTCTTCATGATATTTCAAAGAATGTTCTTTGTTTTTAACGTGTTTTTAATTAATGTTTGCTTTTAACCTGAATGCTTAATCAAAAAATGAATAATATATTCTTAAAGCTCAGGATTTTATCTTTCATTTTATATATTTAATAATTTTTTTAAGCTTAACTTTAAGTTGCAGGAATCAGTTTTATAAAAATCAGTGAAAATCTTAGAAATTATAACTTCCGGTCAACTTTTATATGAGAAAAAAACAATAAAATTAAAAACTAATGACTTCCTTAAAAAGCTTAGAGTGTCCTCTTTAAAATGCTTTTTTTATTTTTTGTTTTTGGTGGATTTTAGGCAAAGATATTTCAGTTTTTCCCCGAACGCCTCTCTTGAATATTTGAATTCTGGGATTTGGCGCGCGTCAAATTTTCGAACTCGCTTTCTTATTTGTAATAATTTTTTATAATAATAAACAAACATTTTTTTAATAAGTTATAACATAGCTTTTAGTAGAATTTTCCGCTCTTTCACGTGATGTAATTAGTTTTTCGATTTTTCTTTTCTTTTTCGAGATATAACGCGAAAACCACATTTTCGAATTTGTTTTCGAAATTGTGAAGTTAGCATACACTTTAGAGCAGCAAAGGTTTTTTTATTGTGTTCTACACCCCAAAAAGTACCTATGATCCAATTTTCAGAGATATCACATTTTGTGCTGGGTCTAAGTCTCTGACAACTGGACTATTTAGATTGTTTAATCACTATCGTAGAATGTTTGTAATTGCGAAGTTATATTACATAAACTATCGTCGAATATTGCAACTTCGTCGTTAAATTTTTGAATAATAATAAACGCATTAGAACTTCGGGTTTCAGATCTTAAATTATAAGAGAACTTTAGATTGTTTAACCACTATCGTAGAATGTTTGTAATTGCGAAATTATATTACAAGAACTATCGTCGAATATTGCAATTTCGTCGTTAAATTTTTGAATATTAATAAACGCATTAGAACTTCGGGTTTCAGATCTTAAATTATAAGAGAACTTTAGATTGTTTAATCACTATCGTAGAATGTTTGTAATTGCGAAGTTATATTACATAAACTATCGTCGAATATTGCAACTTCGTCGTTAAATTTTTGAATATTAATAAACGCATTAGAACTTCGGGTTTCAGATCTTAAATTATAAGAGAACTTTAGATTGTTTAACCACTATCGTAGAATGTTTGTAATTGCGAAATTATATTACAAGAACTATCGTCGAATATTGCAATTTCGTCGTTAAATTTTTGGATATTAATAAACGCATTAGAACTTCGGGTTTCAGATCCAAATTTATAAGAGAACTTTAGATTGTTTAACCACTATCGTAGAATGTTTGTAATTGCGAAATTATATTACAAGAACTATCGTCGAATATTGCAATTTCGTCGTTAAATTTTTGGATATTAATAAACGCATTAGAACTTCGGGTTTCAGATCTTAAATTATAAGAGAAATTTAGATTGTTTAACCACTATCGTAGAATGTTTGTAATTGCGAAATTATATTACAAGAACTATCGTCGAATATTGCAATTTCGTCGTTAAATTTTTGAATATTAATAAACGCATTAGAACTTCGGGTTTCAGATCTAAAATTATAATAGAAATTTAGATTGTTCAACCATTATCGTAGACTGTTTGTAATTGCGAAGTTATATTACATAAATTATCGTCGAATATTGCAATTTCGTCGTCAAAATTTGGAATATAAATAAACGCATTAGAACTTTGGGTTTCGGGTCTTTAATAATCAGAGAATTTAAGATTGTTTAACCACTATCGTAGAATCTTTGTAACTGCGAAGTTATATTACATAAACTATCGTCGAATATGTCAATTTCGTCGTTAAATTTTTGGATATTAATAAACGCATTAGAACTTCGGGTTTCAGATCTAAAATTATAATAGAAATTTAGATTGTTCAACCATTATCGTAGACTGTTTATAATTGCGAAGTTATATTACATAAATTATCGTCGAATATTGCAATTTCGTCGTCAAAATTTGGAATATAAATAAACGCATTAGAACTTTGGGTTTCGGGTCTTTAATAATCAGAGAATTTAAGATTGTTTAACCACTATCGTAGAATCTTTGTAACTGCGAAGTTATATTACATAAACTATCGTCGAATATTGCAATTCCGCCGTTAAATTTTTGGATATAAGTAAACGCATTAGAACTTCGGGTTTCAGATCTTAAATTATAAGAGAAATTTAGATTGTTTAACCACTATCGTAGAATGTTTGTAATTGCGAAATTATATTACATAAACTATCGTCGAATATTGCAACTTCGTCGTTAAATTTTTGAATATTAATAAACGCATTAGAACTTCGGGTTTCGGGTCTTTAATAATCAGAGAATTAAAGATTGTTTAACCACTATAGTAGAATCTTTGTAACTGCGAAGTTATATTACATAAACTATCGTCGAATATTGCAATTTCGTCGTTAAATTTTTGGATATTAATAAACGCATTAGAACTTCGGGTTTCGGGTCTTTAATAATCAGAGAATTAAAGATTGTTTAACCACTATAGTAGAATCTTTGTAACTGCGAAGTTATATTACATAAACTATCGTCGAATATTGCAATTTCGTCGTTAAATTTTTGAATATTAATAAACGCATTAGAACTTCGGGTTTCGGGTCTTTAATAATCAGAGAATTAAAGATTGTTTAACCACTATAGTAGAATCTTTGTAACTGCGAAGTTATATTACATAAACTATCGTCGAATATTGCAATTTCGTCGTTAAATTTTTGAATATTAATAAACGCATTAGAACTTCGGGTTTCAGATCTTAAATTATAAGAGAACTTTAGATTGTTTAATCACTATCGTAGAATGTTTGTAATTGCGAAATTATATTACAAGAACTATCGTCGAATATTGCAATTTCGTCGTTAAATTTTTGGATATTAATAAACGCATTAGAACTTCGGGTTTCGCGTCTTTAATAATAAGAGAATTTGAGATTGTTCAACCACTATCGTAGAATCTTTGTAACTGCGAAGTTATATTACATAAACTATCGTCGAATATTGCAATTTCGTCGTTAAATTTTTGAATATTAATAAACGCATTAGAACTTCGGGTTTCAGATCTTAAATTATAAGAGAACTTTAGATTGTTTAACTACGTAGAATGTTTGTAATTGCGAAATTATATTACAAGAACTATCGTCGAATATTGCAATTTCGTCGTTAAATTTTTGGATATTAATAAACGCATTAGAACTTCGGGTTTCGCGTCTTTAATAATAAGAGAATTTGAGATTGTTCAACCACTATCGTAGAATCTTTGTAACTGCGAAGTTATATTACATACACTATCGTCGAATATTGCAATTTCGTCGTTAAATTTTTGGATATTAATAAATCCATTAGAACTTCGGGTTTCGCGTCTTTAATAATAAGAGAATTTAAGATTGTTCAACCACTATCGTAGAATCTTTGCAACTGCGAAGTTATATTACATAAACTATCGTCGAATATTGCAATTTCGTCGTTAAATTTTTGAATATTAATAAACGCATTAGAACTTCGGGTTTCAGATCTTAAATTATAAAAGAAATTTAGATTGTTCAACCATTATCGTAGAATGTTTGTAATTGCGAAGTTATATTACAAGAACTATCGTCGAATATTGCAATTTCGTCGTTAAATTTTTGAATATTAATAAACGCATTGGAACTTCGGGTTTCAGATCTTAAATTATAAGAGAACTTTAGATTGTTTAACTACGTAGAATGTTTGTAATTGCGAAATTATATTACAAGAACTATCGTCGAATATTGCAATTTCGTCGTTAAATTTTTGGATATTAATAAACGCATTAGAACTTCGGGTTTCGCGTCTTTAATAATAAGAGAATTTGAGATTGTTCAACCACTGTCGTAGAATCTTTGTAACTGCGAAGTTATATTACATAAACTATCGTCGAATATTGCAATTTCGTCGTTAAATTTTTGGATATTAATAAACGCATTAGAACTTCGGGTTTCAGATCTAAAATTATAATAGAAATTTAGATTGTTCAACCATTATCGTAGACTGTTTATAATTGCGAAGTTATATTACATAAATTATCGTCGAATATTGCAATTTCGTCGTCAAAATTTGGAATATAAATAAACGCATTAGAACTTTGGGTTTCGGGTCTTTAATAATCAGAGAATTTAAGATTGTTTAACCACTATCGTAGAATCTTTGTAACTGCGAAGTTATATTACATAAACTATCGTCGAATATGTCAATTTCGTCGTTAAATTTTTGGATATTAATAAACGCATTAGAACTTCGGGTTTCAGATCTAAAATTATAATAGAAATTTAGATTGTTCAACCATTATCGTAGACTGTTTATAATTGCGAAGTTATATTACATAAATTATCGTCGAATATTGCAATTTCGTCGTCAAAATTTGGAATATAAATAAACGCATTAGAACTTTGGGTTTCGGGTCTTTAATAATCAGAGAATTTAAGATTGTTTAACCACTATCGTAGAATCTTTGTAACTGCGAAGTTATATTACATAAACTATCGTCGAATATTGCAATTCCGCCGTTAAATTTTTGGATATAAGTAAACGCATTAGAACTTCGGGTTTCAGATCTTAAATTATAAGAGAAATTTAGATTGTTTAACCACTATCGTAGAATGTTTGTAATTGCGAAATTATATTACATAAACTATCGTCGAATATTGCAACTTCGTCGTTAAATTTTTGAATATTAATAAACGCATTAGAACTTCGGGTTTCGGGTCTTTAATAATCAGAGAATTAAAGATTGTTTAACCACTATAGTAGAATCTTTGTAACTGCGAAGTTATATTACATAAACTATCGTCGAATATTGCAATTTCGTCGTTAAATTTTTGGATATTAATAAACGCATTAGAACTTCGGGTTTCGGGTCTTTAATAATCAGAGAATTAAAGATTGTTTAACCACTATAGTAGAATCTTTGTAACTGCGAAGTTATATTACATAAACTATCGTCGAATATTGCAATTTCGTCGTTAAATTTTTGAATATTAATAAACGCATTAGAACTTCGGGTTTCGGGTCTTTAATAATCAGAGAATTAAAGATTGTTTAACCACTATAGTAGAATCTTTGTAACTGCGAAGTTATATTACATAAACTATCGTCGAATATTGCAATTTCGTCGTTAAATTTTTGAATATTAATAAACGCATTAGAACTTCGGGTTTCAGATCTTAAATTATAAGAGAACTTTAGATTGTTTAATCACTATCGTAGAATGTTTGTAATTGCGAAATTATATTACAAGAACTATCGTCGAATATTGCAATTTCGTCGTTAAATTTTTGGATATTAATAAACGCATTAGAACTTCGGGTTTCGCGTCTTTAATAATAAGAGAATTTGAGATTGTTCAACCACTATCGTAGAATCTTTGTAACTGCGAAGTTATATTACATAAACTATCGTCGAATATTGCAATTTCGTCGTTAAATTTTTGAATATTAATAAACGCATTAGAACTTCGGGTTTCAGATCTTAAATTATAAGAGAACTTTAGATTGTTTAACTACGTAGAATGTTTGTAATTGCGAAATTATATTACAAGAACTATCGTCGAATATTGCAATTTCGTCGTTAAATTTTTGGATATTAATAAACGCATTAGAACTTCGGGTTTCGCGTCTTTAATAATAAGAGAATTTGAGATTGTTCAACCACTATCGTAGAATCTTTGTAACTGCGAAGTTATATTACATACACTATCGTCGAATATTGCAATTTCGTCGTTAAATTTTTGGATATTAATAAATCCATTAGAACTTCGGGTTTCGCGTCTTTAATAATAAGAGAATTTAAGATTGTTCAACCACTATCGTAGAATCTTTGCAACTGCGAAGTTATATTACATAAACTATCGTCGAATATTGCAATTTCGTCGTTAAATTTTTGAATATTAATAAACGCATTAGAACTTCGGGTTTCAGATCTTAAATTATAAAAGAAATTTAGATTGTTCAACCATTATCGTAGAATGTTTGTAATTGCGAAGTTATATTACAAGAACTATCGTCGAATATTGCAATTTCGTCGTTAAATTTTTGAATATTAATAAACGCATTGGAACTTCGGGTTTCAGATCTTAAATTATAAGAGAACTTTAGATTGTTTAACTACGTAGAATGTTTGTAATTGCGAAATTATATTACAAGAACTATCGTCGAATATTGCAATTTCGTCGTTAAATTTTTGGATATTAATAAACGCATTAGAACTTCGGGTTTCGCGTCTTTAATAATAAGAGAATTTGAGATTGTTCAACCACTGTCGTAGAATCTTTGTAACTGCGAAGTTATATTACATAAACTATCGTCGAATATTGCAATTTCGTCGTTAAATTTTTGGATATTAATAAATCCATTAGAACTTCGGGTTTCGCGTCTTTAATAATAAGAGAATTTAAGATTGTTCAACCACTATCGTAGAATCTTTGCAACTGCGAAGTTATATTACATAAACTATCGTCGAATATTGCAATTTCGTCGTTAAATTTTTGAATATTAATAAACGCATTAGAACTTCGGGTTTCAGATCTTAAATTATAAGAGAACTTTAGATTGTTTAATCACTATCGTAGAATGTTTGTAATTGCGAAGTTATATTACATAAACTATCGTCGAATATTGCAACTTCGTCGTTAAATTTTTGAATATTAATAAACGCATTAGAACTTCGGGTTTCAGATCTTAAATTATAAGAGAACTTTAGATTGTTTAACCACTATCGTAGAATGTTTGTAATTGCGAAATTATATTACAAGAACTATCGTCGAATATTGCAATTTCGTCGTTAAATTTTTGGATATTAATAAACCCATTAGAACTTCGGGTTTCGCGTCTTTAATAATAAGAGAATTTAAGATTGTTCAACCACTATCGTAGAATCTTTGCAACTGCGAAGTTATATTACATAAACTTTCGTCGAATATTGCAATTCCGCCGTTAAATTTTTGGATATTAGTAAACGCATTAGAACTTCGGGTTTCAGATCTTAAATTATAAGAGAACTTTAGATTGTTTAATCACTATCGTAGAATGTTTGTAATTGCGAAGTTATATTACATAAACTATCGTCGAATATTGTAATTTCGTCGTTAAATTTTTGAATATTAACAAACGCATTAGAACTTCGGGTTTCAGATCTTAAATTATAAGAGAACTTTAGATTGTTTAACCACTATCGTAGAATGTTTGTAATTGCGAAATTATATTACAAGAACTATCGTCGAATATTGCAATTTCGTCGTTAAATTTTTGAATATTAATAAACGCATTAGAACTTCGGGTTTCAGATCTTAAATTATAAGAGAACTTTAGATTGTTTAATCACTATCGTAGAATGTTTGTAATTGCGAAGTTATATTACATAAACTATGGTCGAATATTGCAACTTCGTCGTTAAATTTTTGGATATTAATAAACGCATTAGAACTTCGGGTTTCAGATCTTAAATTATAAGAGAACTTTAGATTGTTTAACCACTATCGTAGAATGTTTGTAATTGCGAAATTATATTACAAGAACTATCGTCGAATATTGCAATTTCGTCGTTAAATTTTTGGATATTAATAAACCCATTAGAACTTCGGGTTTCGCGTCTTTAATAATAAGAGAATTTAAGATTGTTCAACCACTATCGTAGAATCTTTGCAACTGCGAAGTTATATTACATAAACTTTCGTCGAATATTGCAATTCCGCCGTTAAATTTTTGGATATTAGTAAACGCATTAGAACTTCGGGTTTCAGATCTTAAATTATAAGAGAAATTTAGATTGTTTAACCACTATCGTAGAATGTTTGTAATTGCGAAATTATATTACAAGAACTATCTTTGAATATTGCAATTTCGTCGTTAAATTTTTGAATATTAATAAACGCATTAGAACTTCGGGTTTCAGATCTTAAATTATAAGAGAACTTTAGATTGTTTAACCACTATCGTAGAATGTTTGTAATTGCGAAATTATATTACAAGAACTATCGTCGAATATTGCAATTTCATCGTTAAATTTTTGAATATTAATAAACGCATTAGAACTTCGGGTTTCAGATCTTAAATTATAAGAGAACTTTAGATTGTTTAATCACTATCGTAGAATGTTTGTAATTGCGAAGTTATATTACATAAACTATCGTCGAATATTGCAATTTCGTCGTTAAATTTTTGAATATTAACAAACGCATTAGAACTTCGGGTTTCAGATCTTAAATTATAAGAGAACTTTAGATTGTTTAACCACTATCGTAGAATGTTTGTAATTGCGAAATTATATTACAAGAACTATCGTCGAATATTGCAATTTCGTCGTTAAATTTTTGGATATTAATAAACGCATTAGAACTTCGGGTTTCAGATCTTAAATTATAAGAGAACTTTAGATTGTTTAATCACTATCGTAGAATGTTTGTAATTGCGAAGTTATATTACATAAACTATCGTCGAATATTGCAACTTCGTCGTTAAATTTTTGAATATTAATAAACGCATTAGAACTTCGGGTTTCAGATCTTAAATTATAAGAGAACTTTAGATTGTTTAACCACTATCGTAGAATGTTTGTAATTGAGAAATTATATTACAAGAACTATCGTCGAATATTGCAATTTCATCGTTAAATTTTTGAATATTAATAAACGCATTAGAACTTCGGGTTTCAGATCTTAAATTATAAGAGAACTTTAGATTGTTTAATCACTATCGTAGAATGTTTGTAATTGCGAAGTTATATTACATAAACTATCGTCGAATATTGCAATTTCGTCGTTAAATTTTTGGATATTAATAAACGCATTAGAACTTCGGGTTTCAGATCCAAATTTATAAGAGAACTTTAGATTGTTTAACCACTATCGTAAAATGTTTGTAATTGCGAAATTATATTACAAGAACTATCGTCGAATATTGCAATTTCGTCGTTAAATTTTTGGATATTAATAAACGCATTAGAACTTCGGGTTTCAGATCTTAAATTATAAGAGAAATTTAGATTGTTTAACCACTATCGTAGAATGTTTGTAATTGCGAAATTATATTACAAGAACTATCGTCGAATATTGCAATTTCGTCGTTAAATTTTTGAATATTAATAAACGCATTAGAACTTCGGGTTTCAGATCTAAAATTATAATAGAAATTTAGATTGTTCAACCATTATCGTAGACTGTTTGTAATTGCGAAGTTATATTACATAAATTATTGTCGAATATTGCAATTTCGTCGTCAAAATTTGGAATATAAATAAACGCATTGGAACTTTGGGTTTCGGGTCTTTAATAATCAGAGAATTTAAGATTGTTTAACCACTATCGTAGAATCTTTGTAACTGCGAAGTTATATTACATAAACTATCGTCGAATATGTCAATTTCGTCGTTAAATTTTTGGATATTAATAAACGCATTAGAACTTCGGGTTTCAGATCTTAAATTATAAGAGAAATTTAGATTGTTTAACCACTATCGTAGAATGTTTGTAATTGCGAAATTATATTACAAGAACTATCGTCGAATATTGCAATTTCGTCGTTAAATTTTTGAATATTAATAAACGCATTAGAACTTCGGGTTTCAGATCTAAAATTATAATAGAAATTTAGATTGTTCAACCATTATCGTAGACTGTTTGTAATTGCGAAGTTATATTACATAAATTTTCGTCGAATATTGCAATTTCGTCGTCAAAATTTGGAATATAAATAAACGCATTAGAACTTTGGGTTTCGGGT
The DNA here is from genome assembly GCA_949987705.1 of Thereva unica. Taxonomy (NCBI): domain Eukaryota; kingdom Metazoa; phylum Arthropoda; class Insecta; order Diptera; family Therevidae; genus Thereva; species Thereva unica. The sequence goes on along the minus strand of OX465283.1, from coordinate 127,766,889 downwards.
CTTTAATAATCAGAGAATTTAAGATTGTTTAACCACTATCGTAGAATCTTTGTAACTGCGAAGTTATATTACATAAACTATCGTCGAATATGTCAATTTCGTCGTTAAATTTTTGGATATTAATAAACGCATTAGAACTTCGGGTTTCAGATCTTAAATTATAATAGAAATTTAGATTGTTCAACCATTATCGTAGACTGTTTGTAATTGCAAAGTTATATTACATAAATTATCGTCGAATATTGCAATTTCGTCGTCAAAATTTGGAATATAAATAAACGCATTAGAACTTTGGGTTTCGGGTCTTTAATAATCAGAGAATTTAAGATTGTTTAACCACTATCGTAGAATCTTTGTAACTGCGAAGTTATATTACATAAACTATCGTCGAATATTGCAATTCCGCCGTTAAATTTTTGGATATTAGTAAACGCATTAGAACTTCGGGTTTCAGATCTTAAATTATAAGAGAAATTTAGATTGTTTAACCACTATCGTAGAATGTTTGTAATTGCGAAATTATATTACAAGAACTATCGTCGAATATTGCAATTTCGTCGTTAAATTTTTGAATATTAATAAACGCATTAGAACTTCGGGTTTCGGGTCTTTAATAATCAGAGAATTAAAGATTGTTTAACCACTATCGTAGAATCTTTGCAACTGCGAAGTTATATTACATAAACTATCGTCGAATATTGCAATTTCGTCGTTAAATTTTTGAATATTAATAAACGCATTAGAACTTCGGTTTTCAGATCTTAAATTATAAGAGAACTTTAGATTGTTTAACTACGTAGAATGTTTGTAATTGCGAAATTATATTACAAGAACTATCGTCGAATATTGCAATTTCGTCGTTAAATTTTTGGATATTAATAAACGCATTAGAACTTCGGGTTTCGCGTCTTTAATAATAAGAGAATTTGAGATTGTTCAATCACTATCGTAGAATCTTTGTAACTGCGAAGTTATATTACATAAACTATCGTCGAATATTGCAATTTCGTCGTTAAATTTTTGAATATTAATAAACGCATTAGAACTTCGGGTTTCAGATCTTAAATTATAAGAGAACTTTAGATTGTTTAACTACGTAGAATGTTTGTAATTGCGAAATTATATTACAAGAACTATCGTCGAATATTGCAATTTCGTCGTTAAATTTTTGGATATTAATAAACGCATTAGAACTTCGGGTTTCGGGTCTTTAATAATCAGAGAATTAAAGATTGTTTAACCACTATCGTAGAATCTTTGCAACTGCGAAGTTATATTACATAAACTATCGTCGAATATTGCAATTTCGTCGTTAAATTTTTGAATATTAATAAACGCATTAGAACTTCGGTTTTCAGATCTTAAATTATAAGAGAACTTTAGATTGTTTAACTACGTAGAATGTTTGTAATTGCGAAATTATATTACAAGAACTATCGTCGAATATTGCAATTTCGTCGTTAAATTTTTGGATATTAATAAACGCATTAGAACTTCGGGTTTCGCGTCTTTAATAATAAGAGAATTTGAGATTGTTCAACCACTATCGTAGAATCTTTGTAACTGCGAAGTTATATTACATAAACTATCGTCGAATATTGCAATTTCGTCGTTAAATTTTTGGATATTAATAAATCCATTAGAACTTCGGGTTTCGCGTCTTTAATAATAAGAGAATTTAAGATTGTTCAACCACTATCGTAGAATCTTTGCAACTGCGAAGTTATATTACATAAACTATCGTCGAATATTGCAATTTCGTCGTTAAATTTTTGAATATTAATAAACGCATTAGAACTTCGGGTTTCAGATCTTAAATTATAAGAGAACTTTAGATTGTTTAACCACTATCGTAGAATGTTTGTAATTGCGAAATTATATTACAAGAACTATCGTCGAATATTGCAATTTCGTCGTTAAATTTTTGGATATTAATAAACGCATTAGAACTTCGGGTTTCAGATCTAAAATTATAATAGAAATTTAGATTGTTCAACCATTATCGTAGACTGTTTGTAATTGCGAAGTTATATTACATAAATTATCGTCGAATATTGCAATTTCGTCGTCAAAATTTGGAATATAAATAAACGCATTAGAACTTTGGGTTTCGGGTCTTTAATAATCAGAGAATTTAAGATTGTTTAACCAATATCGTAGAATCTTTGTAACTGCGAAGTTATATTACATAAACTATCGTCGAATATGTCAATTTCGTCGTTAAATTTTTGGATATTAATAAACGCATTAGAACTTCGGGTTTCAGATCTTAAATTATAAGAGAACTTTAGATTGTTTAACCACTATCGTAGAATGTTTGTAATTGCGAAATTATATTACAAGAACTATCGTCGAATATTGCAATTTCGTCGTTAAATTTTTGAATATTAATAAACGCATTAGAACTTCGGGTTTCAGATCTTAAATTATAAGAGAAATTTAGATTGTTTAACCATTATCGTAGACTGTTTGTAATTGCGAAGTTATATTACATAAACTATCGTCGAATATTGCAATTTCGTCGTTAAATTTTTGGATGTTAATAAACGCATTAGAACTTCGGGTTTCAGATCTTAAATTATAAGAGAAATTTAGATTGTTTAACCACTATCGTAGAATGTTTGTAATTGCGAAGTTATATTACATAAACTATCGTCGAATATTGCAATTTCGTCGTTAAATTTTTGGATATTAATAAATCCATTAGAACTTCGGGTTTCGCGTCTTTAATAATAAGAGAATTTAAGATTGTTCAACCACTATCGTAGAATCTTTGCAACTGCGAAGTTATATTACATAAACTTACGTCGAATATTGCAATTTCGTCGTTAAATTTTTGAATATTAATAAACGCATTAGAACTTCGGGTTTCAGATCTTAAATTATAAGAGAAATTTAGATTGTTTAACCATTATCGTAGACTGTTTGTAATTGCGAAGTTATATTACATAAACTATCGTCGAATATTGCAATTTCGTCGTTAAATTTTTGGATATTAATAAACGCATTAGAACTTCGGGTTTCAGATCTTAAATTATAAGAGAAATTTAGATTGTTTAACCATTATCGTAGACTGTTTGTAATTGCGAAGTTATATTACATAAACTATCGTCGAATATTGCAATTTCGTCGTTAAATTTTTGGATGTTAATAAACGCATTAGAACTTCGGGTTTCAGATCTTAAATTATAAGAGAAATTTAGATTGTTTAACCACTATCGTAGAATGTTTGTAATTGCGAAGTTATATTACATAAATTATCGTCGAATATTGCAATTTCGTCGTCAAAATTTGGAATATAAATAAACGCATTAGAACTTTGGGTTTCGGGTCTTTAATAATCAGAGAATTTAAGATTGTTTAACCACTATCGTAGAATCTTTGTAACTGCGAAGTTATATTACATACACTATCGTCGAATATGTCAATTTCGTCGTTAAATTTTTGGATATTAATAAACGCATTAGAACTTCGGGTTTCGCGTCTTTAATAATAAGAGAATTTGAGATTGTTCAACCACTATCGTAGAATCTTTGTAACTGCGAAGTTATATTACATAAATTATCGTCGAATATTGCAATTTCGTCGTTAAATTTTTGAATATTAATAAACGCATTAGAACTTCGGGTTTCAGATCTTAAATTATAAGAGAACTTTAGATTGTTTAACTACGTAGAATGTTTGTAATTGCGAAATTATATTACAAGAACTATCGTCGAATATTGCAATTTCGTCGTTAAATTTTTGGATATTAATAAACGCATTAGAACTTCGGGTTTCGCGTCTTTAATAATAAGAGAATTTAAGATTGTTCAACCACTATCGTAGAATCTTTGCAACTGCGAAGTTATATTACATAAACTATCGTCGAATATTGCAATTTCGTCGTTAAATTTTTGAATATTAATAAACGCATTAGAACTTCAGGTTTCAGATCTTAAATTATAAGAGAAATTTAGATTGTTCAACCATTATCGTAGAATGTTTGTAATTGCGAAGTTATATTACATAAATTATCGTCGAATATTGCAATTTCGTCGTAAAAATTTTGAATAATAATAAACGCATTAGACCTTTGGGTTTGAGATCTTAAATTATAAGAAAACTTAAAATTGTTTAACCACTATCGTAGAATCTTTGTAACTGCGAAGTTATATTACATAAACTATCGTCGAATATTTCAATTTCGCCGTTAAATTTTTGAATATTAATAAAGGCATTAGAACTTCGGGTTTCAGATCTTAAATTATAAGAGAACTTTAGATTGTTTAACCATTATCGTAGAAAGTTTGTAATTGCGAAGTTATATTACATAAATTATCGTCGAATATTGAAATTTCGTCGTTAAAATTTTGAATATTAATAAACGCATTGGAACTTCGGGTTTCAGATCTTAAATTATAAGAGAAATTTAGATTGTTCAACCACTATCGTAGAATCTTTGTAACAGCGAAGTTATATTACATAAACTATCGTCGAATATTCCAATTTCGCCGTTAAATTTTTGAATATTAATAAACGCATTGGAACTTCGGGTTTCAGATCTTAAATTATAAGAGAAATTTAGATTGTATAACCATTATCGTAGAATATTTGTAATTGCGAAATTATAATACAAGAACTATCGTCGAATATTGCAATTTCGTCGTTAAATTTTTGAATATTAATTAACGCATTAGAACTTCGGCTTTCAGATCTTAAATTATAAGAGAAATTTAGATTGTTCAACCATTATCGTAGAATGTTTGTAATTGCGAAGTTATATTACATAAATTATCGTCGAATATTGCAATTTCGCCGTTAAATTTTTGAATATTAATAAACGCATTAGAACTTCGGGTTTCAGATCTTAAATTATAAGAGAAATTTAGATTGTTCAACCACTATCGTAGAATCTTTGTAACAGCGAAGTTATATTACATAAACTATCGTCGAATATTCCAATTTCGCCGTTAAATTTTTGAATATTAATAAACGCATTGGAACTTCGGGTTTCAGATCTTAAATTATAAGAGAAATTTAGATTGTATAACCATTATCGTAGAATATTTGTAATTGCGAAATTATAATACAAGAACTATCGTCGAATATTGCAATTTCGTCGTTAAATTTTTGAATATTAATTAACGCATTAGAACTTCGGCTTTCAGATCTTAAATTATAAGAGAAATTTAGATTGTTCAACCATTATCGTAGAATGTTTGTAATTGCGAAGTTATATTACATAAATTATCGTCGAATATTGCAATTTCGCCGTTAAATTTTTGAATATTAATAAACGCATTAGAACTTCGGGTTTCAGATCTTAAATCATAAGAGAAATTTAGATTGTTCAACCATTATCGTAGAATGTTTGTAATTGCGAAGTTATATTACATAAATTATCGTCGAATATTGCAATTTCGCCGTTAAATTTTTGAATATTAATAAACGCATTAGAACTTCGGGTTTCAGATCTTAAATTATAAGAGAAATTTAGATTGTTCAACCACTATCGTAGAATGTTTGTAACAGCGAAGTTATATTACATAAACTATCGTCGAATATTCCAATTTCGCCGTTAAATTTTTGAATATTAATAAACGCATTGGAACTTCGGGTTTCAGATCTTAAATTATAAGAGAAATTTAGATTGTATAACCATTATCGTAGAATATTTGTAATTGCGAAATTATAATACAAGAACTATCGTCGAATATTGCAATTTCGTCGTTAAATTTTTGAATATTAATTAACGCATTAGAACTTCGGCTTTCAGATCTTAAATTATAAGAGAAATTTAGATTGTTCAACCATTATCGTAGAATGTTTGTAATTGCGAAGTTATATTACATAAATTATCGTCGAATATTGCAATTTCGCCGTTAAATTTTTGAATATTAATAAACGCATTGGAACTTCGGGTTTCAGATATTAAATTATAAGAGAAATTTAGATTGTTCAACCATTATCGTAGAATGTTTGTAATTGCGAAGTTATATTACATAAATTATCGTCGAATATTGCAATTTCGCCGTTAAATTTTTGAATATTAATAAACGCATTAGAACTTCGGGTTTCAGATCTTAAATTATAAGAGAAATTTAGATTGTATAACCATTATCGTAGAATATTTGTAATTGCGAAATTATATTACAAGAACTATCGTCGAATATTGCAATTTCGTCGTTAAATTTTTGAATGTTAATTAACGCATTAGAACTTCGGGTTTCAGATATTAAATTATAAGAGAAATTTAGGTTGTTCAACCATTATCGTAGAATGTTTGTAATTGCGAAGTTATATTACATAAATTATCGTCGAATATTGCAATTTCGTCGTTAAATTTTTGAATATTAATAAACGCATTGGAACTTCGGGTTTCAGATCTTAAATTATAAGAGAAATTTAGATTGTTCAACCATTATTGTAGAATGTTTGTAATTGCGAAGTTATATTACATAAAATATCGTCGAATATTGCAATTTCGCCGTTAAATTTTTGAATATTAATAAACGCATTGGAACTTCGGGTTTCAGATATTAAATTATAAGAGAAATTTAGATTGTTCAACTATTATCGTAGAATGTTTGTAATTGCGAAGTTATATTACATAAATTATCGTCGAATATTGCAATTTCGCCGTTAAATTTTTGAATATTAATAAATGCATTAGAACTTCGGGTTTCAGATCTTAAATTATAAGAGAAATTTAGATTGTTCAACCATTATCGTAGAATATTTGTAATTGCGAAATTATATTACAAGAACTATCGTCGAATATTGCAATTTCGTCATTAAATTTTTGAATATTAATTAACGCATTAGAACTTCGGGTTTCAGATCTTAAATTATAAGAGAAATTTAGATTGTTCAACCATTATCGTAGAATGTTTGTAATTGCGAAGTTATATTACATAAATTATAGTCGAATATTGCAATTTCGCCGTTAAATTTTTGAATATTAATAAACGCATTAGAACTTCGGGTTTCAGATCTTAAATTATAAGAGAAATTTAGATTGTATAACCATTATCGTAGAATATTTGTAATTGCAAAATTATATCACAAGAACTATCGTCGAATATTGCAATTTCGTCGTTAAATTTTTGAATATTAATTAACGCATTAGAACTTCGGCTTTCAGATCTTAAATTATAAGAGAAATTTAGATTGTTCAACCACTATCGTAGAATCTTTGTAACAGCGAAGTTATATTACATAAACTATCGTCGAATATTGCAATTTCGCCGTTAAACTTTTGAATATTAATAAACGCATTGGAACTTCGGGTTTCAGATCTTAAATTATAAGAGAAATTTAGATTGTTTAACCATTATCGTAGAATATTTGTAATTGCGAAATTATATTACAAGAACTATCGTCGAATATTGCAATTTCGTCGTTAAATTTTTGAATATTAATTAACGCATTAGAACTTCGGGTTTCAGATCTTAAATTATAAGAGAAATTTAGATTGTATAACCATTATCGTAGAATATTTGTAATTGCAAAATTATATAACAAGAACTATCGTCGAATATTGCAATTTCGTCGTTAAATTTTTGAATATTAATTAACGCATTAGAACTTCGGGTTTCAGATCTTAAATTATAAGAGAAATTTAGATTGTTCAACCACTATCGTAGAATCTTTGTAACAGCGAAGTTATATTACATAAACTATCGTCGAATATTGCAATTTCGCCGTTAAACTTTTGAATATTAATAAACGCATTGGAACTTCGGGTTTCAGATCTTAAATTATAAGAGAAATTTAGATTGTTTAACCATTATCGTAGAATATTTGTAATTGCGAAATTATATTACAAGAACTATCGTCGAATATTGCAATTTCGTCGTTAAATTTTTGAATATTAATTAACGCATTAGAACTTCGGGTTTCAGATCTTAAATTATAAGAGAAATTTAGATTGTTCAACCATTATCGTAGAATGTTTGTAATTGCGAAGTTATATTACATAAATTATCGTCGAATATTGCAATTTCGCCGTTAAATTTTTGAATATTCATAAACGCATTGGAACTTCGGGTTTCAGATCTTAAATTATAAGAGAAATTTAGATTGTTCAACCACTATCGTAGAATCTTTGTAACAGCGAAGTTATATTACATAAACTATCGTCGAATATTGCAATTTCGCCGTTAAACTTTTGAATATTAATAAACGCATTGGAACTTCGGGTTTCAGATCTTAAATTATAAGAGAAATTTAGATTGTTCAACCATTATCGTAGAATGTTTGTAATTGCGAAGTTATATTACATAAAATATCGTCGAATATTGCAATTTCGTCGTTAAATTTTTAAATATTAATAAACGCATTGGAACTTCGGGTTTCAGATCTTAAATTATAAGAGAAATTTAGATTGTTCAACCACTATCGTAGAATCTTTGTAACAGCGAAGTTATATTACATAAACTATCGTCGAATATTGCAATTTCGCCGTTAAATTTTTTAATATTAATAAACGCATTGGAACTTCGGGTTTCAGATCTTAAATTATAAGAGAAATTTAGATTGTTTAACCATTATCGTACAATATTTGTAATTGCGAAATTATATTACAAGAACTGTCGTCAAATATTGCAATTTCGTCGTTAAATTTTTGAATATTAATTAACGCATTAGAACTTCGGGGTTCAGATCTTAAAATATAAGAGAAATTTAGATTGTTCAACCATTATCGTAGAATGTTTGTAATTGCGAAGTTATATTACATAAATTATCGTCGAATATTGCAATTTCGCCGTTAAACTTTTAAATATTAATAAACGCATTGGAACTTCGGGTTTCAGATCTTAAATTATAAGAGAAATTTAGATTGTTCAACCACTATCGTAGAATCTTGGTAACAGCGAAGTTATATTACATAAACTATCGTCGAATATTGCAATTTCGCCGTTAAACTTTTGAATATTAATAAACGCATTGGAACTTCGGGTTTCAGATCTTAAATTATAAGAGAAATTTAGATTGTTCAACCATTATCGTAGAATGTTTGTAATTGCGAAGTTATATTACATAAAATATCGTCGAATATTGCAATTTCGTCGTTAAATTTTTGAATATTAATAAACGCATTGGAACTTCGGGTTTCAGATATTAAATTATAAGAGAAATTTAGATTGTTCAACGATTATCGTAGAATGTTTGTAATTGCGAAGTTATATTACATAAATTATCGTCGAATATTGCAATTTCGCCGTTAAATTTTTGAATATTAATAAACGCATTAGAACTTCGGGTTTCAGATCTTAAATTATAAGAGAAATTTAGATTGTATAACCATTATCGTAGAATATTTGTAATTGCGAAATTATATTACAAGAACTATCGTCGAATATTGCAATTTCGTCGTTAAATTTTTGAATATTAATTAACGCATTAGAACTTCGGCTTTCAGATCTTAAATTATAAGAGAAATTTAGATTGTTCAACCACTATCGTAGAATCTTTGTAACAGCGAAGTTATATTACATAAACTATCGTCGAATATTGCAATTTCGCCGTTAAATTTTTTAATATGAATAAACGCATTGGAACTTCGGGTTTCAGATCTTAAATTATAAGAGAAATTTAGATTGTTTAACCATTATCGTAGAATATTTGTAATTGCGAAATTATATTACAAGAACTGTCGTCAAATATTGCAATTTCGTCGTTAAATTTTTGAATATTAATTAACGCATTAGAACTTCGGGGTTCAGATCTTAAAATATAAGAGAAATTTAGATTGTTCAACCATTATCGTAGAATGTTTGTAATTGCGAAGTTATATTACATAAATTATCGTCGAATATTGCAATTTCGCCGTTAAACTTTTAAATATTAATAAACGCATTGGAACTTCGGGTTTCAGATCTTAAATTATAAGAGAAATTTAGATTGTTCAACCACTATCGTAGAATCTTGGTAACAGCGAAGTTATATTACATAAACTATCGTCGAATATTGCAATTTCGCCGTTAAACTTTTGAATATTAATAAACGCATTGGAACTTCGGGTTTCAGATCTTAAATTATAAGAGAAATTTAGATTGTTTAACCATTATCGTAGAATATTTGTAATTGCGAAATTATATTACAAGAACTATCGTCGAATATTGCAATTTCGTCGTTAAATTTTTGAATATTAATAAACGCATTAGACCTTCGGGTTTGAGAACTTGAATTATAAGAAAACTTAAAATTGTTTAACCACTATCGTAGAATCTTTGTAATTGCGAAATTATATTACAAGAACTATCGTCGAGTATTGCAATTTCGTCGATAAGTTTTTGAATATTAACAAACGTATTAGACCTACGGGTTTGAGATCTTAAATTATAAGAGTACTGCAGATTGTTTAACCACTATCGTAGAACCTTTGTAATTACTAAATTATATTACAAGAACTATCGTCGAATATTGCAATTTCGTCGTTAAATTTTTGAATATTAATAAATGCATTAGAAATTCGGGATTCAGATCTTAAATTATAAGAGAAAGTTAGATTGTTCAACCATTATCGTAGAATGTTTGTAATTGCGAAGTTATATTACATAAATTATCGTCGAATATTGCAATTTCGTCGTTAAAATTGAATATTAATAAACGCATTAGAACTTCGGGTTTCAGATCTTAAATTATAAGAGAGATTTAAATTGTTTAACCATTATCGTAGAATATTTGTACTTGCGAAATTATATTACAAGAACTATCGTCGAATATTGCAATTTCGTCGTTAAATTTTTGAATATTATTTAACGCATTAGAACTTCGGGTTTCAGATCTTAAATTATAAGAGAAATTCAGATTGTTCAACCATTATCGTAGAATGTTTGTAATTGCGAAGTTATATTACATAAATTATCGTCGAATATTGCAATTTCGCCGTTAAATTTTTGAATATTAATAAACGCATTAGAACTTCGGGTTTCAGATCTTAAATTATAAAAGAAATTTAGATTGTATAACCATTATCGTAGAATGTTTGTAATTGCGAAGTTATATTACATAAATTATCGTCGAATATTGCAATTTCGTCGTTAAATTTTTGAATATTAATAACCGCATTAGAAATTCGGGTTTCAGATCTTAAATTATAAGAGAACTTTAGATTGTTTAACCACTATCGTAGAATATTTGTAATTGCGAAATTATATTACAAGAACTATCGTCGAATATTGGAATTTCGTCGTTTAAATTTTGAATATTAATAAACGCATTAGACCTTCGGGTTTCAGATCTAAAATTATAAGAGAACTTTAGATTGTTTAACCACTATCGTACAATGTTTGTTATTGCGAAATTATATTACAAGAACTATCGTCGAATATTGCAATTTCGTCGTTAAATTTTTGGATATTAATAAACGCATTAGAACTTCGGGTTTCAGATCTAAAATTATAAGAGAAATTTAGATTGTTCAACCATTATCGTAGAATGTTTGAAATTGCGAAGTTATATTACATAAATTATCGTCGAACATTGCAATTTCGTCGTAAAAATTTTGAATATTAATAAACGCATTAGACCATTGGTTTCTGGTTGTAAATTATAAGAGAGAATTAACCTTTTTACTTATTATCGTAGAATGTTTAGAATTGCGGAGTTATAGAATAAAAATTATCGTCGAATATTACCATTTCGCAGTTAGATTTGTATATATTATTGAACGTATTATACCTTCGGGTTTCTGATCGTAAATTATAAGAAAATTTTTAGCTTAATACTTATTACCGTAGCATGTTTATGTCAGCGCAGTTATAGTGCAAGAATTATCGTAGGATGTTACCATTTCGCAGTCAGATTTTGGATATTAAGAAACGTATTAGACCATTAGTTTCTGGTTGTAAATTATAAGAGAGAATTAACCTTTTTACTTATTATCGTAGAATGTTTTTAATTGCGGAGTTATAGAATAAAAATTATCGTGGAATATTACCATTTCGCAGTTAGATTTGTATATATAATTGAACGGATTATAACTTCGCGTTTCTGATCGTAAATTATAAGAAAAATTATAGCTTAATACTTATTACCGTAGCATGTTTATGTCAGCGCAGTTATAGTGCAAGAATTATCGTAGGATGTTACCATTTCGCAGTCAGATTTTGGATATTAAGAAACGCATTAGACCATTGGTTTCTGGTTGTAAATTATAAGAGAGAATTAACCTTTTTACTTATTATCGTAGAATGTTTAGAATTGCGGAGTTATAGAATAAAAATTATCGTCGAATATTACCATTTCGCAGTTAGATTTGTATATATTATTGAACGTATTATACCTTCGGGTTTCTGATCGTAAATTATAAGAAAAATTATAGCTTAATACTTATTACCGTAACATGTTTATATCAGCGCAGTTATAGTGCAAGAATTATCGTAGGATGTTACTATTTCGCAGTCAGATTTTGGATATTAAGAAACGCATTAGACCATTGATTTCTGGTTGTAAATTATAAGAGAGAATTAACCTTTTTACTTATTATCGTAGAATGTTTATAATTGCGGAGTTATAGAATAAAAATTATCGTCGAATATTACCATTTCGCAGTTAGATTTGTATATATTATTGAACGGATTATACCTTCGGGTTTCTGATCGTAAATTATAACAAAATTTTTTAGCTTAATACTTATTACCATAGCATGTTTATGTCAGCGCAGTTATAGTGCAAGAATTATCGTACGATGTTACCATGTCGCAGTTAGATTTTGGATATTAATAAACGCATTAGACCATTGGTTTCTGGTTGTAAATTATAAGAGAGAATTAACCTTTTTACTTATTATCGTAGAATGTTTATAATTGCGGAGTTATAGAATAAAAATGATCGTCGAATATTACCATTTCGCAGTTAGATTTTGGATATTAATAAACGCATTAGACTATTGGTTTCTGGTTGTAAATTATAAGAGAGAATTAACCTTTATACTTATTATCGTAGAATGTTTATAATTGCGGAGTTATAGAATAAAAATTATCGTCGAATATTACCATTTCGCAGTTAGATTTTGGATATTAATAAACGCATTAGACCATTGGTTTCTGGTTGTAAATTATAAAAGAGAATTAACCTTTTTACTTATTATCGTAGAATGTTTATAATTGCGGAGTTATAGAATAAAAATTATCGCCGAATATTACCATTTCGCAGTTAGATTTTGGATATTAATAAACGCATTAGACCATTGGTTTCTGGTTGTAAATTATAAGAGAGAATTAACCTTTTTACTTATTATCGTAGAATGTTTATAATTGCGGAGTTATAGAATAAAAATGATCGTCGAATATTACCATTTCGCAGTTAGATTTTGGATATTAATAAACGCATTAGACTATTGGTTTCTGGTTGTAAATTATAAGAGAGAATTAACCTTTATACTTATTATCGTAGAATGTTTATAATTGCGGAGTTATAGAATAAAAATTATCGTCGAATATTACCATTTCGCAGTTAGATTTTGGATATTAATAAACGCATTAGACCATTGGTTTCTGGTTGTAAATTATAAAAGAGAATTAACCTTTTTACTTATTATCGTAGAATGTTTAGAATTGCGGAGTTATAGAATAAAAATTATCGTCGAATATTACCATTTCGCAGTTAGATTTGTATATATTATTGAACGTATTATACCTTCGGGTTTCTGATCGTAAATTATAAGAAAAATTATAGCTTAATACTTATTACCGTAACATGTTTATATCAGCGCAGTTATAGTGCAAGAATTATCGTAGGATGTTACTATTTCGCAGTCAGATTTTGGATATTAAGAAACGCATTAGACCATTGATTTCTGGTTGTAAATTATAAGAGAGAATTAACCTTTTTACTTATTATCGTAGAATGTTTATAATTGCGGAGTTATAGAATAAATATTATCGCCGAATATTACCATTTCGCAGTTAGATTTTGGATATTAATAAACGCATTAGACCATTGGTTTCTGGTTGTAAATTATAAGAGAGAATTAACCTTTTTACTTATTATCGTAGAATGTTTATAATTGCGGAGTTATAGAATAAAAATTATCGTCGAATATTACCATTTCGCAGTTAGATTTTGGATATTAATAAACGCATTAGACCATTGGTTTCTGGTTGTAAATTATAAGAGAGAATTAACCTTTTTACTTATTATCGTAGAATGTTTATAATTGCGGAGTTATAGAATAAAAATTATCGTCGAATATTACCATTTCGCAGTTAGATTTTGGATATTAATAAACGCATTAGACCATTGGTTTCTGGTTCTAAATTATAAGAGAGAATTAACCTTTTTACTTATTATCGTAGAATGTTTATAATTGCGGAGTTATAGAATAAAAATTATCGTCGAATATTACCATTTCGCAGTTAGATTTTGGATATTAATAAACGCATTAGACCATTGGTTTCTGGTTGTAAATTATAAGAGAGAATTAACCTTTTTACTTATTATCGTAGAATGTTTATAATTGCGGAGTTATAGAATAAAAATTATCGTCGAATATTACCATTTCGCAGTTAGATTTTGGATATTAATAAACGCATTAGACCATTGGTTTCTGGTTGTAAATTATAATAGAAAATTAACCTTTTTACTTATTATCGTAGAATGTTTATAATTGCGGAGTTATAGAATAAAAATTATCGTCGAATATTACCATTTCGCAGTTAGATTTTGGATATTAATAAACGCATTAGACCATTGGTTTCTGGTTGTAAATTATAATAGAAAATTAACCTTTTTACTTATTATCGTAGAATGTTTATAATTGCGGAGTTATAGAATAAAAATTATCGTCGAATATTACCATTTCGCAGTTAGATTTTGGATATTAATAAACGCATTAGACCATTGGTTTCTGGTTGTAAATTATAAGAGAGAATTAACCTTTTTACTTATTATCGTAGAATGTTTATAATTGCGGAGTTATAGAATAAAAATTATCGTCGAATATTACCATTTCGCAGTTAGATTTTGGATATTAATAAACGCATTAGACCATTGGTTTCTGGTTGTAAATTATAATAGAAAATTAACCTTTTTACTTATTATCGTAGAATGTTTATAATTGCGGAGTTATAGAATAAAAATTATCGTCGAATATTACCATTTCGCAGTTAGATTTTGGATATTAATAAACGCATTAGACCATTGGTTTCTGGTTGTAAATTATAATAGAAAATTAACCTTTTTACTTATTATCGTAGAATGTTTATAATTGCGGAGTTATAGAATAAAAATTATCGTCGAATATTACCATTTCGCAGTTAGATTTTGGATATTAATAAACGCATTAGACCATTGGTTTCTGGTTGTAAATTATAAGAGAGAATTAACCTTTTTACTTATTATCGTAGAATGTTTATAATTGCGGAGTTATAGAATAAAAATTATCGTCGAATATTACCATTACGCAGTTAGGTTTTTTATAATAATAAACGCATTAGACCATTGGTTTCTGGTTGTAAATTATAAGAGAGAATTAACCTTTTTACTTATTATCGTAGAATGTTTATAATTGCGGAGTTATAGAATAAAAATTATCGTCGAATATTACCATTTCGCAGTTAGATTTTGGATATTAATAAACGCATTAGACCATTGGTTTCTGGTTGTAAATTATAAGAGAGAATTAACCTTTTTACTTATTATCGTAGAATGTTTATAATTGCGGAGTTATAGAATAAATATTATCGCCGAATATTACCATTTCGCAGTTAGATTTTGGATATTAATAAACGCATTAGACCATTGGTTTCTGGTTGTAAATTATAAGAGGGAATTAACCTTTTTACTTATTATCGTAGAATGTTTATAATTGCGGAGTTATAGAATAAAAATTATCGCCGAATATTACCATTTCGCAGTTAGATTTTGGATATTAATAAACGCATTAGACCATTGGTTTCTGGTTGTAAATTATAAGAGAGAATTAACCTTTTTACTTATTATCGTAGAATGTTTATAATTGTGGAGTTATAGAATAAAAATTATCATCGAATATTACCATTTCGCAGTTAGGTTTTGGATATTAATAAACGAATTAGACAATTGGTTTCTGGTTGTAAATTATAAGAGAGAATTAACCTTTTTACTTATTATCGTAGAATGTTTATAATTGCGGAGTTATAGAATAAAAATTATCGCCGAATATTACCATTTCGCAGTTAGATTTTGGATATTAATAAACGCATTAGGCCATTGGTTTCTGGTTGTAAATTATAATAGAAAATTAACCTTTTTACTTATTATCGTAGAATGTTTATAATTGCGGAGTTATAGAATAAAAATTATCGTCGAATATTACCATTTCGCAGTTAGATTTTGGATATTAATAAACGCATTAGACCATTGGTTTCTGGTTGTAAATTATAATAGAAAATTAACCTTTTTACTTATTATCGTAGAATGTTTATAATTGCGGAGTTATAGAATAAAAATTATCGTCGAATATTACCATTTCGCAGTTAGATTTGTATATATTATTGAACGTATTATACCTTCGGGTTTCTGATCGTAAATTATAAGAAAAATTATAGCTTAATACTTATTACCGTAACATGTTTATGTCAGCGCAGTTATAGTGCAAGAATTATCGTAGGATGTTACTATTTCGCAGTCAGATTTTGGATATTAAGAAACGCATTAGACCATTGATTTCTGGTTGTAAATTATAAGAGAGAATTAACCTTTTTACTTATTATCGTAGAATGTTTATAATTGCGGAGTTATAGAATAAAAATTATCGTGGAATATTACCATTTCGCAGTTAGATTTGTATATATAATTGAACGGATTATACCTTCGCGTTTCTGATCGTAAATTATAAGAAAAATTATAGCTTAATACTTATTACCGTAGCATGTTTATGTCAGCGCAGTTATAGTGCAAGAATTATCGTAGGATGTTACCATTTCGCAGTCAGATTTTGGATATTAAGAAACGCATTAGACCATTGGTTTCTGGTTGTAAATTATAAGAGAGAATTAACCTTTTTACTTATTATCGTAGAATGTTTAGAATTGCGGAGTTATAGAATAAAAATTATCGTCGAATATTACCATTTCGCAGTTAGATTTGTATATATTATTGAACGTATTATACCTTCGGGTTTCTGATCGTAAATTATAAGAAAAATTATAGCTTAATACTTATTACCGTAACATGTTTATGTCAGCGCAGTTATAGTGCAAGAATTATCGTAAGATGTTACTATTTCGCAGTCAGATTTTGGATATTAAGAAACGCATTAGACCATTGATTTCTGGTTGTAAATTATAAGAGAGAATTAACCTTTTTACTTATTATCGTAGAATGTTTATAATTGCGGAGTTATAGAATAAAAATTATCGTCGAATATTACCATTTCGCAGTTAGATTTGTATATATTATTGAACGGATTATACCTTCGGGTTTCTGATCGTAAATTATAACAAAATTTTTTAGCTTAATACTTATTACCATAGCATGTTTATGTCAGCGCAGTTATAGTGCAAGAATTATCGTAGGATGTTACCATTTCGCAGTCAGATTTTGGATATTAAGAAACGCATTAGACCATTGATTTCTGGTTGTGAATTATAAGAGAGAATTAACCTTTTTACTTATTATCGTAGAATGTTTATAATTGCGGAGTTATAGAATAAAAATTATCGTCGAATATTACCATTACGCAGTTAGGTTTTTTATAATAATAAACGCATTAGACTATTGGTTTCTGGTTGTAAATTATAAGAGAGAATTAACCTTTTTACTTATTATCGTAGAATGTTTATAATTGCAGAGTTATAGAATAAAAATTATCGTCGAATATTACCATTTCGCAGTTAGATTTTGGATATTAATAAACGCATTAGACCATTGGTTTCTGGTTGTAAATTATAAGAGAGAATTAACCTTTTTACTTATTATCGTAGAATGTTTATAATTGCGGAGTTATAAAATAAAAATTATAGTCGAATATTACCATTTCGCAGTTAGATTTTGGATATTAATAAACGCATTAGACCATTGGTTTCTGGTTGTAAATTATAAGAGAGAATTAACCTTTTTACTTATTATCGTAGAATGTTTATAATTGCGGAGTTATAGAATAAAAATTATCGTCGAATATTACCATTTCGCAGTTAGATTTTGGATATTAATAAACGCATTAGGCCATTGGTTTCTGGTTGTAAATTATAATAGAAAATTAACCTTTTTACTTATTATCGTAGAATGTTTATAATTGCGGAGTTATAGAATAAAAATTATCGTCGAATATTACCATTTCGCAGTTAGATTTTGGATATTAATAAACGCATTAGACCATTGGTTTCTGGTTGTAAATTATAATAGAAAATTAACCTTTTAACTTATTATCGTAGAATGTTTATAATTGCGGAGTTATAGAATAAAAATTATCGTCGAATATTACCATTTCGCAGTTAGATTTGTATATATTATTGAACGTATTATACCTTCGGGTTTCTGATCGAAAATTATAAGAAAAATTATAGCTTAATACTTATTACCGTAACATGTTTATGTCAGCGCAGTTATAGTGCAAGAATTATCGTAGGATGTTACTATTTCGCAGTCAGATTTTGGATATTAAGAAACGCATTAGACCATTGATTTCTGGTTGTAAATTATAAGAGAGAATTAACCTTTTTACTTATTATCGTAGAATGTTTATAATTGCGGAGTTATAGAATAAAAATTATCGTGGAATATTACCATTTCGCAGTTAGATTTGTATATATAATTGAACGGATTATACCTTCGCGTTTCTGATCGTAAATTATAAGAAAAATTATAGCTTAATACTTATTACCGTAGCATGTTTATGTCAGCGCAGTTATAGTGCAAGAATTATCGTAGGATGTTACCATTTCGCAGTCAGATTTTGGATATTAAGAAACGCATTAGACCATTGGTTTCTGGTTGTAAATTATAAGAGAGAATTAACCTTTTTACTTATTATCGTAGAATGTTTAGAATTGCGGAGTTATAGAATAAAAATTATCGTCGAATATTACCATTTCGCAGTTAGATTTGCATATATTATTGAACGTATTATACCTTCGGGTTTCTGATCGTAAATTATAAGAAAAATTATAGCTTAATACTTATTACCGTAACATGTTTATGTCAGCGCAGTTATAGTGCAAGAATTATCGTAGGATGTTACCATTTCGCAGTCAGATTTTGGATATTAAGAAACGCATTAGACCATTGGTTTCTGGTTGTAAATTATAAGAGAGAATTAACCTTTTTACTTATTATCGTAGAATGTTTATAATTGCGGAGTTATAGAATAAAAATTATCGTCGAATATTACCATTTCGCAGTTAGATTTGTATATATTATTGAACGTATTATACCTTCGGGTTTCTGATCGTAAATTATAAGAAAAATTATAGCTTAATACTTATTACCGTAACATGTTTATGTCAGCGCAGTTATAGTGCAAGAATTATCGTAGGATGTTACCATTTCGCAGTCAGATTTTGGATATTAAGAAACGCATTAGACCATTGGTTTCTGGTTGTAAATTATAAGAGAGAATTAACCTTTTTACTTATTATCGTAGAATGTTTATAATTGCGGAGTTATAGAATAAAAATTATCGTCGAATATTACCATTTCGCAGTTAGATTTTGGATATTAATAAACGCATTAGACCATTGGTTTCTGGTTGTAAATTATAAGAGAGAATTAACCTTTTTACTTATTATCGTAGAATGTTTAGAATTGCGGAGTTATAGAATAAAAATTATCGTCGAATATTACCATTTCGCAGTTAGATTTGTATATATTATTGAACGTATTATACCTTCGGGTTTCTGATCGTAAATTATAAGAAAAATTATAGCTTAATACTTATTACCGTAGCATGTTTATGTCAGCGCAGTTATAGTGCAAGAATTATCGTAGGATGTTACTATTTCGCAGTCAGATTTTGGATATTAAGAAACGCATTAGACCATTGATTTCTGGTTGTAAATTATAAGAGAGAATTAACCTTTTTACTTATTATCGTAGAATGTTTATAATTGCGGAGTTATAGAATAAAAATTATCGTGGAATATTACCATTTCGCAGTTAGATTTGTATATATAATTGAACGGATTATACCTTCGCGTTTCTGATCGTAAATTATAAGAAAAATTATAGCTTAATACTTATTACCGTAGCATGTTTATGTCAGCGCAGTTATAGTGCAAGAATTATCGTAGGATGTTACCATTTCGCAGTCAGATTTTGGATATTAAGAAACGCATTAGACCATTGGTTTCTGGTTGTAAATTATAAGAGAGAATTAACCTTTTTACTTATTATCGTAGAATGTTTAGAATTGCGGAGTTATAGAATAAAAATTATCGTCGAATATTACCATTTCGCAGTTAGATTTGTATATATTATTGAACGTATTATACCTTCGGGTTTCTGATCGTAAATTATAAGAAAAATTATAGCTTAATACTTATTACCGTAACATGTTTATGTCAGCGCAGTTATAGTGCAAGAATTATCGTAAGATGTTACTATTTCGCAGTCAGATTTTGGATATTAAGAAACGCATTAGACCATTGATTTCTGGTTGTAAATTATAAGAGAGAATTAACCTTTTTACTTATTATCGTAGAATGTTTATAATTGCGGAGTTATAGAATAAAAATTATCGTCGAATATTACCATTTCGCAGTTAGATTTGTATATATTATTGAACGGATTATACCTTCGGGTTTCTGATCGTAAATTATAACAAAATTTTTTAGCTTAATACTTATTACCATAGCATGTTTATGTCAGCGCAGTTATAGTGCAAGAATTATCGTAGGATGTTACCATTTCGCAGTCAGATTTTGGATATTAAGAAACGCATTAGACCATTGGTTTCTGGTTGTAAATTATAAGAGAGAATTAACCTTTTTACTTATTATCGTAGAATGTTTATAATTGCGGAGTTATAGAATAAAAATTATCGTCGAATATTACCATTTCGCAGTTAGATTTGTATATATTATTGAACGTATTATACCTTCGGGTTTCTGATCGTAAATTATAAGAAAAATTATAGCTTAATACTTATTACCGTAACATGTTTATGTCAGCGCAGTTATAGTGCAAGAATTATCGTAGGATGTTACCATTTCGCAGTCAGATTTTGGATATTAAGAAACGCATTAGACCATTGGTTTCTGGTTGTAAATTATAAGAGAGAATTAACCTTTTTACTTATTATCGTAGAATGTTTATAATTGCGGAGTTATAGAATAAAAATTATCGTCGAATATTACCATTTCGCAGTTAGATTTGTATATATTATTGAACGTATTATACCTTCGGGTTTCTGATCGTAAATTATAAGAAAAATTATAGCTTAATACTTATTACCGTAACATGTTTATGTCAGCGCAGTTATAGTGCAAGAATTATCGTAGGATGTTACTATTTCGTAGTCAGATTTTGGATATTAAGAAACGCATTAGACCATTGATTTCTGGTTGTAAATTATAAGAGAGAATTAACCTTTTTACTTATTATCGTAGAATGTTTATAATTGCGGAGTTATAGAAT
This sequence comes from Thereva unica, assembly GCA_949987705.1. Classification (NCBI taxonomy): domain Eukaryota; kingdom Metazoa; phylum Arthropoda; class Insecta; order Diptera; family Therevidae; genus Thereva; species Thereva unica. The sequence continues at coordinate 127,745,343 of OX465283.1, read as the reverse complement.
AAAAATTATCGTGGAATATTACCATTTCGCAGTTAGATTTGTATATATAATTGAACGGATTATACCTTCGCGTTTCTGATCGTAAATTATAAGAAAAATTATAGCTTAATACTTATTACCGTAGCATGTTTATGTCAGCGCAGTTATAGTGCAAGAATTATCGTAGGATGTTACCATTTCGCAGTCAGATTTTGGATATTAAGAAACGCATTAGACCATTGGTTTCTGGTTGTAAATTATAAGAGAGAATTAACCTTTTTACTTATTATCGTAGAATGTTTAGAATTGCGGAGTTATAGAATAAAAATTATCGTCGAATATTACCATTTCGCAGTTAGATTTTGGATATTAATAAACGCATTAGACCATTGGTTTCTGGTTGTAAATTATAATAGAAAATTAACCTTTTTACTTATTATCGTAGAATGTTTATAATTGCGGAGTTATAGAATAAAAATTATCGTCGAATATTACCATTTCGCAGTTAGATTTGTATATATTATTGAATGTATTATACCTTCGGGTTTCTGATCGTAAATTATAAGAAAAATTATAGCTTAATACTTATTACCGTAACATGTTTATGTCAGCGCAGTTATAGTGCAAGAATTATCGTAGGATGTTACTATTTCGCAGTCAGATTTTGGATATTAAGAAACGCATTAGACCATTGATTTCTGGTTGTAAATTATAAGTGAGAATTAACCTTTTTACTTATTATCGTAGAATGTTTATAATTGCGGAGTTATAGAATAAAAATTATCGTCGAATATTACCATTTCGCAGTTAGATTTGTATATATTATTGAACGGATTATACCTTCGGGTTTCTGATCGTAAATTATAACAAAATTTTTTAGCTTAATACTTATTACCATAGCATGTTTATGTCAGCGCAGTTATAGTGCAAGAATTATCGTACGATGTTACCATGTCGCAGTTAGATTTTGGATATTAATAAACGCATTAGACCATTGGTTTCTGGTTGTAAATTATAAGAGAGAATTAACCTTTTTACTTATTATCGTAGAATGTTTATAATTGCGGAGTTATAGAATAAAAATGATCGTCGAATATTACCATTTCGCAGTTAGATTTTGGATATTAATAAACGCATTAGACTATTGGTTTCTGGTTGTAAATTATAAGAGAGAATTAACCTTTATACTTATTATCGTAGAATGTTTATAATTGCGGAGTTATAGAATAAAAATTATCGTCGAATATTACCATTTCGCAGTTAGATTTTGGATATTAATAAACGCATTAGACCATTGGTTTCTGGTTGTAAATTATAAAAGAGAATTAACCTTTTTACTTATTATCGTAGAATGTTTATAATTGCGGAGTTATAGAATAAAAATTATCGCCGAATATTACCATTTCGCAGTTAGATTTTGGATATTAATAAACGCATTAGACCATTGGTTTCTGGTTGTAAATTATAAGAGAGAATTAACCTTTATACTTATTATCGTAGAATGTTTATAATTGCGGAGTTATAGAATAAAAATTATCGTCGAATATTACCATTTCGCAGTTAGATTTTGGATATTAATAAACGCATTAGACCATTGGTTTCTGGTTGTAAATTATAAAAGAGAATTAACCTTTTTACTTATTATCGTAGAATGTTTATAATTGCGGAGTTATAGAATAAAAATGATCGTCGAATATTACCATTTCGCAGTTAGATTTTGGATATTAATAAACGCATTAGACCATTGGTTTCTGGTTGTAAATTATAAGAGAGAATTAACCTTTTTACTTATTATCGTAGAATGTTTATAATTGCGGAGTTATAGAATAAAAAATATCGTCGAATATTACCATTTCGCAGTTAGATTTGTATATATTATTGAACGGATTATACCTTCGGGTTTCTGGTCGTAAATTATAAGAAAAATTATAGCTTAATACTTATTACCGTTGCATGTTTATGTCAGCGCAGTTATACTGCAAGAATTATCGTAGGATGTTACCATTTCGCAGTTAGATTTTGGATATTAATAAACGCATTAGACCATTGGTTTCTGGTTGTAAATTATAAGAGAGAATTAACCTTTTTACTTATTATCGTAGAATGTTTATAATTGCGGAGTTATAGAATAAAAATTATCGTCGAATATTACCATTTCGCAGTTAGATTTTGGATATTAATAAACGCATTAGACCATTGGTTTCTGGTTGTAAATTATAATAGAAAATTAACCTTTTTACTTATTATCGTAGAATGTTTATAATTGCGGAGTTATAGAATAAAAATTATCGTCGAATATTACCATTTCGCAGTTAGATTTTGGATATTAATAAACGCATTAGACCATTGGTTTCTGGTTGTAAATTATAAGAGAGAATTAACCTTTTTACTTATTATCGTAGAATGTTTATAATTGCGGAGTTATAGAATAAAAATTATCGTCGAATATTACCATTTCGCAGTTAGATTTTGGATATTAATAAACGCATTAGACCATTGGTTTCTGGTTGTAAATTATAAGAGAGAATTAACCTTTTTACTTATTATCGTAGAATGTTTATAATTGCGGAGTTATAAAATAAAAATTATAGTCGAATATTACCATTTCGCAGTTAGATTTTGGATATTAATAAACGCATTAGACCATTGGTTTCTGGTTGTAAATTATAAGAGAGAATTAACCTTTTTACTTATTATCGTAGAATGTTTATAATTGCGGAGTTATAGAATAAAAATTATCGTCGAATATTACCATTTCGCAGTTAGATTTGTATATATTATTGAACGTATTATACCTTCGGGTTTCTGGTCGTAAATTATAAGAAAAATTATAGCTTAATACTTATTACCGTAGCATGTTTTTAGACCATTGGTTTCTGGTTGTAAATTATAAGAGAGAATTAACCTTTTTACTTATTATCGTAGAATGTTTATAATTGCGGAGTTATAGAATAAATATTATCGCCGAATATTACCATTTCGCAGTTAGATTTTGGATATTAATAAACGCATTAGACCATTGGTTTCTGGTTGTAAATTATAAGAGGGAATTAACATTTTTACTTATTATCGTAGAATGTTTATAATTGCGGAGTTATAGAATAAAAATTATCGCCGAATATTACCATTTCGCAGTTAGATTTTGGATATTAATAAACGCATTAGACCATTGGTTTCTGGTTGTAAATTATAAGAGAGAATTAACCTTTTTACTTATTATCGTAGAATGTTTATAATTGTGGAGTTATGGAATAAAAATTATCATCGAATATTACCATTTCGCAGTTAGGTTTTGGATATTAATAAACGAATTAGACCATTGGTTTCTGGTTGTAAATTATAAGAGAGAATTAACCTTTTTACTTATTATCGTAGAATGTTTATAATTGCGGAGTTATAGAATAAAAATTATCGTCGAATATTACCATTTCGCAGTTAGATTTTGGATATTAATAAACGCATTAGACCATTGGTTTCTGGTTGTAAATTATAATAGAAAATTAACCTTTTTACTTATTATCGTAGAATGTTTATAATTGCGGAGTTATAGAATAAAAATTATCGTCGAATATTACCATTTCGCAGTTAGATTTTGGATATTAATAAACGCATTAGACCATTGGTTTCTGGTTGTAAATTATAAGAGAGAATTAACCTTTTTACTTATTATCGTAGAATGTTTATAATTGCGGAGTTATAGAATAAAAATTATCGTCGAATATTACCATTTCGCAGTTAGATTTTGGATATTAATAAACGCATTAGACCATTGGTTTCTGGTTGTAAATTATAAGAGAGAATTAACCTTTTTACTTATTATCGTAGAATGTTTATAATTGCGGAGTTATAGAATAAAAATTATCGTCGAATATTACCATTTCGCAGTTAGATTTTGGATATTAATAAACGCATTAGACCATTGGTTTCTGGTTGTAAATTATAAGAGAGAATTAACCTTTTTACTTATTATCGTAGAATGTTTATAATTGCGGAGTTATAAAATAAAAATTATAGTCGAATATTACCATTTCGCAGTTAGATTTTGGATATTAATAAACGCATTAGACCATTGGTTTCTGGTTGTAAATTATAAGAGAGAATTAACCTTTTTACTTATTATCGTAGAATGTTTATAATTGCGGAGTTATAGAATAAAAATTATCGTCGAATATTACCATTTCGCAGTTAGATTTTGGATATTAATAAACGCATTAGACCATTGGTTTCTGGTTGTAAATTATAAGAGAGAATTAACCTTTTTACTTATTATCGTAGAATGTTTATAATTGCGGAGTTATAGAATAAAAATTATCGTCGAATATTACCATTTCGCAGTTAGATTTTGGATATTAATAAACGCATTAGACCATTGGTTTCTGGTTGTAAATTATAATAGAAAATTAACCTTTTTACTTATTATCGTAGAATGTTTATAATTGCGGAGTTATAGAATAAAAATTATCGTCGAATATTACCATTTCGCAGTTAGATTTTGGATATTAATAAACGCATTAGACCATTGGTTTCTGGTTGTAAATTATAAGAGAGAATTAACCTTTTTACTTATTATCGTAGAATGTTTATAATTGCGGAGTTATAGAATAAAAATTATCGTCGAATATTACCATTTCGCAGTTAGATTTTGGATATTAATAAACGCATTAGACCATTGGTTTCTGGTTGTAAATTATAAGAGAGAATTAACCTTTTTACTTATTATCGTAGAATGTTTATAATTGCGGAGTTATAAAATAAAAATTATAGTCGAATATTACCATTTCGCAGTTAGATTTTGGATATTAATAAACGCATTAGACCATTGGTTTCTGGTTGTAAATTATAAGAGAGAATTAACCTTTTTACTTATTATCGTAGAATGTTTATAATTGCGGAGTTATAGAATAAAAATTATCGTCGAATATTACCATTTCGCAGTTAGATTTGTATATATTATTGAACGGATTATACCTTCGGGTTTCTGGTCGTAAATTATAAGAAAAATTATAGCTTAATACTTATTACCGTAGCATGTTTTTAGACCATTGGTTTCTGGTTGTAAATTATAAGAGAGAATTAACCTTTTTACTTATTATCGTAGAATGTTTATAATTGCGGAGTTATAGAATAAAAATTATCGCCGAATATTACCATTTCGCAGTTAGATTTTGGATATTAATAAACGCATTAGACCATTGGTTTCTGGTTGTAAATTATAATAGAAAATTAACCTTTTTACTTATTATCGTAGAATGTTTATAATTGCGGAGTTATAGAATAAAAATTATCGTCGAATATTACCATTTCGCAGTTAGATTTTGGATATTAATAAACGCATTAGACCATTGGTTTCTGGTTGTAAATTATAATAGAAAATTAACCTTTTTACTTATTATCGTAGAATGTTTATAATTGCGGAGTTATAGAATAAAAATTATCGTCGAATATTACCATTTCGCAGTTAGATTTTGGATATTAATAAACTCATTAGACCATTGGTTTCTGGTTGTAAATTATAAGAGAGAATTAACCTTTTTACTTATTATCGTAGAATGTTTATAATTGCGGAGTTAAAGAATAAAAATTATCGTCGAATATTACCATTTCGCAGTTAGATTTTGGATATTAATAAACGCATTAGACCATTGGTTTCTGGTTGTAAATTATAAGAGAGAATTAACCTTTTTACTTATTATCGTAGAATGTTTATAATTGCGGAGTTATAGAATAAAAATTATCGTCGAATATTACCATTTCGCAGTTAGATTTTCGATATTAATAAACGCATTAGACCATTGGTTTCTGGTTGTAAATTATAAGAGAGAATTAACCTTTTTACTTATTATCGTAGAATGTTTATAATTGCGGAATTATAGAATAAAAATTATCGTCGAATATTACCATTTCGCAGTTAGATTTGTATATATTATTGAACGGATTATACCTTCGGGTTTCTGATCGTAAATTATAAGAAAAATTATAGCTTAATACTTATTACCGTAGCATGTTTATGTCAGCGCAGTTATAGTGCAAGAATTATCGTAGGATGTTACCATTTCGCAGTTAGATTTTGGATATTAATAAACGCATTAGACCATTGGTTTCTGGTTGTAAATTATAAGAGAGAATTAACCTTTTTACTTATTATCGTAGAATGTTTATAATTGCGGAGTTATAGAATAAAAATTATCGTCGAATATTACCATTTCGCAGTTAGATTTGTATATATTATTGAACGGATTATACCTTCGGGTTTCTGATCGTAAATTATAAGAAAAATTATAGCTTAATACTTATTACCGTAGCATGTTTATGTCAGCGCAGTTATAGTGCAAGAATTATCGTAGGATGTTACCATTTCACAGTTAGATTTTCGATATTAATAAACGCATTAGACCATTGGTTTCTGGTTGTAAATTATAAGAGAGATTAACCTTTTTACTTATTATCGTAGAATGTTTATAATTGCGGAGTTATAGAAAAAACATTATCGTCGAATATTACCATTTCGCAGTTAGATTTTGGATATTAATAAACGCATTAGACCATTGGTTTCTGGTTGTAAATTATAAGAGAGAATTAACCTTTTTACTTATTATCGTAGAATGTTTATAATTGTGGAGTTATAGAATAAAAATTATCGTCGAATATTACCATTTCGCAGTTAGATTTGTATATATTATTGAACGGATTATACCTTCGGGTTTCTGATCGTAAATTATAAGAAAAATTATAGCTTAATACTTATTACCGTAGCATGTTTATGTCAGCGCAGTTATAGTGCAAGAATTATCGTAGGATGTTACCATTTCGCAGTCAGATTTTGGATATTAATAAACGCATTAGACCATTGGTTTCTGGTTGTAAATTATAAGAGAGAATTAACCTTTTTACTTATTATCGTAGAATGTTTATAATTGCGGAGTTATAGAATAAAAATTATCGTCGAATATTACCATTTCGCAGTTAGATTTGTATATATTATTGAACGGATTATACCTTCGGGTTTCTGATCGTAAATTATAAGAAAAATTATAGCTTAATACTTATTACCGTAGCATGTTTATGTCAGCGCAGTTATAGTGCAAGAATTATCGTAGGATGTTACGATTTCGCAGTCAGATTTTCGATATTAATAAACGCATTAGACCATTGGTTTCTGGTTGTAAATTATAAGAGAGAATTAACCTTTTTACTTATTATCGTAGAATGTTTATAATTGTGGAGTTATAGAATAAAAATTATCGTCGAATATTACCATTTCGCAGTTAGATTTGTATATATTATTGAACGGATTATACCTTCGGGTTTCTGATCGTAAATTATAAGAAAAATTATAGCTTAATACTTATTACCGTAGCATGTTTATGTCAGCGCAGTTATAGTGCAAGAATTATCGTAGGATGTTACCATTTCGCAGTCAGATTTTGGATATTAATAAACGCATTAGACCATTGGTTTCTGGTTGTAAATTATAAGAGAGAATTAACCTTTTTACTTATTATCGTAGAATGTTTATAATTGCGGAGTTATAGAATAAAAATTATCGTCGAATATTACCATTTCGCAGTTAGATTTGTATATATTATTGAACGGATTATACCTTCGGGTTTCTGATCGTAAATTATAAGAAAAATTATAGCTTAATACTTATTACCGTAGCATGTTTATGTCAGCGCAGTTATAGTGCAAGAATTATCGTAGGATGTTACGATTTCGCAGTCAGATTTTCGATATTAATAAACGCATTAGACCATTGGTTTCTGGTTGTAAATTATAAGAGAGAATTAACCTTTTTACTTATTATCGTAGAATGTTTATAATTGTGGAGTTATAGAATAAAAATTATCGTCGAATATTACCATTTCGCAGTTAGATTTTGGCAAGGACGTAGCCAGGATTTTGCTTCGGGAGGGGTTTTTGTAGGTTAGGTTGAAATGGCACGCTATTGGGCTCATTGTGATGCCATTAGCCATTCTAATGTTGGAACAAAGTGCAGGCCATTTCAAGCCATTTGGAGTTTTTGATAAAGCGACAGAGTTCAGGGATCCCAGTATTTTGTAGCTCGCTTAATGCATCAAGGAAGGGTGAGCCAAGGAAGGTCCCTCTTTCCTTGCGAGGGCGGGACATGTACAGAGAAGATGGGAGAGTTTCTTCCTCTTCTTCATTACCACAACATCAGCATAAGTCGTTGTGGGGAAGTCTTTTTCGGCGTGCCGGCCAAAGGGGCAGTGACCGATCAGAGCATTTACTACATGGGTTATCTCCTTTATGTTTAACAAAACTAGAAATTTTGAACGCTTTGCGTCCAAAGTTGGCCAGATTGCATGAAGAGTGCGGAACACCTTTGCTGTAGTCCATCTCATCTGGGTTTTTGTGAGAATCATAATAATGATCTGTGTAAATGAGACCTCCCCTTCCCCCTATATTTTTTTACTTTTTTTATACATAGTCATCTAGATATTTTTTCCTTTCTTCGGAAATGCAAATTACACACCCTTAAACATTGCGCTCATATGAATAAGACATTCGCTTATGAATTTTCAAATTTCCGCTTCGAAATGTACCAAGAATGCTACTGCACATGGAAAATAGCCTTTTGAGAAACCTCATCTCGTTTGGTTCGCGCTATACATAGCTGTCGCCAAACGTATTTCTAAGAAGAAAAAATGCGATCTCAAATTTAGAGAAAAACTATTTATTATTATTTAATTTTTCATGCTATCTGCGATGTCTTTTTTCATTCGGGGGGGGGGGGTTTGAACCCCCAAAACCCCTCCCCTGGCTACGTCCTTGGATTTTGGATATTAATAAACGCATTAGACCATTGGTTTCTGGTTGTAAATTATAAGAGAGAATTAACCTTTTTCTTATTATCGTAGAATGTTTATAATTGCGGAATTGCGGAGTTATAGAATAAAAATGATCGTCGAATATTACCATTTCGCAGTTAGATTTTGGATATTAATAAACGCATTAGACCATTGGTTTCTGGTTGTTAATTATAATAAAAAATTAACCTTTTTACTTATTATCGTAGAATGTTTATAATTGCGGAGTTATAGAATAAAAATTATCGTCGAATATTACCATTTCGCAGTTAGATTTTGGATATTAATAAACGCATTAGACCATTGGTTTCTGGTTGTAAATTATAATAGAAAATTAACCTTTTTACTTATTATCGTAGAATGTTTATAATTGCGGAGTTATAGAATAAAAATTATCGTCGAATATTACCATTTCGCAGTTAGATTTTGGATATTAATAAACGCATTAGACCATTGGTTTCTGGTTGTAAATTATAAGAGAGAATTAACTTTTTTACTTATTATCGTAGAATGTTTATAATTGCGGAGTTATAGAATAAAAATTATCGTCGAATATTACCATTTCGCAGTTAGATTTTGGATATTAATAAACGCATTAGACCATTGGTTTCTGGTTGTAAATTATAAGAGAGATTAACCTTTTTCTTATTATCGTAGAATGTTTATAATTGCGGAGTTATAGAATAAAAATTATCGTCGAATATTACCATTTCGCAGTTAGATTTTGGATATTAATAAACGCATTAGACCATTGGTTTCTGGTTGTAAATTATAAGAGAGAATTAACCTTTTTCTTATTATCGTAGAATGTTTATAATTGCGGAATTGCGGAGTTATAGAATAAAATTTATCGTCGAATATTACCATTTCGCAGTTAGATTTGTATATATTATTGAACGGATTATACCTTCGGGTTTCTGATCGTAAATTATAAGAAAAATTATAGCTTAATACTTACTACCGTAGCATATTTATGTCAGCGCAGTTATAGTGCAAGAATTATCGTAGGATGTTACTATTTCGCAGTTAGATTTTGGATATTAATAAACGCATTAGACCATTGGTTTCTGGTTGTAAATTATAAGAGAGAATTAACCTTTTTACTTATTATCGTAGAATGTTTATAATTGCGGAGTTATAGAATAAAAATTATCGTCGAATATTACCATTTCGCAGTTAGATTTTGGATATTAATAAACGCATTAGACCATTGGTTTCTGGTTGTAAATTATAAGAGAGAATTAACCTTTTTACTTATTATCGTAGAATGTTTATAATTGCGGAGTTATAGAATAAAAATTATCGTCGAATATTACCATTTCGCAGTTAGATTTTCGATATTAATAAACGCATTAGACCATTGGTTTCTGGTTGTAAATTATAAGAGAGAATTAACCTTTTTACTTATTATCGTAGAATGTTTATAATTGCGGAATTATAGAATAAAAATTATCGTCGAATATTACCATTTCGCAGTTAGATTTGTATATATTATTGAACGGATTATACCTTCGGGTTTCTGATCGTAAATTATAAGAAAAATTATAGCTTAATACTTATTACCGTAGCATGTTTATGTCAGCGCAGTTATAGTGCAAGAATTATCGTAGGATGTTACCATTTCGCAGTTAGATTTTGGATATTAATAAACGCATTAGACCATTGGTTTCTGGTTGTAAATTATAAGAGAGAATTAACCTTTTTACTTATTATCGTAGAATGTTTATAATTGCGGAGTTATAGAATAAAAATTATCGTCGAATATTACCATTTCGCAGTTAGATTTTCGATATTAATAAACGCATTAGACCATTGGTTTCTGGTTGTAAATTATAAGAGAGAATTAACCTTTTTACTTATTATCGTAGAATGTTTATAATTGCGGAGTTATAGAATAAAAATTATCGTCGAATATTACCATTTCGCAGTTAGATTTTCGATATTAATAAACGCATTAGACCATTGGTTTCTGGTTGTAAATTATAAGAGAGAATTAACCTTTTTACTTATTATCGTAGAATGTTTATAATTGCGGAGTTATAGAATAAAAATTATCGTCGAATATTACCATTTCGCAGTTAGATTTGTATATATTATTGAACGGATTATACCTTCGGGTTTCTGATCGTAAATTATAAGAAAAATTAGAGCTTAATACTTATTACCGTAGCATGTTTATGTCAGCGCAGTTATAGTGTAAGAATTATCGTAGGATGTTACCATTTCGCAGTTAGATTTTCGATATTAATAAACGCATTAGACCATTGGTTTCTGGTTGTAAATTATAAGAGAGAATTAACCTTTTTACTTATTATCGTAGAATGTTTATAATTGCGGAGTTATAGTGCAAGAATTATCGTAGGATGTTACCATTTCGCAGTCAGATTTTGGATATTAAGAAACGCATTAGACCATTGGTTTCTGGTTGTAAATTATAAGAGAGAATTAACCTTTTTACTTATTATCGTAGAATGTTTAGAATTGCGGAGTTATAGAATAAAAATTATCGTCGAATATTACCATTTCGCAGTTAGATTTGTATATATTATTGAACGTATTATACCTTCGGGTTTCTGATCGTAAATTATAAGAAAAATTATAGCTTAATACTTATTACCGTAACATGTTTATATCAGCGCAGTTATAGTGCAAGAATTATCGTAGGATGTTACTATTTCGCAGTCAGATTTTGGATATTAAGAAACGCATTAGACCATTGATTTCTGGTTGTAAATTATAAGAGAGAATTAACCTTTTTACTTATTATCGTAGAATGTTTATAATTGCGGAGTTATAGAATAAAAATTATCGTCGAATATTACCATTTCGCAGTTAGATTTGTATATATTATTGAACGGATTATACCTTCGGGTTTCTGATCGTAAATTATAACAAAATTTTTTAGCTTAATACTTATTACCATAGCATGTTTATGTCAGCGCAGTTATAGTGCAAGAATTATCGTACGATGTTACCATGTCGCAGTTAGATTTTGGATATTAATAAACGCATTAGACCATTGGTTTCTGGTTGTAAATTATAAGAGAGAATTAACCTTTTTACTTATTATCGTAGAATGTTTATAATTGCGGAGTTATAGAATAAAAATGATCGTCGAATATTACCATTTCGCAGTTAGATTTTGGATATTAATAAACGCATTAGACTATTGGTTTCTGGTTGTAAATTATAAGAGAGAATTAACCTTTATACTTATTATCGTAGAATGTTTATAATTGCGGAGTTATAGAATAAAAATTATCGTCGAATATTACCATTTCGCAGTTAGATTTTGGATATTAATAAACGCATTAGACCATTGGTTTCTGGTTGTAAATTATAAAAGAGAATTAACCTTTTTACTTATTATCGTAGAATGTTTATAATTGCGGAGTTATAGAATAAAAATTATCGCCGAATATTACCATTTCGCAGTTAGATTTTGGATATTAATAAACGCATTAGACCATTGGTTTCTGGTTGTAAATTATAAGAGAGAATTAACCTTTATACTTATTATCGTAGAATGTTTATAATTGCGGAATTATAGAATAAAAATTATCGTCGAATATTACCATTTCGCAGTTAGATTTTGGATATTAATAAACGCATTAGACCATTGGTTTCTGGTTGTAAATTATAAAAGAGAATTAACCTTTTTACTTATTATCGTAGAATGTTTATAATTGCGGAGTTATAGAATAAAAATGATCGTCGAATATTACCATTTCGCAGTTAGATTTTGGATATTAATAAACGCATTAGACCATTGGTTTCTGGTTGTAAATTATAAGAGAGAATTAACCTTTTTACTTATTATCGTAGAATGTTTATAATTGCGGAGTTATAGAATAAAAAATACCGTCGAATATTACCATTTCGCAGTTAGATTTGTATATATTATTGAACGGATTATACCTTCGGGTTTCTGGTCGTAAATTATAAGAAAAATTATAGCTTAATACTTATTACCGTTGCATGTTTATGTCAGCGCAGTTATACTGCAAGAATTATCGTAGGATGTTACCATTTCGCAGTTAGATTTTGGATATTAATAAACGCATTAGACCATTGGTTTCTGGTTGTAAATTATAAGAGAGAATTAACCTTTTTACTTATTATCGTAGAATGTTTATAATTGCGGAGTTATAGAATAAAAATTATCGTCGAATATTACCATTTCGCAGTTAGATTTTGGATATTAATAAACGCATTAGACCATTGGTTTCTGGTTGTAAATTATAATAGAAAATTAACCTTTTTACTTATTATCGTAGAATGTTTATAATTGCGGAGTTATAGAATAAAAATTATCTTCGAATATTACCATTTCGCAGTTAGATTTTGGATATTAATAAACGCATTAGACCATTGGTTTCTGGTTGTAAATTATAAGAGAGAATTAACCTTTTTACTTATTATCGTAGAATGTTTATAATTGCGGAGTTATAGAATAAAAATTATCGTCGAATATTACCATTTCGCAGTTAGATTTTGGATATTAATAAACGCATTAGACCATTGGTTTCTGGTTGTAAATTATAAGAGAGAATTAACCTTTTTACTTATTATCGTAGAATGTTTATAATTGCGGAGTTATAAAATAAAAATTATAGTCGAATATTACCATTTCGCAGTTAGATTTTGGATATTAATAAACGCATTAGACCATTGGTTTCTGGTTGTAAATTATAAGAGAGAATTAACCTTTTTACTTATTATCGTAGAATGTTTATAATTGCGGAGTTATAGAATAAAAATTATCGTCGAATATTACCATTTCGCAGTTAGATTTGTATATATTATTGAACGGATTATACCTTCGGGTTTCTGGTCGTAAATTATAAGAAAAATTATAGCTTAATACTTATTACCGTAGCATGTTTTTAGACCATTGGTTTCTGGTTGTAAATTATAAGAGAGAATTAACCTTTTTACTTATTATCGTAGAATGTTTATAATTGCGGAGTTATAGAATAAATATTATCGCCGAATATTACCATTTCGCAGTTAGATTTTGGATATTAATAAACGCATTAGACCATTGGTTTCTGGTTGTAAATTATAAGAGGGAATTAACATTTTTACTTATTATCGTAGAATGTTTATAATTGCGGAGTTATAGAATAAAAATTATCGCCGAATATTACCATTTCGCAGTTAGATTTTGGATATTAATAAACGCATTAGACCATTGGTTTCTGGTTGTAAATTATAAGAGAGAATTAACCTTTTTACTTATTATCGTAGAATGTTTATAATTGTGGAGTTATGGAATAAAAATTATCATCGAATATTACCATTTCGCAGTTAGGTTTTGGATATTAATAAACGAATTAGACCATTGGTTTCTGGTTGTAAATTATAAGAGAGAATTAACCTTTTTACTTATTATCGTAGAATGTTTATAATTGCGGAGTTATAGAATAAAAATTATCGCCGAATATTACCATTTCGCAGTTAGATTTTGGATATTAATAAACGCATTAGACCATTGGTTTCTGGTTGTAAATTATAATAGAAAATTAACCTTTTTACTTATTATCGTAGAATGTTTATAATTGCGGAGTTATAGAATAAAAATTATCGTCGAATATTACCATTTCGCAGTTAGATTTTGGATATTAATAAACGCATTAGACCATTGGTTTCTGGTTGTAAATTATAATAGAAAATTAACCTTTTTACTTATTATCGTAGAATGTTTATAATTGCGGAGTTATAGAATAAAAATTATCGTCGAATATTACCATTTCGCAGTTAGATTTTGGATATTAATAAACTCATTAGACCATTGGTTTCTGGTTGTAAATTATAAGAGAGAATTAACCTTTTTACTTATTATCGTAGAATGTTTATAATTGCGGAGTTATAAAATAAAAATTATCGTCGAATATTACCATTTCGCAGTTAGATTTTGGATATTAATAAACGCATTAGACCATTGGTTTCTGGTTGTAAATTATAAGAGAGAATTAACCTTTTTACTTATTATCGTAGAATGTTTATAATTGCGGAGTTATAGAATAAAAATTATCGTCGAATATTACCATTTCGCAGTTAGCTTTGTATATATTATTGAACGGATTATACCTTCGGGTTTCTGATCGTAAATTATAAGAAAAATTATAGCTTAATACTTATTACCGTAGCATGTTTATGTCAGTGCAGTTATAGTGCAAGAATTATCGTAGGATGTTACCATTTCACAGTTAGATTTTCGATATTAATAAACGCATTAGACCATTGGTTTCTGGTTGTAAATTATAAGAGAGATTAACCTTTTTACTTATTATCGTAGAATGTTTATAATTGCGGAGTTATAGAAAAAACATTATCGTCGAATATTACCATTTCGCAGTTAGATTTTGGATATTAATAAACGCATTAGACCATTGGTTTCTGGTTGTAAATTATAAGAGAGAATTAACCTTTTTACTTATTATCGTAGAATGTTTATAATTGCGGAGTTATAGAATAAAAATTATCGTCGAATATTACCATTTCGCAGTTATATTTTGGATATTAATAAACGCATTAGACCATTGGTTTCTGGTTGTAAATTATAAGAGAGAATTAACCTTTTTACTTATTATCGTAGAATGTTTATAATTGCGGAGTTATAGAATAAAAATTATCGTCGAATATTACCATTTCGCAGTTAGATTTTCGATATTAATAAACGCATTAGACCATTGGTTTCTGGTTGTAAATTATAAGAGAGAATTAACCTTTTTACTTATTATCGTAGAATGTTTATAATTGTGGAGTTATAGAATAAAAATTATCGTCGAATATTACCATTTCGCAGTTAGATTTGTATATATTATTGAACGGATTATACCTTCGGGTTTCTGATCGTAAATTATAAGAAAAATTATAGCTTAATACTTATTACCGTAGCATGTTTATGTCAGCGCAGTTATAGTGCAAGAATTATCGTAGGATGTTACCATTTCGCAGTCAGATTTTGGATATTAATAAACGCATTAGACCATTGGTTTCTGGTTGTAAATTATAAGAGAGAATTAACCTTTTTACTTATTATCGTAGAATGTTTATAATTGCGGAGTTATAGAATAAAAATTATCGTCGAATATTACCATTTCGCAGTTAGATTTGTATATATTATTGAACGGATTATACCTTCGGGTTTCTGATCGTAAATTATAAGAAAAATTATAGCTTAATACTTATTACCGTAGCATGTTTATGTCAGCGCAGTTATAGTGCAAGAATTATCGTAGGATGTTACGATTTCGCAGTCAGATTTTCGATATTAATAAACGCATTAGACCATTGGTTTCTGGTTGTAAATTATAAGAGAGAATTAACCTTTTTACTTATTATCGTAGAATGTTTATAATTGTGGAGTTATAGAATAAAAATTATCGTCGAATATTACCATTTCGCAGTTAGATTTTGGATATTAATAAACGCATTAGACCATTGGTTTCTGGTTGTAAATTATAAGAGAGAATTAACCTTTTTCTTATTATCGTAGAATGTTTATAATTGCGGAATTGCGGAGTTATAGAATAAAAATGATCGTCGAATATTACCATTTCGCAGTTAGATTTTGGATATTAATAAACGCATTAGACCATTGGTTTCTGGTTGTTAATTATAATAAAAAATTAACCTTTTTACTTATTATCGTAGAATGTTTATAATTGCGGAGTTATAGAATAAAAATTATCGTCGAATATTACCATTTCGCAGTTAGATTTTGGATATTAATAAACGCATTAGACCATTGGTTTCTGGTTGTAAATTATAATAGAAAATTAACCTTTTTACTTATTATCGTAGAATGTTTATAATTGCGGAGTTATAGAATAAAAATTATCGTCGAATATTACCATTTCGCAGTTAGATTTTGGATATTAATAAACGCATTAGACCATTGGTTTCTGGTTGTAAATTATAAGAGAGAATTAACTTTTTTACTTATTATCGTAGAATGTTTATAATTGCGGAGTTATAGAATAAAAATTATCGTCGAATATTACCATTTCGCAGTTAGATTTTGGATATTAATAAACGCATTAGACCATTGGTTTCTGGTTGTAAATTATAAGAGAAATTAACCTTTTTACTTATTATCGTAGAATGTTTATAATTGCGGAGTTATAGAATAAAAATTATCGCCGAATATTACAATTTCTCAGTTAGATTTTGGATATTAATAAACGCATTAGACCATTGGTTTCTGGTTGTAAATTATAATAGAAAATTAACCTTTTTACTTATTATCGTAGAATGTTTATAATTGCGGAGTTATAGAATAAAAATTATCGTCGAATATTACCATTTCGCAGTTAGATTTTGGATATTAATAAACGCATTAGACCATTGGTTTCTGGTTGTAAATTATAAGAGAGAATTAACCTTTTTCTTATTATCGTAGAATGTTTATAATTGCGGAATTGCGGAGTTATAAAATAAAAATTATCGTCGAATATTACCATTTCGCAGTTAGATTTGTATATATTATTGAACGGATTATACCTTCGGGTTTCTGATCGTAAATTATAAGAAAAATTATAGCTTAATACTTACTACCGTAGCATATTTATGTCAGCGCAGTTATAGTGCAAGAATTATCGTAGGATGTTACTATTTCGCAGTTAGATTTTGGATATTAATAAACGCATTAGACCATTGGTTTCTGGTTGTAAATTATAAGAGAGAATTAACCTTTTTACTTATTATCGTAGAATGTTTATAATTGCGGAGTTATAGAATAAAAATTATCGTCGAATATTACCATTTCGCAGTTATATTTTGGATATTAATAAACGCATTAGACCATTGGTTTCTGGTTGTAAATTATAAGAGAGAATTAACCTTTTTACTTATTATCGTAGAATGTTTATAATTGCGGAGTTATAGAATAAAAATTATCGTCGAATATTACCATTTCGCAGTTAGATTTTCGATATTAATAAACGCATTAGACCATTGGTTTCTGGTTGTAAATTATAAGAGAGAATTAACCTTTTTACTTATTATCGTAGAATGTTTATAATTGCGGAATTATAGAATAAAAATTATCGTCGAATATTACCATTTCGCAGTTAGATTTGTATATATTATTGAACGGATTATACCTTCGGGTTTCTGATCGTAAATTATAAGAAAAATTATAGCTTAATACTTATTACCGTAGCATGTTTATGTCAGCGCAGTTATAGTGCAAGAATTATCGTAGGATGTTACCATTTCGCAGTTAGATTTTGGATATTAATAAACGCATTAGACCATTGGTTTCTGGTTGTAAATTATAAGAGAGAATTAACCTTTTTACTTATTATCGTAGAATGTTTATAATTGCGGAGTTATAGAATAAAAATTATCGTCGAATATTACCATTTCGCAGTTAGATTTTCGATATTAATAAACGCATTAGACCATTGGTTTCTGGTTGTAAATTATAAGAGAGAATTAACCTTTTTACTTATTATCGTAGAATGTTTATAATTGCGGAATTATAGAATAAAAATTATCGTCGAATATTACCATTTCGCAGTTAGATTTTGGATATTAATAAACGCATTAGACCATTGGTTTCTGGTTGTAAATTATAAGAGAGAATTAACCTTTTTACTTATTATCGTAGAATGTTTATAATTGCGGAGTTATAGAATAAAAATTATCGTCGAATATTACCATTTCGCAGTTAGATTTGTATATATTATTGAACGGATTATACCTTCGGGTTTCTGATCGTAAATTATAAGAAAAATTAGAGCTTAATACTTATTACCGTAGCATGTTTATGTCAGCGCAGTTATAGTGCAAGAATTATCGTAGGATGTTACCATTTCGCAGTTAGATTTTCGATATTAATAAATGCATTAGACCATTGGTTTCTGGTTGTAAATTATAAGAGAGAATTAACCTTTTTACTTATTATCGTAGAATGTTTATAATTGCGGAGTTATAGAATAAAAATTATCGTCGAATATTACCATTTCGCAGTTAGATTTTGGATATTAATAAACGCATTAGACCATTGGTTTCTGGTTGTAAATTATAAGAGAGATTAACCTTTTTACTTATTATCGTAGAATGTTTATAATTGCGGAGTTATAGAATAAAAATTATCGTCGAATATTACCATTTCGCAGTTAGATTTTGGATATTAATAAACGCATTAGACCATTGGTTTCTGGTTGTAAATTATAAGAGAGAATTAACCTTTTTACTTATTATCGTAGAATGTTTATAATTGCGGAGTTATAGAATAAAAATTATCGTCGAATATTACCATTTCGCAGTTAGATTTGTATATATTATTGAACGGATTATACCTTCGGGTTTCTGATCATAAATTATAAGAAAAATTATAGCTTAATACTTATTACCGTAGCATGTTTATGTCAGCGCAGTTATAGTGCAAGAATTATCGTAGGATGTTACCATTTCACAGTTAGATTTTCGATATTAATAAACGCATTAGACCATTGGTTTCTGGTTGTAAATTATAAGAGAGATTAACCTTTTTACTTATTATCGTAGAATGTTTATAATTGCGGAGTTATAGAATAAAAATTATCGTCGAATATTACCATTTCGCAGTTAGATTTTGGATATTAATAAACGCATTAGACCATTGGTTTCTGGTTGTAAATTATAAGAGAGAATTAACCTTTTTACTTATTATCGTAGAATGTTTATAATTGCGGAGTTATAGAATAAAAATTATCGTCGAATATTACCATTTCGCAGTTAGATTTGTATATATTATTGAACGGATTATACCTTCGGGTTTCTGATCATAAATTATAAGAAAAATTATAGCTTAATACTTATTACCGTAGCATGTTTATGTCAGCGCAGTTATAGTGCAAGAATTATCGTAGGATGTTACCATTTCACAGTTAGATTTGTATATATTATTGAACGTATTATACCTTCGGGTTTCTGATCGTAAATTATAAGAAAAATTATAGCTTAATACTTATTACCGTAGCATGTTTATGTCAGCGCAGTTACAGTGCAAGAATTATCGTCGAATATTACCATTTCGCAGTTAGATTTTGGATATTAATAAACGCATTAGACCATTGGTTTCTGGTTGTAAATTATAAGAGAGAATTAACCTTTTTACTTATTATCGTAGAATGTTTATAATTGCGGAGTTATAGAATAAAAATTATCGTCGAATATTACCATTTCGCAGTTAGATTTGTATATATTATTGAACGGATTATACCTTCGGGTTTCTGATCATAAATTATAAGAAAAATTATAGCTTAATACTTATTACCGTAGCATGTTTATGTCAGCGCAGTTATAGTGCAAGAATTATCGTAGGATGTTACCATTTCACAGTTAGATTTTCGATATTAATAAACGCATTAGACCATTGGTTTCTGGTTGTAAATTATAAGAGAGATTAACCTTTTTACTTATTATCGTAGAATGTTTATAATTGCGGAGTTATAGAAAAAACATTATCGTCGAATATTACCATTTCGCAGTTAGATTTGTATATATTATTGAACGTATTATACCTTCGGGTTTCTGATCGTAAATTATAAGAAAAATTATAGCTTAATACTTATTACCGTAGCATGTTTATGTCAGCGCAGTTACAGTGCAAGAATTATCGTCGAATATTACCATTTCGCAGTTAGATTTTGGATATTAATAAACGCATTAGACCATTGGTTTCTGGTTGTAAATTATAAGAGAGAATTAACCTTTTTACTTATTATCGTAGAATGTTTATAATTGCGGAGTTATAGAATAAAAATTATTGTCGAATATTACCATTTCGCAGTTAGATTTGTATATATTATTGAACGGATTATACCTTCGGGTTTCTGATCGTAAATTATAAGAAAAATTATAGCTTAATACTTATTACCGTAGCATGTTTATGTCAGCGCAGTTATAGTGCAAGAATTATCGTAGGATGTTACCATTTCGCAGTTAGATTTTCGATATTAATAAACGCATTAGACCATTGGTTTCTGGTTGTAAATTATAAGAGAGAATTAACCTTTTTACTTATTATCGTAGAATGTTTATAATTGTGGAGTTATAGAATAAAAATTATCGTCGAATATTACCATTTCGCAGTTAGATTTTGGATATTAATAAACGCATTAGACCATTGGTTTCTGGTTGTAAATTATAAGAGAGAATTAACCTTTTTCTTATTATCGTAGAATGTTTATAATTGCGGAATTGCGGAGTTATAGAATAAAAATGATCGTCGAATATTACCATTTCGCAGTTAGATTTTGGATATTAATAAACGCATTAGACCATTGGTTTCTGGTTGTTAATTATAATAAAAAATTAACCTTTTTACTTATTATCGTAGAATGTTTATAATTGCGGAGTTATAGAATAAAAATTATCGTCGAATATTACCATTTCGCAGTTAGATTTTGGATATTAATAAACGCATTATACCATTGGTTTCTGGTTGTAAATTATAAGAGAGAATTAACCTTTTTACTTATTATCGTAGAATGTTTATAATTGCGGAGTTATAGAATAAAAATTATCGTCGAATATTACCATTTCGCAGTTAGATTTTCGATATTAATAAACGCATTAGACCATTGGTTTCTGGTTGTAAATTATAAGAGAGAATTAACCTTTTTACTTATTATCGTAGAATGTTTATAATTGCGGAATTATAGAATAAAAATTATCGTCGAATATTACCATTTCGCAGTTAGATTTGTATATATTATTGAACGGATTATACCTTCGGGTTTCTGATCGTAAATTATAAGAAAAATTATAGCTTAATACTTATTACCGTAGCATGTTTATGTCAGCGCAGTTATAGTGCAAGAATTATCGTAGGATGTTACCATTTCGCAGTTAGATTTTGGATATTAATAAACGCATTAGACCATTGGTTTCTGGTTGTAAATTATAAGAGAGAATTAACCTTTTTACTTATTATCGTAGAATGTTTATAATTGCGGAGTTATAGAATAAAAATTATCGTCGAATATTACCATTTCGCAGTTAGATTTTCGATATTAATAAACGCATTAGACCATTGGTTTCTGGTTGTAAATTATAAGAGAGAATTAACCTTTTTACTTATTATCGTAGAATGTTTATAATTGCGGAGTTATAGAATAAAAATTATCGTCGAATATTACCATTTCGCAGTTAGATTTTGGATATTAATAAACGCATTAGACCATTGGTTTCTGGTTGTAAATTATAAGAGAGAATTAACCTTTTTACTTATTATCGTAGAATGTTTATAATTGCGGAGTTATAGAATAAAAATTATCGTCGAATATTACCATTTCGCAGTTAGATTTGTATATATTATTGAACGGATTATACCTTCGGGTTTCTGATCGTAAATTATAAGAAAAATTAGAGCTTAATACTTATTACCGTAGCATGTTTATGTCAGCGCAGTTATAGTGCAAGAATTATCGAAGGATGTTACCATTTCGCAGTTAGATTTTCGATATTAATAAACGCATTAGACCATTGGTTTCTGGTTGTAAATTATAAGAGAGAATTAACCTATTTACTTATTATCGTAGAATGTTTATAATTGTGGAGTTATAGAATAAAAATTATCGTCGAATATTACCATTTCGCAGTTAGATTTTGGATATTAATAAACGCATTAGACCATTGGTTTCTGGTTGTAAATTATAAGAGAGATTAACCTTTTTACTTATTATCGTAGAATGTTTATAATTGCGGAGTTATAGAATAAAAATTATCGTCGAATATTACCATTTCGCAGTTAGATTTTGGATATTAATAAACGCATTAGACCATTGGTTTCTGGTTGTAAATTATAAGAGAGAATTAACCTTTTTACTTATTATCGTAGAATGTTTATAATTGCGGAGTTATAGAATAAAAATTATCGTCGAATATTACCATTTCGCAGTTAGATTTGTATATATTATTGAACGGATTATACCTTCGGGTTTCTGATCATAAATTATAAGAAAAATTATAGCTTAATACTTATTACCGTAGCATGTTTATGTCAGCGCAGTTATAGTGCAAGAATTATCGTAGGATGTTACCATTTCACAGTTAGATTTTCGATATTAATAAACGCATTAGACCATTGGTTTCTGGTTGTAAATTATAAGAGAGATTAACCTTTTTACTTATTATCGTAGAATGTTTATAATTGCGGAGTTATAGAATAAAAATTATCGTCGAATATTACCATTTCGCAGTTAGATTTTGGATATTAATAAACGCATTAGACCATTGGTTTCTGGTTGTAAATTATAAGAGAGAATTAACCTTTTTACTTATTATCGTAGAATGTTTATAATTGCGGAGTTATAGAATAAAAATTATCGTCGAATATTACCATTTCGCAGTTAGATTTGTATATATTATTGAACGGATTATACCTTCGGGTTTCTGATCATAAATTATAAGAAAAATTATAGCTTAATACTTATTACCGTAGCATGTTTATGTCAGCGCAGTTATAGTGCAAGAATTATCGTAGGATGTTACCATTTCACAGTTAGATTTTCGATATTAATAAACGCATTAGACCATTGGTTTCTGGTTGTAAATTATAAGAGAGATTAACCTTTTTACTTATTATCGTAGAATGTTTATAATTGCGGAGTTATAGAAAAAACATTATCGTCGAATATTACCATTTCGCAGTTAGATTTGTATATATTATTGAACGTATTATACCTTCGGGTTTCTGATCGTAAATTATAAGAAAAATTATAGCTTAATACTTATTACCGTAGCATGTTTATGTCAGCGCAGTTACAGTGCAAGAATTATCGTCGAATATTACCATTTCGCAGTTAGATTTTGGATATTAATAAACGCATTAGACCATTGGTTTCTGGTTGTAAATTATAAGAGAGAATTAACCTTTTTACTTATTATCGTAGAATGTTTATAATTGCGGAGTTATAGAATAAAAATTATTGTCGAATATTACCATTTCGCAGTTAGATTTGTATATATTATTGAACGGATTATACCTTCGGGTTTCTGATCGTAAATTATAAGAAAAATTATAGCTTAATACTTATTACCGTAGCATGTTTATGTCAGCGCAGTTATAGTGCAAGAATTATCGTAGGATGTTACCATTTCGCAGTTAGATTTTCGATATTAATAAACGCATTAGACCATTGGTTTCTGGTTGTAAATTATAAGAGAGAATTAACCTTTTTACTTATTATCGTAGAATGTTTATAATTGTGGAGTTATAGAATAAAAATTATCGTCGAATATTACCATTTCGCAGTTAGATTTTGGATATTAATAAACGCATTAGACCATTGGTTTCTGGTTGTAAATTATAAGAGAGAATTAACCTTTTTCTTATTATCGTAGAATGTTTATAATTGCGGAATTGCGGAGTTATAGAATAAAAATGATCGTCGAATATTACCATTTCGCAGTTAGATTTTGGATATTAATAAACGCATTAGACCATTGGTTTCTGGTTGTTAATTATAATAAAAAATTAACCTTTTTACTTATTATCGTAGAATGTTTATAATTGCGGAGTTATAGAATAAAAATTATCGTCGAATATTACCATTTCGCAGTTAGATTTTGGATATTAATAAACGCATTAGACCATTGGTTTCTGGTTGTAAATTATAAGAGAGAATTAACCTTTTTACTTATTATCGTAGAATGTTTATAATTGCGGAGTTATAGAATAAAAATTATCGTCGAATATTACCATTTCGCAGTTAGATTTCGGATATTAATAAACGCATTAGACCATTGGTTTCTGGTTGTAAATTATAAGAGAGATTAACCTTTTTACTTATTATCGTAGAATGTTTATAATTGCGGAGTTATAGAATAAAAATTATCGTCGAATATTACCATTTCGCAGTTAGATTTTGGATATTAATAAACGCATTAGACCATTGGTTTCTGGTTGTAAATTATAATAGAAAATTAACCTTTTTACTTATTATCGTAGAATGTTTATAATTGCGGAGTTATAGAATAAAAATTATCGTCGAATATTACCATTTCGCAGTTAGATTTTCGATATTAATAAACGCATTAGACCATTGGTTTCTGGTTGTAAATTATAAGAGAGAATTAACCTTTTTACTTATTATCGTAGAATGTTTATAATTGCGGAGTTATAGAATAAAAATTATCGTCGAATATTACCATTTCGCAGTTAGATTTTCGATATTAATAAACGCATTAGACCATTGGTTTCTGGTTGTAAATTATAAGAGAGATTAACCTTTTTACTTATTATCGTAGAATGTTTATAATTGCGGAGTTATAGAATAAAAATTATCGCCGAATATTACCATTTCTCAGTTAGATTTTGGATATTAATAAACGCATTAGACCATTGGTTTCTGGTTGTAAATTATAATAGAAAATTAACCTTTTTACTTATTATCGCAGAATGTTTATAATTGCGGAGTTATAGAATAAAAATTATCGTCGAATATTACCATTTCGCAGTTAGATTTCGGATATTAATAAACGCATTAGACCATTGGTTTCTGGTTGTAAATTATAAGAGAGATTAACCTTTTTACTTATTATCGTAGAATGTTTATAATTGCGGAGTTATAGAATAAAAATTATCGTCGAATATTACCATTTCGCAGTTAGATTTTCGATATTAATAAACGCATTAGACCATTGGTTTCTGGTTGTAAATTATAAGAGAGAATTAACCTTTTTACTTATTATCGTAGAATGTTTATAATTGCGGAGTTATAAAATAAAAATTATAGTCGAATATTACCATTTCGCAGTTAGATTTTGGATATTAATAAACGCATTAGACCATTGGTTTCTGGTTGTAAATTATAAGAGAGAATTAACCTTTTTACTTATTATCGTAGAATGTTTATAATTGCGGAGTTATAGAATAAAAATTATCGTCGAATATTACCATTTCGCAGTTAGATTTGTATATATTATTGAACGGATTATACCTTCGGGTTTCTGGTCGTAAATTATAAGAAAAATTATAGCTTAATACTTATTACCGTAGCATGTTTTTAGACCATTGGTTTCTGGTTGTAAATTATAAGAGAGAATTAACCTTTTTACTTATTATCGTAGAATGTTTATAATTGCGGAGTTATAGAATAAATATTATCGCCGAATATTACCATTTCGCAGTTAGATTTTGGATATTAATAAACGCATTAGACCATTGGTTTCTGGTTGTAAATTATAAGAGGGAATTAACATTTTTACTTATTATCGTAGAATGTTTATAATTGCGGAGTTATAGAATAAAAATTATCGCCGAATATTACCATTTCGCAGTTAGATTTTGGATATTAATAAACGCATTAGACCATTGGTTTCTGGTTGTAAATTATAAGAGAGAATTAACCTTTTTACTTATTATCGTAGAATGTTTATAATTGTGGAGTTATGGAATAAAAATTATCATCGAATATTACCATTTCGCAGTTAGGTTTTGGATATTAATAAACGAATTAGACCATTGGTTTCTGGTTGTAAATTATAAGAGAGAATTAACCTTTTTACTTATTATCGTAGAATGTTTATAATTGCGGAGTTATAGAATAAAAATTATCGCCGAATATTACCATTTCGCAGTTAGATTTTGGATATTAATAAACGCATTAGACCATTGGTTTCTGGTTGTAAATTATAATAGAAAATTAACGTTTTTACTTATTATCGTAGAATGTTTATAATTGCGGAGTTATAGAATAAAAATTATCGTCGAATATTACCATTTCGCAGTTAGATTTTGGATATTAATAAACGCATTAGACCATTGGTTTCTGGTTGTAAATTATAATAGAAAATTAACCTTTTTACTTATTATCGTAGAATGTTTATAATTGCGGAGTTATAGAATAAAAATTATCGTCGAATATTACCATTTCGCAGTTAGATTTTGGATATTAATAAACTCATTAGACCATTGGTTTCTGGTTGTAAATTATAAGAGAGAATTAACCTTTTTACTTATTATCGTAGAATGTTTATAATTGCGGAGTTATAAAATAAAAATTATCGTCGAATATTACCATTTCGCAGTTAGATTTTGGATATTAATAAACGCATTAGACCATTGGTTTCTGGTTGTAAATTATAAGAGAGAATTAACCTTTTTACTTATTATCGTAGAATGTTTATAATTGCGGAGTTATAGAATAAAAATTATCGTCGAATATTACCATTTCGCAGTTAGCTTTGTATATATTATTGAACGGATTATACCTTCGGGTTTCTGATCGTAAATTATAAGAAAAATTATAGCTTAATACTTATTACCGTAGCATGTTTATGTCAGTGCAGTTATAGTGCAAGAATTATCGTAGGATGTTACCATTTCACAGTTAGATTTTCGATATTAATAAACGCATTAGACCATTGGTTTCTGGTTGTAAATTATAAGAGAGATTAACCTTTTTACTTATTATCGTAGAATGTTTATAATTGCGGAGTTATAGAAAAAACATTATCGTCGAATATTACCATTTCGCAGTTAGATTTTGGATATTAATAAACGCATTAGACCATTGGTTTCTGGTTGTAAATTATAAGAGAGAATTAACCTTTTTACTTATTATCGTAGAATGTTTATAATTGCGGAGTTATAGAATAAAAATTATCGTCGAATATTACCATTTCGCAGTTATATTTTGGATATTAATAAACGCATTAGACCATTGGTTTCTGGTTGTAAATTATAAGAGAGAATTAACCTTTTTACTTATTATCGTAGAATGTTTATAATTGCGGAGTTATAGAATAAAAATTATCGTCGAATATTACCATTTCGCAGTTAGATTTTCGATATTAATAAACGCATTAGACCATTGGTTTCTGGTTGTAAATTATAAGAGAGAATTAACCTTTTTACTTATTATCGTAGAATGTTTATAATTGTGGAGTTATAGAATAAAAATTATCGTCGAATATTACCATTTCGCAGTTAGATTTGTATATATTATTGAACGGATTATACCTTCGGGTTTCTGATCGTAAATTATAAGAAAAATTATAGCTTAATACTTATTACCGTAGCATGTTTATGTCAGCGCAGTTATAGTGCAAGAATTATCGTAGGATGTTACCATTTCGCAGTCAGATTTTGGATATTAATAAACGCATTAGACCATTGGTTTCTGGTTGTAAATTATAAGAGAGAATTAACCTTTTTACTTATTATCGTAGAATGTTTATAATTGCGGAGTTATAGAATAAAAATTATCGTCGAATATTACCATTTCGCAGTTAGATTTGTATATATTATTGAACGGATTATACCTTCGGGTTTCTGATCGTAAATTATAAGAAAAATTATAGCTTAATACTTATTACCGTAGCATGTTTATGTCAGCGCAGTTATAGTGCAAGAATTATCGTAGGATGTTACGATTTCGCAGTCAGATTTTCGATATTAATAAACGCATTAGACCATTGGTTTCTGGTTGTAAATTATAAGAGAGAATTAACCTTTTTACTTATTATCGTAGAATGTTTATAATTGTGGAGTTATAGAATAAAAATTATCGTCGAATATTACCATTTCGCAGTTAGATTTTGGATATTAATAAACGCATTAGACCATTGGTTTCTGGTTGTAAATTATAAGAGAGAATTAACCTTTTTCTTATTATCGTAGAATGTTTATAATTGCGGAATTGCGGAGTTATAGAATAAAAATGATCGTCGAATATTACCATTTCGCAGTTAGATTTTGGATATTAATAAACGCATTAGACCATTGGTTTCTGGTTGTTAATTATAATAAAAAATTAACCTTTTTACTTATTATCGTAGAATGTTTATAATTGCGGAGTTATAGAATAAAAATTATCGTCGAATATTACCATTTCGCAGTTAGATTTTGGATATTAATAAACGCATTAGACCATTGGTTTCTGGTTGTAAATTATAATAGAAAATTAACCTTTTTACTTATTATCGTAGAATGTTTATAATTGCGGAGTTATAGAATAAAAATTATCGTCGAATATTACCATTTCGCAGTTAGATTTTGGATATTAATAAACGCATTAGACCATTGGTTTCTGGTTGTAAATTATAAGAGAGAATTAACTTTTTTACTTATTATCGTAGAATGTTTATAATTGCGGAGTTATAGAATAAAAATTATCGTCGAATATTACCATTTCGCAGTTAGATTTTGGATATTAATAAACGCATTAGACCATTGGTTTCTGGTTGTAAATTATAAGAGAAATTAACCTTTTTACTTATTATCGTAGAATGTTTATAATTGCGGAGTTATAGAATAAAAATTATCGCCGAATATTACAATTTCTCAGTTAGATTTTGGATATTAATAAACGCATTAGACCATTGGTTTCTGGTTGTAAATTATAATAGAAAATTAACCTTTTTACTTATTATCGTAGAATGTTTATAATTGCGGAGTTATAGAATAAAAATTATCGTCGAATATTACCATTTCGCAGTTAGATTTTGGATATTAATAAACGCATTAGACCATTGGTTTCTGGTTGTAAATTATAAGAGAGAATTAACCTTTTTCTTATTATCGTAGAATGTTTATAATTGCGGAATTGCGGAGTTATAAAATAAAAATTATCGTCGAATATTACCATTTCGCAGTTAGATTTGTATATATTATTGAACGGATTATACCTTCGGGTTTCTGATCGTAAATTATAAGAAAAATTATAGCTTAATACTTACTACCGTAGCATATTTATGTCAGCGCAGTTATAGTGCAAGAATTATCGTAGGATGTTACTATTTCGCAGTTAGATTTTGGATATTAATAAACGCATTAGACCATTGGTTTCTGGTTGTAAATTATAAGAGAGAATTAACCTTTTTACTTATTATCGTAGAATGTTTATAATTGCGGAGTTATAGAATAAAAATTATCGTCGAATATTACCATTTCGCAGTTATATTTTGGATATTAATAAACGCATTAGACCATTGGTTTCTGGTTGTAAATTATAAGAGAGAATTAACCTTTTTACTTATTATCGTAGAATGTTTATAATTGCGGAGTTATAGAATAAAAATTATCGTCGAATATTACCATTTCGCAGTTAGATTTTCGATATTAATAAACGCATTAGACCATTGGTTTCTGGTTGTAAATTATAAGAGAGAATTAACCTTTTTACTTATTATCGTAGAATGTTTATAATTGCGGAATTATAGAATAAAAATTATCGTCGAATATTACCATTTCGCAGTTAGATTTGTATATATTATTGAACGGATTATACCTTCGGGTTTCTGATCGTAAATTATAAGAAAAATTATAGCTTAATACTTATTACCGTAGCATGTTTATGTCAGCGCAGTTATAGTGCAAGAATTATCGTAGGATGTTACCATTTCGCAGTTAGATTTTGGATATTAATAAACGCATTAGACCATTGGTTTCTGGTTGTAAATTATAAGAGAGAATTAACCTTTTTACTTATTATCGTAGAATGTTTATAATTGCGGAGTTATAGAATAAAAATTATCGTCGAATATTACCATTTCGCAGTTAGATTTTCGATATTAATAAACGCATTAGACCATTGGTTTCTGGTTGTAAATTATAAGAGAGAATTAACCTTTTTACTTATTATCGTAGAATGTTTATAATTGCGGAGTTATAGAATAAAAATTATCGTCGAATATTACCATTTCGCAGTTAGATTTTGGATATTAATAAACGCATTAGACCATTGGTTTCTGGTTGTAAATTATAAGAGAGAATTAACCTTTTTACTTATTATCGTAGAATGTTTATAATTGCGGAGTTATAGAATAAAAATTATCGTCGAATATTACCATTTCGCAGTTAGATTTGTATATATTATTGAACGGATTATACCTTCGGGTTTCTGATCGTAAATTATAAGAAAAATTAGAGCTTAATACTTATTACCGTAGCATGTTTATGTCAGCGCAGTTATAGTGCAAGAATTATCGTAGGATGTTACCATTTCGCAGTTAGATTTTCGATATTAATAAATGCATTAGACCATTGGTTTCTGGTTGTAAATTATAAGAGAGAATTAACCTTTTTACTTATTATCGTAGAATGTTTATAATTGCGGAGTTATAGAATAAAAATTATCGTCGAATATTACCATTTCGCAGTTAGATTTTGGATATTAATAAACGCATTAGACCATTGGTTTCTGGTTGTAAATTATAAGAGAGATTAACCTTTTTACTTATTATCGTAGAATGTTTATAATTGCGGAGTTATAGAATAAAAATTATCGTCGAATATTACCATTTCGCAGTTAGATTTTGGATATTAATAAACGCATTAGACCATTGGTTTCTGGTTGTAAATTATAAGAGAGAATTAACCTTTTTACTTATTATCGTAGAATGTTTATAATTGCGGAGTTATAGAATAAAAATTATCGTCGAATATTACCATTTCGCAGTTAGATTTGTATATATTATTGAACGGATTATACCTTCGGGTTTCTGATCATAAATTATAAGAAAAATTATAGCTTAATACTTATTACCGTAGCATGTTTATGTCAGCGCAGTTATAGTGCAAGAATTATCGTAGGATGTTACCATTTCACAGTTAGATTTTCGATATTAATAAACGCATTAGACCATTGGTTTCTGGTTGTAAATTATAAGAGAGATTAACCTTTTTACTTATTATCGTAGAATGTTTATAATTGCGGAGTTATAGAATAAAAATTATCGTCGAATATTACCATTTCGCAGTTAGATTTTGGATATTAATAAACGCATTAGACCATTGGTTTCTGGTTGTAAATTATAAGAGAGAATTAACCTTTTTACTTATTATCGTAGAATGTTTATAATTGCGGAGTTATAGAATAAAAATTATCGTCGAATATTACCATTTCGCAGTTAGATTTGTATATATTATTGAACGGATTATACCTTCGGGTTTCTGATCATAAATTATAAGAAAAATTAAAGCTTAATACTTATTACTGTAGCATGTTTATGTCAGCGCAGTTATAGTGCAAGAATTATCGTAGGATGTTACCATTTCACAGTTAGATTTGTATATATTATTGAACGTATTATACCTTCGGGTTTCTGATCGTAAATTATAAGAAAAATTATAGCTTAATACTTATTACCGTAGCATGTTTATGTCAGCGCAGTTACAGTGCAAGAATTATCGTCGAATATTACCATTTCGCAGTTAGATTTTGGATATTAATAAACGCATTAGACCATTGGTTTCTGGTTGTAAATTATAAGAGAGAATTAACCTTTTTACTTATTATCGTAGAATGTTTATAATTGCGGAGTTATAGAATAAAAATTATCGTCGAATATTACCATTTCGCAGTTAGATTTGTATATATTATTGAACGGATTATACCTTCGGGTTTCTGATCATAAATTATAAGAAAAATTATAGCTTAATACTTATTACCGTAGCATGTTTATGTCAGCGCAGTTATAGTGCAAGAATTATCGTAGGATGTTACCATTTCACAGTTAGATTTTCGATATTAATAAACGCATTAGACCATTGGTTTCTGGTTGTAAATTATAAGAGAGATTAACCTTTTTACTTATTATCGTAGAATGTTTATAATTGCGGAGTTATAGAAAAAACATTATCGTCGAATATTACCATTTCGCAGTTAGATTTGTATATATTATTGAACGTATTATACCTTCGGGTTTCTGATCGTAAATTATAAGAAAAATTATAGCTTAATACTTATTACCGTAGCATGTTTATGTCAGCGCAGTTACAGTGCAAGAATTATCGTCGAATATTACCATTTCGCAGTTAGATTTTGGATATTAATAAACGCATTAGACCATTGGTTTCTGGTTGTAAATTATAAGAGAGAATTAACCTTTTTACTTATTATCGTAGAATGTTTATAATTGCGGAGTTATAGAATAAAAATTATTGTCGAATATTACCATTTCGCAGTTAGATTTGTATATATTATTGAACGGATTATACCTTCGGGTTTCTGATCGTAAATTATAAGAAAAATTATAGCTTAATACTTATTACCGTAGCATGTTTATGTCAGCGCAGTTATAGTGCAAGAATTATCGTAGGATGTTACCATTTCGCAGTTAGATTTTCGATATTAATAAACGCATTAGACCATTGGTTTCTGGTTGTAAATTATAAGAGAGAATTAACCTTTTTACTTATTATCGTAGAATGTTTATAATTGTGGAGTTATAGAATAAAAATTATCGTCGAATATTACCATTTCGCAGTTAGATTTTGGATATTAATAAACGCATTAGACCATTGGTTTCTGGTTGTAAATTATAAGAGAGAATTAACCTTTTTCTTATTATCGTAGAATGTTTATAATTGCGGAATTGCGGAGTTATAGAATAAAAATGATCGTCGAATATTACCATTTCGCAGTTAGATTTTGGATATTAATAAACGCATTAGACCATTGGTTTCTGGTTGTTAATTATAATAAAAAATTAACCTTTTTACTTATTATCGTAGAATGTTTATAATTGCGGAGTTATAGAATAAAAATTATCGTCGAATATTACCATTTCGCAGTTAGATTTTGGATATTAATAAACGCATTATACCATTGGTTTCTGGTTGTAAATTATAAGAGAGAATTAACCTTTTTACTTATTATCGTAGAATGTTTATAATTGCGGAGTTATAGAATAAAAATTATCGTCGAATATTACCATTTCGCAGTTAGATTTTCGATATTAATAAACGCATTAGACCATTGGTTTCTGGTTGTAAATTATAAGAGAGAATTAACCTTTTTACTTATTATCGTAGAATGTTTATAATTGCGGAATTATAGAATAAAAATTATCGTCGAATATTACCATTTCGCAGTTAGATTTGTATATATTATTGAACGGATTATACCTTCGGGTTTCTGATCGTAAATTATAAGAAAAATTATAGCTTAATACTTATTACCGTGGCATGTTTATGTCAGCGCAGTTATAGTGCAAGAATTATCGTAGGATGTTACCATTTCGCAGTTAGATTTTGGATATTAATAAACGCATTAGACCATTGGTTTCTGGTTGTAAATTATAAGAGAGAATTAACCTTTTTACTTATTATCGTAGAATGTTTATAATTGCGGAGTTATAGAATAAAAATTATCGTCGAATATTACCATTTCGCAGTTAGATTTTCGATATTAATAAACGCATTAGACCATTGGTTTCTGGTTGTAAATTATAAGAGAGAATTAACCTTTTTACTTATTATCGTAGAATGTTTATAATTGCGGAGTTATAGAATAAAAATTATCGTCGAATATTACCATTTCGCAGTTAGATTTTGGATATTAATAAACGCATTAGACCATTGGTTTCTGGTTGTAAATTATAAGAGAGAATTAACCTTTTTACTTATTATCGTAGAATGTTTATAATTGCGGAGTTATAGAATAAAAATTATCGTCGAATATTACCATTTCGCAGTTAGATTTGTATATATTATTGAACGGATTATACCTTCGGGTTTCTGATCGTAAATTATAAGAAAAATTAGAGCTTAATACTTATTACCGTAGCATGTTTATGTCAGCGCAGTTATAGTGCAAGAATTATCGAAGGATGTTACCATTTCGCAGTTAGATTTTCGATATTAATAAACGCATTAGACCATTGGTTTCTGGTTGTAAATTATAAGAGAGAATTAACCTATTTACTTATTATCGTAGAATGTTTATAATTGTGGAGTTATAGAATAAAAATTATCGTCGAATATTACCATTTCGCAGTTAGATTTTGGATATTAATAAACGCATTAGACCATTGGTTTCTGGTTGTAAATTATAAGAGAGATTAACCTTTTTACTTATTATCGTAGAATGTTTATAATTGCGGAGTTATAGAATAAAAATTATCGTCGAATATTACCATTTCGCAGTTAGATTTTGGATATTAATAAACGCATTAGACCATTGGTTTCTGGTTGTAAATTATAAGAGAGAATTAACCTTTTTACTTATTATCGTAGAATGTTTATAATTGCGGAGTTATAGAATAAAAATTATCGTCGAATATTACCATTTCGCAGTTAGATTTGTATATATTATTGAACGGATTATACCTTCGGGTTTCTGATCATAAATTATAAGAAAAATTATAGCTTAATACTTATTACCGTAGCATGTTTATGTCAGCGCAGTTATAGTGCAAGAATTATCGTAGGATGTTACCATTTCACAGTTAGATTTTCGATATTAATAAACGCATTAGACCATTGGTTTCTGGTTGTAAATTATAAGAGAGATTAACCTTTTTACTTATTATCGTAGAATGTTTATAATTGCGGAGTTATAGAATAAAAATTATCGTCGAATATTACCATTTCGCAGTTAGATTTTGGATATTAATAAACGCATTAGACCATTGGTTTCTGGTTGTAAATTATAAGAGAGAATTAACCTTTTTACTTATTATCGTAGAATGTTTATAATTGCGGAGTTATAGAATAAAAATTATCGTCGAATATTACCATTTCGCAGTTAGATTTGTATATATTATTGAACGGATTATACCTTCGGGTTTCTGATCATAAATTATAAGAAAAATTATAGCTTAATACTTATTACCGTAGCATGTTTATGTCAGCGCAGTTATAGTGCAAGAATTATCGTAGGATGTTACCATTTCACAGTTAGATTTTCGATATTAATAAACGCATTAGACCATTGGTTTCTGGT
This sequence comes from Thereva unica, assembly GCA_949987705.1. Lineage (NCBI taxonomy): Eukaryota > Metazoa > Arthropoda > Insecta > Diptera > Therevidae > Thereva > Thereva unica. The sequence continues at coordinate 127,709,858 of OX465283.1, read as the reverse complement.
TGTAAATTATAAGAGAGATTAACCTTTTTACTTATTATCGTAGAATGTTTATAATTGCGGAGTTATAGAAAAAACATTATCGTCGAATATTACCATTTCGCAGTTAGATTTGTATATATTATTGAACGTATTATACCTTCGGGTTTCTGATCGTAAATTATAAGAAAAATTATAGCTTAATACTTATTACCGTAGCATGTTTATGTCAGCGCAGTTACAGTGCAAGAATTATCGTCGAATATTACCATTTCGCAGTTAGATTTTGGATATTAATAAACGCATTAGACCATTGGTTTCTGGTTGTAAATTATAAGAGAGAATTAACCTTTTTACTTATTATCGTAGAATGTTTATAATTGCGGAGTTATAGAATAAAAATTATTGTCGAATATTACCATTTCGCAGTTAGATTTGTATATATTATTGAACGGATTATACCTTCGGGTTTCTGATCGTAAATTATAAGAAAAATTATAGCTTAATACTTATTACCGTAGCATGTTTATGTCAGCGCAGTTATAGTGCAAGAATTATCGTAGGATGTTACCATTTCGCAGTTAGATTTTCGATATTAATAAACGCATTAGACCATTGGTTTCTGGTTGTAAATTATAAGAGAGAATTAACCTTTTTACTTATTATCGTAGAATGTTTATAATTGTGGAGTTATAGAATAAAAATTATCGTCGAATATTACCATTTCGCAGTTAGATTTTGGATATTAATAAACGCATTAGACCATTGGTTTCTGGTTGTTAATTATAATAAAAAATTAACCTTTTTACTTATTATCGTAGAATGTTTATAATTGCGGAGTTATAGAATAAAAATTATCGTCGAATATTACCATTTCGCAGTTAGATTTTGGATATTAATAAACGCATTAGACCATTGGTTTCTGGTTGTAAATTATAAGAGAGAATTAACCTTTTTACTTATTATCGTAGAATGTTTATAATTGCGGAGTTATAGAATAAAAATTATCGTCGAATATTACCATTTCGCAGTTAGATTTCGGATATTAATAAACGCATTAGACCATTGGTTTCTGGTTGTAAATTATAAGAGAGATTAACCTTTTTACTTATTATCGTAGAATGTTTATAATTGCGGAGTTATAGAATAAAAATTATCGTCGAATATTACCATTTCGCAGTTAGATTTTGGATATTAATAAACGCATTAGACCATTGGTTTCTGGTTGTAAATTATAATAGAAAATTAACCTTTTTACTTATTATCGTAGAATGTTTATAATTGCGGAGTTATAGAATAAAAATTATCGTCGAATATTACCATTTCGCAGTTAGATTTTCGATATTAATAAACGCATTAGACCATTGGTTTCTGGTTGTAAATTATAAGAGAGAATTAACCTTTTTACTTATTATCGTAGAATGTTTATAATTGCGGAGTTATAGAATAAAAATTATCGTCGAATATTACCATTTCGCAGTTAGATTTTCGATATTAATAAACGCATTAGACCATTGGTTTCTGGTTGTAAATTATAAGAGAGATTAACCTTTTTACTTATTATCGTAGAATGTTTATAATTGCGGAGTTATAGAATAAAAATTATCGCCGAATATTACCATTTCTCAGTTAGATTTTGGATATTAATAAACGCATTAGACCATTGGTTTCTGGTTGTAAATTATAATAGAAAATTAACCTTTTTACTTATTATCGCAGAATGTTTATAATTGCGGAGTTATAGAATAAAAATTATCGTCGAATATTACCATTTCGCAGTTAGATTTTGGATATTAATAAACGCATTAGACCATTGGTTTCTGGTTGTAAATTATAAGAGAGAATTAACCTTTTTCTTATTATCGTAGAATGTTTATAATTGCGGAATTGCGGAGTTATAGAATAAAAATTATCGTCGAATATTACCATTTCGCAGTTAGATTTGTATATATTATTGAACGGATTATACCTTCGGGTTTCTGATCGTAAATTATAAGAAAAATTATAGCTTAATACTTACTACCGTAGCATATTTATGTCAGCGCAGTTATAGTGCAAGAATTATCGTAGGATGTTACTATTTCGCAGTTAGATTTTGGATATTAATAAACGCATTAGACCATTGGTTTCTGGTTGTAAATTATAAGAGAGAATTAACCTTTTTACTTATTATCGTAGAATGTTTATAATTGCGGAGTTATAGAATAAAAATTATCGTCGAATATTAACATTTCGCAGTTAGATTTTGGATATTAATAAACGCATTAGACCATTGGTTTCTGGTTGTAAATTATAAGAGAGATTAACCTTTTTACTTATTATCGTAGAATGTTTATAATTGCGGAGTTATAGAATAAAAATTATCGTCGAATATTACCATTTCGCAGTTAGATTTTCGATATTAATAAACGCATTAGACCATTGGTTTCTGGTTGTAAATTATAAGAGAGAATTAACCTTTTTACTTATTATCGTAGAATGTTTATAATTGCGGAGTTATAGAATAAAAATTATCGTCGAATATTACCATTTCGCAGTTAGATTTTGGATATTAATAAACGCATTAGACCATTGGTTTCTGGTTGTAAATTATAAGAGAGAATTAACCTTTTTACTTATTATCGTAGAATGTTTATAATTGCGGAGTTATAGAATAAAAATTATCGTCGAATATTACCATTTCGCAGTTAGATTTTCGATATTAATAAACGCATTAGACCATTGGTTTCTGGTTGTAAATTATAAGAGAGAATTAACCTTTTTACTTATTATCGTAGAATGTTTATAATTGCGGAATTATAGAATAAAAATTATCGTCGAATATTACCATTTCGCAGTTAGATTTGTATATATTATTGAACGGATTATACCTTCGGGTTTCTGATCGTAAATTATAAGAAAAATTATAGCTTAATACTTATTACCGTAGCATGTTTATGTCAGCGCAGTTATAGTGCAAGAATTATCGTAGGATGTTACCATTTCGCAGTTAGATTTTGGATATTAATAAACGCATTAGACCATTGGTTTCTGGTTGTAAATTATAAGAGAGAATAACCCTTTTTACTTATTATCGTAGAATGTTTATAATTGCGGAGTTATAGAATAAAAATTATCGTCGAATATTACCATTTCGCAGTTAGATTTTCGATATTAATAAACGCATTAGACCATTGGTTTCTGGTTGTAAATTATAAGAGAGAATTAACCTTTTTACTTACTATCGTAGAATGTTTATAATTGCTTAGTTATAGAATAAAAATTATCGTCGAATATTACCATTTCGCAGTTAGATTTTGGATATTAATAAACGCATTAGACCATTGGTTTCTGGTTGTAAATTATAAGAGAGAATTAACCTTTTTACTTATTATCGTAGAATGTTTATAATTGCGGAGTTATAGAATAAAAATTATCGTCGAATATTACCATTTCGCAGTTAGATTTGTATATATTATTGAACGGATTATACCTTCGGGTTTCTGATCGTAAATTATAAGAAAAATTATAGCTTAATACTTATTACCGTAGCATGTTTATGTCAGCGCAGTTATAGTGCAAGAATTATCGTAGGATGTTACCATTTCGCAGTTAGATTTTCGATATTAATAAACGCATTAGACCATTGGTTTCTGGTTGTAAATTATAAGAGAGAATTAACCTTTTTACTTATTATCGTAGAATGTTTATAATTGCGGAGTTATAGAATAAAAATTATCGTCGAATATTACCATTTCGCAGTTAGATTTTGGATATTAATAAACGCATTAGACCATTGGTTTCTGGTTGTAAATTATAAGAGAGATTAACCTTTTTACTTATTATCGTAGAATGTTTATAATTGCGGAGTTATAGAATAAAAATTATCGTCGAATATTACCATTTCGCAGTTAGATTTGTATATATTATTGAACGGATTATACCTTCGGGTTTCTGATCGTAAATTATAAGAAAAATTATAGCTTAATACTTATTACCGTAGCATGTTTATGTCAGCGCAGTTATAGTGCAAGAATTATCGTAGGATGTTACCATTTCGCAGTTAGATTTTCGATATTAATAAACGCATTAGACCATTGGTTTCTGGTTGTAAATTATAAGAGAATTAACCTTTTTACTTATTATCGTAGAATGTTTATAATTGCGGAGTTATAGAATAAAAATTATCGTCAAATATTACCATTTCGCAGTTAGATTTGTATATATTATTGAACGGGTTATACCTTCGGGTTTCTGATCGTAAATTATAAGAAAAATTATAGCTTAATACTTACTACCGTAGCATATTTATGTCAGCGCAGTTATAGTGCAAGAATTATCGTAGGATGTTACTATTTCGCAGTTAGATTTTGGATATTAATAAACGCATTAGACCATTGGTTTCTGGTTGTAAATTATAAGAGAGAATTAACCTTTTTACTTATTATCGTAGAATGTTTATAACTGCGGAGTTATAGAATAAAAATTATCGTCGAATATTACCATTTCGCAGTTAGATTTGTATATATTATTGAACGGGTTATACCTTCGGGTTTCTGATCGTAAATTATAAGAAAAATTATAGCTTAATACTTACTACCGTAGCATATTTATGTCAGCGCAGTTATAGTGCAAGAATTATCGTAGGATGTTACTATTTCGCAGTTAGATTTTGGATATTAATAAACGCATTAGACCATTGGTTGCTGGTTGTAAATTATAAGAGAGAATTAACCTTTTTACTTATTATCGTAGAATGTTTATAACTGCGGAGTTATAGAATAAAAATTATCGTCGAATATTACCATTTCGCAGTTAGATTTTCGATATTAATAAACGCATTAGACCATTATAAGAGAGAATTAACCTTTTTACTTATTATCGTAGAATGTTTATAATTGCGGAGTTATAGAATAAAAATTATCGTCCAATATTACCATTTCGCAGTTACATTTTCGATATTAATAAACGCATTAGACCATTGGTTTCTGGTTGTAAATTATAAGAGCGAATTAACCTTTTTACTTATTATCGTAGAATGTTTATAATTGCGGAGTTAAAGAATAAAAATTATCGTCGAATATTACCATTTCGCAGTTAGATTTTGGATATTAATAAACGCATTAGACCATTAGTTTCTGGTTGTAAATTATAAGAGAGAATTAACCTTTTTACTTATTATCGTAGAATGTTTATAATTGCGGAGTTATAGAATAAAAATTATCGTCGAATATTACCATTTCGCAGTTAGATTTTCGATATTAATAAACGCATTAGACCATTGGTTTCTGGTTGTAAATTATAAGAGAGAATTAACCTTTTTACTTATTATCGTAGAATGTTTATAATTGCGGAATTATAGAATAAAAATTATCGTCGAATATTACCATTTCGCAGTTAGATTTGTATATATTATTGAACGGATTATACCTTCGGGTTTCTGATCGTAAATTATAAGAAAAATTATAGCTTAATACTTATTACCGTAGCATGTTTATGTCAGCGCAGTTATAGTGCAAGAATTATCGTAGGATGTTACCATTTCGCAGTTAGATTTTGGATATTAATAAACGCATTAGACCATTGGTTTCTGGTTGTAAATTATAAGAGAGAATTAACCTTTTTACTTATTATCGTAGAATGTTTATAATTGCGGAGTTATAGAATAAAAATTATCGTCGAATATTACCATTTCGCAGTTAGATTTTCGATATTAATAAACGCATTAGACCATTGGTTTCTGGTTGTAAATTATAAGAGAGAATTAACCTTTTTACTTATTATCGTAGAATGTTTATAATTGCGGAGTTATAGAATAAAAATTATCGTCGAATATTACCATTTCGCAGTTAGATTTTGGATATTAATAAACGCATTAGACCATTGGTTTCTGGTTGTAAATTATAAGAGAGAATTAACCTTTTTACTTATTATCGTAGAATGTTTATAATTGCGGAGTTATAGAATAAAAATTATCGTCGAATATTACCATTTCGCAGTTAGATTTTCGATATTAATAAACGCATTAGACCATTGGTTTCTGGTTGTAAATTATAAGAGAGAATTAACCTTTTTACTTATTATCGTAGAATGTTTATAATTGCGGAGTTATAGAATAAAAATTATCGTCGAATATTACCATTTCGCAGTTAGATTTTCGATATTAATAAACGCATTAGACCATTGATTTCTGGTTGTAAATTATAAGAGAGAATTAACCTTTTTACTTATTATCGTAGAATGTTTATAATTGCGGAGTTATAGAATAAAAATTATCGTCGAATATTACCATTTCGCAGTTAGATTTTTGATTTTAATAAACGCATTAGACCATTGGTTTCTGGTTGTAAATTATAAGAGAGAATTAACCTTTTTACTTATTATCGTAGAATGTTTATAATTGCGGAGTTATAGAATAAAAATTATCGTCGAATATTACCATTTCGCAGTTAGATTTTGGATATTAATAAACGCATTAGACCATTGGTTTCTGGTTGTAAATTATAAGAGAGAATTAACCTTTTTACTTATTATCGTAGAATGTTTATAATTGCGGAGTTATAGAATAAAAATTATCGTCGAATATTACCATTTCGCAGTTAGATTTTGGATATTAATAAACGCATTAGACCATTGGTTTCTGGTTGTAAATTATAAGAGAGAATTAACCTTTTTACTTATTATCGTAGAATGTTTATAATTGCGGAGTTATAGAATAAAAATTATCGTCGAATATTACCATTTCGCAGTTAGATTTGTATATATTATTGAAAGGATTATACCTTCGGGTTTCTGATCGTAAATTATAAGAAAAATTATAGCCTAATACTTACTACCGTAGCATGTTTATGTCAGCGCAGTTATAGTGCAAGAATTATCGTAGGATGTTACCATTTCGCAGTTAGATTTTGGATATTAATAAACGCATTAGACCATTGGTTTCTGGTTCTAAATTATAAGAGAGAATTAACCTTTTTACTTATTATCGTAGAATGTTTATAATTGCGGAGTTATAGAATAAAAATTATCGTCGAATATTACCATTTCGCAGTTAGATTTTGGATATTAATAAACGCATTAGACCATTGGTTTCTGGTTGTTAATTATAAGAGAGAATTAACCTTTTTACTTATTATCGTAGAATGTTTATAATTGCGGAGTTATAGAATAAAAATTATCGTCGAATATTACCATTGCGCAGTTAGATTTGTATATATTATTGAACGGATTATACCTTCGGGTTTCTGATCGTAAATTATAAGAAAAATTATAGCTTAATACTTATTACCGTAGCATGTTTATGTCAGCGCAGTTATAGTGCAAGAATTATCGTAGGATGTTACCATTTCGCAGTTAGATTTTGGATATTAATAAACGCATTAGACCATTGGTTTCTGGTTGTAAATTATAAGAGAGAATTAACCTTTTTACTTATTATCGGAGAATGTTTATAATTGCGGAGTTATAGAATAAAAATTATCGTCGAATATTACCATTTCGCAGTTAGATTTTGGATATTAATAAACGCATTAGACCATTGGTTTCTGGTTGTAAATTATAAGAGAGAATTAACCTTTTTACTTATTATCGTAGAATGTTTATAATTGCGGAATTATAGAATAAAAATTATCGTCGAATATTACCATTTCGCAGTTAGATTTTCGATATTAATAAACGCATTAGACCATTGGTTTCTGGTTGTAAATTATAAGAGAGAATTAACCTTTTTACTTATTATCGTAGAATGTTTATAATTGCGGAGTTATAGAATAAAAATTATCGTCGAATATTACCATTTCGCAGTTAGATTTTCGATATTAATAAACGCATTAGACCATTGGTTTCTGGTTGTAAATTATAAGAGAGAATTAACCTTTTTACTTATTATCGTAGAATGTTTATAATTGCGGAGTTATAGAATAAAAATTATCGTCGAATATTACCATTTCGCAGTTAGATTTTCGATATTAATAAACGCATTAGACCATTGGTTTCTGGTTGTAAATTATAAGAGAGAATTAACCGTTTTACTTATTATCGTAGAATGTTTATAATTGCGGAGTTATAGAATAAAAATTATCGTCGAATATTACCATTTCGCAGTTAGATTTGTATATATTATTGAACGGATTATACCTTCGGGTTTCTGATCGTAAATTATAAGAAAAATTATAGCTTAATACTTATTACCGTAGCATGTTTATGTCAGCGCAGTTATAGTGCAAGAATTATCGTAGGATGTTACCATTTCGCAGTTAGATTATGGATATTAATAAACGCATTAGACCATTGGTTTCTGGTTGTAAATTATAAGAGAGAATTAACCTTTTTACTTATTATCGTAGAATGTTTATAATTGCGGAGTTATAGAATAAAAATTATCGTCGAATATTACCATTTCGCAGTTAGATTTTCGATATTAATAAACGCATTAGACCATTGGTTTCTGGTTGTAAATTATAAGAGAGAATTAACCTTTTTACTTATTATCGTAGAATGTTTATAATTGCGGAGTTATAGAATAAAAATTATCGTCGAATATTACCATTTCGCAGTTAGATTTTCGATATTAATAAACGCATTAGACCATTGGTTTCTGGTTGTAAATTATAAGAGAGAATTAACCTTTTTACTTATTATCGTATAATGTTTATAATTGCGGAGTTATAGAATAAAAATTATCGTCGAATATTACCATTTCGCAGTTAGATTTGTATATATTATTGAACGGATTATACCTTCGGGTTTCTGATCGTAAATTATAAGAAAAATTATAGCTTAATACTTATTACCGTAGCATGTTTATGTCAGCGCAGTTATAGTGCAAGAATTATCGTAGGATGTTACCATTTCGCAGTTAGATTATGGATATTAATAAACGCATTAGACCATTGGTTTCTGGTTGTAAATTATAAGAGAGAATTAACCTTTTTACTTATTATCGTAGAATGTTTATAATTGCGGAGTTATAGAATAAAAATTATCGTCGAATATTACCATTTCGCAGTTAGATTTTTGATTTTAATAAACGCATTAGACCATTGGTTTCTGGTTGTAAATTATAAGAGAGAATTAACCTTTTTACTTATTATCGTAGAATGTTTATAATTGCGGAGTTATAGAATAAAAATTATCGTCGAATATTACCATTTCGCAGTTAGATTTTCGATATTAATAAACGCATTAGACCATTGGTTTCTGGTTGTAAATTATAAGAGAGAATTAACCTTTTTACTTATTATCGTAGAATGTTTATAATTGCGGAGTTATAGAATAAAAATTATCGTCGAATATTACCATTTCGCAGTTAGATTTGTATATATTATTGAACGGATTATACCTTCGGGTTTCTGATCGTAAATTATAAGAAAAATTATAGCTTAATACTTATTACCGTAGCATGTTTATGTCAGCGCAGTTATAGTGCAAGAATTATCGTAGGATGTTACCATTTCGCAGTTAGATTTTGGATATTAATAAACGCATTAGACCATTGGTTTCTGGTTGTAAATTATAAGAGAGAATTAATCTTTTTACTTATTATCGTAGAATGTTTATAATTGCGGAGTTATAGAATAAAAATTATCGTCGAATATTACCATTTCGCAGTTAGATTTTTGATTTTAATAAACGCATTAGACCATTGGTTTCTGATTGTAAATTATAAGAGAGAATTAACCTTTTTACTTATTATCGTAGAATGTTTACAATTGCGGAGTTATAGAATAAAAATTATCGTCGAATATTACCATTTCGCAGTTAGATTTTCGATATTAATAAACGCATTAGACCATTGGTTTCTGGTTGTAAATTATAAGAGAGAATTAACCTTTTTGCTTATTATCGTAGAATGTTTATAATTGCGGAGTTATAGAATAAAAATTATCGTCGAATATTACCATTTCGCAGTTAGATTTTCGATATTAATAAACGCATTAGACCATTGGTTTCTGGTTGTAAATTATAAGAGAGAATTAACCTTTTTACTTATTATCGTAGAATGTTTATAATTGCGGAGTTATAGAATAAAAATTATCGTCGAATATTACCATTTCGCAGTTAGATTTGTATATATTATTGAACGGATTATACCTTCGGGTTTCTGATCGTAAATTATAAGAAAAATTATAGCTTAATACTTACTACCGTAGCATGTTTATGTCAGCGCAGTTATAGTGCAAGAATTATCGTAGGATGTTACCATTTCGCAGTTAGATTTTGGATATTAATAAACGCATTAGACCATTGGTTTCTGGTTGTAAATTATAAGAGAGAATTAACCTTTTTACTTATTATCGTAGAATGTTTATAATTGCGGAATTATAGAATAAAAATTATCGTCGAATATTACCATTTCGCAGTTAGATTTGTATATATTATTGAACGGATTATACCTTCGGGTTTCTGATCGTAAATTATAAGAAAAATTATAGCTTAATACTTATTACCGTAGCATGTTTATGTCAGCGCAGTTATAGTACAAGAATTATCGTAGGATGTTACCATTTCGCAGTTAGATTTTGGATATTAATAAACGCATTAGACCATTGGTTTCTGGTTGTAAATTATAAGAGAGAATTAACCTTTTTACTTATTATCGTAGAATGTTTATAATTGCGGAGTTATAGAATGAAAATTATCGTCGAATATTACCATTTCGCAGTTAGATTTTCGATATTAATAAACGCATTAGACCATTGGTTTCTGGTTGTAAATTATAAGAGAGAATTAACCTTTTTACTTATTATCGTAGAATGTTTATAATTGCGGAGTTGTAGAATAAAAATTATCGTCGAATATTACCATTTCGCAGTTAGATTTTTGATTTTAATAAACGCATTAGACCATTGGTTTCTGGTTGTAAATTATAAGAGAGAATTAACCTTTTTACTTATTATCGTAGAATGTTTATAATTGCGGAGTTATAGAATAAAAATTATCGTCGAATATTACCATTTCGCAGTTAGATTTGTATATATTATTGAACGGATTATACCTTCGGGTTTCTGATCGTAAATTATAAGAAAAATTATAGCTTAATACTTACTACCGTAGCATGTTTATGTCAGCGCAGTTATAGTGCAAGAATTATCGTAGGATGTTACCATTTCGCAGTTAGATTTTGGATATTAATAAACGCATTAGACCATTGGTTTCTGGTTGTAAATTATAAGAGAGAATTAACCTTTTTACTTATTATCGTAGAATGTTTATAATTGCGGAGTTATAGAATAAAAATTATCGTCGAATATTACCATTTCGCAGTTAGATTTTTGATTTTAATAAACGCATTAGACCATTGGTTTCTGGTTGTAAATTATAAGAGAGAATTAACCTTTTTACTTATTATCGTAGAATGTTTATAATTGCGGAGTTGTAGAATAAAAATTATCGTCGAATATTACCATTTCGCAGTTAGATTTTCGATATTAATAAACGCATTAGACCATTGGTTTCTGGTTGTAAATTATAAGAGAGAATTAACCTTTTTACTTATTATCGTAGAATGTTTATAATTGCGGAGTTGTAGAATAAAAATTATCGTCGAATATTACCATTTCGCAGTTAGATTTTCGATATTAATAAACGCATTAGACCATTGGTTTCTGGTTGTAAATTATAAGAGAGAATTAACCTTTTTACTTATTATCGTAGAATGTTTATAATTGCGGAGTTATAGAATAAAAATTACCGTCGAATATTACCATTTCGCAGTTAGATTTTTGATTTTAATAAACGCATTAGACCATTGGTTTCTGGTTGTAAATTATAAGAGAGAATTAACCTTTTTACTTATTATCGTAGAATGTTTATAATTGCGGAGTTATAGAATAAAAATTATCGTCGAATATTACCATTTCGCAGTTAGATTTTTGATTTTAATAAACGCATTAGACCATTGGTTTCTGGTTGTAAATTATAAGAGAGAATTAACCTTTTTACTTATTATCGTAGAATGTTTATAATTGCGGAGTTATAGAATAAAAATTATCGTCGAATATTACCATTTCGCAGTTAGATTTTCGATATTAATAAACGCATTAGACCATTGGTTTCTGGTTGTAAATTATAAGAGAGAATTAACCTTTTTACTTATTATCGTAGAATGTTTATAATTGCGGAGTTATAGAATAAAAATTATCGTCGAATATTACCATTTCGCAGTTAGATTTTGGATATTAATAAACGCATTAGACCATTGGTTTCTGGTTGTAAATTATAAGAGAGAATTAACCTTTTTACTTATTATCGTAGAATGTTTATAATTGCGGAGTTATAGAATAAAAATTATCGTCGAATATTACCATTTCGCAGTTAGATTTTCGATATTAATAAACGCATTAGACCATTGGTTTCTGGTTGTAAATTATAAGAGAGAATTAACCTTTTTACTTATTATCGTAGAATGTTTATAATTGCGGAGTTATAGAATAAAAATTATCGTCGAATATTACCATTTCGCAGTTAGATTTTTGATTTTAATAAACGCATTAGACCATTGGTTTCTGGTTGTAAATTATAAGAGAGAATTAACCTTTTTACTTATTATCGTAGAATGTTTATAATTGCGGAGTTATAGAATAAAAATTATCGTCGAATATTACCATTTCGCAGTTAGATTTTCGATATTAATAAACGCATTAGACCATTGGTTTCTGGTTGTAAATTATAAGAGAGAATTAACCTTTTTACTTATTATCGTAGAATGTTTATAATTGCGGAGTTATAGAATAAAAATTATCGTCGAATATTACCATTTCGCAGTTAGATTTTGGATATTAATAAACGCATTAGACCATTGGTTTCTGGTTGTAAATTATAAGAGAGAATTAACCTTTTTACTTATTATCGTAGAATGTTTATAATTGCGGAGTTATAGAATAAAAATTATCGTCGAATATTACCATTTCGCAGTTAGATTTTCGATATTAATAAACGCATTAGACCATTGGTTTCTGGTTGTAAATTATAAGAGAGAATTAACCTTTTTACTTATTATCGTAGAATGTTTATAATTGCGGAGTTATAGAATAAAAATTATCGTCGAATATTACCATTTCGCAGTTAGATTTGTATATATTATTGAACGGATTATACCTTCGGGTTTCTGATCGTAAATTATAAGAAAAATTATAGCTTAATACTTACTACCGTAGCATGTTTATGTCAGCGCAGTTATAGTGCAAGAATTATCGTAGGATGTTACCATTTCGCAGTTAGATTTTGGATATTAATAAACGCATTAGACCATTGGTTTCTGGTTGTAAATTATAAGAGAGAATTAACCTTTTTACTTATTATCGTAGAATGTTTATAATTGCGGAGTTATAGAATAAAAATTATCGTCGAATATTACCATTTCGCAGTTAGATTTTCGATATTAATAAACGCATTAGACCATTGGTTTCTGGTTGTAAATTATAAGAGAGAATTAACCTTTTTACTTATTATCGTAGAATGTTTATAATTGCGGAGTTATAGAATAAAAATTATCGTCGAATATTACCATTTCGCAGTTAGATTTTCGATATTAATAAACGCATTAGACCATTGGTTTCTGGTTGTAAATTATAAGAGAGAATTAACCTTTTTACTTATTATCGTAGAATGTTTATAATTGCGGAGTTATAGAATAAAAATTATCGTCGAATATTACCATTTCGCAGTTAGATTTTGGATATTAGTAAACGCATTAGACCATTGGTTTCTGGTTGTAAATTATAAGAGAGAATTAACCATTTTACTTATTATCGTAGAATGTTTATAATTGCGGAGTTATAGAATAAAAATTATCGTCGAATATTACCATTTCGCAGTTAGATTTGTATATATTATTGAACGGATTATACCTTCGGGTTTCTGATCGTAAATTATAAGAAAAATTATAGCTTAATACTTATTACCGTAGCATGTTTATGTCAGCGCAGTTATAGTGCAAGAATTATCGTAGGATGTTACCATTTCGCAGTTAGATTTTGGATATTAATAAACGCATTAGACCATTGGTTTCTGGTTGTAAATTATAAGAGAGAATTAACCTTTTTACTTATTATCGTAGAATGTTTATGTCAGCGCAGTTATAGTGCAAGAATTATCGTAGGATGTTACCATTTCGCAGTTAGATTTTGGATATTAATAAACGCATTAGACCATTGGTTTCTGGTTGTAAATTATAAGAGAGAATTAACCTTTTTACTTATTATCGTAGAATGTTTATAATTGCCGAGTTATAGAATAAAAATTATCGTCGAATATTAGCATTTCGCAGTTAGATTTTGGATATTAATAAACGCATTAGACCATTGGTTTCTGGTTGTAAATTATAAGAGAGAATTAACCTTTTTACTTATTATCGTAGAATGTTTATAATTGCGGAGTTATAGAATAAAAATTATCGTCGAATATTACCATTTCGCAGTTAGATTTGTATATATTATTGAACGGATTATACCTTCGGGTTTCTGATCGTAAATTATAAGAAAAATTATAGCTTAATACTTATTACCGTAGCATGTTTATGTCAGCGCAGTGATAGTGCAAGAATTATCGTTGGATGTTACCATTTCGCAGTTAGATTTTCGATATTAATAAACGCATTAGACCATTGGTTTCTGGTTGTAAATTATAAGAGAGAATTAACCTTTTTACTTATTATCGTAGAATGTTTATAATTGCGGAGTTATAGAATAAAAATTATCGTCGAATATTAGCATTGCGCAGTTAGATTTTGGATATTAATAAACGCATTAGACCATTGGTTTCTGGTTGTAAATTATAAGAGAATTAACCTTTTTACTTATTATCGTAGAATGTTTATAATTGCGGAGTTATAGAATAAAAATTATCGTCGAATATTACCATTTCGCAGTTAGATTTGTATATATTATTGAACGGATTATACCTTCGGGTTTCTGATCGTAAATTATAAGAAAAATTATAGCTTAATACCTACTACCGTAGCATGTTTATGTCAGCGCAGTTATAGTGCAAGAATTATCGTAGGATGTTACCATTTCGCAGTTAGATTTTGGATAGTAATAAACGCATTAGACCATTGGTTTCTGGTTGTAAATTATAAGAGAGAATTAACCTTTTTACTTATTATCGTAGAATGTTTATAATTGCGGAGTTATAGAATAAAAATTATCGTCGAATATTACCATTTCGCAGTTAGATTTTGGATATTAATAAACGCATTAGACCATTGGTTTCTGGTTGTAAATTATAAGAGAGAATTAACCTTTTTACTTATTATCGTAGAATGTTTATAATTGCGGAGTTATAGAATAAAAATTATCGTCGAATATTACCATTTCGCAGTTAGATTTTGGATATTAATAAACGCATTAGACCATTGGTTTCTGGTTGTAAATTATAAGAGAGAATTAACCTTTTTACTTATTATCGTAGAATGTTTATAATTGCGGAGTTATAGAATAAAAATTATCGTCGAATATTACCATTTCGCAGTTAGATTTTGGATATTAATAAACGCATTAGACCATTGGTTTCTGGTTGTAAATTATAAGAGAGAATTAACCTTTTTACTTATTATCGTAGAATGTTTATAATTGCGGAGTTATAGAATAAAAATTATCGTCGAATATTACCATTTCGCAGTTAGATTTGTATATATTATTGAACGGATTATACCTTCGGGTTTCTGATCGTAAATTATAAAAAAAATTATAGCTTAATACTTATTACCGTAGCATGTTTATGTCAGCGCAGTTATAGTGCAAGAATTATCGTCGAATATTACCATTTCGCAGTTAGATTTTGGATATTAATAAACGCATTAGACCATTGGTTTCTGGTTGTAAATTATAAGAGAGAATTAACCTTTTTACTTATTATCGTAGAATGTTTATAATTGCGGAGTTATAGAATAAAAATTATCGTCGAACATTACCATTTCGCAGTTAGATTTTGGATATTAATAAACGCATTAGACCATTGGTTTCTGGTTGTAAATTATAAGAGAGAATTAACCTTTTTACTTATTATCGTAGAATGTTTATAATTGCGGAGTTATAGAATAAAAATTATCGTCGAATATTACCATTTCGCAGTTAGATTTTGGATATTAATAAACGCATTAGACCATTGGTTTCTGGTTGTAAATTATAAGAGAGAATTAACCTTTTTACTTATTATCGTAGAATGTTTATAATTGCGGAGTTATAGAATAAAAATTATCGTCGAATATTACCATTTCGCAGTTAGATTTGTATATATTATTGAACGGATTATACCTTCGGGTTTCTGATCGTAAATTATAAGAAAAATTATAGCTTAAAACTTATTACCGTAGCATGTTTATGTCAGCGCAGTTATAGTGCAAGAATTATCGTAGGATGTTACCATTTCGCAGTTAGATTTTGGATATTAATAAACGCATTGGACCATTGGCTTCTGGTTGTAAATTTTAAGAGAGAATTAACCTTTTTACTTATTATCGTAGAATGTTTATAATTGCGGAGTTATAGAATAAAAATTATCGTCGAATATTACCATTTCGCAGTTAGATTTTGGATATTAATAAACGCATTAGACCATTGGTTTCTGGTTGTAAATTATAAGAGAGAATTAACCTTTTTACTTATTATCGTAGAATGTTTATAATTGCGGAGTTATAGAATAAAAATTATCGTCGAATATTACCATTTCGCAGTTAGATTTTGGATATTAATAAACGCATTAGACCATTGGTTTCTGGTTGTAAATTATAAGAGAGAATTAACCTTTTTACTTATTATCGTAGAATGTTTATAATTGCGGAGTTATAGAATAAAAATTATCGTCGAATATTACCATTTCGCAGTTAGATTTGTATATATTATTGAACGTATTATACCTTCGGGTGTCTGATCGTAAATTATAAGAAAAATTATAGCTTAAAACTTATTACCGTAGCATGTTTATGTCAGCGCAGTTATAGTGCAAGAATTATCGTCGAATATTACCATTTCGCAGTTAGATTTTGGATATTAATAAACGCATTAGGATTAGACCATTGGTTTCTGGTTGTAAATTATAAGAGAGAATTAACCTTTTTACTTATTATCGTAGAATGTTTATAATTGCGGAGTTATAGAATAAAAATTATCGTCGAATATTACCATTTCGCAGTTAGATTTGTATATATTATTGAACGGATTATACCTTCGGGTTTCTGATCGTAAATTATAAAAAAAATTATAGCTTAATACTTATTACCGTAGCATGTTTATGTCAGCGCAGTTATAGTGCAAGAATTATCGTCGAATATTACCATTTCGCAGTTAGATTTTGGATATTAATAAACGCATTAGACCATTGGTTTCTGGTTGTAAATTATAAGAGAGAATTAACCTTTTTACTTATTATCGTAGAATGTTTATAATTGCGGAGTTATAGAATAAAAATTATCGTCGAACATTACCATTTCGCAGTTAGATTTTGGATATTAATAAACGCATTAGACCATTGGTTTCTGGTTGTAAATTATAAGAGAGAATTAACCTTTTTACTTATTATCGTAGAATGTTTATAATTGCGGAGTTATAGAATAAAAATTATCGTCGAATATTACCATTTCGCAGTTAGATTTGTATATATTATTGAACGGATTATACCTTCGGGTTTCTGATCGTAAATTATAAGAAAAATTATAGCTTAATACTTATTACCGTAGCATGTTTATGTCAGCGCAGTTATAGTGCAAGAATTATCGTAGGATGTTACCATTTCGCAGTTAGATTTTGGATATTAATAAACGCATTAGACCATTGGTTTCTGGTTGTAAATTATAAGAGAGAATTAACCTTTTTACTTATTATCGTAGAATGTTTATAATTGCGGAGTTATAGAATAAAAATTATCGTCGAATATTACCATTTCGCAGTTAGATATTGGATATTAATAAACGCATTAGACCATTGGTTTCTGGTTGTAAATTATAAGAGAGAATTAACCTTTTTACTTATTATCGTAGAATGTTTATAATTGCCGAGTTATAGAATAAAAATTATCGTCGAATATTACCATTTCGCAGTTAGATTTGTATATATTATTGAAAGGATTATACCTTCGGGTTTCTGATCGTAAATTATAAGAAAAATTATAGCTTAATACTTATTACCGTAGCATGTTTATGTCAGCGCAGTTATAGTGCAAGAATTATCGTAGGATGTTACCATTTCGCCGTTAGATTTTGGATATTAATAAACGCATTAGACCATTGGTTTCTGGTTGTAAATTATAAGAGAGAATTAACCTTTTTACTTATTATCGTAGAATGTTTATAATTGCGGAGTTATAGAATAAAAATTATCGTCGAATATTACCATTTCGCAGTTAGATTTTGGATATTAATAAACGCATTAGACCATTGGTTTCTGGTTGTAAATTATAAGAGAGAATTAACCTTTTTACTTATTATCGTAGAATGTTTATAATTGCGGAGTTATAGAATAAAAATTATCGTCGAATATTACCATTTCGCAGTTAGATTTTGGATATTAATAAACGCATTAGACCATTGGTTTCTGGTTGTAAATTATAAGAGAGAATTAACCTTTTTACTTATTATCGTAGAATGTTTATAATTGCGGAGTTATAGAATAAAAATTATCGTCGAATATTACCATTTCGCAGTTAGATTTTGGATATTAATAAACGCATTAGACCATTGGTTTCTGGTTGTAAATTATAAGAGAGAATTAACCTTTTTACTTATTATCGTAGAATGTTTATAATTGCGGAGTTATAGAATAAAAATTATCGTCGAATATTACCATTTCGCAGTTAGATTTGTATATATTATTGAACGGAATATACCTTCGGGTTTCTGATCGTAAATTATAAGAAAAGTTATAGCTTAATACTTATTACCGTTGCATGTTTATGTCAGCGCAGTTATAGTGCAAGAATTATCGTCGGATGTTACCATGTCGCAGTTAGATTTTGGATATTAATAAACGCATTAGACCATTGGTTTCTGGTTGTAAATTATAAGAGAGAATTAACCTTTTTACTTATTATCGTAGAATGTTTATAATTGCGGAGTTATAGAATAAAAATTATCGTCGAATATTACCATTTCGCAGTTAGATTTGTATATATTATTGAACGGAATATACCTTCGGGTTTCTGATCGTAAATTATAAGAAAAGTTATAGCTTAATACTTATTACCGTTGCATGTTTATGTCAGCGCAGTTATAGTGCAAGAATTATCGTCGGATGTTACCATGTCGCAGTTAGATTTTGGATATTAATAAACGCATTAGACCATTGGTTTCTGGTTGTAAATTATAAGAGAGAATTAACCTTTTTACTTATTATCGTAGAATGTTTATAATTGCGGAGTTATAGAATAAAAATTATCGTCGAATATTACCATTTCGCAGTTAGATTTGTATATATTATTGAACGGATTATACCTTCGGGTTTCTGATCGTAAATTATAAGAAAAGTTATAGCTTAATACTTATTACCGTTGCATGTTTATGTCAGCGCAGTTATAGTGCAAGAATTATCGTCGGATGTTACCATGTCGCAGTTAGATTTTGGATATTAATAAACGCATTAGACCATTGGTTTCTGGTTGTAAATAAAGAGAGAATTAACCTTTTTACTTATTATCGTAGAATGTTTATAATTGCGGAGTTATAGAATAAAAATTATCGTCGAATATTACCATTTCGCAGTTAGATTTTGGATATTAATAAACGCATTAGACCAGCGGTGTCCAACAGAAATTCGTTTGTAGCCACAATCGCTATTTTAAAATAATTTCATTCGCCACATTAAAAATAAATATAAATTAGTTGGTATGTGTGTTTGACTCCTTCGGTCCATACGATCAACTTTCCAGTATGATGCACGTAGACAGAATAAACTGTCTTCTTACAAAATAGTAATACGTTTAGGACTAGTGGGAAATTAACTAGTTTCAGAACTGGTGACAAAGTAATCAAATAACTGTAATAGTGATTAATCTAAAAGATTTTTCAAAGAAATTGGTTTACAAAACTAGCTAAATTTTATATTTATTACTCGAAGAAATATGACATATTTCAATGTTATATTCGCCACATTCACCTAGTCTATTCGAAACATGTGGCTAGTGGCGATGGTGTTGGACACCGCTGCATTAGACAATTGGTTTCTGGTTGTAAATTATAAGAGAGAATTAACCTTTTTACTTATTATCGTAGAATGTTTATAATTGCGGAGTTATAGAATAAAAATTATCGTCGAATATTACCATTTCGCAGTTAGATTTGTATATATTATTGAACGGATTATACCTTCGGGTTTCTGGTCGTAAATTATAAGAAAAATTATAGCTTAATACTTATTACCGTAGCATGTTTTTAGACCATTGGTTTCTGGTTGTAAATTATAAGAGAGAATTAACCTTTTTACTTATTATCGTAGAATGTTTATAATTGCGGAGTTATAGAATAAATATTATCGCCGAATATTACCATTTCACAGTTAGATTTGTATATATTATTGAACGGATTATACCTTCGGGTTTCTCATCGTAAATTATAAGAAAAATTATAGCTAAATACTTATTACCGTAGCATGTTTATGTCAGCGCAGTTATAGTGCAAGAATTATCGTCGGGTGTTACCATGTCGCAGTAAGATTTTGGATATTAATAAACGCATTAGACCATTGGTTTCTGGTTGTATATTATAAGAGAGAATTAACCTTTTTACTTATTATCGTAGAATGTTTATAATTGCGGAGTTATAGAATAAAAATTGTCGTCGAATATTACCATTTCGCAGTTAGATTTTGGATATTAATAAACGCATTAGACCATTGGTTTCTGGTTGTATATTATAAGAGAGAATTAACCTTTTTACTTATTATCGTAGAATGTTTATAATTGCGGAGTTATAGAATAAAAATTATCGTCAAATAATACCATTTCGCAGATAGATTTTGGATATTAATAAACGCATTAGACCATTGGTTTCTGGTTGTAAATTATAAGAGAGAATTAACCTTTTTACTTATTATCGTAGAATGTTTATAATTGCGGAGTTATAGAATAAAAATTATCGTCGAATATTACCATTTCGCAGTTAGATTTTGGATATTAATAAACGCATTAGACCATTGGTTTCTGGTTGTAAATTATAAGAGAGAATTAACCTTTTTACTTATTATCGTAGAATGTTTATAATTGCGGATTTATAGAATAAAAATTATAGTCGAATATTACCATTTCGCAGTTAGATTTTGGATATTAATAAACGCATTAGACCATTGGTTTCTGGTTGTAAATTATAAGAGAGAATTAACCTTTTTACTTATTATCGTAGAATGTTTATAATTGCGGAGTTATAGAATAAAAATTATCGTCGAATAATACCATGTCGCAGTTAGATTTTGGATATTAATAAACGCATTAGACCATTGGTTTCTGGTTGTAAATTATAAGAGAGAATTAGCCTTTCTACTTATTATCGTAGAATGTTTATAATTGCGGAGTTATAGAATAAAAATTATCGTCGAATATTACCATTTCGCAGTTAGATTTGTATATATTATTGAACGGATTATACCTTCGGGTTTCTGATCGTAAATTATAAGAAATTTTTTAGCTTAATACTTATTACCGTAGCATGTTTATGTCAGCGTAGTTATAGTGCAAGAATTATCGTAGGATATTACCTTTTCGCAGTTAGATTTTGGATATTAATAAACGCATTAGACCATTGGTTTCTGGTTGTAAATTATAAGAGAGAATTAACCTTTTTACTTATTATCGTATAATGTTTATAACTGCGGAGTTATAGAATAAAAATTATCGTCGAATATTACCATTTCGCAGTTAGATTTTGGATATTAATAAACGCATTAGACCATTGGTTTCTGGTTGTAAATTATAAGAGAGAATTAACCTTTTTACTTATTATCGTAGAAGGTTTATAATTGCGGAGTTATAGAATAAAAATTATCGTCGAATATTACCATTTCACAGTTAGATTTTGGATATTAATAAACGCATTAGACCATTGGTTTCTGGTTGTAAATTATAAGAGAGAATTAACCTTTTTACTTATTATCGTAGAATGTTTATAATTGCGGAGTTATAGAATAAAAATTATCGTCGAATATTACCATTTCGCAGTTAGATTTTGGATATTAATAAACGCATTAGACCAGCGGTGTCCAACAGAAATTCGTTTGTAGCCACAATCGCTATTTTAAAATAATTTCATTCGCCACATTAAAAATAAATATAAATTAGTTGGTATGTGTGTTTGACTCCTTCGGTCCACACGATCAACTTTCCAGTATGATGCACGTAGACAGAATAAACTGTCTTCTTACAAAATAGTAATACGTTTAGGACTAGTGGGAAATTGACTAGTTTCAGAACTGGTGACAAAGTAATCAAATAACTGTAATAGTGATTAATCTAAAAGATTTTTCAAAGAAATTGGTTTACAAAACTAGCTAAATTTTATATTTATTACTCGAAGAAATATGACATATTTCAATGTTACATTCGCCACATTCACCTAGTCTATTCGAAACATGTGGCTAGTGGCGATGGTGTTGGACACCGCTGCATTAGACAATTGGTTTCTGGTTGTAAATTATAAGAAAGAATTAACCTTTTTACTTATTATCGTAGAATGTTTATAATTGCGGAGTTATAGAATAAAAATTATCGTCGAATATTACCATTTCGCAGTTAGATTTTGGATATTAATAAACGCATTAGACCATTGGTTTCTGGTTGTAAATTATAAGAGAGAATTAACCTTTTTACTTATTATCGTAGAATGTTTATAATTGCGGAGTTATAGAATAAAAATTATCGTCGAATATTACCATTTCACAGTTAGATTTGTATATATTATTGAACGGATTATACCTTCGGGTTTCTCATCGTAAATTATAAGAAAAATTATAGCTAAATACTTATTACCGTAGCATGTTTATGTCAGCGCAGTTATAGTGCAAGAATTATCGTCGGGTGTTACCATGTCGCAGTAAGATTTTGGATATTAATAAACGCATTAGACCATTGGTTTCTGGTTGTATATTATAAGAGAGAATTAACCTTTTTACTTATTATCGTAGAATGTTTATAATTGCGGAGTTATAGAATAAAAATTGTCGTCGAATATTACCATTTCGCAGTTAGATTTTGGATATTAATAAACGCATTAGACCATTGGTTTCTGGTTGTATATTATAAGAGAGAATTAACCTTTTTACTTATTATCGTAGAATGTTTATAATTGCGGAGTTATAGAATAAAAATTATCGTCGAATATTACCATTTCGCAGTTAGATTTTGGATATTTATAAACGCATTAGACCATTGGTTTCTGGTTGTAAATTATAAGAGAGAATTAACCTTTTTACTTATTATCGTAGAATGTTTATAATTGCGGATTTATAGAATAAAAATTATGGTCGAATATTACCATTTCGCAGTTAGATTTTGGATATAAATAAACGCATTAGACCATTGGTTTCTGGTTGTAAATTATAAGAGAGAATTAACCTTTTTACTTATTATCGTAGAATGTTTATAATTGCGGAGTTATAGAATAAAAATTATCGTCGAATATTACCATTTCGCAGTTAGATTTTGGATATTAATAAACGCATTAGACCATTGGTTTCTGGTTGTAAATTATAAGAGAGAATTAACCTTTTTACTTATTATCGTAGAATGTTTATAATTGCGGAGTTATAGAATAAAAATTGTCGTCGAATATTACCATTTCGCAGTTAGATTTTGGATATTAATAAACGCATTAGACCATTGGTTTCTTGTTCTAAATTATAAGAGAGAATTAACCTTTTTACTTATTATCGTAGAATGTTTATAATTGCGGAGTTATAGAATAAAAATTATCGTCGAATATTACCATTTCGCAGTTAGATTTTGGATATTAATAAACGCATTAGACCATTGGTTTCTGGTTGTAAATTATAAGAGAGAATTAACCTTTTTACTTATTATCGTAGAATGTTTATAATTGCGGAGTTATAGAATAAAAATTATCGTCGAATATTACCATTTCGCAGTTAGATTTTGGATATTAATAAACGCATTAGACCATTGATTTCTGGTTGTAAATTATAAGAGAGAATTAACCTTTTTACTTATTATCGTAGAATGTTTATAATTGCGGAGTTATAGAATAAAAATTATGGTCGAATATTACCATTTCGCAGTTAGATTTTGGATATAAATAAACGCATTAGACCATTGGTTTCTGGTTGTAAATTATAAGAGAGAATTAACCTTTTTACTTATTATCGTAGAATGTTTATAATTGCGGAGTTATAGAATAAAAATTATCGTCGAATATTACCATTTCGCAGTTAGATTTGTATATATTATTGAACGGATTATACCCTCGGGTTTCTCATCGTAAATTATAAGAGAAGTCTTAGCCTTTTCCTTGTTACCGTATCATGTTTATGTCAGCGCAGTTATAGTGCAGGAATTATCGTAGGATGTTACCATTTCGCAGTTAGATTTTGGGTATTAATAAACGCATTAGAGCATTTGATTTTTGGTTGTAAATTATACGAGCAAGTTCACCTTTTTACTTATTAACGTTTAATGATATCGTAGAAGACAACGCAGTTATTGTAGAAGAAATATTATCATCGTACATTACCACTCGTAGTTACATATTTGGTTTTAATAAACGCCGTAGACTTTCGGAATCGCATTTATCGTTAATTATATTTTTATTTGTATTTGTTTACTTTAATTTTATATATTTTGGAAGTAACGAGCTACTTTATTATTTTTATACTTATGTAATATATATTATACTCACTAGAGATTATACCAGTTTTATCTTCCACTTCTTTTAGTTGTTGTTTTAAGATGGCGAAATTTAAAAAATTACAATATTATAATTTTTATTTGCATGTATAACAAGAGCTGCTTTCAAAATTTGATCGTACATTGGTTTGTAAATTTTCTTAAAACGTATATGTAATTGTTTTTTGTTTGATTCGATCGAAATATTTTTGTTTTTGTTTTACTTGATTTAGTTCCAAGAAGATTAAATTTACTTTCAGATTTGCTATTCAATAAGAAAAATACCTTATATTTAGTAACACCATAATTTTTATTAAGAAAATTTTGGGGTTTCTTTAGATATTAACGAATAAAGAGAGATTTTAGATATTAACGAATAAAGAGTTTCAAGTGAAAAATTAGAAATCATATAATTTTAAATTTTATCTTGAATTAAATCAAGAAATAATATTAGTTATTTATAAATTATACAACTATATAAATATTCCATATTATTTTCTGTTATTTTCAGCAGTAAAAATTTTACGTTCATTCGTATTTCTGCAAAGTGTTTCAATTTAAAAATTTTGTATGATTATAAAGTGTTTTATCCATATTTTCCAATATTTCTTATTCAGAAATTTCAATACATAAGTTTGTGTGAATTGTGAATCTTTTTATTGTATTAAATGAAAAAAAGGAAGACAGTTATAAATACAGTTGTAAAATAATATATTTATTAATTTTTATTAATTTTATAAATATTGCGTGTGATTCATAAACAGCATTGAGATGTTTGTTAACTAAAGTAGGGAACGTAAAAGATAATGTAGATTTATTTAAGGTTTATCAATTTTTTCCATCAATTTATGTTCATTTCAGGAGTTGATATTAAGATGCGTATATCCATAGCTATAAAAATTTATTGAAATTCCCCTTTCCTTTCTATCCTGAAAAGACTAATGGCAGTTATGCCGAAGTAGATGCAAATTTGTCGCCTTATACTATATTTAAATACATACTAAGACAGGTTTCATTTGAAATTCGTTATGGGAATTTATACTTATTTTTTTGGAAACAAACAAGTGTAAAATCATAAATTTAAGTTTAAAGTTTTTATATAATTTATAAAATATAAGATCAGGTTGTTGTAGAATATTCAAAAGCAAAAAATAATCACTTAGTGATTAGGTATCTTTGATATATAAGATGATTGCGTGAAGATTACACAAGGGGCATAAAGTTTTCATAATTTTTAATAGAATTTTGTTTCTGTGACTTTATTAAACATTTTTTTGATTTTTCGAAATTTTGTAAAAGAATATTTGTTTATATTGTTCTGTTGATGAATATATAAAGTCGTCTTACTTGTATAGCATTTAGTTCTTTAGTATCGAGTATTTTCATGAATACAATTTTTTATTGATTTTATGTTTATGGCTTTAATTATTCTTTTCTGCTGAGATTCAAATTGTTTAAATTTTTGTATGTTTGTTAGAAATTGGTGACCTCTTCCGTGTTTGCCTGGTTTTATCTTACTTAAATGCCACTATAAAAAAGTTGGAACGCTTCTAATTTCTATGTATTCTTTCTTGAATAACATATAGTCAGTATGAGGGCGAAATTTCCTTGTTTCTTTCCCTTAATTGTTGATATTAATTTATCAGTTTATATTTCGTATATGTAAATTATAATTTCTTCCTTAGATCAATGTGAACGTTCACAGAATATCTTTGTAAAGCTTTTGTTTTTGTTTAAATTAATAATTTAGCAAGACTTTTAATTGATCGATTTTGGTTAGGAATAGAATTTTAGTTGCGAACTTCAATATTCAAATTTAATATTGCGATATCCAAGGAACTTTTATCACTATTGAGTAGATTTTTATATTTTTAGATGTTCGTTCTTATATATGTATTCTAGATATTTTTACGAATGTTTTTGTTTTAGATATTATGTTGTCTTTTTTATGATTTTTAAATTTAATATTGTGTTTATCTAGCAACCTTTTACACTGGATCTATAATCAATTTTTTTATTTGCTTGATTTCCATATTTTTATAATTTCTTATGCAGTTATGGTTGAATTTTAACTTAAACGTGAGAAATAATGATAAAGATTACTGAGTTCAGCGCAAAAATTTTTTTAACTCATATGTATTTAATTTCATTTATTTATTAATTTTAATTTTTTTAACTCGAATGTATTTCATTTCATTTATTTATATGTTTTATTATTTTATTATCAGAATCTTTGAAAGTTTAGAGCTTAAGAAATTATTTCAAAGTTTTTATAAATCGGTTACAACGTATATTTTATTAAAACGATCATTTTTGGTATAAACAAACGAATTGGACTTTTGATCGTATATATTATAAGAAAAATTGTAACTTGTTTATCGGTTTTTATGTAAAATCAGTTTTTTTTTTAATTTTGTAATACATTGTATCCGCTTTTTTTACGAACGTGCCTTGTCTGTTGTATGTCAATATTCAATTTATTTTCATTACTCATTTTAATTTTTAAACTAATAACTTTAATCGTTTGTGGTTTTTATTTTTCTTTTAATTTCGTAATAATTAATTATTTATCTCTAGCATTTGTTATTACATTTTTATTAAATATTCGTCTTCAGCTGCTATTTATGTCGTTTTAAGTTTTTTTTTTTAATTAAATTGTCTGCTTTAATAATATAATAACCGGTTTTTCTTTAAAAATAAATTGTATTCAATGTGGATCAGTTATAACTTATAATCAATTTGTTTTCCAGTTGATCTTATTTGTGTTTTATAAATCCTGTAACAATTTCCCATACTCCTACATACTTTTGCTATGTTTGTATAATATGTATTCTCAGTTCTATCAAGATATTTAAATTTGTAATTCTAACTTGTGAAATATTTTCTAATATTTTATTTTAGAGACTGTATAACGTCAATATTGATATTCATAGTTTAATGTAAGATTGTTCATACAATATTATTACACTGTTCGTTTTTGCTGAGGATACGGTTTTCATTGTTATAGAATCAATTTTCGTATATTCAAAATATTGTAATATGTAGTTTAATCCCTTTTCTATAGTTGGATATGTGGTTTTGTATCATAATAATATTAGATGTCGTTTAGGTTTTATTTTTATGTTTAGACCTTTTTTAGTATCTTTTTAATTTCACCAACTACATTTTAAACTCTCATCGTTTTTAACGTGATCTCTCATTGTCATTGACTGCTTTAAGTAAATCGTAGTAATACTATTTATTGTTGTATTTTAGTAATATTAATAAATACCAAATAAAAATTATAACTATTTAAAAAAAAACATAACACCGAAACGGTAACCCAAAGTCATTGTCACTTTGATAGTAAATTCAAGTTTTAAATGTAGTTTTGACATCATCTTTGTGTATTACCACTTGTTAATAGTATTTGGCAGTTTATTAATATATTATTTTTTATATTTTATTTTAATTTGCACCATAAACTAAAATCTTTTTTAGATTAGTAATAAAATAATAACCAGATCGACAATAATACAACGACAAAAATGCAGATTAAACGCATTTAAAAAACATGTACAAAATTGAAGAATTCATTAAAAATAAATAAAAGTAATAAGTATATTAAGTGATTTTTATATTTTTTGAAATTAATTTTATATTGTGAAAAACGGGAAGCTATTTACGTTTAAAAGTAATGAAACTATTAATTGTACGCATTTTAATTAATTTCATCAATCTAGAAGTGCAAAATAAGGCGACTCTTTGGAATTCCATAGCATATTAAATATATGAATAATAATTGCAATAGATATGTATATTAGTAAATAATGACATAAATAAACATGTTTCCATAAGAATAATGTAAGTTTTTTTACAAATATTTGGAGAAGAAGCCTTTTTGAAGTAATTTATAAGACAATAATTGGTTGTTAGATAAATATAATTGTTAACATATGGCAGTTTATTTTAACAATGCAATTGATTGTGGCAGCACTGCTGCGTTTTAAGTTTAGATATGTTCGAAAAAAATAAGAAGCACATTGTGTTATATGTATAATTATTTTAACGAGATTAAAATCTTTAGTTTTTCTCTTTTTAGTGGTTGTTTCAATTCATAACATCAATTATCAAAAAATGCGCAGAATATATTAACAAATATTTAATATAAAGGAGGAAAACCTCAAACAAATTACATATATTTCAATATGTATCAAGATAGTTTACCAAGTTCGTAAGGGTAAACTACTAAAGCGTTTTTAACTCCTAAACATGGCGAGCAAAGTCTTTAATAAACTTTATGAGATTTATCACAATTTTTACAAGCACTATAAGTACATTTTTCATTTGTAACCGACAATCATAATATAGATAATTTATTATTCCACAAGCATTTTTCCCAATCTTTCTTCGTTTTCTTTATTCTTACATTTTTTAAATTTCGAAATGAACATTTTTTATTTACTTCAGTTTAGTTATTTGGTCAAAAGTTGTCCCACAAAATTATATCAGATGGCGCTATAAGTCAATTTCTCAATCAAAATTGAGCAAAATACGATCGTATGTAAAATGGTTTGAGCCTTTAATAAATCAAAGTTTAGTCGAAAGCTGATGTCAGATGGGATTACATTGTTTTTTAAATTATTCAAGAAGTATACGAATATTTATCTCAACTAAATAGAAATAAATAAATATTAGCTTCCGAAAAAATTATCTGACGAAATTATAGATAAGGAAAACGTTCTTTGCTAATGGAGTCTTTAGAGCATCTAATTTGTAAATGAAAAGAACCCATCTCCTTAGACAATCTGGTTTTGAATGATCTTGTTCATGATTTAAGTTTTTTTCAAAATTTAAGGATCAACTTGTTGGATCGTGATTACAAAACAATGGAATTTGTTAGATGAAAATACGAGTCTTATATTTAAGATTTTATGAGTTACTAGACTGGATCATGCTGAAAGACTTCTACCAGAATTGAATTTCCCGGAAAGATATGAGGAATGGCGACTTTTAATTGATTCGCCCAAAGTAAGCCTAAAAGCTGACTTCAGAATGGCAATAAATAGAATTCAGTTATCTACGGTAAGAACAGTACCTACTCGTTTAAAAGTTCTAGCAATGTTGGCTAGACTGCTGCGGATATAGCAAATTTTGTTGTTCTATTTGCGAATGGGGCAGTCGTGCAAAAGATACACTGTACAGTAAAAAAGTGGTCAAGAAGAGTCAGTCCCTGGAGTCATAAATGCTTCTAAATAAGTCCCAGTCCCTGGAGTCATAAATGCTTCGTACACTTTAGATGTAGTATCAAATGAACATGGTGAAAGTTTTCATCAATCCATATTACACATAGAAAGACGATACAACGGGCAAGGAATGTGAAGATTATTGTTGTTCAAAAAACGAATGGAAAATAAGAAAAGAAAGAAAACTACAAAGGGATAGCTATTATTATACAAGAAGCTCGTTTATTTTAACGAGTTTAATGTGTTGAAACGAATTATCTTGTTTCTAAATTTTGTTTTAAGTTAATCTTTTAATCATAGGTGCGATCTTTACAATTTAAGGCAGATTTATCTAGATTTTCGATGGGTTGTTTATTTACTGGTTTGCTCGTTTAAAACGAAAATTTTTCTGTTAGTTACTACTTGGGATAGTATTTTCGTATTATTTTATTTTTATTTCGTATTTTGGTAGAAGAATTACGTATTTCATGGTGTATATTTCATTCGTGGTGTATATTTCTTTAAGATATGGTCCTTGAACTTTTTAGTTAATTGATACAAAATTCTGATACATATTTTAATATTATAAGAGTGAGAGTCTTAATGAATTAGAAATATGAAGATATTGGAACAATGTATACGTATAACACAATGTTGTAAGACAAGCCTAAAGAAAGTTTTGTTTAAATCGGGATTTGCTCTGGAATCGTAAATTTTTCATTTCTGAATTGCGTTATTAATTGTTATGATTTATTTTCAGTTTTTTTTTTCATATCAATTGAACTATCAAGTATTTTCAATCCCTTATTCAATCTTATTTCCATTTAGGTTTGTAACGTTGGACGATTATGTTATGTAACTTCTCTTTTGAATTTGGTATTTTATTGGTTCATTTATTATATTAATGTAGAAAGCTTTGCCTTCTTGAAACATAAGTAGATAAAATATAAAAAAATTCATATTTTGATTAAAATAATTGAAGTATTTTTATGTACGTGATATTTTTTAAAATGCCGCTGTTGCTTTGTTTGTAATTTTAAACTCAATCTTCAATCATAGATTTTAGTTTTAATATAATTCCAGTGCCTCTAAGCATTTATATTTATGTATTATTGTGTTTTTATAGACCTTCTAATGTTTTTCCTTAAGGACGGACATGTGGAACTGTTAGTAATAATCTTACTTGCCTTCCTATATAATTTTGGAAACCATATTAAAGAATTGCATTTTTCGGTGTTACTTTACTACATAACTTTCCGTTGGTACGAATTTGAAATCATAATTACGTATTTTGAAGTGTAAATTTGGTAGGTATATATTAGGATATACGAAAAACGTATGAATATTGTAGAAAATATGGGAATGATACCTCATTAAACAACAGGAAATAATTTGTTCTGTTTTTACTATTGCACAATTTTGTGTTGTTAAAGTTGTGAGTGTGGTTTTTAATTTTTCTTTATATTTCATCATTACGATGCCAGTTGTCATTTCAATTTATTATCCAATATTTTTAATATAATCGTTTATATTTAATTCGCTTGGCTAGATTCTAAATTTATCTGGATTTTTATTTATTTCGTTGAATTCAATGCGAATATTTATGTTTCTATTTGTAGGATTCAGTTTGATGCTTTAATATTATTTAAATAAAACTCGATTACGAGTAGTCTGGTACGATTTTTGAAACGAAATTTGTCAATTTATAATAATGTAAAATATAAAAAATATTATGTATGAATTACGATTGCATTATGATAATGAAAAAACGTAAATAAAGGCATATCAAGGCACATTCATAGAAATATGTGATTTGTGTTATCACCAGGGGACGATTTAGTTTTAACTCGGTAATTTTTTTAATTATTCTTTTGTCTTTGGCTTTTTTTGATTAATTATAAATTCATTAGTATAATTTCAGTAGTATAATTTTTTTTATCGTCTGAAGAGAAATGGATTTTATCTTGATTTAAAATACCTTTAATTCCCCCATTTTTAGTTCAGGTCTTTGTATTTTTAAATTTCTGGAAATCATTTCTAATATATGATATTTTAATCCACTTTAAATTTCTGTAGTAAGAAGTTAGCTTGAAAACTGGTCTTTTATTGTTTTTCATCAAAATTTCCTTAGAGCGCAATATAAAAATATAATTTTCATGGGTTTAAGAGAGATTTGTACACGTATGTATAATTCCAACACATAAAATGTATGTCATATCTTAATCTAATAAAGCGAAATATATCAAAGTAGTTACAGAATTCTACAGGCAGACAGAATTCTTTTCATAGATTAAATTATTAATATCGTACTTAAATAATATATATAATTGATAGTATAACAAATATAATTGGTGTTAAACCAAATTTCTCAAAAGTGTTGTGCAGCTCTTGCGCTATATTTTATTTTTAATAATATAACAAGTCAATTGACTAGTAGAATGCAATCTAGTCTATAAGTGATTTAGTGAAAACATATTT
This sequence comes from Thereva unica, assembly GCA_949987705.1. NCBI lineage: Eukaryota > Metazoa > Arthropoda > Insecta > Diptera > Therevidae > Thereva > Thereva unica. The sequence continues at coordinate 127,677,405 of OX465283.1, read as the reverse complement.
TGTAAAACCATGTATAAAATTTAAATTACCAGCCAACCAAATACAGACATTTATTTCATTTTTGTATATTACAAAGGGCATTGAATAGCAAATCACACAACCACATAGAACTAACTTTATGCCAAACGCTCTTCAAAAAGCTGATACAAAATATGAAGTTTTTTACATGTATCAAACTACTTTATAAGTAGAATTTAAAAATAAATTATTTGCCATTAATACTAATGAAACTCATCAATAATACTGAATAATGACTTTCTACTGTCATCATCATCAAGATATTATAAAAGCATTGGGTTATTGTAAGAAAAATAAACAATTATTGCTGCTACTTATACATTATAAGAACAGAAACAAAACCGAAATCAATATTATGTATATAGTATATATGTATAAAAATTGAAGTATTGAGAAAAGGTTTTTTATTAATTCGATATTTGTTAATCAATAAATTAATGCCATTTACGCAAAACGGGCACAGAAGAAACTCTGTTTAAAGCCAGACATGGTGATTATTCAAAAAAATATTGAAGATAAAGTTTGAACAAAGTGAATTAAAGAATAATAAGCTTTTATAAAACAAAAGTAATGTTTAATATATTGGAATACTTTCAGTAGGAAAAAAAAAATTGAATAAAGTATTTACTTGCGGTATGAAAATATTTATAAAAATACTTAAAATGATTCAGTAAAAATACACGTTTTGAATAACAATTAAAACCCATTTGAAGTGTGACTACACTAATGAATCTACAACAATATGCAATTGCATGCTTAAATATATTTATTGCATCTATATATCGATTAGAATAAATTAATATTTTCTTGGTGTAAAATTTCTGCATTTTTCAGTAATATAGTTAATTTTTTGCTATTTTCCCCGCAGTATTTTGAATAGATATTATAATACTGGTATGGTGCGCAGTTTATTTTATAAAAATAAATGTTGCTTGTTAATTTTTTTTATAGAAGTCTAAATTTATTGAAATAAAATCATTTTAAAAATAATTTCGGCTTAGTTATTTAAGCACATTGGGCTAATCAAGACTGTTATTTACAATTGTAATAAATATTTATAGGAAAATATATAAATATGCTTATAATACCATGCCAGTTAATAATAATAAAATTCGTTCGTTGATTTAATTAAGCTGTGATAAATATAATCCCATGGTAAAAATAAAACAAAGCGATGTTTACTGAGTTACAAAAATTAATAGTTAATGTATTGTCTTTACTCGGGTCTTCTTTGGGAGCACTACTTAGGGGAGCTTATTTTGAGCGATGTAAAGTATGCTTCCGAAAGAGCGTTACTGGAGCTTTTATGAATGTTATAAAGCAAAGAAAACATTTCGATAAAAGGCGACATTCAAGGGTGTTCCACAATTCGAGTGGAATGAAATCGAATCGGAATTCAATTTCGCTCGAATTAAATATACTCGTATGTTACATTATATGGAATTGATCGAAATCTGGAACATCTAATTTCGATTTCGAGTGTATGTTGTTATTCCTCTTTAATCCCTCTCTGCGCCATAAAACAGAGTTTAAAGTCAGTTGGGCTTAGGGTTAGCAACCCGCTCTTATGAAAATGCAAATGGCAAACGATCAGCCTAATTACTACTATATTATCACTTTGAATGTGATATCCCCGTTGGTGAATGACAAGGCTACAAGGAACGTTGTGAAATGAAACATATTTTCATTTACAATTGAATTTGACATATTTAACATATTTGACATATTTAACAGTAGGTACGACAGTACAACAGTTCTTGTGAAAAATGCGTATGCATTTGTAAAATTAAATAAATAAAATTAGTTAACCTGCGTTTTGGTTTTCGGATGTTAATTTTATATAATTTTTTTAAGGAATGTACTATCAAAAGAATTTTTGTTTATATTTTTCTGCTTCCATTTTGCTAAAGATAGAACTGTCGATACCTACAGACGTATAGACAAAATTGTCACTTGACACTTCCACCTAATGACAATTAGAATTCCACGTGTGTCGATATAGTTGTCAGTTATCACTTAGATTGACAATGAGAATACCAACTGAGGGTCGAAGAGACATCTGTCACGGCATTCGACAACTAGAATACCAATTGAGGGTCGAAGTGACATCTGTCACGGCATTCGACAACAAGAATAAGGCTGAATGCCTCGGATTTCGAGTGTATATTCGATAGAAGTCGAATTGTAGAAAACTTCCGATTGCAACACTCAATGGACTGGCTCTCGTTCAATATGTAGGAGAAGCAGCTTACGAAATGCCTACAAGTAGTAGGAAGACTGCTTTGGTAAAATCACGCTCGGGCTTGGAAAGCAAAAGACAATTGCAAAAGATAAACACAATAAAAGCTATTCGACACTGGATCACATATCCACAGGCGCTCAGTTGGAGGTACTACTATAGAAAAAAGCGTGATAGAATTGTAACAATGCGCCTTCTTCATTAATATTAGTTAGAAATACATAAATGAATACTTGAAAGCAAGTTATGTCGACCAATGCTCTTATAAATATTTGATTGTTTATTAATAGAATAGTAAAATACAAAATATTGAACTCGTTTGATGCATTTAAAGCAAAATAACAAATCAATTTATGGTTTATAAGTATTCACTACGAATAAATGATCAATTCATTTTATTAAACCTTTAAATCAATATTTTTTAAGTAAAAAATCGCGAAAATATTAGTTAAATATAGAAAATATAAGTTAAATATTTTGAATGGTGTAGAAATAGGATTAATAAAAGGTAAGATTTTGAAGAAAAAAGCGAAGCATTTACTCTCACAATTATAGTACAAACTTTGTTTTGGATAGTAATTTAATCAATATCGGAATTATTGAATAAAAATAAATGAATGAGTCATCGCAAGCTATTACGAATTGTTAGTTAAATCTAAAACGTTTCGGAGTCATCTTATGATGTTAAGGCAGAAAATCTCTATGAAAAAAAATGTGTTTGGAGGTGAACTAACTTCGCTATAGCCCAAAAGTAAAAGTATTGACTAAGTAAATGAGTCAGCAAATGGAAATAAGATACAACAAAACGATTTGTGTTTATGCTACTAGACCTTGCAATTTCAGGTGTTGTAATCACGACCAATCAGGCAACTGATTAAAAAGTAATGGTAGATTGCAAATGGTATAGTAGTATTGTGTACAACAAAATTTCTTATGATTATTAAACATTAAATCAGCATTCTATTTTAAAACACACATGTATGTTAATTGGAAATTCAAACGAAGTAAGATATATAACAAAAGATATGCGATCGAAAATTGAATGAAAACAGTCAATCTAATTTGTCTACTTGCTTCGTTCAGATTTTTAAATTTTTGCGAAACAAAAATATAATTAATAATAATGTTATTAAGTGTAGATATTGCTATTATACCAAAATATTTACTATTTAAAGTTGCTTTAGTTTATATTAAATATATTTATTATTGCGTTATGTAATGCGAGTCTGTAAATCAAAATAATTTTAAGTGCTATTTAATTAGAAAAAGTAACCTTTTTTTTAAATTGAAACTATTTGTTATTTTTATTAATATCATGAAATTTTAATATTAAGTTTTGTTTTATATTTAAGTATTAATTTCAATAAAAATATTTTTATATTAAAAATGTTTATGACCTGAGTTTCATAAGTAATTTGTCTTAATTTCAGTAATATCAGATTTTAGACGATCAAAAAATAATATGTACGAAATGATATTTTAAATATTATGTTTAAGAAAATTGTTAGAATAAAAAGTTTGTTAATATTTTTCTTTATTTTTCGCCTTTTTTGATTAATTTATTTCAATTAAATAGTTTTAATTAATATTAAAATTATTTCCCAACAATTACTATAGTTTTAAAAAAACATTTTATATTATATTATAAGAGAGAAAAATTAATCGGTACTTACTATATATAATTTCGCCGTACGAAGAAGCAGAACCGCTAAATAAAAACCAGCTTGATGACAGAGTAAACAGAGTAAAATAAAAAACAACTTTTTTTTGGGGGGTAGGTCTCGAAGGGAGTAATGATTATTATTTTGAAAAACTTAAAATCAGTATTTTTTATAGGTATCAATATTTCTTCTATTTTTATTATTATTTTTTTAAGTAGAAAAAATTAATCGATTCTTTTAGAAATAACGATTTTAAATTTACAAAGAAAAAATGAAAAAATAAAAGCAATATTTATCGCCACAATCCTATGTAACGATCAAAATTTCTCAACAAACAGCTCTTGTGTTTTTACATACAAGTTGTAGTAGAATGGTTGGTAGTAGTTGATGGATCAAGAGTATTGTTTGTTTTTTTGTCAATAAAAAGTTGTTTTTTTAAGCGATTAGTTTTATATATTTCCATTATGTAGAAAAAATCAACAACAAAGTTATAATCGTTTTATTAAGATTGATTTTAAAAAAAATTATTTTTCTTTTTTTGAAACAAGTTTTTAAGATTTTTTTTTTGTTTTATATATATATAGAAAGAAATCACATTTTATATATTTCTGATAAATGATTAGATAAAATTGCGCAGTAATTCTTTTTTTTTTATAACCAAGATATTTTTTTATGTAAGTTTTAAGTAATTTTTTTTTTTAAATGTACGCAGATATTATTTATATTAATTTGAAGAAAAAAAAATATGAATTAATATTATAAACTAAATTTATATTGTTTTGTTTTGTTTTTTTTTATACCCAACAAATGATGCGAGGATTTCATCCGAATTATACGTTGCGTGATTATTACATAAATTAATTTTAATTATAATAATCTATTAGTATGCAAGTTCGGCGTTCCTTCTCATCAATGCACGTATGTATGTTCCCACATAAAACAGTTTAAAGACCCGTCTCCTATTTATGTCGGATATATATACACTTCTATGTATATACATATATACTTTAGATATTCCGCAAAAGTAGAGGATATTTTATAATTCAGCGGTGGAGATGGAGAAATTTTATTATGTATTATTCAGCATTCAACATTTACCCGCGATTACTAAAAATTTATAAGAAAATCTTATTAGGAAATTTATTATGCTAAATTATGCTGATTTATTATTATTATTATTTTTTTTCCTGTGAAAAAGAAAAAATTATAAGAAGGATGTCTTATGACCTAATATTCCTTGTTTTGTGATTTTTTTTTTCTTAGAAAAATGTTACTTAATAAAATAGATGTGAAAAAAGGAGCGAAAATATATATGGACTATTATTTAATTAAATTGTTAGTTGGTGCTAATTGGAATATAAATGGATTTGGTCTTATACTGTTATAATAACATGGGTAAAATTATTATTATTAATATATTGTCACATTTTTTCTCAGGCACCTACAAAAAATATTTAATATGTATGTATATGAAAAACATGAATAAAGCCTACTAGAAAAAGTTCCAACGCAGCGAAATTGAGATTTAGATATGATAAATAAAATATACAAAAAAAAATATCAATAAGATCCAACCCAAGGATGTAGAATGTAACAACAAACAAAAAAACAGATGAAATGTGACAATATAAACTAATATAAGCTGGTTCATGGAGTTATATTTTGTTTTCTTCCAAATAGATTTATGTTAAAACGTAGTTTATACGTAATTCAAACAGCTTTGTCTTTTTTTAAAGCAGAGCTTCTCTCGATTTAGTTAATACCGCTAAGTAGCGCGTTAACCATTCTATATTCGTTCTATTAAAACAACACCGCCATTTTTTTCACATGCAAACAAAAACCCAGCCACAGAAAATAATTTATAATAAAATAGCCTTGGGCTTTGTATTAGTACTAAATTTATTTTTAATATTAGCGTTAAGCATATAATGTAGAAGTAAAAAAATATTTAAAAATAAAACAGGTTTAAAATAAGTTGCAAACTTAAAGGAGAGTTTACATCCCAGACTCAAAGTGGAAGAACAAAGTGGCCCTGTACAAAACACAAGCACAAAGTTTCGTCGAAAGCTCGAAGCTTTTTACAACAGTTAAAAGAATTTTTTTTTAACGCAATTTAGTGAGCTGCAAAGCCTTAAATTAATGTATAGTAGAAAAAAGACAATTTTATTTGTTTCAAACATTTTCTCATTTCGTTTTTGAAGTAACAAAAATTAACAGATTACTGTCAAAAAGAAGGTAAATATGCAACAAACCCACAAGAAACAATGAAAGTGGCATCTAATAAGCGTTAGAATATTGCAATTTAACGAAATAAGGTTTTTTTGGTCAACGCATTCGTTAAGTAGAGTAGAGTCCTACTTTGTGGCTGCCGTTTGCTGTTGCCACTTTGGTGAAACAGAGACAGAACCATACTATCTTCTATGGCCCATTTTACACGATGAAACTCGAAACAAAAAGTTTCCTGAAAGCTTGCATGGTTTGAGGGGGAGACGTGAGAAAGGGCTTGAAGGAAAACGTGTTCCCTTAAACCCTCTCTCACCTCTACCCTTCAAACTAAGCAAACTTTCAGGAAACTTGTTGTTTCGTGTTTCATAGTGTAACTTGGGCCTAAGCGTTAAAGGAGAACAGATTTGCGCAGCTTGAGTCCGCGGGATGTAAACTGGCCATAAGTTCCCAGTGGGAAAAATTGGGAGCGATGCACAGGGGAGTGTACTTGGAGTACTCTCAAGGGAGCTTTCTTGGAGTTTTCATAAATTTTATATAAAAAAAGAAAACGGGCAATTATCTTCATGCCCATAAAATGTGACATTAGCAAACTCAATAGCCCGGCTCTCGTTCGATACGGAGGACAAGCAGCTTTGGAAGTTGATAGAGTTTAGTTGGGGGACTGCTTTGGTAAAGCCACTCTCGGGCTTGGAAAGAAAAAGGCAATTGCAAAAGATAAACAAAATAAAAACTTTTCGATACCGGATCACATACCCACAGGCGCCCATGAATATTTCTTTTTTAAAAAGCTTTTTTATAATGCTCCAACCACGCGTTTTTGGGAGCATAAAAACGTATGCTCCCTCGCAATGACATGCAATGTTAAAAAGAATATAGAACGGGTATGGCAACGGGAGCACTCTATGCTCCTTTTGGAGCGCTCCAAGATGGCTCTTGGAGCACTCCTTTTTCCCACTGGGTTTGTACAAATCGAAGCACTTATACTGCATTTTGCATGGCGCATCTTGGGCTGTTTCGGCTTGTATAAGAGAAATTTTATAATGGCGGTATTGAATATGATGAGAATACTACCAACGATAGTAGCTAGATCAATATAAAACACCGCTTACAAGTCTTATAACAGAATAGATTTGGTTTCAATGGCTGAGCCAAGCAGAAATACATTAATCGCATAGAAAATTTTATTATAATAATAAAAATGAAAACCAATCCGAAAACACAAAATGGCCAGCATCATGCTAGAGGGGTTAAGAAAATTATGAAAAAATTATCACATCAAAAATTAACTCAAAAGACAAAATTTACCAAAAATATTGTTGCCACAATAAAGAGATTTTTTTAAAAGCTACTAATATCTATGAGAATTATAAAAAATAAACGAGAATTTTTTTTGAATTGATTCCCTTATTCATTTTTTTTTTCAGTTTTAATGCACAAAGGAAAAATAACATCACATATTAATATATGAATGAAACATGCCACTGAAAACATTTTTTTATCTGTATAAGACTTTTTCACAAAACAAGAAGCTGTTCGAATAAAATTTTATACGATTTTATTTATCTTGTTTTAAACGTTCTTTAAATATTGAGCATGTTTTAGAAGAGTAAAATAATAATAAAGCGTGTTCAATCACAATTTGAGAGAATTTTCTGGAAATCTTATAGACCAGATATAAGAGAAAAAATCAATAAAATAATATAAGATGAACACGCAAGAGATTAATCACGATTTAATCATTAATATTGCAACTGCGCACTAACCATTCATTCATTCACTTGGAATAAGATTTTCAAAAACAGAAAACTTATCTCCTATTATTATTATTATTAATTATTAAATACAAAATGAACAATATATTATATATCGTTTGAATTATTTTATACCAAATTTTTACCTTTGGCAAATTAATATTTTCCCCGAGGAATCCTAAACGATTTTATGAAGCTCTTATAAATTTTCCTATCGTCACAAGCACACCAACTCGATCATCGATCATCCGTCGCCATCTTGAATTGAATGAGAGGCCAAAGAAGAAAATCGACTTCCCATCAAGATAATTTCATTTTCATACATTCTGATATTCAGGAATCAGGAACAATATTAATATTTTTATCCAGGATCAATTGCTATTGTAGCAAAACACTTTTTGGTATAATTTTTAATAGACATCACTATTTTTTTTTCTTTTCTTTTTTCTAACTTGTATTCACACTTGAGAAACTTTAATAAAAACTTTCCTCTCTTTAGAACTTGACTTAAAACTTGGGAGATTATCACTGCTCGAAAGCGAATGAAGCTATGACGAAGAGGGCTAGTGAAGTCCTATTTATAGGAAAGCAAGAAACATCCCCCACTTCGAGAAAATTCGTCGTACATTTCTGGTATACGTGCCAAACTGTGCGCAGCCGTTATATACGTATATAAAACGTTTTAGAGCTTGGCAACTAACACAAGAAAGTTCGCGTACTTTTTGTCGAGGTTGCTCTATTGATTTTTTTTCTGCATTTCGCCATACTTGGCAATTTTGTAGTTAGTCAGAAGAAGATGACAGATTCCATTTGCCCATTTTCGTCATATATACTATGACACCAAATGTAATCTTTGGTTGATAAGTATATTTCAGTAGGGGAAGTGGGTTTTTATATAAATGTACAGTACATATGTACCTATGAAAGTGCACTTTTAATAATGCACTACCTTTTTCATACCACGATAATTCCAGAAATTTCTAAAAAATTGCTAGAAATTTCTGAAAATGACATCTCCATTGTTTGGGTTTTTTGCCATAAAAAATTCACGATTAATTAAAAATCACGTTTTTATCTGAAATTCCAATGGACACGAGATATTGCATTTTTTTTTTATAAATTTTTTTTTTCTTAAATTTATTCCTGGTGTCCTCGTTATTATTTAATCGGAATTGAAATAAGTTAATTTTAGATCAGGCCGTTCACATGACGTATCAAGAAAAATTAGGATTCGCCGGCATTGTTGCTAAGATAACGTCTAGCTTTTTTTTCATTGATCCTATAAAAAAATCAGATCAGATGGTCTAATTTTTTTAAGTAATAATAGATAAATGTCGCCAATATTTTAGACGCTTCGGAAGTAGAACAAAGTATAAACGTAATACATACGTTTAACACGTGAAGTAGAAGAGACTGTGCGGGGGGTATGGAAATGGATATTCGCACTTTTATAAATCTATTATCATGGCATATTGAAATTAAGTGCTGTACTCGAAATTACTTTGTGAGTCATTAAAGAGCAGAAGAGGTAGGAAAAGACTAAGTAATTTTATTGAGTAGTGAACATATGTGTTGTATGACGTCATTCGACCATATGTTATACATATGTATATAGAGAGAGAGGCTGATAACCTGGTTAATCTAGCCTTGAATAAACAATAACTAAAATCTTCCAGGCCAAAACTAGTTCGAAAAAATATGAAAAAATAAAATTCCCTTCAATTAAGTTTATTTATTTCGACAAAATTTATAATTCCGCCTAATATTATGAATTTTTTTTAAAACTTTTTTTTTTGTGAAAGAATTATTTGTATTTGAATGTTGTTTGTTGTTTACATTCACTGTGGGTCAAGCTAATTTTTAAAAAGAAATAAAGATAAGGAGAACAATGACTGGGACCAATGAATAACTTGAAACCGAGGTTATTTATTTAAAAAAAAGAACTTCGTAGAATTTCTTCTACGTTATAACTTCATTAAATAGAATTACAATAAATAATGAAATGAAAAATTATGCATTACATTCATATAAGCAATTCTGTGCAAGATTGTGTAAAGATAATTGAGTTTAATATTCATTGTTGGTTTTGATTGCTTCTTGGGTTTGTGATTTAGGTTTTTCTAGAAAAATTAGAATTTTGTAGAATTTTTATAGTGGAATTTGAAATTATTTCATTATTTGCACGAACCACATTTTAATTACATTTTAAATCTAAATTATCACGTGAGTTAGTGAAAATCATATAAATAGCTAATACTTGTTCAAAAAAAAAACAATGAAAAAGAAATTGATTGTTCACTACTAAAGCATGCACATTTTCGGTTTACTTAATTAAGTTGGGGCATCATATTAAGAGGAGAAAGTTTCGATGAGATATTGTTCAGTGATTTAAGATCATTATTCGCAGAGTTTTGAAAAAGATACACTGTATGGTAATTATTTCTAATAGCATTGTCATATCTTGTTAAGTCCCAGCAGGAAATTTATCAAACAGCAAGAATGTAGCGCTTCAAATTCATATGTTTGGAAGCTCTTTGGAAGCACGTAAGTTTTTACTTGAATTTATGGTTTTTGTAAAACCGCATCACTTGTGAAATACTATTTCTGGTGAAAATATTACAAAAATGAAATTCTATTATTGAATTTAATGTTGCTGGAAATTTTTTTTTTCTTTAAATGTATTTCAGCTATTTTCGCAAAAATTATTTATTGGAACTGAAAAATTATTATGGGTTAGTTTTTAGCAAAATATTGATAATAGCTGCGATATTTGGGCGATATTTTTCATCACAAATGGAACACGATTTTTAACAATAATAAGTGATATATAATATAACACAAATATACAATAAAATATGGAAAAAATATATATGTGTGTATTTTCTTTATAAACATCTTTTTAAAAGCACAAACTTAACCTACAAAAGGTAAAAACCATCTATTTTGGAGCTTTGAAAATACTGGTGAAAATTTTATCCGTAACTGCTACAAAACAAGAGCAATAGTAGTTGCGAGTAGCTAGTAGCAGTTTTGAGTACTTTACTAGTCCCAATAGATTGCAGCTAATATTAATACTTTGGGTCACGAGCGCTTCAGGAGCTTCCCCAGAGCTTCAATTTCCCAGCTTCAATTGCGATTCTTCAACAACAAAATATAAGCGCTTCGCTCTGATGATATCCTAGTATTAAAACGAAAAAAATTGGGATATAAATAGGAAGCGCATTGGCATTCCTTTTCATCGCTTTAGAACCTGTTCAAACGCGCTTCAATTCTGCGCTGGGAAAGAATGAAATCATACATACAGGGTGTATCAGCTAAAGTGTGCAACCGATTGGCTGTGGATAGGCCTTCAATAGACGAACAAAAAATCGTATGGATTGGGGGGGGGAATCGTAATGGTTTACCCGCTAGGGCGTTTTGAAGTTTTTTTGGTAGAGGTTTACATATTACCCTGTATTTTTGTCACCTTATTAGATATTTTAATGAATAAGACATCATTCTACGCAGAATACTCCCACCTATATAAATCTGTAGTTTTGAAGTTATTAGCAATTTTAATGGTTAAATTGGCTCTCGATGGATACCAGGCGAATTTGGGTATGAACTAGCCTTCAATTGGTGATACGGAGCCCTGCCAAGGGCGACCGTCCTTTCTCGCCAAGATCGTGGTATCAATATAAAATTAGCTTACCTTAACTTTTAAAGATGGAGCACTTCTTAATGCTCCAAACATTTCTGGTGTTCCCACGTCCCAAAAGGACGACCTACAAGGCCAGTTAGATATTTTTGGATCCATGCATCAAGGTGTCGAATGTGGTCCCAGTAAAGGAAAATTTTCAGGATTCTTTTTTAGGGAGGGCAGTCTGAGCCCGTAAACCCTGGGATGGAGTACGTTGAGGTCACTCCTTTATTGGGAGATCTCATTAGATCTCCTGCGTAAGTAACGGCACCTAATCGGAGAGGAGACTCGAAAATACGATCGCTTTCAGAAGACGGGCGGGGGGGGGGGGGGGGGGCGCAGCCCGAAAACGATTTATGTGATATCTGGAAGCTGGTTATTCTCGTGTAGAGGCTGGTAGGGTCTGCGTGGCCCCGAGGGAAAATAGGGGTACCGATTTTCTTAATAATAAGAGGTTTAGATCATCTGGGTGTTCTGTAGGGTATAATAACCCGGCGAAAAGGGCGAAGGCGCTGATCATACGGTTGGAAAAGCCTTCAGAAAAGTCAGACGCACCCCTAATGAAGTCTAGAACGACTCCAAAGCCGACCTTCTGCCAAATAGCGGGAAGTGTCAGAATTGGCGTGCTTGCGACTAGCAATCCGGAGACTCTTCTGACCAAGAAACAACTAGTTACCGTGCAAGGAAGTCTTCTGGAGGTGGTAGTCGAATTGGCTTAGGGCTCAAAATAGCCGAGGTCAGTACGGGTCGGTGCGCCCTCTATCAAGGGCCGCCTTAAACCTTGGAAGGAGCAAGCCTTGTTGCTGTAGACGGGAACAAGCTAACACGCAGCCTTTTTGTAATCGGGTACTTTCCTGGAGCAACAGAAAAGCCCACTGGCGTTATGCTGAAAGGATAGGGTTTAAAAAGAAGACCCTTAGGGTGTAGGAGTGGAGAATACTCTACAAAGTTCCAAGCATAAAATTCACAGAGATGACGTTGTCAGGATGGCGGACACTGCAATTTTGGGCTGATGGCAGCAGAAGCCTCTTTTGTCGAGTAGGTGACCCACTCCACCATCTCAACCTTACTAGCTGGACAAGCCCCAATGCCCAACCATGCAATATAAACAACCAAATAGCCTCCAAAAAAGGTGGGGCTGTTGGTGAAACGTCGAGGTAGCAACTCTGAATAAAAATTCTTCCTATATTGCCGCTACAGGCGTAACTGGGACCCTAAAACCCCCATCGAAGTCCTTATGGGGCCCCTGCCCATAAAGGCTTGCAAAAGGGGAGATATAATCCCATAACGAAATGGCAAGCAGGCAGTACTCAAAAAAGTTTTATCTAGGAAATACAATTTATGTGAAGTGAAAGTGTCGAGCAAAGGGCGCCGAAAGACGATCTCGCTCCACCCTCAACATGGGCTAGGGCCGGCGGTGAGTGGACTCATGGTCTAGTAAAAAATGTTAAGTTTAACACTCTCTTGTACATGCAATAAACATTTTTGCAATAAACATTTTTGAGTTTTATTTTAAGTTCAAAACTGGGAAGACTAGAATGGTTTGCGATGTTGTACGAACCTCTGAGGAAAGAATGCTAGCCGAAATTTTCTCGGTAGACCAACATAGAAGAGTATAGGGCTACCAAGAAATCAGTGGTTATGTGACGTGCTAAAAAATGTAAGACTTATTCGTAAAATACTTGTAAATAATGGTATGTAAATTAATTTTACATAAAAACTAAGTAATTTATTATTTTAGTGGCCGACAACTATATATTAAAAAAAACACTTGCATGGGAATCCTACGTGACTTTAGCCTTAGCGTTAGATAGAGTTTTATTACCTGTCCATCCATTTTACTTGTCTCTTGAGATGTTCACAAAGATATTTAAATTAACTAAAAGGACCCGAATAGTTTTTCTCCAATATACATATTTGGAAAGCCATTATGGGTTGGTTGTGAAATAGTTGCTTTAATCCAAAGTAATAAATAATTTCTTATAATAAAACTAATCTAAGTTTGTTTGGGTGTCTTTGAATATGTAGTTGACCAAGAGTCTCCAAGTTTCAAGGGTCTCCAAAATTAATGTTTAATGGCCACTACATGGCGAAAGACAAGCCTGGGCACAACGGAGCTTAATTATTTTGTTTTTCATGTTAGATGATGTTAAGTTCGAAAGTATTTGGTAGTGAACAACAAATAAATCAATTGGCGATTGTGAAATTAATAAAGACGATCTTCTGTAAGTTGATGTGTTTTTATTTACAAAAAATTCCAAAAATTTAGATGTAAGCTTAAACCATCATAAAAAGTAGGTGTACTGAAATCGATATTTTTAACAAGGTTACGATCATTCTGAAATATATTTAACTGCCAACATTTTCATCTTTCATCAAGATTATTTAAGAAAATCAATGAATGACCCACTTCAGTTCATAGATCTCGTGTTAAATTCCATTCAAATTGCTGAAAAATAATTTTCGTAGTGAGAGAAAAATTCTAAAATGTGAATGTTTCATAATTTACCGATATTTTATTTCCGGCTCTTCGAGACACAAAAATATTTGAAATCGACTTTTGCTTGGTTGATATTTTTAGAATTTGAATAATTAGATTATATTGCAACGGATTGCTTCTTGACAGCAAGTGGCGTAGGTCGAATTTTTTTTTATTCTATTTTTAATAATTCTGAATGAGAAAAATATATTTGAGTAAAAATTGTGCTTTCTCATTTTCTTTCATTATATGTAGGTAGGTACATACATCATTTCTTAAATTGACAAAACGTAAATAAACGAAATGCGTTGTTTGGTTTTAGGGAAGAAAATAAATGTATGGAACAAATACAGTATAAATACTAATATCTTCACGCTTTGGTAAGAATATATTGTACATATATAGACTAGACTACATACGAGTAAATAATCTATTGAGCTCGTTAGTTAACCAAAACATGTGGGAAAATTCCTTTGTATATTTTTATCACTTTTAATTAAAAATTATATGTATAGTTTCGTACGTTCCAACTATTATATTACTAATTTAATTAAATACTTAAAATTATATGTATATTCTATTTTCATTTTATCATAGCCCTCGGTAGACTAGGGATTAGGGTGCCCAACTACTATTTTAGGCGAAATTCATATGTTAAATCTACATAAAAATTAATATCTGTTGCTTTGTAATGTGACACTAAAACTAAACGGCCGATTTAGCTGAAATTTTCACAGAATGCGGATAGGTGGCGTCCAAGAAAAATAGAAAAGGGGGATATCAGGGGACACATTTAAACAGAAACAAGCGAGACGCATTTCCATTGATTATTTTTAAACACATATGAAACTGCAAAAAAACACAATCAATTTGAATGCAGAATCATCACATTTAAAAGCAAATGAAATATAAAAAATATTGAAATTGAGCGCTAAATAAAAAAAAATATTTCATTGAATCGACTTTCTTCGCTTGCAGTGACAGTTCCGAGCACGATGATGTTCAATGGGCCTATTCACACGGTGCAAGTACACCCGGTTTTATAGATGAGAGAGGGAAAGGAGCGCACAGTAGGACAAATTGCCAAAAAGCCGGCCAAAACATGAAAAAGTTAAGTAATCTTCGTGAAATTGTATACTCGGGGGTTTTCGCGGTCGCTGATTACGAATTTGGCATTATTTTTTCAAAAAACAAAATGGTGGATCAAATATGGCGAACAGTCATATAAAAAATTGATATTTTTAATTTTAATGCAATTTCATCGTATTAAAAAAATTTTAGAGGCATAAAAATAGTATCGTACACAAGGAATAGGTACATACAAATAAATACAAAATAATAATTCAGTTTATAATTTACATTTTTATTTTTGACACATTGGCTCTATCTATTCGCTATCGCTATCACATAAATCGATGTCGGTTATCTAAAGTAGACACATCAGTTTCATCTTCAGACGATATTTGTTTTCTTTTAGTTTTTGGAAGTTTTCTTGCGCTTAAAATGTAAGGATCAGAACTAATTAAAAGGCGGCAAAATACATCTCTCATTGTCAAAGAACGGCTGCTTTAGCGCGAGAAGTCCCGACGAAATTTTTTAATATACTTATTGCAACTTTCCTGGGCTTGTTCAGAGCTTCTGCAATGCATTGCACACTTTTCCGTCGATCATGGTTAAAGCAAGATTCCAATTTACTTTTATTAATCTTTCGTTAACCATGTCTGAAAATGGAACTAGATTTTTTATTTGATCTTCCACATATTTAACTTCAGCTTTTGTTGCATCTGCTGTTTCTTTTAGGAACTCTATTTTAATTGGTCGACAATATCGTGGAGAAGAAGGAACAGGATTTTACCAAACAACGATTTTTTTTGTTTTTCTCATCCAGATAACACAGTTGTAAAGGAACTAATGACGTAAAAAAAAAATTTGCCTCTGTGAATGTGCCATCATCACTCGTAAATTTTTGCTTATATTCACTCTGACCTAAAGTTCCATCGCAACCCCATTTACAAATTAAATTCATTTTAAGCAAATCACCGGGTGACATATTTTGTACAACATTTTCTGTTGCAAAAACGATTCGTTTCATCGTGAGATTTCACAATGCTTGAAGATCGATAGCTGCGCGTCTTTCTGTACAAGTAATTGTTTTCATCGGTGAATAACAAGCAATTTTGGCTTCTTGCAGTACATTGTATGACGGATACGCCTTACTTTGAACTAATTTGCAGCCTGATCGTACCACGAAATACTGACTTTTGGAAAATCTACCTTCTACAAAAGCTGACAAGGCTTGTTCCGGCGTCATTTTTCTTTCTTTAATTATGGTAGAAGACGACAGGTAGGACGATGCCTTAGACGGACTCCCCGCTGTGACGTTCTTCAATACCTGCGCAACGGCAACTTTCCCACTTGCACATAGGCTCATCCGCGTAGCTTAAGAGAGTTCTTCTAGGCTGTGGTCTTCTCTCAATTTCTCGGCTTTTCGTCTTTCGTCTTCACTACTATCCGAAAAACTTGTACATTTTCGACCACCGATTGCCTTTGTCTCTGCAGTACTTTGAGATGATCCGTCCTCCGATAGGACCAATGACCGCTCAGCCAATCCGCATTCTTGTTGAAAAACCACCAATCTTTCCGGCGAGCCTCTTTCCATAAAGTACGCAATTTGTACATGATGTATTTAAAATTTTTCTTTACTTCCTCAGTCATGAAGTATGCGAATCCCAATTGGAGCGTCATGTGGTTCTCAATAGTGAGAGCTAATTCGTCAGCAGATTCAGTAGAAAGAGCATCTTTAACTAAGCAGAAGATCTCTTTTCGTGTTAATTGAAGTACTCTTCCTTCCTGAAAACATAAAAAAACGTTAAATTTGTAGTGAATATGAAATAGAGATGAGTAACGGAGTGACAGAATCTGTTATCACGAAATGAGTTGCAGAATTATACTATTGATAACAGCGGCAGTTGCTAGCTATCACTCACCGGCCGTAGATGTTTATATTTGAACTTTAATCTTATATATTAATAGGCAAACAAAAAGTTTGTACACGCTAAGGCTTTTTTGTTCATGGACCGATTTCGTTTAAATTTTCAGAAAATGTTCTTTTTATGGCATAGTTTTGTAATAAGGAATTTCAACGAAATCGATTCACGAATAAAAAAGTTATAGCGATTTTAATTTTTCGAATTTTAAAAAGCCGTTGGAAAATTTGAATTTTTTGTGAGCATCAACGTAGAGCTGAGTAGCCTACGATTGACAAAAATGCCGTTTCAGTGAAGCGAATGAGAAACAGAGAAAAACAAGCGTTTGTGTGGATTTTTGGCGGCATAACTGACATAAAAAACTCGGTCAATTTGTGCGTGCATTTTTTTATACTCTTTTGTGTATAGTATTATTGAGTTGAGGGGCTGCCGTTCGTTTTTTGGCGAATGCCTTTAGAAATTTTAATTGATTCATTGCACCTTTAGAAATTTTGACTAATTCTTTTAAATGTGCTTTGAATGTTATTCCGGTTAATTTTGATTCGTTTTCGTGTGTTTCTTTTAATATGAGTTGTCATTTTTGTCGTGCCAAACATTTTCTGACTGAAGTAACTTTACGTAATACTGAGGCATTTTCTTTGTGTTGTCATAAAGGCAAAGTTAATCTACATACCTCCACTTTCTCAAAATTACTTTTTCAATAATTTTTTTGAAGGATTAACTTCGGATGAAAGTGGTGTTAAAAATCGTTCTAAAATTTTTTTTGCAAATATTCGTTCGTATAATGCTGCCTTTGCAATGACTAGCTCTGAGTGTAATTTGTCAAATGACACTGCAAATGGCATTTACCATTTTAAAATCCATAACATTTTCTATCACCGAACTGGTGCCTTAATGGCTATTGCCGACCTCCATGTTATGCACAGTTGTATTTCTATGATGTAGATACTGCTGCTAATCATAGAATGAATAGAAATGCGAATATTGAATGTAATATTGATATGCGTGAAATAGGTTTGGAGTTAGATCGGATTAATCCTTTTGTTCACTCATTCAGGTCCGTGCATGAATATTGTCAAAGACCTGAGAATATAGCAGCTGAAGTTTCTATGATCATAAAAGTTAATAACCAAGTTGATATTCGTCGTTTCAATGATGCTGTACGAACTGATGTTGCTGCTATTTTCAAAAACGATGATGGTGAGCCACCTTTCGAACGAAATATGATTGTTTTTTCAAAAACAACAAATGAAATTCGTTCTTTTTCTGTTCTTGATCCTTCTTTGGAGCCTTTGGCTTATCCATTATTATTTCCACAAGGTGATAGGGGTTGGCATGTCAATAAAGCACACAGTTTACATTCTACTTCTAACTTACTACGTACAAAAGTAACAATGTTACAATATGCTTCTTATCGTCTTGCTATACGTGATGAGTTTAGTCTTAAGACGTCATGGATGCGAATAAAAAAATCCTGGGAAATTTTAGATGCTCTGGAGCGACAATGGAAATGTTTCATAGTAATTAAAAATTCGCCATTGCGAATAATTTTTTTTTTTTTAAACAAAAATATTTAAATCGAATCGTAAATTTTGTATAATTGTTTTTGTGACCGAATTTCGGTAACGGGTATCCCACCTAGTAAATAATTAATAGTTAAAACAAAAGACTTGTTTCAACAAAAGACTTTAACAACAAAGAAAAGCATTAAAACGCAGGAAAAAACCGATACTCGATATGCCTTGGCAAATACAAAAAAATTTAAAAAATGATATCTTATTCGTGATCAGCGACCTCGAAAGCCCCCGAGTGCCCAATGTCATCCGCGAATATGCATTTTTTCATGTGGTCGTCCGCCATATTGGATCCGCTTTTTTTTTTTTTTTTCAAAAAAAGATTTCAGAAAAAAAAATTGTATCTCCAAATTCGCACTTTAATTTACTTCTTGGTTTTTTATTTAGACTATGACAAGTGAAAAAAAAAACAATTTTAGAAAACGAGCGAGGGCGACTAATAAACTTTAAGTTATTTGAAAAATTAGTTTTTCTCTGCGTTTTGCAAAAAAGTTGATTTATTTAAATTCATATCAATAATTCTGCAATGAATATTTCACGATTTAATTACACTCACCTTCACGAACAGAATACATTTTTAAACTTCTCAAAAGCACTAATTGGCACTATTTAACTTCGTCTCGTGTAACGGCCAATTAGTGGCTAGTCTCTAGGCACAACATCCCACTAGTTTAAAGACGGGGATGACACAATAGACCAAACAAAATAGATCGCAGTGCCGCCAAGGCGCCCTTCAACAAGAAATAGAATAGAATCCTAGGGTTGGGACTGCAGGAGTTTCCCAACTTAATACATATATACTCGACAAAGTGAGCCATACGGAAACATCTACATATATTTATTCTCTTCTCAGATATACTGTCCAGTGTTTTGCTAAGGATTACACAGGCCTGCAAAAAACGGGTCATTTTTTTTTCTTTTCAATTTAATAGTCGTATCCTAAGTATTTTTTCGCGCTGAATCCGAATCCGTTGGCCAAATTGCCCTATCACGTCAGGATTTTGAGCAATCCTAACCTAAAAGTGCCAAAAATCGTGTTCTTTACACTTTTGCGCGTTAAATATCTCAAAACTATGGAATGACAACGGGATCGTTTTCAGCATGCCAAAATCTACAGAAAACCATGTCGAAAGCGTGAAATTTGATAAAACTTTTTTTGTAATACTGAAAAGAAAAACTTCGGTGTAAAAATACCCAATAACAAAGTTATCAAAACACGTACATATATTACAATTCCGATGAAGAAGATATCTTCATATTTTCACACCTTGTGAGATGCACACGCATACACACACCCAAAAATCATTTTTTGTAGCTGCAATAAGGATTTTGATTCAACCTGCGTTTGCCGAAGAGTAGAACTCTTCTGCAATTCAACTTGTTCAACATGCACCGGCGACAATTGTCCTAATAGTGCTCCAATTATAGATCAACAGGAAATCGAGGATGAGGCAGACTTGGAAAACAGTGAGGATACAGAAGAAAATGATTTTTAAATATATTTTTTATTATTTTGTGTTTTTTAAATCAAAAAATATATTTATTTTTAAATTAAAAGCTTAAGTTCCATAATAAAAAAATTTGTTTTTTCCTATTTTTAAATCAAATTTTAATCAGTAGGGGTTGTTTTTATAGGGGTTTGTTTTTTATAGGGGTGTTTTCAAAAGGGTTGCAGCTAGTAATTCATGGTGCAATGATAATTTCTATCGATTAAACGCTAGAATCTACAACTCTACAATGATTTTCGAATAGGGGTAGTTTACACCCCTAAAAAATAACAAGCAACTCTCGGCTCATTGACAACTTTGAAATAGAGAGTAAGCAGAATCCAAATTCAAATTTTGGTGCAAATTGGTGCTGTTTGGCAGGATTTCTGGGTTTGGCCGTTTTTTCCATGCATTGACTGGACTACTATGGTGAAACTAGGTTATACAAGCAAACCAATATAAAAATTCTGCGTATTTTCTAATACTCATATGAGGAAGGTTAAACGTACTTATTATGGAAATTCAAACGTCATGAAACCCAAGATCCCGGATTAGTGAAACAGGTAGGATATGCTAACTATGACCAACTGAAAAAAAAACAAAGATCCTAAACGAAAAATCATATGTAAATATCCTCAACTACCTGGGATAGGAACTAATCCAGGAATTTCGCAGGAAAGATTTCTGTTAAAATAACCGAAATTTCGAGCAGAATCCGCCAATTTTAACAAATGTCTGCCTTCGCCCTTCATAACCATTTCTCAGAACCAATACTCGTGCGCTATCATTAGGATGTGTGCAGAACATCCACTCAAGCTTGCTTTCGAGTCCATAAGCCTAACGTATACATACATCCTATTGCACCCTGTTTTAACATCCATTCGTTATATGCGTTGATATGTGCATTTATTATTTGTCATTTCTACCTTCAACTGGCAAGATCAGACATTCATCACAAACGATCGGATGCCAAAGTTGAATGTGCACGATCGGCCATAAAAGCCTTTATGTTAATTCTGATTTATCGGGGCAATCGAATGAATTTAACCATAGAATTTTTGAACTTCTCCAAATTTTTCAGGTCGGAACGTGCAAAAGATAAAATGGAAACTTGGAAAGATGTGATCACACAAAAAGATCATGCTTCGCTACTCATTCGTCTCTAGCAAGAATTATGTGAACCGTGGTAAAAAAAAGTGAAGCATTTAACCACCATTCCAACAT
Organism: Thereva unica; assembly: GCA_949987705.1. NCBI lineage: Eukaryota > Metazoa > Arthropoda > Insecta > Diptera > Therevidae > Thereva > Thereva unica. The sequence continues at coordinate 127,656,080 of OX465283.1, read as the reverse complement.
TTGTTGAATTAGAGATAGGTAAAAAGTAAGTATAAACATAATTATCACTCCCTAAACATGGTAGCTGGAAACAAACTTCAAGGACCAATAGCTGTTAAATTTTTTTTAAATTTAATCCCTTGTTATATGAATGTTCTCGATGTTTCCACAATTTTCTTTCTTATTTTGAGTATTATGTTGTATATAAAGCGGTAGCAGATGCTTCTATATACTTCACGGTTCCTGAATATGCGCCATACTTCATTTTTGGAGGGGAACATACGAAAAATCAATAAAACAAGGAACTGCTCTGTAGCTGTGGAGTGGATACATGTTTAAATAGGATGATTAGGTGATTTATGCCAAGGGATATGTATGTACATACATATATTTTGAATTTAAAACAAATACCTTTTTTAGAATTTGTATATTTTGGATTTTTTATTTTAGTTGCGAGTTTAAAATATAGAATAAATAATGTCTAGTTTCAATATTACTCGATATTCATAGAATAAAAGAAGAATCCCAGTGCATAGGGTTCTTGCAATTTTCGAAACAATCTGTCAGGTCCTATTTAAATACATACACTTCTACAGGGCCTCCCGCTACAGGTGATACAAGGGCTTTGGGTCGTCCATTAATTATGTGAGGCGTTTGGGCGGAGGGGGTCGAGCCGAATCACACCCAATCTCATGTGGATAGAGGGGAAGCTCGGTAAATATCACTTATTTTTTTGCAAGAAACAGTGTAAAAATGCGAATAAACTAAATTCCCCATTCACTTACAGGCCACCTGTAGGCAGTGGCCTTTCACACCAGGCCGGACGGCACGGCCCGATGAAGGGCATGGATTACTCAATCAGATTGAGGGATGATATTTCAGATATCCACCTGACAGGCCGTGGCATGCAGGTGTAGTCAAGATTCCCTACAGACATACAGGTGAAGACGACACTTTAACATAGTAGGTTGTTAATTCAAGTGAAAAAAAGTTCATAGCCTCAACGAAAACTTCAAGGCGGCTCCAGACTCACGCTGTTAATTCCCGCGAGCAAGCGCGAACTTTCGCGCCTTATTTTACGTTTCGAGTCGTTACAGCGAGAGAGTGATTAGATATTCAGGGGCGGGCTCGTGTATGGCGAACGACGATAATAGTACGAAAAAAATTGAAGTCGAAAAATGTTGTCGACGAAAATTTTAGCGTTCGCACAGGACGAAAAAAAATTGTTCGTGTCCTAATCTAAAACTCGATAACCCAAGACCTTTCGAGTACCTTTCGTCGGCTTCAGACGAACAATTTCAATTTTTCGACATACGCAAACCCGAGACGAAAAAAAATTTTCGTTTTCGACATACACGAACTGGCCCCAGATCTTCAGGCACGAGCTGACGAAAATTGCCCATACACATAAAGATATTTGTAAGATTTCTTGGACTGCAGGTCACATACAGTTCGCGGCCGGTGAATGTGTGGTGATACTTGGCCTCACGGCGAAGACGGAAACATTAAGGCCACGGCTTGCCGGCGATCTGTGTATAAATAGAGGCCTTAAGATATGGCTAAACCCTACACCAAATTTTTAACTCAGTTATGCGAACTCCAGAAAGAAGCATAGGGGCCCCACGATTGTTTAACCGCCACCGGCCAGCCAAACGAGCGAGTCGACGAATGCTGCTATTTATATACACTATATATTAGCTCTACCTGAATGAATGTATGGATGTATGTATGTTATACAAATTTTGAAAATTGATTCTGACCCACTTCCATATAACCGATCAGCTGCAAATTTTGCACACATGTACAGTTCACGTGACAATGCCATTTGACCATTTTGTAAAAAAATTTAGACGGCCGTTTCAAGATGGCGGCAGAATTTCGCAATTGTACTCGCCGACCGCCGACATGTGTATCAAATGAAAGGATATGGCAAGTAGAATACAATTAGCTGGATGGCGGAATTTCAAATTCAAAATGGCAGCCAACACAAAATGGCGGAATACCTTTTCTTACAACGCTCTCGGTATAGATACCAAATAACAGTGTATGATGAGTATAGTAGAGTAAGCTGGATGACCCCATTTTAAATATCGGTCACCACAAAATAGCGGAAGAAGAAGAAATAACGAAATGGTAGAAAACTAAAAATATAGTTTAAAAAACTTAAAAATATGCTTTTATCTAAAACTGAACGCCGTAAGTAAAAAATATGAACGTAAACTTTTTATTGCTGCAGACAGTATACTGTATATAAAAGTTCCAGTGTTAATAAGATAAGAATGTATAGGTAAAGTTTCACGTTTTTAACTTCCCAGTATAGGAAGTTATTGTAATCGGTCCGAAAATCGAAATCGAAAATTTCAACGTATTTTCATCTTTCAAGGTCCCAGGAGCATTTTAAGCAAAAAATTGGGAGGAAGTATGTGTGTGTGTGTATGTGCGTACGGATGTGGTCATTTTTTCCTGCACGATATCGCGCGAACCAAAACTGATATCGACTTCGTTGAGGTGTCGTTCGAAGCGTATCAACCGAAATATGATCTGAAAAGATTTTCATGAAATTCGGCCCAGCCGTTTTTTTTGTTTAAACGACGTAAGTGATTTTTGTACCTGCACGATATCTCCCGAACCACGAAAGATATTGACTTAGGGAGCGTTCAAGTAATACGTAACGCATTTTGGGGGGGGAGGGGGTTTGTAAAACGTTACGATGCGTTACAGGGGCGGGGGGGGGTTCGAACAACGCGTTACGTAACATTGTTTTTTTATTTAAATAAAAAAATAGGGCATTCAAATCTCCCAACTTAGCAACCCTTTTCGTTTATGTTTTACGGGTAATCGCGATGAAAACAATAAATAAGCTATTTTAGCGGCTTTCTGGTACTTTGCGTCATATAATTGTCACTTTCAGGTAAAAGTGTTGGGTGTTACGTAACGTTTAGGGAGGGGGGGGGGGGGTACAGAAAAACGTTACGGCGCGTTACAGGGGGGGAGGGGGGGTCAAAAATTTTCAAAAATTGCGTTACGTAATACTTGAACGCCCCCTTACTTGAGGTGCCGTTCGAAGGGTATTAGCGACAATATAATCTGAAAAGATTTTTATAATATTCCGTCCAGCGGTTTTTTGGTTAAAATGACTTAAGTGATTTTTGTACCTGCACGATACCGCTCGAACTAAAAACTATATCGACTTCATTGAGGTGCCGAAAAACATTAACACATCAATTTTATACACATACATTTTCGTCATCCTAATCTTGTAAGTGCGCACATTTAGTTTGACATTTTAGCGAAAATATTGACAAACAATTGTGACAAATTCTCGGTATTATACATATATTCTATATTGCCTATTGTTCATTTATTATTAAAATATCCTATCATAATATTCAACATCCATCATACTGGGAAGTTGATCGTGTGGACCGAACGGGTCGAACCCACATCCCTACTAGTTTACATTTCGAAAGGTTCGTTGTTTGACCAATATGAGATCAGGACAGTAGCAGAGATTGCTGCCACTTTACTCACATCAGGAAAAACAGCTCATTCCATTTTTAGGATACCGATCGAAGATCATGGAAAATCTTGCGAAATATTGACTGCATGATAGTTGTCTGGGAATGGGATGAAGTATCTATTACAGAACACCGGGAGATTTAAAATGTAAAACCAATTATTTTGGGGAGTAACTGCTTTATTCGCATAGATTTCGGGCAAATGACGCCTACTGTCCGGACAGATATGTGGGCCGATGATATTGATGCATGTCTGAAATGATCACTCATTTAGTGACATATTGGGGCCTATTCTGCAATTTTCCATAAAATATTATTTTATGTTATGTTATGATGATAAAATTTCTTCTTCATAAAATGAAAATAAAAGATTTTTAAAATTCCTATTCTGTAATGGTTCCATAAAATTATTTTATGGAATCTTTCACGGGCACATAACATAAAAGAATTTAGTACAATCCGCTCTGAGTTGTATTACGTTTTGAACAGTTCGGTTGAAAATGAACATGTGGTCGGTTGTAAATAAATAAAATGAAATCATGAATTAGTATATCTGTTGTTTTCAAAGGAGAAACAAGTTTTGTGATTGTAAGTGCATAGTAAAATTAAAGAGTAGAGAAATGGCAGAAGTAAAAGTAATTGGTAAGTAATTTTAGTTTCCTTTTTTACCAATATATGTACTATTTTTTTTTCTCTTTATAGATAAAAGATGCCGGGTTAAAAAAACTTCCAAGGAGCAATATGAAATATATTGCTCCTTCTTGGAGCAGCATGAAGACATGCGTTTCAAGAAGGACACTGACCAGTCAATCCAGCCACTTTGGGATCAGCTGACATCGTTACTAAACAGTACCAATAGCGGCCCATCAAAGGACAGAAAAAGTTGGCAAAAAGTATGTTTTGTTTTGTTATATTTAAATTTTATAATTTCAATTTCCCATAATTTACAGACATTTGAAAATTGGAGAAATTCAATAAGACACAAAAAGCGACAAGAAGAAGCTTACCGGCAGGCAACTGGTGGGGGCCCAGAAAGACCCAGCGAGTTAAAGAAGCCAGAGCTGAGGGCTCCAGCTCTTTGGGGCAAAGCTGCCTTAGAAGGAGTCTGCGGCAGCAATGTGGAGGTAGGATTCGGTCCACTCCCAAGTACTCAAGAGGAAGAAGTTCAAGCGGAAGAAGTTCAACCGGAAGAAGTTCAAGCGGAAGAAGTAATCCTCCAGTGTTTGGAAATAATCGCAACTGAGGACAGCAATGTCGGCGAAGCTATTGCCACAACCAGTAGAGGACAACGTGACGACGCAACGGCAGTCCCTACAAAAACTGGAACTGGTGGCAAAGGGAGGAACAAGAGGAAATTGGAATCGTCTACAGGTAAAGTTATTATATTAAAGATATCGTATACAGCATACTTTATTTTATTTTATTTTAGATGTTCAACTAGAAATGATGCTAGGAAACGACCAGGACAATACGGAGGCACTGCGCGAAATTGGTACACAACTTCGGCGGATAGCTGACTCAAAAGAAGCTGAAATTTTAGAAAGCAAGAACCGCACCGACGCGCTCAGTAATATAGCGGAAGCAATTACAATTTTAGCAAGAATAAAACTTAGAAATAAAATAAAAGTTAAATAAATGTTCTTGTTTTTATAAAATTTTGGTGTATTTATTTTCTATAGTAAACAATTACTTTTCAGCAATGACAACTTGTGAAAATGGGGTTTTCCGTAAACGTACAGTCTTTTTCATTTTCTATGTGTAATATTTATTCAGGTATATTTCTCGAACTCTTCTTCCTGCAGAATACCAAGAATCACCTAGAAAATATGATTATGGGTACGGTGCTGAATAAATAACCATCATAAACTCACCAGATACATCGTATGATCCACGTTCATTTGCAATGACTTCTTCATCAATTGACACTTCATCAGCCACCAGCAAATCATTACTACCATCTTCTTCTAGCACAATTTTTCTGTTGATGCAGAAGTTATGTAGAGCGAATACGGCATATATAATTCGGCACGCAGTTGTTGGATGGTAATGAAGGGTTCTGTGACGAAGTAAGCAACGGAAACGACTTTTTAACGCCCCAAAACATTTTTCTATAATAATTCTCGTCTTTACAAATGCTTGATCGTAACGAGCTTCTTTAGACCCTTGCTCCGCATTTGTGAATGGTGTTAATAACCACGGCTCAAGTGGAAATCCCGAATCTCCTACAAGTTTGACAATAAAATAGCGCATTTTCATTATTTTAAAATATATCACCTAATAAAAAGCTGGACTGATTCGCCACGGAAGTATATTTCTGTGCACATTTCCCCCTCAGCTGTGATGTGATCCAAATTGCAGAGTCATGCACTGATCCAGGAAATCTCGCATTACCGTAAGTGATTCTCATATCTGCGTCACAACACTAAGGGTAAAATAACATCCATAGAAAATTATTTCATTTTGTATAACCATGTACTTACTACTAATGCATTCAAACTATGAAATCCTTTACGGTTTCGGAAAAGATTTCCATTGAATTCTGGATCGTTCTCCGGGGGGGCAACGATAGCGATGTGACATCCATCAACCACACCTATAATTCCTTGCATGCCGAATTTCGCCAAGGATCTAAGTAAAATATATATGTAAACATTTGTAATTAAAATATTTGTATTAAACGATACCTTTCTTCCGTTTCTGCCACTTTTATTGCATCTGTGGGAAACTGGATTAAATCACCCACTAAATAAGTATTTATTAGAGCAGTTACTTCGGTAATGGCTCTTGAGACACTTGGCTGTGATAGAGATAAAACGCGGCAACTCCCGACTGGAGTTTGGTACGAGCCATGCCCATAGAAATGTAAAGCACTCAGGAATCTTAATGTGAACGGAATTGAAGTCTTTCTGGCATGAGGCTCTAGCTTTTCTATTAGTACTTTAACCCCAGCCTTATCCAACCGAAACAAATTTTTAAACCTTATGCTAGGCAACTCGAACGGATCACTGGAATCGCGAAGAGATCGCAGATTTATCCTGTGATTTCTTCTGCATAAAATAAAAACTTTAGACAAATTCATTTAGTTTCTATATTTTACCATACCGAGCCTGCCTTTCCGCGATTTCTCTCAAAATAAAATATCGGAGTGCCCTGGGCATATTTTATTAAACTCAATTAATTAATTAAACTCAAATTTAATTAAACTCAAACTAAATAAACTAAAAACTCAATACACGACTTTACACAAGAAATGACAATTCCCGTCTGTCATTTTCATAAAATATGTCAAAATACCCATAAAATGTACTTCTCAGGTTCTTTTATGTTATGAGGCGTAACAGGAAATCTTTTATGTTATGATGCATAAAATAAAATAAAATTTGTCGGGCAGAATAGGATTTAAGAAAATTCTTTTATTTTATGGCATAACATAACATAAAATGATAAAATTTTACAGACGAATAGGCCCCATTGTAAAACGTCATTTAAAACAAAAGATGAGAGCACAATCGGAAAACTAAGAATTCAGTAATTAATCAACACAGGATATAGAAGGTGTTCTGAGTTTTGGAAATTTTGATGAGCGACATTTATGACGACTATGCCACAAACGTTGTAATGCTTACGAGTCAAACATGGAACATCGTTTATAATTAAGCGTTACAGTGGATTGTTAACCAGTGCCGTGCGTTCGGAATACCCAGAAACGACAAAACACGAAAACGGGAAGCAGCAACTGTCCTTTTTAAGTTCAAATCAGTAGTGTCGTCTTGGCAATATTCGTCTCCAGCCATGTTCGCAATTGAGGGTGCCAATTTTCTGGGAAAATCAAAATCTACACGCACAAAACATATTCCGATAGGAGATGATTAACCTCCAATTTTTAATAAAGTTGTAACATATTTAATCTATAATAAAATTAATTGACGGCAAAAGATGGAGGAAGGCGGAAGGCAGAAATGGAAACGCATAGAGTTCAGTCGTTGAGTTGAAGTGTCATTTCAACTCGATCAAAACTCAATTCGACTCCCATGGAAACTCGGCAATGAGTTACGCACATTATGTGTAGTTTATTTTAAAATATGTACTTCATTGAATAATTAATAATATTTATAATTTGTAGATGTGTTATTTTGAGCAAAAGTTTCCGACTCTGACTCTACTAACTAGAAAATTGCTTCCTACACTGTATAAAATTCATCCATGCATCCACATTCATTTGTACTTAAAAAAATCAATTTAAGTTTGGGAATGTTTTATTACATTTAATTAAATCGAAGGGTCAAATTTGGGCTCCCATTACTTTTGTTATCCAGAAAGTTCGTGCCTTAATTACAGTACTATAATGACACAGAAAATGTCACCCGTTTGACAAGGATACTCTCGCATGTCCTCACAAAATCTAAAAAAAAATCAATATAGAAAGTTCCAGAATGTTCAAGCATCATCTGCTACGAAGGCCTTCTATAAATTATGTAGGAATAAAGAGAGTCCTTTATATACATACATACATACTCGGAAACAGAAAATTCATGCTTGTTTTATTGATTTTTAAAAGTTTCCCCTTTCAGAGGCTCAGCGCATATTCCCAAGCAAAGGAAGCTACAATAGAAGGGTGCTTCCTTAATATAGATACTCAACTTTGGGTTATAATAATTATAACGGTGTAATGGTTCGGGATAGATTAAGGGTAGAAGTGGGTTAGAAAGATTTGTTCCAGAAAATTCGAATGGAAAGTTACCGAACCCAACAAAAAAATTAAGAACACACCCTTATCATTTGCATTAGTGTGCAAAATGCCTGTGTCAGCTGCTTTTCCCATCTGCCATTTTTTGTCCATATTCTTCCTGTAACAACAATAAGACTTATCGAGACCTTTTACTAACCCAAAATAATTTATAAAAGGACACAAAATTAAGTTGTATTGGTTCTGAGAAATGGTTATGAAGGGCGAAGGCAGACATTTGTTAAAATTGGCGGATTTTGCTCGAAATTTCGGTTATCTTAACAGAAATCTTTCCTACGAAATTCCTGGATTAGTTCCGATCCCAGGTAGCCCTATTGAGAATATTTATGATTTTTCGTTTAGGATCTTTGTTTTTTTTCAGTTGGGATCGTACTAAAAACATAATTAGCATATCTTACCTGTTTCACTAATCCGGGATCTTGGGTTTCATGACGTTTAAATTTCTATAATAAGTTGCCGAAAATCGTTTAACTTTCCTTTATGAGGGGATATACGTCATAATCCAGAAAGACAAAATCCAGAATGACAAAATCCAGAAAAAATCCAGAAATAATCCAGAATAAAAAATCGCGCGATTTTTTATTCTGTATTTTTTCTGGATTTTTTCTAATATTATTAGTAAAAATAATGGTAATAATAATCGAAACATTTTTAATAAATAATAAAGTTGATAACATAAATAAATAACATAAATCGAAACAGACATTCTTTTCTAGACCAACTTCAATTATAAGTTTGTTTTGCTAATTCGGCAAAATCAGGATTTTGTCGTTTCTGGATTTTGTCGTTTCTGGATTTTGTCGTTTCTGGATTTTGTCATTTCTGGATTTTGTCGTTTCGGGATTTTTAAAAGTATTCTGGATTTTGTCGCTTCTGGATTTTGACTTTCTGGATTTTGGCATGATCCCTTTATGAGGATTAGAAAATACCCAGAATTTTTATATTGGTTTGCTTGTATAACCTGGTTTCACCATAGGGAATTTTTGCATCTTTAGTTTTTCTTCTTTTTATTATATGTATGTACAAACAATAGAGTTTTGTAATCGGGGCTCGTTGGCTATATAGACTTTTGAGAAATTATTTGAGAAATTAAAATAAAGTGACTAGGCTGCAAGTACGTCTGGCGAAATATCCAAGAGATCAAATGTCACAATCGCAAAAATTATAACTATCTATAATCCTGAGCAACTGGACAGTTTATTTGAGAAGAGAATAATAAACATGTTTCCGTATGGCCCACTTTGTCGTGGATATATTAAGTTGGGAAACTTGGATATATTAAGTGGATATATTAAGTTGGGGGCCTCGGTAGCCTAGGGAGTAAGGCGCCTGGCTACTAACCCAGAGGTCCCGGGTTCGAATCCCGGCCAGCCCCACGGTCCTTCGCCTTTTCTACTTTCCCACTCACATAACTTTCCTTCTTTCTTGTTCCCTCTTTACATTCCTGATCCCTCCTGTCATAGCCTTCCTTAGCCCTTCCCGCTCCACCAAAAAGCGCATGTCATCGGTTGGTTGATGAGATTCAACTCGTTTCAGGAGGCATAACACTCCAGCGAGTTGTTTCTCGATGCCCCGATGTCAAAGTCGTGACAGTAATGGTTGGAAATAGGTGGACTAAAAATATCGCGGGTAGGTTGTGACAGTTCCTTTCTTCCCCGACTAGAGGTGCTGTTCGACATTGCACTCTATATGAAGAAAATAGGTTGTCGACACAGTATAAAGGGCGTTTCCTGTGACCCTAGTCTTTCACATAAAAAAAAAAAAAATCCCAACCCTAGGATTCTATTCTATTTCTTGTAGAACTGGCGGGGACGCCTTGGCGGGCACTGCAATCCACTTTGTTTGGTCTATTGTACCTTCCCGATCTTTAAAACCCACCAAGGTTAAGCCTTCTAAAATAGCCTAAAACTGATTTTGGGGTTCCTGTCCCAAATCTCCCAGGGAGTAGGAAAGTCTCGATGGAAGAGGTTCAATCTCTTCCTTGCTGTAGCCTCATAGTCGCACAGCAAATGCTCCGCAGTTTCTGGAGCTGCTCCGCAGAACCGACCGCAACAACGGCTACCATTGCCATTTTGTTTAGATGGTAGTTGAGTGAACAGTGGCCTGTCAGGAGCTCTGTTTTTAATTTTAGCTCCCACCCCCCAGATTTAAAAGTTTGCCAGCTTTAGGTTTATCGATTTGGATGAATCTTTTAGCATGACGAGCACCCCTCCAGCTATGAAGAAACAGCTGGTCGACCCAATTTTTGATGGCCGTTCTAACGTGGCAGTTAGCTAAGCTACAGAAAGGATCCGGACAAATAGGTTTCTTGACCGTCCTGCTTTCCTTGACTGTTGTTCCTGCTGGGATTTTAGAGATGGAGACAATCCAGGACAATATTTGATCACATCATGGGAGATTTAATGGCTAACAGGGCAGCTTGACTGTAGAATATAACAATGCTAGAGCTATTTGGAGCTCTATTAATACAAGTATGAGCACACACCTGGATGGCGAGTACCTCAGCCTGGAAAACAGTAGGGGTAGTGGGCAGAGCCATGAGCATTTTGCTCCTTGGGCTATATAAGCCCAGCCCTTCCCCTTACCCAAAGGCTGTACTTTCTCTAAAGAGAGACTTGCCATGTTGCCATTCTGTCCTATTTGGTATTATCGTCGTAAACGGTTTGTCAAAGTCAAGAGTGGCAGGTATGGTATCGAACAATGATATCATTGGTTCCAGGTTTAGCTCCTTGAGGATGGATAAATGATCCAGAAGGTCTCCTAGCTGCCCCGGCCAGCTAAATCATAGCACCTTTTTGTTTGGTCTTGACCCACCATGCAATGGATGCATACGTGACCATGGGCCTTACGACCGTCGTATATAGCCAAAAGATTAACATAGGTTCGAGGCCCTAGATTTTTCCTACAAATTGGCGACAAATATGGAGAGATGTGCCTCGGCAGTTACTCTCTCAATTTGGGGATTCCAGGAGAGCTTTTGATCCAGGATTATGCCTAGAGATATTTGCCTTCTTTGAGAAAACCATTTCTTTTCCATCCAAAGAGGGAGCTTTCAAATTTAGCTTCCTTTTATTAGTAAATGGTACGATGACAGTTTTTTGTGGGTTAATACGCAAGCTCTTGCTACGGCACAGCTATGCACATACATATGTATGCAGAGCGGCTTGCATGAGGTCTGAAATGAACACTAGGATAATTTTTTTTTATGTGATAGAGTAGAGGCTCAGGGAAAGGCCCTTTGTACCGTTGACAATCTATTTTTTCGTATAGAATGCAATGTTGAACAGCAACTCTAGTAGGAAGATAGTAAAGAGAGGGAGAGAGAAGTTAAGGAAGGAACTGCAAAAAACAAGCCGCATTACCTACTCTCAAACATTACTATCGCGACTCTGACATGGTGGCATCGCGAAACCGCCCGCTGGGGTGTTGAGCCTCCTAAAACGAGATGAATCTCATCCAACAAGCGATAACATGCGCTAGGTGGAGCGGGAAAGGGCTAGTGAAGGCTAGGACAGGAGGAATCAGGAAGGTAAAGAAGGAAAGTTATGTTTATGTATGTGGGGAAACTGGAAAAAGCGAATGACCGTCGCACTGGCAGGATTGTAGTAGCCGAGGCCCCCCACATTGCTTTACGATAAGTAGGAGTTCTTAGGAATGGCAATTCGTACGGAAAAATGTATTATAAATTTTTTTGTAGATAATCACATAATCTACAAACTGTGTAAGAACTATTTTATGATAAGACTTGCCGTTTAGGAAATATTAGCCAAAAACCGAATTTTCAGTTTTAGGGGGTGTTTTTAGGGGTAGCGTAGCGTACAACCAATTTTCCGAGACTTTTCTTTAACATACCACTAAAAACTATACTAAAAAATTAGTGAGTTGACATTTAGAATGGACTATATGGAATTTAACATCAAGAGGCTTGCATTCAAACGTTTCTGATTTCATGGTATTACAGTAAAGAAGTTATCCGAAGTAGAGCATATACATATGTAAGTGCAACAAGCGAGACTCACATAATATGTTGTAACTGGAGCTAACCCGGGGTCTACACGAGCTTTTTTATCGCATAAGTTTTGGATGTAGCCCATCAAAACACGCGTTTCCCGCGATTAAAAAACGCATGAGAGCAAACGTACATATGCATACAAGAACGCATAAGATAGAACTTTTCCACCTGTTCCCCGGGACCGATTTTATCGAAAATTGCTACTCTTCTTTTAATTAAGGCGTCATTTTCAGGGTTGATTTATTAACTTCCCAGTATAGCAAGTTATTGTAATCGGTCCGAAAATCGAAATCGAAAATTTCGACGTATTTTCATCTTTCAAGGTCCCAGGAGCATTTTAAGCAAAAAATTGGGAGGAAGTATGTGTGTGTGTGCGTACGAATGTGGTCATTTTTTCCTGCACGATATCGCGCGAACCAAAAAAGATATCGACTTCGTTGAGGTGTCGTTCGAAGCGTTTTAACCGAAATATGATCTGAAAAGATTTTCATGAAATTCGGCCCAGCCGTTTTTTTGTTTAAGCGGCATAAGTGATTTTTGTACCTGCACGATATCGCCCGAACCACGAAGGATATTGATTTGCTTAAGGTGCCGTTCGAAGCGTATTAGCGACAATATAATCTGAAAAGATTTTCATAATATTCGGTCGAGCGGTTTTTTGGTTTAAATGACATAAGTGATTTTTGTACCTGCACGATATCGCCCGAACTATAAAAGATATCGACTTAGTTGACGTGGCGTTCGAAGAGTATTAACCAAAATATGATCTGAAAAGATTTTCATAAAATTCGGTCGAACCGTTTTTTTTTGTTTAAACGACGTTTATGATTTTTGTGCCTGCACGATACCGCCCAAACTAAAAACTATATCGCCTTCATTGAGGTGCCGAAAAAAGACTATTAACGAAGAAATGCTCTGAAAAAAATTTCATAATATTTGGTCGGGGCTTTTTTGTCATCTAATTGTCAGAAAGGCCTTAAATTAACAAGTTTTGCTAATATCTAATAAACTCGATGGAATGAGACCCGTTCTAAACGAAATGATCTTTTTTGGGTTCTGCACAGCGATAGCCTTCAAACAAAACATCACTTGTCAAAATCCGACAACCTTTCAAAATCGTGCAAAAATTTCGTTACCCTTTACAAACAGCGCGAACAGCGTGTGGACCGAAGGGGTCAAACCCACATCCCAACTAGTTTCAACTTTTGTTTACTATATTTCCTGGAGTACAAGCCCTTTTAAAAACTTGAAAAACCCGACGTCGACTCATTGGATGATAACACATACTTAAATTTCCTACCTAGTACCCACTTTTTAATCCTTTACTGAATTCTTCCATAATTGGAAAAATATTTATCTATTAGATACAAACAGACAGCTCTAGTTGAATTACATTTTCTCAAATTATATTTAATTCCATGGTAGGAACGGAGGTGGTATGTGTTATTTCAATTTACTATAAAGGCATATGCAAATTATGGTTGGAATATATAAAGGCTACATAAAAATGGAAGGGGTATATTTGTCCTATATACCACATCATTATATGATCTGGACTCTCTCTTCTCTTAAATTAACCATATTAAGCTTCCTTATCCAAGTCAAGCCCCATTTTAGAGCTTTCCCTTGAGACTACAAAGTAAAAAGCCCTACCAACGACAACTTCCAATTAAACAAACGAAAATAGAAAATATTAATGGCAAAAATTATTAATACAATAGTTTCTATTGTGAAAAATATTCTCTAAAGAGAGAAGTCGGAAAAAAATCTTGTTGGAAGAAGTGGAAAGATGAAGAACAATTTAGCGGTGTGGAATTTGACTATGGACATTTGGGCGGAGCTGGCTGACTTCTAATATTTCGCAGCTATACTATAGCGGTGGTATAACGCAATTTAAACCGCGTTGCACATACTAGAAGGACAAAGGGGGAAATGTAATCTTGATGCTAATGATGTCTTGGAGCGATAGGAAGAGCATCTTCATGAATTGCTAAAGCGCAAGCTAACTAACGTATTGGTGGCTCCACCAATGTTATTTCAATTACCTATAATGATAATACTACGTTGCGCCACTAAGCCTAGAAGATGCTACCAGAGCCATAAATCGGCTCAAAAACAGCAAGGCTTAGGTAGAGTGCAGACGTCATCTCCGCGGAGCTGGTTAATATGGAGTGACTACACTACACCAAGCGATTCATGAGTTAAATGTGCAAGAATGGGAGAAGGAAGCTATGCCAAAAGACTGAAAAAAGGCATCCTGTATTGAGTACACAAAAAAAGAATATCGCAGGGTACACCAATTATCGCTGTTGAGTACCGCTTTTATGATATTCTTTGCTATCTTACAAAACAGGATTACCCAACATCTAGACCAATACCAGGAAAATCAACTACTGATCAGATTTCAACCTTGACGATAGAAAAATGTGTAGTTTAAAAACTCAACCCAACACCTCTTCATAAACTTTAAAGCCGCATATGTTAGATAGCCCTTTGAATAGAGAAGACGAGGAAGTGCAATTTATTACACACGGGAAGCATTTTGGCAGCACTAATGAATAGCATTCTTTACGTATTTGTGTCAATCCCGGACAGTGGCTTTGTTATATTTATTCAAAAACCGGGAGGGATATCGTTTCTCAGCAACCATCTCGGTGAGAACGCTTCACTTGGCTAAATGTTTGAAGCAGACCCTTCGCAAAACCTGAACAAATTTCACTACGCCTATGTCCGGGATAGACAATGTATTTTGTTGTTGGGGTTAAAGTGAATGTATTTTGTTGTTGTGGTTAAAGTGGAGGGAGAGAATTAGAGAGAAAATTTCTTGATCCCAAGTGCTCCCTCTAATCCGTGTACATGTACGCTATTTTCGGTTCCTTATCTTCTCTATTCAAAGAGATAGCCAAAGAAGAAATACATATAAAAGCCCATGAGAGAATTCGTCATCTCGAATCAGCTGACACGATTATGTAAGTTGTCCATGACTAATGTGACAAGCCAATCAGTATGGGTCGCGCCAAAAGAGTTGATGCCGAGAAAGTCGCGTTTTCCATGCGCAGTAGAATCCCCGCATGCCGTTCCCGTCCCTTTTGCCTAGTCGCAACAAATTTCGAAGGGGAAATTTGAAAATACATAAGCGCATTTCTTATCGATATGTGCGCAATATTTATTTGTGTGCAGCTTTAATTTCCCCAGCTGCGCGCTCCGGCATCAACTGTTTTGGCGCGACCCATATCTACATTCGCTCCTCGGAAACTTACAATCATATACCTACCTTCAGTCAATACATAATAGCAACCGACAATGGAACCAGAAATTCGCGCAGGGTTGCTAGAAGCCAATAAAGCCTGCTATAGTCTGTCCGGGCTCTTCAAAGCGAAGCAGCTAACCATACATCTAAACTTCTGCTTCTAGACTTAATCTCGTTAAGGAAAAAGAAGTAGACGACTTACATGATCCTAAGGATATACAGAGCGGGCTGAAACGAAGAGAACAAGCCTGAAAACAGCCACTCAACCACCAGAAATAGTATATGGGACATTCCACGTCAAATCGGACAAAATTTTTCGACCCCCCTTCGTTTTGGCTGAAATTTTTCAGGGACTTTGAGCACCTATTTAAGGCTACAAAAAAATTTTTCTAGAATTTTTTCGACAATATATTGACAATAAAAATTAAATGGGTTTTTTAGGGGTTTTTATGAATTTTGACTTTCTTTCTCGATTTTGGCTCTATATCTTTCGTTGGGGTCGACGTTTTTGATAGGTTTTACATGTTTTCAGGTCAGAGGGGTTGTTTACAAACAAATTTGCTGAAAAACATTAACATATTTTCGAATTCAAGGTCAAAAGGTCAAAAAATAGTAAAAAACTTTAAAATTCAATTTCTCAAATACCCCATCTCGAAAATGGACGTTTTTGGTGTCAGAATGTTCGGGAGAGGTCACTCTAACACCTCGATCAAAAATCTCGGTGGGCCCTTAAGGATTTCGAAAGTTATGAGTACTTGTTTATAATCTTTAATTTTTTACGATATTTATTGAATTCTTTGCCCTGGATATAGTTGAAACGTCATCAGTTTTCAGCAAAACTTGTATAAAGGGTTATTTTTGGCGGCTGATTACGAATCTGCAGCCATATTTTCAAAATTCAAAATGGCAGCCAAGATGGCGGTCCAAAATTCATTTCATGGAAAGAGGTTCATTTTTTTGAATATCTGACCACAGCTGGAGCTGTATAACAATAGCAAACGGCAAGACTAGAGAGACTTGGCCTGGCTTCATCAAAACGGGGCTTACGCGACCTCTGATTCCGCGGGACTACATATGTCGACCATCATAGGTCAAGGCGGACAGATAAAAAACAGTATACAGCCCCGATTGCTCCAGCTGTGGGGAAGAACAAAAGCATATGTGCTGAAAGTCGAGTCGTGTTTCGAAGGAAATGGAATTGGGTTGGCCACACCTTGCGACGCGAAAACAAAAATCTAGCCAAACAGGCCCTTGCCAGCAATCCGCAAGGATCCCGTCTAGTTGGAAGACCTAGAACAACGTGGAGGAGAACCCTACTAGCAGAAGCCTGGGAACTGGGAGAACTGGGAGATCCTGGTCGGAGCTGAGAGCTGTCCCGCAAAACAGAGTTCGCTGGAGGGCAACTGTTTTCGCCCTATGTTCCACGAGGGATTAGTCACTTTCTACAACTCCAACAACTTGTCACGAAACACGACTCGACTTTCAGCACAGGCGCCCAAGTTAAATACCCAACCGAACATTTTCTTTGCGAGACCCAAGACATTGCGAAAGAAAGGTATCGAAGCTTAAAATAGCAGATTAAGAGAAAATGAGAGGCTGTTTGTAATCTCAAGCGACTTAAGCTGCGATCATCTTGCCTCAACTCCACGTCTTTTTCATAATTGCATGATTGCGCAAACCGCTAATCAAGCAATCACTGATGCTATGTGAAGTACAACTGACAATGAACGAAAATCTTTGAACCCAATGTACTGATTTCTGTCAGTGCCAGATCTGGTAACCCTAGAAATTAGGCGAGCAACCAAGCACTTATGGCATCTGCGTTAAAATTAGAGTTGTGTTTCGTGACAAGTCGTTTGAGTTGTAGAAAAGGACGTTTCAGTTGAGTTAAGACTTTCAGCTTGTTTTTCTGGAGCGGAAATGATAAGTTGAGTTTAGGCCCCTGCCTGTGCTATAAGTCGTCATTAGACTGAAAAGTCACTTTCTTTCACACAAACGGCATGTTCTGTCGTGACGACTCGACTTTCAGCACAGGGGCCTATGAAAAAAACCCAAATTACAGAACTCCGTGCTTAGATAGTTTTTTTTAAAAATGGGGAAAACTGTGCCAACCAAGGCAGTCGATGCCATGCACATAACTAACTAGCTACGGGTCGAACCAGAAGTTAATCTTCCACTGACTACTTACCCCTTACCCCATGGTGAGACTCTGGTTACCGGTGAAAATTCGAACATGGCGAAAGGTGACTTTGGGTAAGAAATCCGGTCCTATTCTCTATTACAATACTCAAATGCTTTTTACTTGATACTGTTATCCGAAACTAAAATGCTTCCGTATTCCCTATTACAATATTATTTCCTCTGGTAGAAATGTCCCCGAAAGAAAATAAACTGAGTACCTAGATGAGGTTTCAATTGTATCGCCCAACCCAAAATTTTATAATTTTATACTCGATTACCCTTGAGTTTTCGAGTAAAAATGTAACAATATTGTTACAGTTTAAAGTTAAAGTAAAATTTAGTCAGTTTTGTAATAGAGAATAAGACCCATTTCACACAAAATGTAGTCGAAAGTTTTTGGTCTCATTCTGTCGAATCGGTGATCATCTTACCTCAACTCCATGTGTAAATTATATGGTATTCTCATGTTCAGATCATTTTTTAAAAATGGGGAAAGCTGTACCAGCCAAGGTAATCGTTGACATGCACATATGTAAGTAATATGAACTGTCGTGCAGCATAACCTAAATAATAAAAGCTTGGATTGTAACAGGTGGCACCAGCTGAACTATCATCACCTGCCAGCCCAGCCAGCGCAACCGCAGCAAGTGCGTAAAAGTTTTTCAACAGTGGGGTTACAAAAGAGTGAGGTTGTAAACCATTCAAAAAAATTCACAAACCTTAACTTAGTGCAAATGCATAGACTGGATATATTTTATAATTTGTGCTAAAAAGGATTGCTAGGGTATGCGAAGACCTCAATTAAATAAGTGGAGACGAGAAGGATGAATTCCTCTAGTCAGTTAATTAAAATGGACCTGAACCGCCAGCAAAAGCAAAACCTTGCATCGTACAAACGCTAGAACTCTTAATAGGGGTGTGTTCCAAGTTCCACCACTATGGGCACTTTCGAAAATTCACCATGGTAGCTACCGGTCGAACCAGGGGCCCTATTCTCTATTACAATACTCAAATGCTTTTTACTCGAAACTGTTATCCGAAACTAAAATGCTTTGGTATTCCCTATTACAATATTGCTTTTTCTAGTAGAAGTGTCCCCGAAAGAAAAGAAAATGAGTGCAATAGCTTTCAATTGTGTCGCCCATACCTAAAATGTTATAAATTTCTCGATTACCCCTTAGCTTTCGAGTAAAACTCTAACAATATTGTTACAGTTACGAGTCAGTTTTGTAATAGAGAATACGATTTTGGCAGTTTCGAGAGAAATTCTCACAATATTGTAATAGAGAATAAGGCCCCAGCAGCTAATTTACCATGTTCGAATATTGATCACTTACCATAAGTTACCACCCACCATGTTCGAATATTCACCGGTAAAGTAACCGCAGTCTCACCATAGGAACCATATTCGTGTGATGGTTGAAGTGGTAGTTTGAAAAATATTTATTTTTTGACGTTACGATAGTTTTTAGATTTCGGATTTTTTTAGAGTGGGTATTTTCTATGATGTGTGATATAAATGGAGCAGTAAATTTGTAGATATTTTAAAAAAAATCTTGTACATGAAAAAAAAACACAAAAATGTCAAATTTTCGTTCGAAAATTAACCACTTAACCACATCTATCAGTCGGTAAAAACTAACCACACTAACCCTGATTAGCTTACCAATAGGGTACCGTCACCAAAAAGGTAGCTACCACTGGTGAATTCTCGAAAGTGCCCTATCAGTGATGAAAATTAACCCTAATCATTCATGCAAATTACACGGCATAACAACATTTCTTCCATCAACACTTCCAATAATTCCAATAAACCGGAAAAGAACCAACGCCGACCATTTCAAACCCTCGCAAAAATCCTGAAAAACAACTTCAAACTCCCCAAAATGAAACACCATATTTATTAAAGTAAAACGGAAATGTATTTTACCAATTAAAAAAATTAACTGTTTTTAATTTGAATTTAATGAGAGAAAACGACTATTGATTTTGATTGAACGGAAAAGTTACAAAACTGAAAAATTTAGACTGACCAAAAATAATAGCCGGATTCTAGTTTCTACTCATTCACACAAAATTAACCGGAAAACATAAGAAGTTCAACAAGGACGATTCGCTGCTTAGTCTACCTCTTCAACGGTTGGGCCAGATTGGTATCCGCCGAAACCGCCCGATTGTTGGCCACAGTTGGACGCCTGTGGCTGTGGGCCACTAGCTCCATGCAGTTTCGACATGATAGGGCTGCAGATTTTGGTGATCTCCTGCATCTTGTGTTCGTACTCTTCTTTGTCGGCTAAGCTGTTGTTATCCAGCCACTTGAGGGTGTCGGAGCACAAACTGAGGGCCTGGTCCTTGTCAGATTGACTAAGTTTGTCGCCGGCCTGATCGATGGCTTGTTTAACGCTGAAGACGTATCCTTCTAAGGTGTTGCGGGCAGTAATTTTCTCACGTTGTTTCTCGTCCTCGTCGGCAAAACGCTCGGCCTCAGACACCATTCGGTCGATTTCCGCTTGAGATAGACGTCCTTTGTCGTTCTTGATGGTGATGTTCTTGGCGTTGCCAGTGCTAATATCCTTAGCTGAGACATTCAGAATACCGTTAGCATCGAGATCATAAGTGACCTCGATTTGTGGTGTACCGCGGGGTGCTGGAGGTATTCCTGATAAATCGAACGTTCCCAGAAGATTGTTATCCTTGGTCATTGCTCGTTCACCTTCAAATACTTGGATGGTTACTGCTGGTTGGTTATCGGCATAGGTTGTAAATGTTTTCGTCTGTTTGCACGGGATTCTGCTGTTTCGATCAACGATTTTGGTCATTACACCACCAGCCGTCTCAATTCCCAAAGATAATGGAGCAACGTCAACAAGAAGGACATCTTGAATCTTCGAACTTTGATCTCCACTCAGAATTGCTGCTTGCACTGCTGCACCATAAGCGACGGCTTCATCCGGGTTGATGGACAAGTTCAAAGATTTGCCACAGAAGAAGTTCTGCAGAAGGTTTTGTACTTTCGGTATTCTCGTTGATCCACCAACCAAGACAATGTCGTGAATTTGATTCTTGTCCATTTTTGCATCGTTAAGAGCTTTTTCAACTGGTTGTAAAGTTGCACGGAACAAGTCTGAGCAGAGTTCCTCAAATCGAGCTCTAGAGATTTTCGTGTAGAAATCAATTCCTTCGTAGAGCGCATCTACCTCGATGGTAGCTTCCGTACTAGATGACAGTGTACGTTTAGCACGTTCCGCAGCTGTTCTTAGTCGCCGCAGGGCACGAGGATTAGCTCGCAGATCTTTCCTGTATTTACGTTTAAATTCGTCTGCTAGATGTGTCACGAGACGATTGTCGAAGTCCTCGCCACCAAGATGAGTATCGCCAGCTGTTGCTCGAACTTCGAATAAAGAACCTTCGTCGATTGTTAAGATGGACACATCGAAGGTACCGCCACCCAAGTCAAAGATCAACACATTTCGTTCACCTGAGAGGTTCTTGTCCAGTCCATAAGCCAAGGCCGCTGCTGTTGGTTCGTTGATGATTCGCAGTACGTTTAGTCCAGCAATTGCACCAGCATCCTTGGTTGCTTGACGCTGTGAATCATTGAAGTAGGCTGGAACTGTTATTACGGCATCGGTTATGGTGTCGCCCAGGTATGCTTCGGCTGTCTCCTTCATCTTGGTCAGGACCATTGAGCTAATCTCCTCCGGAGCGAATTTCTTCTTCTCTCCCTTGAATTCGACGCAGATCTTCGGTTTTCCACATTCGCTCACTACTTTAAAAGGCCAATGTTTGATGTCGTCTTGGATCTTGGGGTCGTCATATTTTCGTCCAATCAGCCGTTTTGCGTCGAATACGGTGTTCTTGGGGTTCATCGCCACCTGGTTCTTCGCGGCATCACCAATCAACCTTTCGGAATCGGTGAAGGCAACGTAGCTGGGTGTTGTTCGGTTGCCCTGGTCGTTAGCGATGATCTCCACTTTTCCGTGTTGGAATACACCAACGCAGGAGTATGTTGTTCCCAAATCAATTCCAATTGCAGGCATTTTCTTTCACACTTCTTTCACTCACTTCTTTCACGCTTAAAAACTAGTTTAAGTTTATTGTTTGCTTTTTTGTATTTCTCTGAGCTCCGAACGGCCGCGCTCCGTATTTATAGACTCGAAAAATATCTCGAAATTTCGCTTCGGGAGGGGAAATGACAGATGTAAATAGCACATAGTCCCACTCTGCTCTGTGGCGGTGTTTGGTCGTTTGGTTGTAGTTGTTATATACTTGGTTGTTTACATGCGTTGACTGGGGCTGGAATACAGCCAGAATTCGAGATAAGAATTTTTTTTATCGGGTTTCTTTAGCAATGGAAAATTCTAGTATCGTGCTTGCACTTAGGACTTTTGTTTATCTCGTGAACTTGTTGATAAAAACAAGTTTTCTCTGCCGAAAATATCGATGTAAACAATAACAGTTAATGAGATTTAAATGAATGCCTTTCATGCGGCTTAATGGCTGCCAAATTTTGTAAGTCTTATAACAGATTTTTGACGACATGATTTTTTCTGTCCTTGATCTTGTCTTCCTAGTTTTTGTTAAATTTTATGCTGGCGATGGCATATTTACAAAAAAATATAGTTTTAGTAGATAAATATAAAAAATAGTCTTGACCCACTTGCCTTTACATAAATGCATTGAAGGGGCATTAACCACAGCTACAGTATATAAGATTACAAAAATAAACGTGCGTTGGGCCTCCTCGAGTGTTTACATAATCCGACCATGTAACTAAACTACATATACATACATACAAATGTATCCAAATATAAAAAGGGTCGAGAAATTTCTAGAAGGGTCTGATTTCTCGAAAGAAAACCTCTTATATACAGAATCAAACATGGCAGCTGATATTTGGTATCTATGTGGGCATCTTATGTAGTAAATAGTAACTTACAGTAATAAAGGGACCGAAATTTCTAGAAGAGTAGATAAGGGGAAAGCAAATGGCAGCTGGGATTATTGTATACATGCATGTGAATGTGAAGACGTTGTGTAAATAAAGAAGGGCCTACGGGTACGGTAGTGTAGGGATCAAATCCGGTTTTTTAGGGTTTTGTTGCAGATGACGTGTTTTTTTTGTTCTCGAAATTTACTTGGAAAATGTTTCATGTAATATCGGGGCGATTTTTTTTTCTCGAACAAAGAAACATTTTTACAGCGTTGTAAAATGCTCTAATAATTTTTACGTTAAAATTATCTTTTTTCATAGAAATTTCTGTAATTTATTGTTTTATTTTCTCTTCCGGAAAATAATACACTTTTAGCAAAATATAAAAAAACAAAGGGGCCGTTTCATGGGGGTTTGGTCCAGGAGCGCTAGCGAAAAAGTTGAAATAAATCTACTCTGCGATTTCTGACGCTATAATTAAGAAAAAAATCGTAGGAATTCAATGAATGAGTTTTGGATAAAATTGGTCCAGGGGAACAGGTGGTAAAAAGTTAATAATAGTAGCGGAAACAAAAAATACTAGGTACATAATAGTTCTTAAAAAGACGAAAAATATGTATGAGTTTTGGAGAATTGAAATCGGTCAATAGGTTTTTGCAAAAAATTATAAAACCGCGAAAAAAGCCTTTTATATTAAATTTAATCATGGGTAAAATTCTGGCTTTTGATGTTTATATTTCGAATAAAATCGGACCTGTAGAACAATTAAAAAACAAATTAATAAAACTGTTGAAGAACGATTTTCAAGAAAAAGTTCAAACGAAAAGTTTTTAATTAAAAAAAGCGAAAAAGTTGGTTTTCACAAACGAGTTTTTAAGAGCTCTGTGAACTTGGAACCCGACTTCAAAAAAATGAAAAAAAAAATTGTTTCCTATACTACAGGATTGTAGTAAAATCCATTTTTTCGTAGTTGTAAGAAAAACCCTTGAAAATTAAGAAATATGTTTTTCCAGGTAAAATTTATTCATTTTGAAAACCAAAGGTATCGTAGCGTTGGAAATCGTTTGTAGTTAATTGTAGTATTTTTTTTTTTTTGTTATAGCTAAAAAATCAAAAATTTATGTTTTTACATAATGTACATATATAAAAAAAAAATAAGAAAAAAACAGTGGGTGTGTGTACTTATGTACACGCATTAGAAGTTATACTTCTTTGGGGTGATTTTAAGACTAATTTTTAATTTCTACACAAATATTTTATTGGATTCTTTCTATTTTCGTACGTTGGAAGGTGCAAGCATTATGATGCCGACACGCTCATGTCTGTCGGTTATACCGTATTCTAATCCTAACTAAAATCACCAAATAGTTGGGTCATTAGGCCTAATTACAATTATCTTAAGATGGGCTTAAGATGCCTCATGGAATTCTCTTAAGTCTGGCTAATTTTATACCAAAACGTTATGAATGTTAAGCTTAATATGCGTAGCAAAGCTGGATCAGCATTTATTTACCTGATAATACTACTGGTACTTCTAAGCCCAACTCACTTCTTTTTTGTTCATTTCCGCCTTAGCTTCTGATTGAGGAATTTAGCTTCTCCTCCACTTTAGTCAGTAGATCAAACGATCGTACCATTATAGTCTAAGACGTTCGTTGCTCTTAGCCGTGCCTTTAGCTGTAGGTTACAGTGCAGCAGTTTACTCGGCTAATCTCCGGCAATCCAAAAGGACATCGTCTGTGTCCTCTGTCACAATGAGGAATTCCAGGCGTTGCGTAGACTCATTTTGCCGGTATGCTCTCGTAACTCACCTGTGGGTTCATCGACCTTGGGTAGATTCATTACGTCACTTCCAAATTCTGTTCACTTCCCCAGCTTCTTCGTTTAGTTGTTACTCAATTAAATTGAGTGGGTTAGGGTAATTGAAATATGATACGAAGAGTTTCATACTAAGGACATTAATGTATCGGCAAATACAGCATCAACGCTTCCAAAGTTTGAGTGACAACACTCCGAACCTGTCCAAACACCATCGTTGTGGACGCTTGACATTGGACATTCGTAGTTCGAGTAGCGGCCACACGATGCGTTCTACCATCAAACGTCCAACGTTGGAAAGTGCTCATAGCATCGTTTAGAGCCGGCTTTAGCTGAAAACTAGGATATGTAATTTATTTCCCTCCATAGCCTCTGGGTAAAAACCTCCTCACCTCGACATCGTGAACGGGCTTTGGCTACGAATTTTCATATGCCCATATAATAATAAACTTAATATCTAAAGGATTGGAGTTGCCCTCCATAGCCTCTACCCCTTCGCCTATATCGTCCGCAGGCCGTATCAGAACATCAAAATTGGCATCGTGGAGTAAATTAGGGCATGAGATAAAAATGCAGCACGCTGCAATCAAAAGTACTTCAATTAGCTCAGGCTGGTAAAATGACAAGCAAAGCAGCGTGCTGCATGTTCATATCATGTCTTAAATTTGCTGTACGCTGCATATTTGAGGTTCTGATAGGGCCTCCAGCAAACCCATCGTAGCTACAGACCTGGAAGCAGCCGGTGCCGATCCTACATTTGCTTGAATGGAGGACATTTCTTGTATAATAACATAGTGGAGCCAAGTTTTTTAGTTCATTTTTTCAATAAAAAGTTGTAAAATATTGTATTTAATCACTTTTTCTGCACCTGGATTACCAGTGATTAGTGTTTCAGTGATTGAATTAAAACAATTTCAAAAAATTCAGTGAACCAATATGTTTTAATGGTTTAATTGTGAAGGTGACCAATTTTGTTTACATTCGCTGTGGTTTTGTCGAGTTATTTTAGGGCAAAAATGTTGAATTTGTGTGGTTATTGAGTTAAAAGTGAATTTAAAGTGATTAAAGCTCGTTGAAGAATAATTTTTAAAAATATTAAAGCAGAAAAATGTGTAGGAAAAAATTCAAAATTTTTGTTATTCATATGTTGTGTGATGGTACTTGCACTTATGATTTAATAACTATTCCGTAATAATTTTTAACCATTTTAAATTCACTTTTAATTTCATTACCACACAAATCCAACATTTTTTCCCTAAATTAACCCGAAAAAACCACCATGAATGTAAACAAAACTGGTCACCTTATCAATTTCATTCAATTTATTCACTCGGATCACTAACCAACTTGTCACCGGTAATACACGTGCAGTAAAAAATGTTAAAATACAATATTTTGCCACTTTTTACAAGTTAAAAACTTGGCGAGTCTATGATATTACACTACGAGTTAGAGAAATTGCCTTCCATTCAGTAAAACCCCTCACCCACAAACAGCACACAATAAACACTACGAATCTTTTTCCTATGCCCACGAAAAAACAAACATACGCTTAGCTGATGACTCGAACCAAGACCCTCTCAACTACAGGCCTCGTAGATGTATTTTTCGTGGTGGTGGTAATGGTCCCAAAAGTCACCACACACCGGAGTAACATGGCGCGGAAGCCGTACGCGCAGAATTTTTGTGTTTATTTTGCAGTAAAAAGTGATAAAATATTGTATTTTAACACTTTTAACTGCACTTGGATTTATCAGTGAATAGTTTTTTAGTGATTTCATTAAAAAAAATAAAACAAATTTGGTGATTAAGTGTGTTTAAGTGTTCAAATTGTTAAGGCGATCAGCTTTTTTTTCACATTCACGGTGTTTTTTCATGTTTATTTACGAAAAAAATGTTGAATATTTAATGTTTTGTGTAGTTATGGAATTAAAAGTGATTTTAAAGTGATTAATACATATATTATGATATTATTATTAAAAATATAGGTGCCGAAAAACACTTCTCTTATTCACTTTTCCATTCGCACTTTTCTGTACTTATATGTTTAGTAATAATTGCAAAATAAATTAATTAATGACTTTAAAATCACTTTTAATTAAATATTCAGCATATTTTCCCTTAATATACACGAAATAAACACCGCGAATGTAAAATAAATTGATCACCTCAACAATTAAGACACCAAAAATACACTAAATCACTATTTTTTTATATATTTTTTTATTAAATCACTAAAGAAATAATCACTGATAATCCTTGTATGGTTTAAAGCGATAAATTTCAATAATTTACCACTTTTTACCACAAAACTATGACGAAAACACTCGCGAACGTACTCTGCGCCATTAAATTCTCAGCAACTGTCAAATTTTGGGACCATTCTCAGCAATTGTTGTATTAGTGCCCAATAAAACTGCATGGCCTGTAGTTGAGAGGGTCTTGCTCGAACATGAAATTTATTTCCCTCCATAGCCTCATCATAAAAACCCCCTCACCCATCGACATCGTGAACCGGCATCGGCTGCGAGTTTTCATATGCCCATAGTAATCACGGTATTCAGAAACAAGGTAATGTAAAAGACTGTATACCGTATACGGTATTTTAGTGCTGATGTCACGTGGGGGACACTTCCCATATAAAATCGAAGCTGTTGTTGTTGTTTCAGCATTACGGCTGACGTCACCAGGCGCCCATTTTTTACGGTATTCGAAGCTGGCGTCGCTTTTACATTGCCTTCGTTTGCTGTATACCGTGCATAATAATGATAATCCCAGTGCGCATGAAGAATGGAAGTTGAAATGCTTGCCCTCCATTGCCTCCACCCCTTCGCCCATATCCTCAAGTTGCGTTGCGTTGCGAATTCGTCAAAATTCACTCTCATAATATTTTTCAAAACGCGCCTAAATAAGTATAACTTCAAATTATTCATCTATGTAGAGATACAAAACTCATCGCGAATTTATTGAGAAAACATCATCAACACATTGTTTTTTCTTCTAGCGATTTAATAACAAAATTTTCCACTAAAATATAAATCAACATGCACTACACACTTCCCTTACAACAAACCGACTGAGCCATTGTTAGCTCGTTCCTATTTCGCATCGATAATCTTGTAAGATAAATCGAAAGGGTCATTCATTGTACATTACGAAAATGTTCAAGTTCCCAGAAAACAAATTCAACAATACATTTGGGGCATATTCTTTTTTGGCCCAAATTTGCCTGTGGAATGCCTGCGTGTACAGCTTGGTTCTTGGCCATTTAAACCTTTTGGTCAAGTTTGGCCGTCGAAAGGCCGAATGTGGCCCCATTAAAAATGGGTAAAAATTCTACGGCCGTCATATCACCGTGCAAAAGCCAAGCGACCGTGATTCGCCCGCCATAAGCCCATTTTTTATTTTTACTCGGGTATATGCAGATTTATCTAATGAACAATCTTTAAACGACCAAAATTTACCTAAACCCGATAATTTACGAGACATTCGCGAAAAACTGATTGTTGTGACCTTTGACCTTTAATATTTCAATACGCGGACACGAGATTATATGAGACTTTTGATACACCATTATATAATACCAAAACGAAGGTTCATATCAATTTTCAGCTTATTACCTCGAATTTCGAGGTTGACCCCTTTTTCTGCCCTTTTGTGTCAAAACGAGTACAACGATTAGGACGAAGTATCAGCCTTGACTATCATAGAAATTGTAGAAAACTTTATTTATTTAGGGACAATGCTTGCTTCAGAAAATTATATTAGAAGACATCCATGGATGCATTATAGCCGCAAATAAACCCTATTTTGCACCAGTCCCGGTCCTAAAAATAAAGAAATTTCGAGACAATGCAAAATCAGACCATGTATATAAAACATTAATCAAGTTCTATGCTACGGGTGTGAGGCTTGGGCATGACCCAACAAACAGCAAATCATCTTGAAATCTTCGAAAGGAAGATCTGAAGAAGAATATTTGGTCCTGTAAGGGTTAACCAGAATGAATGGCGCATTAGAACAATTGAAGAACTTCAATAAATGTATGATGAGATAAATATAGCTAAATACATATATATGTATGTACATATATATGTATGTAGCTAAATACCATAACATAGGACGACCAAGAAGTCTTCATCAGCAAAGGAGTGAATTGGGTTGGAGGAGATTGATAGGAAATCAGTTATAAAGATTAGGCAATGATGGGGTGATAGAATTGTTCTCCTTGAGGCATACTGACAGATTAGTACCTACAGTCCATCTGTAATGCGGCGGTTACACGAATGACAAAAAATGACAATGGTCACAATTTCTGGTCATAATTAATGGCATTGCTGTTCACACGACTCAAATAATGACATGTGAAAAGCTCTATTATAAAATGTCATTAATTTATTGCAAGTTGCCATAAATAATGGCAAGAGCTGAATTTTTGTCTCCAACAGTCGCAACTGTTTTATTACTTTATGGCCCTGTTTGTTTGGAAAAGAATTGATGTCTATGTAGTGTATTGAGCATTTGCAGGCACTTGATTAATTCATGGCCCTGTTTGTTTTGAATATCCAGGTTTAGGTGCTGATTTGAGTGTAAACCCTTTTGAAATAACACTACCGCACTTCATGATAATATAAATTGATATAATTATTCATCTTTTTAACAAATTTATACTCTTTCGCCTTGTTTAAAAATAAATTGAACACAAATTCCCTTCCTTTTTGCATTTTTACGAGTGTTAAATATATATTTAGACTTGCCTATATGAGATTTGCCTTGTTAAGATAAATAAAAATGATCATAAAGGATATGAAAATAAACTGCGGGGGTGTGTTGCCGGTATATTATAGTCCATTCAAAACGAACGTTTGGGTATCAAAACATAACACCTTTTTGAAACTCTTTCCGCACATATTTTTTTGTTTACTGATTATGGGGCCGCCCCAATGTAGGGGTAGTTGAAAGTAGTTTTGTTTTGGCTTGAAAAGAGTTTTTTTTTATTTAATGTTAATTTTCCAAATTGTAGGGGTAGTTTTTACTCCTTAAGGGCTGAAAACAATTTATTTGTACCTGACTACACGCATTCAATCAAATTTGAAGCCTAATTTTTTTTATTTTCGGTCCATTTAGGGGTGGTTTTAACTGTTTAGGATTATCCCTTATCATAAAATTGGGCTTGATTTGGTATAAATCAACCACTTTCGCCAATAAATATTGAAAAAAGTGTATTCCATTGGGTTATTTTCGATTATTATTGAAATTGTTGTTGTTGTTGAAATTGGATTTTGCATTTAAATAATGACACTCTATCATAAAAGAATGAGCAAGTTCATTCTTTTATGATGACTTGCCATAACTTTTCATAATTTCTCATTATCGTTTACACGGTCATAATTTGTTTCATTATTTCTAAGCTTTTTTAAGCTTTTTATGACAAGAATTTTTGCCATTTTTCATGACAGAAATAATGACACAAATTATGATCGTGTAAACGATTATGACAATTAATGACCAAAAAAATGACAAGCGTGTCATTCGTGTAAATTCACCATAAGTGAGTCTCCGAAAAATGACATACCGAAATTTGACTTGATAAATCGTTAGGGGGGCATGAAATGAAGTTAATGTCTTTCCGAAGTCCCCCCCCCCCTGTTTTTGAGAAAATCCAAAAAAAATTGAAATGCGTTTTTCTCAGAATCTATGGGTTTTGGTGAAAAGTTTATTTAACAAAAAATGTAGAGGACATTGTTAACTACATTTTATGTCATTGAAGTGACGTCATCCGACTGAAGCATCAAAAACGTGTTTTTTTTCAATGATGTAAATGAGAAAGTTGTTCGTCCGTTGTACCGTTTTCGAGTTGGAGCTTGCGATGTGTACAAATTAATTCAATAATTATATTTTGTAGTACGTCGGGCCCTCTTTATCCTTAGTTGGTCTGGGGAATTGCTTCTGATTTCTTCGGTAGATGTTATATTCCCCAATTCTGCGTCTACTTCTTTTCTGTGGTCATCATTGTTTCTGCTTGTCTTAGGTTGCCAGTGAACGACTTGTGAAGGAAAATCCAAGTCATGATCTTCAAAGAAAATTGCATCTTCTTCAATGGGTGGTGTGTTGCTACAATTTTCTCCGCTACAGTGTTTACAAGCAATCGAGCAGTGGAGACTCGCCTTCCTACATCCACGAGCTGATCCACAATTCGTATTACAACCACAGGAGTTCCCTACTTTTAGCAATGAAGGAAAAGATAATCTCCATGACTTTATCGACTTTTGTGGTTGGACGTCCAAGTTGGGCGACATATTCGTTATTCCTTCTTAGAAGTTTTGAATAACATTTCTTATGGTACCGAGCTTTCGCTTGTACTAAATCCACATCTTTTATCTTGCTTTTAATTGTCTGACTCTGATCATCCTTTCGGAGTGCTACAATCTTCATCAAGGCATCACGAACAGAAGATGATTTCACTTCAGAAGTGTCTTTCAAAAAGTTTTTTCCTTTGTATCCGCAAATAAAACATACGTTCGAATTGAAGGCTGGGACAGTTGGTTCCGAATACGATGATGGGCCGGGCTCGGACTCATCGTTTTCCTTAGTATCCAATCGACTTCTGCAAAACAAATACCTTTTCGAGCCTTCCCATTTTTGACCAGCCGCAGTCGCAGCACAACGTTCATCTCCATAACGCTTATGGCACAGGATGTGAACCTCGACAGGGATGCTTTCATCTTCAAGCAATTTTAGGATGGCAGAATCACCTGTGATTTTGCTTGCTTTTATCAATGACTGTCGAGCTTTTGGCCCCACGGTGCTCTTATCTTTTCACAACACTTGTCTCACAAACGAAACAGACACTCATTTTAAGAGAGCAAAGTTTGGACGCCTTTACTCTCCGAAACTCGAATACGAAAGAAATAGGTAAGGACAGTAGAGTAGTAGTACTAATGTGAAGCTGGAAGAGAAGCTAAAAAAATAGATGCCTGCTTTTTGAACATCGTGGCTGTGCTGATTTTTTGGATGGATAGAGGAAGTCTATTCCAAAGTCTAATCGCATGCACAAAGAAGATGAGTCAGACGTTAAATTCAATCCATTGGGACTAGTGATGAGCAAAACAAGTCTTGCACAGTCTTGCAAGAAAAGCAAGTCCAAGACAATACAGGACAAGGGCAAGACAAGACTGCAAAATCAAATTAGCAAGACTTTTTTGCTCATCACTTTGTACCAAAAGTCTTACAGTGATGAGCGAAAAGTCTTGTCTTCCACATTTAGCAAGACAAGACAAGTCTGCAAGACTTTCCGCAAGACTTTTTGCAAGACTTCTTGCAAGATTAAGATAGCAGGACTTTTATCGCTGTAAGACTTTTGGCACTTAGTTATGAACCAAAAGTCTTGCTATCTTGATCTTTCACTCGTCTGTAGTCCTGTCTTGTCTTGGTCTAGCTTTGGTTTTGCTTAAATGTCGAAGCAAAGGCAAAACTGCAAGACCAGTCTTGCTCATCACTAATTGGGACAGATGGAAGGTAAGTCATCATCTGAGGTTTAAAGACTGTGGCTAGTTTAATAGCCCAGTGCGTAATACATATGTATATGCATCTCTGGCCACAGAAGCCTTGTCATGCCAATCAGTCCCTCATTAAAAATGCTCCAGCTTTCTTATGACAGCCTGTGAGTTTTCCGATCAGTAAATATAACAATTTTTCTTGTTCACATATTCACATGAAAATGAGTTTTGCACGAAAATATATTGAGCAAAATTTGTGTAGATTTGTAACTGCTGCCAAGTGTGGGCTTAGCAAAAATAACGTATCGGATGGTTATTTCGAGTGAGATGGACTTTTAACCCGAAATTTTTATGCAAATACTTTTTAATTATATTTGGGGAAGTCCGACTGACATTCAATTAGTTGCCCTTGTTTTTTTGGTTTATGGCTAATACTTGTTGCCAAAAATCTTCTTTTCAGATCGTAAGATCGCTAGATCGCAAGTCGTATTAAAAAAAATTTCCGACGAATTTTTACAAAATTCTAGAGTTAGAAGCATGCTAATTATTTATCAACAACTCAACTCAAATATGTGAAGACCCAAACTTGTATACCCATTCCATTTTTGCCATGTACAGGAAACCAGTATTTCCACTTTCGGTTTATTGATCGAAACTCAAGCAACCAAAAAAAAACAGTCTTGAATTTATTCGCCTTTTATTTGCGGTTGTTTAAAAGTCATTTATTCATCACGTTCATCAACATTAGGTCATTAGCTTGTACAGTTATGCATATATTTGACTATTTCTAGCATTGTACTAGAGAAGTTGTAAAATAGTATTATAATCGTGAATGTTGAATGAAATTTAATGCAAACTAATTCCATTTTGAGATAAATCTTGAAACTTTAGCAATGGATGTGGAGTCTCACATTCTCGATTTCAGAGAGTTACAATCTTTCGTTCCCCTTATGGCAGAGTAGCATAAGCAGCTCTTGGTTGAGTTTCGAAACCATCAGGAAGCTTCGCCGTGCGATACCTGACACTAGAATAAAATCAGTTTAAGGTTCGGATGAAAGGTGTGAAACTTCAACCGTTGATAGTTAAACGCAATTTTATTTTGTTTCGTTTTAAATGTTTTAACCCGGAATGGGAAAACAACACGGCAAATACTTACGGTAAAAAGTGGCCACTAGAATATTTGATGTAGTAATCGTCGCCTAAAGAAGAGGGCTGTGCTTCGATTTAATGCTCAGATTCGTCAGATAATGAACGGATACGTTAATGATTTCCTGATATATCAGGCAATTATAGCACAAGATAAGATCCAGAAGCGACGCTATGGTAGATAAAAAAAGATCTTTAGGACTGATAATTGGAATCTCTTTAGTTTTACCTCTTTCAGATTTATATCAGTTCAAAGCAATTCATATGGGGTACCAGCTCAACATCGTATCGAGCTCATACTTTTCAAAATTGAAAATTGCACGTAATAATGATTACAGACCAAAATTTGCACCTAGTGTTTGCGATTATTCTGCCCTACCCTGTATTTGGTGCAGCATGTCAGAGCCCTTATTGTTTTTTTTTTTGCGTTTTGTTATTTCAAATTGTCGTGTAGGCTAAATAATTATCAATTGGCAGATATGTATATGGTTTTCTATATAATTGTTGTGCCGCAGCCAGCCTAGGCTCGCTCCACACTAGGCATATGACGTTCTCGGTCCAATCTCATGCCACTCGCGGTCCAGTCAAATACGATAGTGTGGATCGCGCCCTATTGTATGATAAGCAGTCTCACCACTTTACAACTGTAGGCCAGACGTTTTGAACAGACGTCTTTCTGAAAATACAGTCAACGTGGGCGATGGATATAAGTCATCATTAGGGTTCTTGAAGGCGTTTGGAGACGGCTAAGAATAAACTGCTTGGAAAACAACAGGCCAGGTGTAGGATTCCAGTGTTCATGGTTTTTAGAATCCGAATAGCTACGATCATTTTCATAAATTTGTTTGGCCTTATCTGTCAAAACGTCGGCCTTTTTGTTAGAGATGAGCAAAAATGGTCTTGTTATTGAAGTCTTGTCTTGTTCTTGCACATTTAGCAAAACCAAGGACAAGAACAAGACTTAGTTATGCTTGCAAGAGCAAGAACAAGACCGACTGAACAAGAACAAGACTAGATTAGTCTTGTCTTGTTCTTGCGTTTGCTCATCACTACTTTTTGTGGGTAACTAAGCACGATTAAGTGTACCCAGTTCATTAGAGGCGCGTTTGTTATTTACAACTAATTTGGACTTTTTCCTAAGAGACTTTTCGGTCTGATTGCGTTTTGACTCTCAGATGGTATATTTAATAATAGAGTAACCCTTCTAACACCGAAGGCGCCCATTTACCACTGTTCTGTGGCTAAACTGGAGCATGCAAACATAAAAGCATATAAAAGAAACAAATAATAGAGAAGCGTGCAAAAGTAAAAAGAGAATCACGCCGCATCAAAAAGAGATTTTTTAAGAGCAACACCACTAGTATCCTAAAAGACACTTAGGGACCTGTTTTGACGGTTCGCTCCCAGGCACGTGCCTCACGAACTTTGTGGATGAAGGTGGACCTCTTATCATCCCCACTTCCTCCCTTACCCACAAAGTTCGCAAGGAACGCTCCTAGAAGCGAACCGTCTAAACAGGCCCTAATATTTTTATTGACATTAATAAGCATGCGATTAACAGATTCGTACTTGCCGTAATTAGTGTGCAACAGAGGTTCACCCCACAGGTTATAATTATTCATTCTAAACGACACGCACGCCTTAGCAAGAAACCTGAGTCCACCTTACCATTCTTCTTCTTTTTTCTTTGGTCCGTTAGTTGGCGGTCTGAGCGAGATGCTGTTGGTGCCGCTTTAAAAAATGCGGTCTCTTCGGTTTCCCGATTCTGGTCAATTCGGCAGGTCGACCACCCTCCTCCTTTCACACTCTGGACTTGGGACCAGACGACGGCGGAGTTACCTTACCATTCAGTAGCTGAAGAACGAAAATAAAGTCAGCAGCCTCGCGACATTTATGGAGAAAGCTTAAGTTGATTAATTTAAGCATGTTTTCGTAAGAGGGGAGAATAAGAGGGTTATCTCAAGGGAGGCGGCTGAGTGCAAATCAAACAAACTTCCTTTGAACCGATTGTATTCTTCTAATTTGGGAGCAGTGAGGAGACCACACTTGGGAGGCGTACTCGAGTAAAGGCCTGACTAAAGATATGTACAAGTGCTTAGAGATGAGGGGGTTGTTGAATTCCTTAGACCATCTTTTTATAAATCCCGGGAAGAGATATAATTGATGTGATGTCAGCTTATAATAAAACCTAACCCCAAGACCAGTAACAGAGTTTAGGCGAGAGATTATGTTGCCAAGAAAAGTAAGTATAGTATCAGCTATGACCTTGCACTTGTTAATATTAAAAACCAAGTTTTTATTGGAACACCAACAATATAAGGTGTTAAAGTCAATTTGCAAAAGTTTACAATCCCCGATACTCTTTATGAGACGGTACAGTTTGATATCATCGGCGTAAATAAGGATATTACAGTGCTTTAGTAAGGTGACAATGTCATCGATTGATAAAATAAAAAGCAGAGCACCTACATGATCTACCTTGCGGGACGCCCGAATTTGACTTCACGAAATAGAACTTAATAGGTTCTGTCGGCGCTAAATACGATTGGAACCATACCACAAGGGCATGCGAAAAGCCTAATTTTTTTTTAGCTATAATCGAGTGAGAGAGATTGTCAAATGCCTTCAGTACAAACGCAATCGGTTCGGCAACCAGTGACGGACTCTTCAAGAAGAAGAAGAACCAGAAAATATTTCACGGACTGGGTGCCGTTACTAGGTTGGTGCAAGTTACCGAAGACCCAGTAACTCCAGTGTCCAATTGTCCACCAATATTGCCACAGGAATTAGATTACGCATCAGACTCGGGGATTGAGTTACAGGCCATTGGAAGTGAAGGGGCGGGGACCGACAAGCTAACAGAGGAGTTCATAGTGCCAGCCTCTGTAATAGTCCCTTTAAGACTGCGTCTACATTTACGCTTGTCACAGCTTTTTGGGTCGTTAGGAGCCAGCCTAGTGTCAGTCCGAAGGGCTCCCCTCGAGTATTTTGGAAAGGCCTACGGCATTACCAACCTCTAGAATAGCGGTGGCTGGAGGCTTGCTTTGCACCTCCATACACACAAGAATACTTACTATCGAAAACACTAAATTTTTCCGATAATAAATTCAGGACTGAGCAATTTTTAGTCACTGTACATGATAACGACTCGACTTCAGTCCTGACACGCATCGTACATCTTTCTATATCATTAAGCACTGCAGAAAGGGGGCCGGAGGTTTCATTTGAGAAGAAGGAAGCTGCAGCACCAATGTTAAGAATCACTTAATGCAAACCGTCGACCGTGAAGATCCGAGATGAGATCTCGTGGAAGAGTCACAAGAGAACTCGAGCTCGTTGAAAAAGGAGCCAGTATGTCAGACAACTGGTCAAGCCGGACATTCACGGATTGGATATCGTTGGACAGACCTTGAAAATGTGTGTAAAGATTTGCTGTTAGCATAATGTCCTTGTTAAGTTTGATAGGTGCATGCGCCAATATAGCGTACCCTTCTCCTTGAAAGGCAGCAGCTAGGCTGCAAGGGCTGAACGCTCTACTAAACTTGTGCCTTTCACCCCAGATACCAACACAAACGAAAGTCTGGACGTTATTCGGGACAAGTCGTTAGAGTTGTAGAAAGTCAGCCTTATTGCGGTTGTCACCTCACCATGGTGAGAAATGTCACTGCCACTGTCACTGTCCATATTGTGGCCGGCGAATTCAGTGAGGTGAGAATTTTAATTTCACCCTTATTGTGGTTGTCACTTTCGTTGACGGTTTATTCAAGAGACTTTTTTACAATTAGAAAGAATTTATTTAGAGTGCTTATGTTATTTTATTTTATGTAAATTAAAGTGAGTACACCTTTTCGGAGTTCTAAGTTTTTAATCTAACATCACCTCAAATTGCTTTCTTGTCGTTATTTTTACACTAATAACATTAATATAACACTTTTAATTTAAAATATTTGCAAAACTTGAAAATGTTTCACTTTCCTTTTTCCCGCTTCCATCATTTATAACAAACAAACATCAAGTGAGAAATCTCACTGACAAATGTCAAGTGAGAACGATTGTCACTGAATTCGCCGTTCCTCTATATCAGTGACAACCGCAATTCGCCTTACCTCACTGAAATAGACAAATATCACTTTTTTTCAGGCACCACAATAGCATTTTTTTCTCACTTCGCCATTTCTCACTGACAGTGACAACCACAATAAGGCTGAGTGACGTTTCTGTCGAATTACGACTTTCAGCACAGGGGCCTAAATTCAACTTAGCCCTGCCACTCTAGACTTCTGTGCTGAATGTCGGAATTCAATTGAAACGACACTTTCCACAACTCAAACGCACGACTCGACTTTCAGCATAGGGTCCTTAACTTAGTACTTCCATTCTTGCCTCAACTCCTTGTGTCAGCCTTATTGTGGTGAAGTGAGTGAGAAAAAAATACTCCTCAGCTTTATTGTGGTTGTCCCCTTACCATAGTGAGTAATGTCACTATTATTGTCACTTTCCATATTGTGGTCAGTAAATTCAGAGGTGAGAAATTCCAGTTAGCGTTTTTGTCTAATTTCGCCATTTGTCACAGAAAGTGACAACCACAATAAAGCTGCATAACCAACATGGGCTGCGTTTAAGTTACGCAGCTGACTGCAAAATATTGCATTTATGCGTTCAAAATATAAAACAGCTGCAGAAATACATCAATACTGGGCATTCGAATGCAGATGGTAATCAGATACTGCATAGCTTGAACGCAGCCATGAACTGTTGCAGCATAACCACTAAATAATAAATGCTTAGATTGTAACAGCTGGCACCAGCTGAACTATCAACAACCGTCGGCCAGCTCAACCGCAGCTTAAGGACGATTAGCTTAAGTAAAAGTTTTTCATCAGTGGGGTTACAAAACAGGGAGCTTGAATCCATCTGAAAAAAAAAATCGTTAGCCTTAATTTAGTGGAAACGCATATAATGGCTCTTTGGATTTTATAATTTATGATAAAAAGGATTTCTAAGGTATACTGTTCGTAGGAAAACCTCAATTAAATTATAAGCGAGAAGAGAAGGATGAATTCCTTTAGCCGTGTGAAAAAATGAACCTGGAATGCCAACAAAACCAAAACATTGCATCCTACCAACGCTAAAACTCTTAATTCCTTTCTGTTAGTAAGAGAAAGAGAACCAACGTCATATCCTCACTAAAAATCCTGAAAAACAACTTCAAATCTCCCAGAATGAAACACCATATTTATTAAATTAAATCGGAAATGTATTTCACCAATTAAAAAAATTAACTGTTTTTAATTTGAATTTAATGAGAGAAAACGACTATTGATTTTGATTGAACGGAAAAGTTACAAAGTTACAAAAATGAAAAATTTAGACTGACCAAAAATAATAGCCGGATTCTAGTTTCTACACATTCACACAAAATTAACCGGAAAACATAAGAAGTTCAACAAGGACGATTCGCTGCTTAGTCTACCTCTTCAACGGTTGGGCCAGATTGGTATCCGCCGAAACCGCCCGATTGTTGGCCACAGTTGGACGCCTGTGGCTGTGGGCCACTAGCTCCATGCAGTTTCGACATGATAGGGCTGCAGATTTTGGTGATCTCCTGCATCTTGTGTTCGTACTCTTCTTTGTCGGCTAAGCTGTTGTTATCCAGCCACTTGAGGGTGTCGGAGCACAAACTGAGGGCCTGGTCCTTGTCAGATTGACTAAGTTTGTCGCCGGCCTGATCGATGGCTTGTTTAACGTTGAAGACGTATCCTTCTAAGGTGTTGCGGGCAGTAATTTTCTCACGTTGTTTCTCGTCCTCGTCGGCAAAACGCTCGGCCTCAGACACCATTCGGTCGATTTCCGCTTGAGATAGACGTCCTTTGTCGTTCTTGATGGTGATGTTCTTGGCGTTGCCAGTGCTAATATCCTTAGCTGAGACATTCAGAATACCGTTAGCATCGAGATCATAAGTGACCTCGATTTGTGGTGTACCGCGGGGTGCTGGAGGTATTCCTGATAAATCGAACGTTCCCAGAAGATTGTTATCCTTGGTCATTGCTCGTTCACCTTCAAATACTTGGATGGTTACTGCTGGTTGGTTATCGGCATAGGTTGTAAATGTTTTCGTCTGTTTGCACGGGATTCTGCTGTTTCGATCAACGATTTTGGTCATTACACCACCAGCTGTCTCAATTCCCAAAGATAATGGAGCAACGTCAACAAGAAGGACATCTTGAATCTTCGAACTTTGATCTCCACTCAGAATTGCTGCTTGCACTGCTGCACCATAAGCGACGGCTTCATCCGGGTTGATGGACAAGTTCAAAGATTTGCCACAGAAGAAGTTCTGCAGAAGGTTTTGTACTTTCGGTATTCTCGTTGATCCACCAACCAAGACAATGTCGTGAATTTGATTCTTGTCCATTTTTGCATCGTTAAGAGCTTTTTCAACTGGTTGTAAAGTTCCACGGAACAAGTCTGCGCAGAGTTCCTCAAATCGAGCTCTAGAGATTTTCGTGTAGAAATCAATTCCTTCGTAGAGCGCATCTACCTCGATGGTAGCTTCCGTACTAGATGACAGTGTACGTTTAGCACGTTCCGCAGCTGTTCTTAGTCGCCGCAGGGCACGAGGATTAGCTCGTAGATCTTTTCTGTATTTACGTTTAAATTCGTCTGCTAGATGTGTTACGAGACGATTGTCGAAGTCCTCGCCACCAAGATGAGTATCGCCAGCTGTTGCTCGAACTTCGAATAAAGAACCTTCGTCGATTGTTAAGATGGATACATCGAAGGTACCGCCGCCCAAGTCGAAGATCAACACATTTCGTTCACCTGAGAGGTTCTTGTCCAGTCCATAAGCCAAGGCCGCTGCTGTTGGTTCGTTGATGATTCGCAGTACGTTTAGTCCAGCAATCGCACCAGCATCCTTCGTTGCTTGACGCTGTGAATCGTTGAAGTAGGCTGGAACTGTTATTACGGCATCGGTTATGGTCTCGCCCAGGTATGCTTCGGCTGTCTCCTTCATCTTGGTCAGGACCATTGAGCTAATCTCTTCCGGAGCGAATTTCTTCTTCTCTCCCTTGAATTCGACGCAGATCTTCGGTTTTCCACAGTCGCTCACTACTTTAAAAGGCCAATGTTTGATGTCGTCTTGGATCTTGGGGTCGTCATATTTTCGTCCAATCAGCCTTTTTGCGTCGAATACGGTGTTCTTGGGGTTCATCGCCACCTGGTTCTTCGCGGCATCACCGATCAACCTTTCGGAATCGGTGAAGGCAACGTAGCTGGGTGTTGTTCGGTTGCCCTGGTCGTTAGCGATGATCTCCACTTTTCCGTGTTGGAATACACCAACGCAGGAGTATGTTGTTCCCAAATCAATTCCAATTGCAGGCATTTTCTTTCACACTTCTTTCACTCACTTCTTTCACGCTTAAAAACTAGTTTAAGTTTATTGTTTGCTTTTTTGTATTTCTCTGAGCTCCGAACGGCCGCGCTCCGTATTTATAGACTCGAAAAATATCTCGAAATTTCGCTTCGGGAGGGGAAATCACAGATGTAAATAGCACATAGTTCCACTGCTCTGTGGCGGTGTTTGGACGTGTGATTGTAGTTGTTATATACTTGGTTGTTTATATGCGTGAAAACCCCCTCCACTATCAAGCATACATGACATTCATGGCTGACTGACACGCATGCTGGATAGTGGAAGGGCTTGCAGGATGGAAGATTATTGTTTTTATTTTTTAAATATTTTTATGCAAAAAAACTGAAAAAATATAAAATTATATATTTTATACTTCAAAAAAAATTTATTATTACAGAATAATATGCTATAAGGAATTTAATATTGTCTGTCGCATATATTCCCGTCATTTTCACCATTTTCATTGTTTTAAAAAATTTCTTTGAAGGGTATGTACTTTATATGCTACACAAATTTCATTGCAAGCAGCTTATTACGTTTATAAACTGTGTAGTTTTTTCTGGAGCATAATGTAGCTCTCTTACCCTTAATAAATGTCTAAATCTATTTTCAATATTCCAATGGTTCTGCCAAGAATCATCCCGGCTTGAGTGTATTAAAATGATATTCTGCAGAATTACGAAACGGTGTAAGTAAGGAGATAAGGGATATCCAGAATCTTCCAGAATGAAATGAATAATAGCCACGTTATGTGTATGTGGGATCGTTTTGATTTTTAATTTAAAAAAAAAATAGTAGAGGTGTCGCGGGACTCTCGAAAAAAGCGAAGCTTTTACGCTTGTAAAGTATGTAAGGAATATATGGATGTTAATATTTTAGAGGTATCCAAATGTTCACAAAATTATTATAATGGTCAATCTAGACCACAAGTTAGTTTGTATTGAATAAGTGGCTGAAAAATAGTATTAATGAATCTCTAGCAGACTGCCAAAGAATTGCAGAGTCCAAAAGGCGCCCTTGAAAATTCAAAGGTTCCTTTAGGCGTGATGAACGAAGCTAAGTATACTTCCGACTTTTCATCTTGTCGAAGTGAAAAAAAGCATTTCTGAGGTCCGAAGTGATGAAAACCCTTGCATAGTAAAGGTTTCCAACAATTTTTCAATAAGCGGCAACGGATACCAATCTTTCTTAATAACCTTATTCAGCTAACCGTAATCAAAACACAATCTGCTTGACCTATCTCTCTCTTTTACCAAAACTACAGGACTAGCGAGGTCTGAATTGTTGTGTGTTATTAGTCCTTCATTCAATCATTGTTTCAATTGACATGAAACAGTCTAACCAGGTAATAACAACCGTATAAAACCCAATAATTTGGCCACGATTTTCCCCGGTAATAAAATAACTCAATTTTATGACCGATATTGACGGAAGAAGATGGAGCTCGATTAAACACATTTCTTTTTCCTGCGTCCTCATCGAACTCAATTTTTGGTTTCTTGCCGAGAAAGCCAGTCTTTCTTGAGCTTCTTTATTGGCTTTTCAGGGGGACGCAACACTTGAAAGGTTGAGACGATGCCTTACACAATACTAAAATGAGGCAATGAGATTCGCTTGTCGATAGAAAAAGGCAGCGAAAATCACAATGGACACCTTACTATCTTGGAGGTCATATTCTGACGTGTTCATCTGAAAGTTAAAAATCAATATTGTAGCTCCACAAAGTAGTGCCACAAATTTTAGTGGACGTATTCTAAGTTAGGTTAGGTTAGATGTGGCTGAGCTGTTGATTTAAGCTCATACACTTAGGCCCATTGTGATGCCATAGTGGATCCATTTTAACCCTGATGTTAAAGTGTCGTTTCTTTGCTTAGCCATCTCGAGGCAGTAATGAATCTTCTAAGGTGCGAGATTCCAATTTTCCACCTTTCCGCAAGCTTGCGTGAAAGGTTTCACCAAATGTGGTTGGTTTCTGCTTAGGGCTGGGCAGTGAGAAGACGTAGACAGTCCGATTGCTATCGCCTTGCTGGTTGATTTGCAGAACAGGCTCTTGAATGGCTAGAACCTAAGCTAGGTATACACTGCAGTTATCAGGTTGTTTATAAAATTAAAAAAAAATACTACCCCCCGCCATTTCGGCCGGAGTTCTATAGGGGTCAATTCTATCACCCGCACTTTTGCTAAGCTTCATGAATGATCTGCTCTCAATCCCCTCCAACCCACTTCACTGCTTCGCTGATGACGGTATTTCTCTTACTCCTTCACAATATAAGACAAGCACGTGTGAGACCTTGTCTTTACCAAAAGGAATTGATGTCCACTTCGATCAACCAGGATATCGAATCTATACTTGATTGAGGCGGCATGTATCGTGTTGAATTTAACGCCACGAAAACAAAGTACTGTATGATCTCACCGACCTTCCTCCTATCTCAGTGGGTAAAGAGAATCTAACGGCAGACTCAGCTCTCAACATCCTAGGGGTAACTTTAACGGAGGATCTACGAGGGAATGATCACATATTCCAAATCACCAAACAAGCCTCCCAATGACTTGGATTTTTCCGGAGGTGCAAGTTCCCGCTCCAGGCCAGTCGACCTGGCTACAATCTACAAATCCTACATTCGGCCCCGCCTTGAATACAACTCGTATATCTGGCAGGCGCCCCAAAAACCATCTTGGCGAGCCTCGACAAAATGTGAAAAATCGTGCCATCAAACTCATTGATGATGGCCTG
This sequence comes from Thereva unica, assembly GCA_949987705.1. Taxonomy (NCBI): domain Eukaryota; kingdom Metazoa; phylum Arthropoda; class Insecta; order Diptera; family Therevidae; genus Thereva; species Thereva unica. The sequence continues at coordinate 127,612,846 of OX465283.1, read as the reverse complement.
TTTGGCGTTTCCATAGGCAGCTTAAGCCACCGTAGGAATGTAGCAGCCCTCTCTAAACTTTTACGATTTTGCCACATCGACTGTTCCATTGAAATTCAGGACCTCCAGCCTGAATTTTTCCCGCAACACAAGACTAGCCTGCTCCTGCTCAGCTCACCCCCATTCCCTACAGCCCCGTGCAATAATCTCCCGCAGTCAGTATTTCCGAACTCGTACAACACCTTATTCAAACGTATTGTTCATCGACATTTGTTTCTATACCCTTCAGACCCCCGCTAACCTTTCCTATTGTACTCTATTCTTCAAACTAAGTTTACTACTAGACATTGCACCATAGAACGACATGACGGATTGTTAGTATAAAGGGTTACTCCTAAGCTTGGTTTTTTGACTCACTTGCTCACTGAATCCAAACAAGAATGCTATAAAAATTTCGGCAAATTCAATTATCCAATTACAAAAGTGGCATACCTATACCTAACATTATGTATTATTACGAATTTGCTAAAAATGTTTTGATTCCACTTTCAAAACCTACATACAAAGTCTTATGCAAGCAATGTCTGGAAAGAATTAAGAGAAAATGTCTGGAAAGATTTAATTATCCCCTTTACAATTTTTATATCTCCTTTACAAGAAATTAATTTTATGGAATGCTATTTCAAGTCTCTTCAAAATTGAAAAAAAAAAAAATCGTTGGACTTTGACAAAAAACGCTTTCATTCATTAATTTAATTTCCGCTTTATTCTAAAAAAATAGTTTAATTTTACAGAAGGCGTAAAGAAATTATTGTTTACTATAGGAACAATCTAGAATTTATCCAAATCTATATAAATATAATTGGAGTGTCTGTCTGTAATTTCAAAATAATTATGTTTTTTTAAGTTTTTTTGGTTATTTACATGTAATTAAAACAAAATCCACTATTTTTAAAATTTTTGTCTGTCTGTATGTCTGTATGTCTGTATGTCTGTATGTCTGTATGTCTGTCTGTTTGGCCGCGGTAATCTCGGGAACGGCTAGGCCGATCGGGATGGGACTTTCACTGGAAGATTCAGTATTTTTGCGAGCATGTTTTAGGCTATTTATATACCCTATATATTAGCTCTATCTCTGTGTATGTATGGATGTATGTATGTAGACAAAACTTAAAATTTGATTTTGACCCACTTCCCTATAACCGATAAACTTCAAATTTTGCACATATATATAGTTCGGGTGTCAATATAATCTGACCACTTTGTAAAAAAATCAAGATGGCGGTTCCAAGATGGCGGGCGAATTTCGCAATTGGGCTCCCCCACCCCCGACATGGGTATCAAATTAAAGAGTATGACAAGTAGAATACAATTAGTTATGAGGTGCATTCAAATTTCAAAATGGCGGCCAATACAAAATGGCGGACTACTTTTTTTCTTACAACCCACTCGATATGGGTATCAAATGAGGCGCTAGGGAAAAGTTCCGGTGTTAATGAAATGAAATTATAGGTAAAAAGTACCCCGATTAGACCGAAAACTTGAATCCTTAGTCGGAAGAAATAGAGTGTGAAGACTTTTTTGAACATTCCAATTCTAGGTCTAAAAGAGCTCTAACTAATTATTTAGGTTCTCCAAAATTACGTACTATATGAAGCCTTTTTCTTTTTGGTAAAATTTTCGTAGTTAGGGTTGCCTAAAATACGATATGTACTTAGGCACCAATGGGTAGCTCTTTGAGGTCTACAATTTTAATTAAATTATGAGATGCAACCTGACTACATACTACAGTGAACCGACTAAAAATTAAATCTCTGTGCTATTGGTAAATTAACCATGTATTGTAATAACCGGGTCATAATATCTACTTATTAAAAAGGATAACAGATTGCAATGAATCACAGAGACTCACATATTACACTATCATAATGATACACTGTAATATCCCTTAATATTTATTTATTGGCAAAGAGAGTATAATTTTACAACCTACGCGAATGAAATGCTGTCACTACGAGATATTGTTCTTTTAATTGGTGGAAATACTCAGGATCATTATGGTTTCCCATTTCCACAACTAATCGATGGGTCTGAAAATAATCTAAACACAAAATAGATGGAGCACAATAAACCAAAGTTGACGCATTATCAACAGTGTCAATACGGGTGAATTTTTAAGGCCCAACAGGAGGCACTGGCATGACGTTCTTACGTGCAAATAACAGGGTTATCCCAGCAGGGTAATTAACAGAGATTGTGGCAACTTTACTCATAAAAGCAAAAACAGCTCATTCTATCTTTATAATACCGATCGGAGAAGATCATATGGAAAATTCTGCATGTAACAAATCTAAAAACCGCCACAAAGCTAAAGTTTTGCAAGACTGCATGATGGTTGTCTGGGAATGGGACGATGCACCTTGATAAATATAGTATCTATTGAAGCCGTTTACAGAACAATGTAAGATTTAAGAAGAAAATACCAATTACTTATTTTGGTGTGAAACTGTTTTATTGGCATATATTTCGGACAAAGCTTGCCAGTTGTTCCAACAGATACGCGGGCCGATGAAATTAATGCAGATCTAAAATGATCACTCATTTAGGGACAGATTGAAAAATTTCATTTAAAATAAAATATGAAATAGCAATCGGAGAACTCAGAATTCAGTACTATTCTCCTCAACATAGGAGATAGAAAATGTTCTGAGATTAAAGATATGACATTGAGCTGCTCGCTGCTCTTTGAAATTTCGTAATAAACGCTGAAGTTTTGACATTTATGACTATTTGTAAAATATCAACTAAACAAAGTCCACTCACTTAGTAATGTCGCAAACGTTCTAATACTTACAAGGGAAACATCGAGCATCGTATAAAAAGAAGTGTTACAGTGAGTTGTTAGCCTTGCATGAATATATTTTGAACCAGTGCCGTGCGGGTGGTATGACTAGCTGCACCGAAACAAGAAAACGGGAAGCAGCAGTGGTCCTTTTTCAGAATCAAATCAGTAGTGTTGTTTTATAATATTGCCAATGTTCGCCTCCCACGGATATTTATTCGATTTTTTAGGGGCATAGAATTATGAATTTTTGAGCTGCACAATAGGCATCAATCTTGAAAAGTTGATGATCTTTTTTAAAACTTTTTTTGGAAAACAAATGTAGAGGCCGCCATAGGGAAAGTCTTGAATAGGGTGCCAATTACCTGGGAACGTAAAAATCCACGCGCATGAGAGGAATTCTGAATATGGCTAGGTGTCTGTACTGTCACGTAGTATAAAATTTTTCCTATAGGTGTTGCCAAGACCCTCTCAACTACAGGCCATGCAGTTTTATTGGGCACTAATACAACAATTGCTGAGAATGGTCCCAAAATTTGACAGTTGCTGAGAATTTAATGGCGCAGAGTACGTTCGCGAGTGTTTTCGTCATAGTTTTGTGGTAAAAAGTGGTAAATTATTGAAATTTATCGCTTTAAACCATACAAGGATTATCAGTGATTATTTCTTTAGTGATTTAATAAAAAAATATATAAAAAATAGTGATTTAGTGTATTTTTGGTGTCTTAATTGTTGAGGTGATCAATTTATTTTACATTCGCGGTGTTTATTTCGTGTATATTAAGGGAAAATATGCTGAATATTTAATTAAAAGTGATTTTAAAGTCATTAATTAATTTATTTTGCAATTATTACTAAACATATAAGTACAGAAAAGTGCGAATGGAAAAGTGAATAAGAGAAGTGTTTTTCGGCACCTATATTTTTAATAATAATATCATAATATATGTATTAATCACTTTAAAATCACTTTTAATTCCATAACTACACAAAACATTAAATATTCAACATTTTTTTCGTAAATAAACATGAAAAAACACCGTGAATGTGAAAAAAAAGTTGATCGCCTTAACAATTTGAACACTTAAACACACTTAATCACCAAATTTGTTTTATTTTTTTTAATGAAATCACTAAAAAACTATTCACTGATAAATCCAAGTGCAGTTAAAAGTGTTAAAATACAATATTTTATCACTTTTTACTGCAAAATAAACACAAAAATTCTGCGCGTACGGCTTCGGCGCCATGTTACTCCGGTGTGTGGTGACTTTTGGGACCATTACCACCACCACGAAAAATACATCTACGAGGCCTGTAGTTGAGAGGGTCTTGGTGTTGCTCAAACTCGAATTTAAAAAAAATTGTGGGTAACACATTTTTTATTGGTAACTAAATTATTTTATGTACTCAAAATCATGTTTTGCAAATTTGTGCTTTGTTTCATTATACATCATCCCGGACTATGCACACCAATTTTTATTTATTGAAAGGCGTTGCAAGGCACGCGGGTTTTTGCTAGTCATAAATAACATTAAGGTCAACAACAATAGCGAAAAATTAATAACGAACAATTCCCAGTGAGTGCATTCCGTACCCAATCAATTAGAATTTTCTAGAATTTGGCTCTAGAAATTTCTTTTAACTCTGTCATAAAAATAAAATCACAACAAAAAAAATAAAATCACAAAAACAGTTCCCCTCGTATTATCTAGTACATAACGGCACTTGTATGCCACACCACTTCCCCTACTTTCTTTATTTCAGGTACCCGAATTTCTCTTTCATTTTCCCCTTCTTCGTTACCTTATATACTTGATATTTCGAGCACGAAAGCTTTATATGCATCTAAAGAGTATTTACAGCAGATACACAAAATTTCTCTTCTAGAACTTTCGATGAGCTTCTCCATCTATGCGTCTCGAATATTCTTTCCTAAACTCAAACCATATAAATTCGAGCTGGAAGCTCTCTACAGTCAGTAAGAAACTTTAAACCAAGCGAAACACTTCAAGTGATTCAAGAAGAAAATTCAAGTGAAAATATTTTGTTTTTTGTGAGTGAAAAGTGAAAATAATTAAAATCAAGAGAAAATGCCTGCAGTAGGAATTGATTTGGGAACAACATACTCCTGCGTTGGTGTATTCCAACACGGAAAAGTGGAGATCATCGCTAACGACCAAGGCAACCGGACAACACCCAGCTACGTTGCCTTCACCGAATCCGAAAGGTTGATTGGTGATGCCGCGAAGAACCAGGTGGCGATGAATCCAAAAAATACTGTTTTCGACGCGAAAAGGCTGATTGGACGAAAATATGACGACCCCAAGATCCAAGACGACATCAAACATTGGCCTTTTAAAGTAGTGAGCGACTGTGGAAAACCGAAGATCTGCGTCGAATTCAAGGGAGAGAAGAAAAAATTCGCTCCGGAAGAGATTAGCTCAATGGTCCTGACCAAGATGAAGGAGACAGCCGAAGCATACCTGGGCGAGACCATAACCGATGCCGTAATAACAGTTCCAGCCTACTTCAACGATTCACAGCGTCAAGCAACCAAAGATGCTGGTGTAATTGCTGGACTAAACGTAATGCGAATCATCAACGAACCAACAGCAGCGGCCTTGGCTTATGGACTGGACAAGAATCTCACAGGTGAACGAAATGTGTTGATCTTCGACTTAGGAGGCGGTACCTTCGATGTGTCCATCTTAACAATCGACGAAGGTTCTTTATTCGAAGTTCGAGCAACAGCTGGCGATACTCATCTTGGTGGCGAGGACTTCGACAATCGTCTCGTAACACATCTAGCAGACGAATTCAAACGTAAATATAAGAAAGATCTACGAGCTAATCCTCGTGCCCTGCGGCGACTAAGAACAGCTGCGGAACGTGCCAAACGTACACTATCATCCAGTACGGAAGCTTCCATCGAGATAGATGCGCTCTTTGAAGGAGTTGACTTCTACACCAAAGTCACAAGAGCTCGATTTGAGGAACTCTGCGCAGACTTGTTCCGTGCAACTTTACAACCAGTCGAGAAAGCTCTTCACGATGCCAAAATGGACAAGAATCAAATTCACGACATTGTCTTGGTTGGTGGATCAACGAGAATACCGAAAGTACAAAACCTTCTACAGAACTTCTTCTGTGGCAAATCTTTGAACTTGTCCATCAACCCGGATGAAGCCGTCGCTTATGGTGCAGCAGTGCAAGCAGCAATTCTGAGTGGAGATCAAAGTTCGAAGATTCAAGATGTCCTTCTTGTTGACGTTGCTCCATTATCTTTGGGAATTGAGACAGCTGGTGGTGTAATGACCAAAATCGTTGAACGAAACTGTAGAATCCCATGCAAACAAACGAAAACATTCTCAACGTATGCCGACAATCAACCAGCAGTAACCATCCAAGTATTCGAAGGTGAACGAGTAATGACCAAGGATAACAATCTTCTGGGAACTTTTGATTTGACTGGAATACCTCCAGCACCTCGCGGAACACCACAAATCGAGGTCACCTTCGATCTTGATGCTAATGGCATTCTAAACGTCTCAGCTAAAGATGTTAGCACTGGCAACGCCAAGAACATCACCATCAAGAACGACAAAGGACGTCTATCTCAAGCGGAAATCGATCGAATGGTGTCTGAGGCTGAACGGTTCGCTGATGAAGATGAGAAGCAAAAACAAAAGATAGATGCCCGTAACAAGCTAGAAGGATACATCTTTGGTGTTAAGCAAGCCGTGGAAGAAGCTGGCGATAAACTGGATCAATCAGACAAAGACAGCGCTCTTAATTGCTGCACAGATGCTTTAAAATGGTTGGACAACAACAGCTTGGCAGAAAAGGAGGAATATGAGCACAAAATGCAAGAAGTTACAAAGGTGTGCACTCCAATCATGACAAAGATGCATTCCGGAAGCCAACAGAACTGTGGTCAGCAAGCTGGCGGTTTTGGAGGTGCTCAGGCACGACCGACAGTTGAAGATATAGATTAAGCAAAATTTGTTTGATAGAGTAATATTGTTGTTGAATTACATTAATTCATTTAAGTTTTTGATTCCGCACTATTCAGTATTTTATTTAATTTTTAAATTATTGATATTGTAAGTTTTAGTGAAGACTGAATAAACATGATTTTATTTTAAAAACATAAATTTTTTTAATGCAACTTGAGTGGTCCTTGTTCTAGTCCAATCAATCTAAAATAGCTCCATCTAATTTTTGCCAATGGTAACTTATGGTAAGTGATCAATATTCGAACATGGTAAATTAGCTGCTGGTTTGACCGGTAGCTACCATGGTGAATTCTCGAAAGTGCGCCTGATTTTTTCGGATCCGAGGTCACGTTTTTCTCTTATTCGCTAGAAAGAACTTTTTACACTTTCCGGGATTTTTTAGGTTAGGTTTGCCATTCCAAAATCAAAAAAAGAAAACTATCTTTTTTAGAATTCTTTTTCCTATATGATCATATTTTTTGTTTCCTGATTGCAATTATTAGATGGATTTGCGTAGATTGGACTATTCTTCTGGCAATTAAAAGTGGGATTTGCTAGTCTTCAATTATTTGGGTTATCTCAAAGGTCCTAGTCCGACTCTCGTTAACTAATTGAGGGAATTTGAAATCGAAAAGGTAGTAGTACTTCGATTTTTAATTATGGGCGTTTTCAATGATTCAAACTTGCGGCATATTTGCTTTTGCATGTTGTTCAATGAAGCAACTTGCAAAAGCACAGGGCGCTTTCAGTAATGCAGGATGCGTGCGCAAATGACTTATTCAGCAATTGAAAGTGTGAAGCTTTCAATGACTGAATAAGTCAATTGCGCACGCATCCTGCATTACTGAAAGCGCCCACAGTGTTCAATGATTAAAACTTAAAAGCAAATGATTGCATACTTTGCCAGCTTTTTCAAATACTTGCAGTTGTAATTTTGAAGAAGAAGACACGTTAGTGCTGCCATACATTTTTGTTTTACTCACTTTTTCATTATTAATTTAACCAATAATGATTTCTTTTTCATTTTTCTCTGCACGAAATGGGAGACATTACTCGTATCCGCACTTTCTACTAGAATTTTGTTCGTCAACAATTCCAATTAATGTTTTTAAATTTCTTTTAGCCATTTTGTGCAAGTAGTGGAAGCACTAATTTCACGTATGTCAGCTGACAATTTTGACATATAATGAGTTATGTTCAATGATGCATCTTGTTTGCTTTTGCATGTTGCTTAAGCTGTCAATCAACGTCATTTGCTTTCGTGCAAGTCTGCAAAAGCATCCTGCATCATTGAAAACACCATATATTTTAGTCAATTCAGGGGCCGTATTTGGTTTCTCGAGTCGACATTGTCGTCTGTCGATAAATAAAAATTGGCATTTGGCGACACGATATCGTCTCTTTACGTGTCGATAAAGACGTTTGACGATTATTAAAAAGCTAAATTTATGCATGCAATAAACTTTTAACAATTTCTATTTTAATTAAATATACGTGATTTGCGGCCTTGGAGCAATACCACCCAATTTGATGGTTTTGTATGGCTGCGCTTAGCTGTCGATTTGGTCGTGAAACCAAATATGAAACTTAAAGAAAATCGAGAAGCTTTTTTTGTCGAGTCGATGGATCGACTCGAGAAACCAAATACGGCCCTAGGGGCCGTATTTGGTTTCTCGAGTCTATATCGATTTTGTCGATAAATAATGCCTAAGCTCCAATGAGAAAACCAACCACGTACCAGTAGGCTGAATTAGCTGACAAAATGTGTTCACACCACTGACATAGTAATGGACTGCTAAATGAGCAAAATCCCATACAAAAAAAATGGCACCAAAAATTATTCCTGCCTCGCTCCTACGTTAAATCCCAATAAACTGTAATCGTCAGCGATATAAACATAATTAGAAAAAAAATAAACACGTATAGTTTCGTTCTTCTCTGTCACTCTTGAGCTATTTTGAAAAGTTTGTTAAACAGGGGAAATAACCGTCACGTTTTTGGAATAAATACATTTATTTAATAAAAAATTGGTTGTCTGTAAAGTCGTTTTACGATCGAAGTTTACGTTACGTCGTTGTATAAGTTTATTAAACCAAAGGATTAAATGAAGATCAAATGAAGAAAATTTTATTAAATTTATAAATCACGTAATTTGTTTTATTTAGTTTTATACAATACATACATAAATTTGCAATACTTTATTAAAATTAAATAATCTTCACCGAAACTCAACTGTGTAATCTGGGTAATTCTGTTAAGGATAGGACGATGATAAGAGAAATATGAAATGAAAGTTGTAATCCTCGTTGCGTACTTGCCGATTTTCCTTGACACACCAATCCGCGATTACCTGCAGCTGTGTTGCAGTGATGGGATGAAGGTCATTCTTGAACCACAACCTGTCACAAACTGAGCAAGCGTGGCCAAAATCGTTGTCCAGAAAAGTAGATTTAAATCTCTTTATTGACGAAGACCATTTGGTATGCCACATAGATTGTATCTGTTGAGCTGCTGGTTGGTTGGATGAAGGACTCGGTTGTAAAGCAGTTGTAGTTAATGCAGCTCTACGCTGTCGAAATGCATGTTGTCGCTGAGCGTTAGTTTGAGCAACACCTGTTCTCGCCAATGGGACAGCAGAGGACACCGTAGCTGACTCCAACAAGTGTACCTGTTCCACTGTTGATTCGTTGGATGGAGTACTCGGTGGTAGAGCAGTTCTAGCTAATGCAGCTCTAAGCTGTCGAAATGCACGTTGACGCTGAGCGTTAGTTTGAGCAACACCTGTACTCGCCGACGGTACAGAAGAGGACACCGTAGTTGACTCCAACGAATCGTTAGCAAGAGCTAACTCAGCAGCTTTACGTAGCTTATACCTGCGTTGCCTATCGGCAGCCGCTTTTGCTAAGGCTATTTTCTTTTCTGGTGTGTCTTTTGCTGCTTGACGTTTCATGTACTCACGTTGATACTGAGCATTTTTGGCAGCGCGGGTTGTGTTTGGCACAGCGAAAGGTGTTGCAGACGTTGACGGCACATTCTCCTCGTATTGGACGTTGAGGGTATTTGCACATCTCGATACATTGTGTTGAGCGGGCCTGTTGAACACATTTAAAACCAAGTTCTTAATTGGGGTCATTAATTTAAGTCATAATAAACGCTTCTTTATTTTGTACACAATTAAAATGGAGTTTTCTAATAATGTTTAACTTATTTTCTAATATTTTATTCATAAACAATCGATTTGGAGATTAAAATTTATTTTAATTTTATTAAATAATTTTTCTAATACATAAATTCTCTTTACATTCCTGATTCCCCTGTCATAGCCTTCCCTAGTCCTTGCTCCACCAAGCGCATGCCATCGGTTGGTTGATGAGATTCAACTCGTTTCAGGAGGCATAACACTCCAGCGAGTTGTTCTCGACGCCCCGATGTCAGAGTCGCGAAATGGTTGTGATTAGGTGGAATAAAAAATATCGCGGCTAGGTTGCGACAGATACTTCCTTCTCTTCTCTCTATATTCCGGCTAGAGCTGCTGTTCGACATTCACTCTATACGAAAAAATAGATTGTCGACAGTACAAAGGGACTTCCCCTAAGCCTCTAGTCTGTCACATAAAAAAAAATTCAATTTAAACCATTTTTTAAATCTCAATTTAAATACTGAATCAAGTTGTAGGTTAGATTTCCGGTTAAACACATAACATAATTGAAGTTAAGTGCAAAGGACACAATTGTCCTTTGCTATTAATTCAACAATCATGTTTTATGATGTTAAAATATCAGTAAAGAATTATTTACCTTATTGTTGTAATTGATGTAAGAGACAAAACAAATCACTTCACATTTTTACGACACAATCGGCTGACGAAAACTGTACCATGCGTATGAACTTGTTGCCGCTTTTTTTCTCTTTCGCTCTGACGCCAGAAACGCTCGAGTGAAAGAGAGATACAAGGCAGACACCGGTCGAGCGAGTCAGAAACGCTCGAGTGAAAGAGAGACCACAGGCAGACACCGGTCGAGCGAGACTCTCTCGCAAGTGCTGCGCGCGAGTTACATCCCCAACAACATCAAATGATAATTCTAATCTCAGCTTCCAAGAATCAAGCAAAATCGGACGGAAATGTGAAATCCGACCAGATTTTGTTTCATTCGCGAAGGAGATGAAATTAGATATTCCTTAAATTCCCAGACTGAATATGAAGCTTCACTTAATATGAGAAAGGAATTTAAATTCTTGACGAGTTAGTGAGAACCAACTCGTCAGCATAAAAATAATAGTTAGAATCTAAGTTTGACAAAGAGTCATAAGTTAGTCTTAAGACCATCGTCGCGGGAAAAACACTCCTAAGAGTTGTTTCGCGATTATTTTTTTTATTTTTCTATTTTCCAATTTTAAATAAAGTACTTAAGTATATTTTTGGTTTTTAATTGTGTTTTGTAGAATAATAGAATTTAACTCGCGCACCTGCTCATGTCAGCGGCTCGTGGTTACGTTACTTCAGTTTTCGTAAATGACTCTCGGGCCAAACGATTTATAAGACGTTGTGACGTCAAAAAACTGCTAATAAATAAAAATGAGTGATGGAAATTTATTTCCGTTAATTATAACAAACATCTTATACTTATTTTCTCCTAAATTCGAAGAAAAATTTTTCCAGTCTCCTTCTAATTTTGCATTGAAGTGAGAGAGAAATAAAACTTGAACGTTTGAAAATTTAATGTGCAGAACTGGTCTTAAAAAGCAGAAAGAAGAAACTAGCATATTCAGATTTCACCTCGTCTTATTGCAAGTTGAATGTTACTGCCCCAATTGAAATAAGAAATCTATGTCTCTTCCCTACGTACATATTTATAATCACACCTCCCCTAATTTACATATCTCACTCGATACATGCTCATACCCGTAGGACATTTTTCTTGTACCGGAACATTTAAAAAAATTGATGGCTCAGTACACTTTATCATCGTGTAAGGACAAATGTACCACCTCGCATACATAACTCCCGCTCAAATCTAAAAGACCTCTACATGAGAACCTGTCAAAACACATCTGATCTTCATAATTTCACAATCATTTCAATATCACATTTACGTTCTGGACCAGTAGTATGTAGATACATACATACATATATACCAAATATTTTCGAATAATCTAGACAAAACAACAACAACACCTCATCCTAAAATAATCAAGAACATTTCGACCGCAAAAAAATCAGTTGATAAGCTAAGCATAAGCATAAGGTATTAACTTTAAGGCATGTACTTCGTAAACCAAAACAATCTTCTACAACCGGACGTATGATGATAAAGAAGTCCAAGATGAAGCGTATAACAATAACAACAAAAACCACATGTTAATTTCTTTTTACAAACAAGCGCTTGGTAATCTATCTCATAATACATAAATGTTACCTTGCAAACATTTCTGTAAGCTTTTTTTATAAAATAAACTTCTCCTTTAGATCCAAAAATCGTATATACATACATACTAATACAATTGTTTCAAAAACTGTGGAAAGTGCGTGTTAGTAGTTGACTACCATATGTATATAAATAAAATAGTGATTACTCTTATCCTGCATTTGTTCATACGCATTCTACTCCCAAGTATAGGTCCAACACAAGTCTGGCCCAACTATGAAAACTGCCATAGAGTGCTCGAGATCGCTTTCCAGGTCCAAAATAAAGCTGGTGGGTTCAGACTATCTTATCCCTGCCCAAATTTTTTCAATGTTGTTCAAATAGAGCTCTGATAACTCCTGCATAACCAGTTCATTGCGACACTTTACCGCGGAAAGAAGAAGTTGTGTCCCTCACAAATAATGGAACATAATCAACAGAACAAGCAAAAAATTGCTAATACAGTTTGTAAAGCCATTGCGCAAGAGTTCGTTAAAAAGGAAATGTACGCTGTTTGTTTGCCCGCAAGTTTAATGGCTTTCGAACTCTTAAAAAAATTTGGCGCGAAAATTGTTTGTGGTAGTTTGGAGTATAAGGATAAACATACAACACCAGTTCACGTTTGGATTGAATTGGACGATGTTATTTATGATCCTTCGCTTGAAATAACCTTACATTATGATGTGTATAATATGATGACACAGGATAGAGCTAGCTACAAATACAACAGGGGAATTGTGCATGCTGAAACCGCTGAAGATGAGCTAATGATGCGTATGTTCGTTCGTGCACAAGCCAGTGGAGATGTAAACTTTTACTTTCAAGATGCACCTTCTAAAATAAGGAAAATTAGATACGAAGTTAAATGTAGATATGACGAGATTGTTGATGATTTACAATAAATATGTTAATGTTATGTGTCTTCTATTATTTATACAATAACTGCGTTCTTTTTACACCGTGATCTCACTCAGATCATGAACTTTCAAGGAAACCAGCAACAATTTCAATCTGTGATACGAAAATAGCTTGTGTTACCACCATATCCAAGACACAACTCATTGCAAAATCCAGTGCTTTGATAAATTTGTGAGCTGCCATATTTTCTTTATACTGTAATACGTGTAATTATAAAAATACAAAACTAAATAACAATTTTACTATTCCGTAATTCCTTTCGTAAACATTGATTTTCTACTTCGAAACTAAAATCTCCATTAAAAACAAAGCTTGAATTCTAAAAACTGCATTTGAAAGGTTTAGTAGAAATGAAGATAATGCAGATCTTGTGTAAATGACATTTCTAAATTGTCAACCTGACATTAGGGAAAAGAAATTTTCTTTGGCAAATTAGACAAATATGATTTATGCTAATTTAAGATTTAATTGTTGAAATTGCGGATTTAAAGATCATCAGTTTGAATCCCTTGCAGCTAAAAGTTTTTTCATAAAAATGAAACAGTTTTCATGAATTTTTAGAAAGTTAAAAAAGATTTCTTATCTTATACAGCAATAGCCTTTAGGATTTCCACCATACAAAGTGCCTGGAAATGGAGGACATGAAATATCAAAAAATTGTATTTTATGCCATGACGTTTTTGGCAGTAATTTTCTGCACATTTGCTTCCTATTATCTGTCAAAACCATTGCAGGTTAAGACTCCTAGTAGCCCAACTTTGTTACCTGCTGTAGTAGAACAAATTTCATCCTTTGTACTAATAATTTAATTTAATATAAAAGTTGATTTCCTCTGTGGAAAGTTAATTGTTCATAAAAATGCAACAAAAACTATTATTCAGTTATCAGCACATTTTTGGATGGAGCAGGTTTGTCTTACAAGAATTAAATTATATTCTAACGTGTACCGTTTCAGAAACTTTGTCCAAATTTATCTGGAAAATAAATATCTGGGACTCATGTAGTAGTCATGTAGAAATAGTAGAGGAAATAAAGCATTAAGTTTCGGATTTTTTGCAGAATACTCCGGGGGTACATTAACTGCATAACTACACGGGTCAATTAACATTGGACCAGATTATCCGAATGGAAAAAGCAAAGTTCGTGTTGTTGAAAGAAAAACTTCTGAGATCAAACTTAGTAATTGTGCAATACTCAAGCATACACGACTGCGTTACAAGAAACAGGGGTAACTTTAGACCAACGCAACCTAGAACGGAGAGGACAAGAAAGGGACTGCTTAATACTACGACGGAATTTTACAACACTCTGCCGGACCATATAAAATCGGCTCCGTCCTTAGTATCATACACGAAAAGGCTGAAGAAATATCTGATACAGGAGGTTCAGCGTTATTAATTGTCAAACTAATTTCGTAATTCTGTCTTTGCATATATGGGCAAAAACGCGGAAAAAGGCATATGCGTGTCCGGAGACGATGACCGTTTTAGAGTCGGAAATGAGTACCCCAAAAAAATGCTTTCGGTGGATACCGACCTAGACAACATTTTTCCACAAAAAGAAAACGGCCATCCAGCCAGCCATAAAGCCCGGCAGGCCCCAGAAACTGTGCAAAATGTCCCCTCCGTGGCATGCCCCAACTACAAAAATCCAGATTAATTGCGCATATTAAATGGACCAACTTGTGCGATTCGGGATAAGACGTTCACGAATGGTTTTTGGGGCTTAAAACTTTGATTTTTTCTCTTTTATCGCAAACCGGAACGCCAGAATAGCCAGAACTTACACGTATTCGAATTTTGTCCGAAATTTTCCGTTAAAATTGCGAACCGCAGTGCCGCTAGAGCCTGTATGCGTTCGAATGTTCTGTTGTGGTTCCCTCTGCTCGGGGGATGTTTCATGAACCTGCAACAATTCGAAATTCAAACAAGTCCCCACCGTGGCAGTCGCGGTTTCAACTTTAAACCGAAAAAAACGCGTCAGAAGTGGAAAGTTCAAGTTGTTCTAAGAAGCTGTGGTCACTGGTAAGCAGAAATTCACTCAGGATTCTTCCTGAACTCAGAAAAGCGATTTTAAGTCAAATAGTACCGCAGCTTTTTCTTGAAATCTTCAATAAAAAGTAACCCCTTCAATAAAGTAAAAAAGTAACTCCTGTAGCAGAAACGGGCTTGTTTTGGGGCCATACGGGGAGAGAACCCACAAGAACAAGCGTGTGTTGTCGCCAGTCCAACTACAATCGCAAACAATAAATATAAGCATAAAAACACCATAAAAATATAACACATAAAAACTAAATCAATAACATAAACCACCAACCAAACAATAATATAAAAAATTAATAATAAAACAAAACAAAAAACCAAGTGAAGGCCACCAATAACTCAACAGCAATAACCGAAGGACTGACGGACAACAAGTAAGTCTCCTCCACCCGCTTGCCGCGCTTCCTGTTGGCCGCTCTGCCGCTGCAGTCTTGATCGGTCGGCTAATAGAAGTCGTCTTGTTTTAGCAGGCATAACATTGCAACAAGACTATTCCCGTTAACTCTGATGGATGCATCGCCGGTGCAGCCGGCTACAAGTCCCCAGTGCGACAATAATTTAAAACAGTCCCCAGTGCGACAATAATTTAAGGATTAATTTTTGCAATATTCGGGGACTGAATGCGAACTTCTTGGCCATTACTTGCGAATTGCTGCTCCATGCCCCTGGTATTTTTGCACTGAGTGAAACCCAAGTGTTACCAGATCTTGATTTAGATCGATTCAGGTGACAGGGTATAACTTAGTGCACAGCTTTTCCGCCCATAAGGCCATATATATTAGAAATGACGTGGCGTTTCAGAAGGTGTACAGTAGTACGTCTTCTGATTTTAACCAACTTTGGATTAAAATAATTATCCATAGCCACGTCACATTCTTCTGTTTTTAATACGCTTTTATTAGCTCCACTTGTAACTATGTAATAAAATCTTGTAAGTTAAATTTGACCCACTTCCCGGTTTCCGATTGAGCTGAAATGTTGCACCCACGTTTAGTTTGGATGACAATGCAATCTGACTATTTTGTAAAAAAATAAAGATGACGGGTCCAGGATGGCGGCTGAATTTTGCAATTGTGTTCGCCGACCCCCCGACATGGGTATCAAATGGATGGGTATGCCAAATACAATACTATTAGCGGTGTAGCGTAATTCTAAATTCAAAATGGATATGTGTTAATTAGCTGCACTTGTAACTATGCAATAAAATCTTGTAAGTTAAATTTAACCCACTTCCCGGTTTCCGATTGAGCTGAAATTTTGCACACACGTTTAGTTTGGATGACAATGTAATCTGACTATTTTGTAAAAAAATCAAGATGTCCAGGATGGCGGACATGGTGGTGACAAGAAAATGGTAGAAGCCATATCGCCGCCTGATTGTAATGCTGTAAACATGCTAAGGGCGACGGCGACGGTGCACACAAATTAAAAAGCACACACAAGAATAATCATCTTCGACATCCGAATGCTACACACGCGCACAGGAACATACGAGAATAGCAACACAATCCCATGTCACCTCGCCCAGGCAACTTTGAGGGGCGACGGCTACGAAATAGAACTTGGATTGATTGAGTCGCCACTGTCGGCGACCTCGTCGTCGAGTAGTCTGCATATTGTGCTGCACCCTTCATTCTCATAGAAAAGCTGTGTGTTCTATTCGTTTTTGCCAGTCGCTGTGGAAACTATTTTCGCCCTTAGCATGTTTACAGCATAAGAACTAGGTAACTCCAAATTTTGTGATTTTGAGTTATCTATAGTTTAATGTAGTCGATATCAAGAAGTATTTAATGTAAAAGTCGGAAAATATCGTTTACTTTCATTGTTTTTTTATTTTTCTTTATTGGTGTAATTATGAAGTATAAATAAAGCAAAGCTCAATTTTGTTTTTGCCAATTTCTCGAATCAGCATAAAATGAGTTACCTAGTTCTTGCAATCAGGCGGCGATATAATAGACTAAAAAGTAGAAAATAAAATATATAGTTTAAAAAAACCAAAAAATACGCTTTTAATTTAAAATGAACTAAAAAGTAAAAAATAATTTGTAATGTAAAATTTTTATTGCTCCAGCCAGTATATGGGAACAACCTACGTTTCGAAATGTAAAAAAGCGTGGGGCGCTAACAAAAAGTTCCAATGTTAATAAAATAAGGAAATAGGTAAGGAGCCCCACGCTTTTTTACATTTCGAAACGTAGGTTGTTCCCATACACTGGCTGGAGCAATAAAAATTTTACATTACAAATTATTTTTTACTTTTTAGTTCATTTTAAATTAAAAGCGTATTTTTTGGTTTTTTTAAACTATATATTTTTATATAGGAGTCCTAATATTAGTAATGAAGCCACCACCTCAGCCTTCGATGCTATTTCCGAACAGATTTCCGGATTTTTATTTTCCCACCCGGAGAGTGAAATCATTGTTGCGGGTGATTTCAACGTTCACAATGTACATTGGCTAAATTACTCAAATGGCACCAGTGTTTCTGGCAAGGACGCCGAGCTCTGCGATCCTCAACAACCTACACCAAATTGTTAAATGTCCTACGGGAGTCACTTATACTCCAGGTCAGCAGCCCATCTCCTTGATCTGTTTCTTACTTCTCATCCGACGCGGTACTCCATCAAGGTGAGCTGGACCCTTGGCAACTCGGACGATAAAATAATTAGCGCTTATTTACCAGATATGGTAGATATAGATATATCCTCGACCACAACCATTACAGCTCCTAAAAGAACTGTGTGGCACTATGGGAAAACCAACTGGTTGGGTCTTATTCGCTTCTTCCAAGCCACTGACTGGGATTTGTGTTTCCATAATACCAATGCGAACTATGCAGCCCTCTGTGTTACCAAAATTATACGAGCGGGTATGCGCTTGTTCATCCCTCACTATACCAAATCTGTGAAGCCTAGGCCGAACAAATGGTTAAATGGGGAATGTATGAAGGCAATCAAAGCAAAATAAGTCTCCTATAGGGCATGCAGACGTTCGCCTAACTAAGTCGCATTTTTAAGTCACTTCTTGTTCCATTTTTAAGTCACTTCGTCGTGAGTACATCAAATTGAGAAACTCTTGTAATTCCACCATCAGGAAAGTCAAATCATCATTTGATGATAGATTGAGAAGTAAAATTCTTAACTCCACTACAGGCAGTAAAAACTTCTGGTTCTTGGTAACTGCCATCAAGAAGAATTTTACTTACTCCTCAACACCTCCTTTTATTCACAACAAGGAAGTGATAACAGAAAGCAAACCCAAGGCCGACTTGTTAGCATCTCTGTTCGCCGCAAATTCGTCGCTACCCGATTCTGTTATGTCACCCCCACTCTTGAATACCACCCACTCAATGGACGGGGTTCACTTCAGAACTCGCGAGGTATTAAGGTGTCCCAAAGAATTCGATGTCAATAAATCCACTGGCCCCGACAAAATCCCCCCTATGGTACTTAAAAAATGTGACTCCCCTTCGGCTAAACCCCTGCGTGCTTCGCTGATGACGCTACTTTGCATTTCTCTTACTCCTTCAACAATATAAGACAAGCACGTGCAAGACCTTGTCTTTACCACCGTCAACTGATGTCCACTTCGATCAACCGGGATATCGAATCGATTCTTTGTTGGGGCGAAATGAAACGCGTCGAATTCAATGCCACGAAAAAGAAAGTACTGTCTGATCTCCAACAAAAATTGTACCGACCTTCCTCCCATCTCAGTGATAAAGAGAATCTAAGGGCTGACTCAACATCCTCAACATCCTAGGGGTAACTTTAACGGAGCATCTGCGAATCATCACATATTCCAAATCGCCAAACAAGTCTCCCAATGCTTTGTATTTCTCAAGAGATGCAAGTTCCTCCTCCAGCCAGCCGCCTTGACTACAATCTACAAATCCTACATTCGGCCGTACCTTGGATACAACTCGTATATCTGGGCAGGCGCCGCAAAAACCACCTTGGCTTGTCTCGACAAGGTGCAAAATCGCGCCCTCAAACTCATTGGTGATGGCCCTTTTCGCGCATCCGTAAACACCTTAAGCCACCGTAAAAATGTAGCAGCCCTTTCCGTACGTTATCGCTATTACCATGGCAACTGTTCCACTGAAATTCAGAACCTCCTGCCTGCACGGCAATATTTTTCTCGCAATACAGCCTTCCCGCTCGGCTCACCCCCATACCCTACAGCCCCCCCCCTTTCGCGAACAAAACGGTATAGAAGTTCGTTTACGAATAGTCAGTATTTCACAACTCGTACAACACCTTAGAGTTCAAACATGAGGTTCATCGGGAACTGAAGCCGTTTAAAGTCGAAAGGTAAATCTTTGGAAACCATCGATATACGTGGAATTAGGACGTCTTCCTCTTTGAATTTATCATTCATGATTCTTGCTTCGATCAAAAGATATAGAGCTTATATTACCACGCTTTCCATCGAACTTTTAACCAAGCTTTTTTTAAATAGGCACTTATGCCAAAACCACCCCGTTGATATAAGTAATATGTAGTTAAATTTTTATGGCGATCCAAAATGCCAAAAAGCTGGCCAAAAGTCGAAAAATCGATGTTCGATTTTCGGACTTTTTGCCTGGTGAATAACTAGTAGGAGACCCCTGTGACGCTTTTAAAATGAACCAAAAAGTAAGTAGTCCACACCATCAGCTTCCCAGTATGATAAGCCTAGACGGAATAGACTGACTTCTTACAAAATAGTAATACGTTTAGCAGTAGTGGGCAATTGACTAGTGTCAAAACTGGTGACAAAGTAATCCTGAGAGAAGCTAGTTCAAATAACTATAATAGTGGTAAATCCACAAGATTTTTCTAGAGAATTCGTTTTTCCTGAACGTTAGCAAACAAACATTTCTTTCGTTCTTCGTTCACTATACTAAAGCGGTAAAGCGGGTGTTCGAATTCGTAATGAGCATGTTGAAGCGCAGTTGATACACTGCGAAGCGAATTGGATATTTCAAAGCTTTCCGGAGATACATATTAGCCTTGTCAAATTTGACCAGATATGATAAATTTTTCGGTAACTACTGGAAATTCCGGGATGGACCGCAATTTTCTGAAACTGAAGGACGTACAAAACAATCTCCCGTCAAAAAACTGCTGATCCAAAATTTTAAAAATGCGTGATGTTTATAAAGGGTGACGTTTTGCACGAGTTTTAAAGTGTCGGATTTTTACAAGTGAAGTTTTGTTGGAAAGCTAAAGCTGTGCAGAATCATCGAAAAGATCACTTCGTTGAGAACGGGTCTTATTCCATCAAGTTTCTTAGATATTAGCAAAACTTATCAACTTAAGGTCTTTCTGACACTTAGCCGAAGTTTTTCCATTTAAACAACAAAAGGCCTGAAATGATATTTTTTTCATAGTACTTTTTCGTTTATATTCTTCTTTCGGTACCTCAAAAGTCGATATAATTTTTGGTTCTTGCGGTTTCGTGCAGGTATAAAAATTACATATGTCGTTCCAAGCAAAAAACGGCTCAACTGTTATAAATATAAAAGGTACAGTCGCCGGAAAATCCCGGCATAGCCATAAAGTTCACTAACCCGTCCCATTATGAAATAATACGCTGTCACGACAGGCTTAGTGCATGTACTTTCCAGAAATCTAAATCGTTTTATTGCCGGTCCAAACAGGGGACCGGCAGTAAAATCAATGGATATAGAGAATGAACTCGGCGGAAAAGATCAAAGCCGGCTAGAGTAGCTAAATTCGCAAGGTTCTTCATTCTAGTAGTGAATTCCGGGCGACAAAGTCGTATTTTAAACATTCTTATATTAAATATTCGGTGAGGTTTTAAAATTATACTATTATTTAGATTTTGTAGTGTTTGTTGAGAGTGCTTGGTTGTATGAATTCGGGTACCACGACAGTGTATGGCACGATGGTACATGTGTGGTCAGTTCCACGTCGGTGTACGTCACGGTGGACTGTTTTGGCCGGCTTGGGCGGTTTGGGCTTCACGACGGTGTATGTCATGGTGCACCTCATCTCGGCGGGGCTAAAATGCCCCAGCGTGCTTGTGTGTGAATGTATTATTTTGAATCTACTGAGTTATACTCATACATGGTTTATACATATATTTTCAGGACCACAAGACTGAGTGCGAGGAGGAGTTAACTATTTGACAGAAAAATGTTTAATATTAAATAAAAAAAAAGAAAGACTAAATTTGTATTTTCTTATTACAACCAAATTTTATAAAAATCGTTTCAGATCACATTTCCGTTAATGCGCTTGGAAAGACACTTCAACGATATCTTAAGGTTTTTTTCAATTTTTTTCTTAAAATGCTATTGGGACCTTGAAAATTGTTCTGTGAACCTTGCGTTGGTTGCCCGAAGAAGCCAACGTCTGATCCACCTACACAAAAACAAAAACAATTTTGGACAACAAAAAAAATTCCCAAACAAGAAAATCAATCAGACCATCAAAGCGGTACCTCAGGCCTCTAGAGTTGGCTTGGCTCGTCGAGGGGGTCGTGGAGTATTGAGGCCCCCGAGGTACCACTTATTTAGGTGCATCACCACTTACCTGCGGGTGTCCTATCAGGGTAGGAGCGGAGAACTTAGTTGAGCCAGAAGGGCACCTGAAAAATAAAGTTTGGAACGAGATCCATCGTCCGCGGTTTCGCCAGCAGAATGCCTTAGCCGATCATATTTACCCCACCAGTGTCGCTATCAATAAAAGATGTGTATCGGTTTACCATCAAAACAATGTTGTATATTTACACTATAACTCACAAAAAAAAAACTCAACTTTAACATGATATTTAATAAACTAGGAACGAGTCTCTTAACTAAAACAAGTAGCCAGAACTACAGTGTTGTATTATGTCGTACCACCAAAGGGTAGCGATGAGCCGGCCACCCCTCTAAGATGACAAGAAAACACAAAACGCAACCATGACCCACCCTGGTACCAGCGTAGATCGTCGAACAACTCAAAATGTTATGCTCTATAAAAATTAAACCACATATAGGGGTTAAATGGGGCCAGTTCAAACCAATCTTACCGTGTGGTGTATAGGACGACTCACAAGTTATGTGTTGTGACTTAGATTATAGTGTTATAACAAATTAATAAATTAGGAAATATGGCATAAAATACATTTATACAAATATTTACAGGATGACCTATCGCGGATAATGCAATCCATAAATTATTATATATCTAACTTTCGCCAAATTAGGTATATCTTGAATAAAATGATGTATGTATACAACAGTTGTAATATGTGTCAAATATTATTAAATTAAGCAGCATCTAAAGTGATCTAAGTTACGTAAATATATCAATTATGTATTAAAGCAGAGGATTAGTAAATCAAATGGAATAAAAATTTCTCAATATCAACAAATATTTTTTTTTTGTTTTAACACTAAGCATTTATTTAATAGTTTAATAGTTTAATAGATTTTAAAGTACACAAGATATACATCTTTTAGAGTACAAAAAAAGGAACAAAATTAAAATTAAGATTAAAATTAAAATATAATTAAAATTAAACTTAATAATTGAAAGATAAAAATAATAAAAAAGTAATAAAAAAGTAAAAAATAATAAAAATTCAAAAATAAGAAAATAGTCAAAATTCCAGAGCAAAAAAAAAAAATAGAAAGAAAGTAGAATTAAAATTAAGATTGAAGTGGGAGTGATAGAGATAAGAGGGACAAAGATAGTTAGTGAGAAGAAGAAGATAGAAAAAGAAACGCATGTCTTCTGAATGTTGTGGCTGAGCTCATTCTCTGAATGTAGTTTGGAAGATTATTCCAAATTCTGAGAGTATGCACAAAGAAGGAACGACTACCGATTAGGGAAGAATGAGCAGGAATCAGGAATTTAACGGATCTCAAGGATTGCAAAGGAGAGAGGAAGTCAGAAAGGTAGCAGGGGCTTTTGGTATAAAAAACCTTATGCAAAAGAAGAAGAGCCATGAGATCGATGAATTGAAAGAGGTCACAGCCCAGTAAGGAATTTTGTACTCGCGACACATGATCAGATCTTCTCATATGAAAAATGAACCTAATGCAATCATTAAACGCTACTCTAAGACGCTGACGGCAAGTTGAGTCGAAAGAAATATATACCAGCGAGCCGTAAAGGAAATGAGGAACAACAAGAGATTTAATAAGTTTGGCTCGAATGGGCAAAGATAACAGACTGCCATGTAACCATAGTTTACGAAGTGTGCCATAGATCTTAGAGAGCAGCAATGAGACATGATTGCAGCAGGAGAGTTTGGAATTTACAACAATACCCAGGTTTTTGGCATAATCAACGATTGGAAGGGGAACATTATTAAGTAGAAGAGGAGAGAAACCATGGGGGGACAGTAAGCGACGACTAAGGAAAATTACTTGTGATTTAACTGGATTTAATTTAAGAAAATTATTCGAACTCCATTCGTTTATTCGAGATAAGGTGCAATTAAGTTCAGACACACAATTTTCAATTTGATTAATAGGACAAGAGGTATATAGCTGGAGATCATCAGCATATAAATGATAAGAGCAGCGACGGATTACAGAGGGAAGATCATTAATATAAAGGGAGAACAGCAAAGGACCAAGAACCGAACCCTGAGGGACACCTGCAGGCACACTTAGGAAAGAAGAAGTAACATTATTATGCCGAACACACTGATATCTATTAGAGAGAAGTGAAGAGAGAAGGCGAACAGAAGAAGAGGAAAAGTGATACCGTTGACTAAGTTTATAGAGCAGATGCGAGTGAACTACAGAGTCGAAGGCTTTGGAGAAGTCAAGAAGAACTAGTATAGCAATATCACCTCTGTCAAGGGCAGAACGAAGATCAGTTGTAACCTTCAATATAGCAGTTTGACAACTATGGGATTTGCGGAAGCCGGATTGGAATTTAGAAAGGAAATTATTAGAATCAAGATATCGCAAGACTTGAGTAGATACAATTTTTTCAAAAACTTTAGCGAGAAAGGGTAGAATACTAATAGGGCGAAAGTCTGACAAATTAACGGGGGAGGACTTTTTAGGAATGGGAGTAACTATTGCTTTTTTCCAGACTAATGGTACTTGGGAGGTTGTCAGGCAATAGTTAACAATATGCGTGATAACATCAACGATTAAAGGGGAAAGAATCTTAAGAAAGCGAGGAGAAATACCATCATAACCAACGCTATTGGACGAAATGGAATGCAGTATGCCGAGTACTTCAAGCGAGTCAACACAATAGAAATTAAAGCCGTCAGATAATAGAGAGTAGGAAGAAGGGGAATCGGAAGTGGAAGACAGTGGGAAATTGGAAGGAGATTGAACAAAAGATGCATTGAGTGAGTTTACATCAACATCAAATGAGTTAAGCTCAGAGGTATGAATGCCTAGAGACCGAAGATTAGACCAAAGACATTTAGGGGACAGAGTAGGATCAAGCTTACGTGAGTAAAATTCACGCTTGGCCGATTTGACTTTGCTATTGATTAAGTTTCGAAGATTTTTGTACTCACTGAGGTAGCTCGGGATCCTAGTACTGCGATAGCGTCTGTACAAGAACTCACGCTCAACAATCAATTTGCGGATTTCATAAGAAAACCAGGGACAACTTGGAGATTTACAACGTCTTCTAGTGACTATAGGGACGCATTGATTAAACAGGGATTGGATGAAAGAATTCAAGAGTTCAACCTTAGTATCAACACAGGTGGAATTGAAGATATCAGCCCAAGGTAAAGACGAAGTAAATTCAGAAAGGCGAGCAAAATTGATGTTATTGAAATCCCGGTATGAAAAGAAGTTAGGTAAGGAGGGAGGGTGAAAGGTAAAATGAAGGGAGAGGAAGAGAATATCGTGATCAAGATAGCTAGGAGGAGCGATTTGGTTATGTTTTAATACTAAATTGGTGGATGTAGCAGTGATAACATCAAGGAGCGATGGATTATGGCAGTTCAAAAATGTGGGCAGTTGATTTAGAATACTAAGGTCCAATGACCCCAAAAAGTATTTGAGTGTGTTTGCTCGTTCATTGGCCTTTAGCAAATCAACATTAAAATCGCCAGCAGCAATTATGTTATCATAATGACGGGAGAGACTAGACACGAGATCGAAGAAGTGAGTAGCAACATCAGGTGTAAATACATTAGGTGGGCAGTAAACACTGACAATAACACATTTGTCATATGGTGATTTTATTTCCACTGCAATGAATTCAAAATGTGAGCCAATGGACTGGCCTACTATCTTTGAGGAGAGAGAGGAGGTGACATATATTGCAACACCACCTCCAGTACGACCCACACGATCATTCCGATGCATGCAAAAAGCAGGCAAGGAAACAAAGGAAGTAGGGATTTCCGGTTTCAGCCACGTCTCATTGACTACAATGGCATGCAGTTTTGTGTTTTCAAACATGAACCTCAGTTCATCCATTTTATTTCTCAGACTTCTTGCATTCATGGTACATATATTCAGCCCTGAGGAGGAAGAGCAGAGGATATTCAGTAGCCTTCCTTCACCGTGCACTCTATCAGAGAAATTCATCGTTATATAATGAGCAACAGAGCCACATAAACAGAATCACACACGCAGAAATAATATAAAGAGAAGTGTGAAGCATTGAAAGAAGAGAGAAAGATAGAAGAAGAAGATAAGACGAAATTCTTAAGGCTAACATAACATAAAAAATATAAAAACGAAAATATAAATATATAAAAAATTTAAAAAAAAGAAAAAAAAACAGAATAAAAGAAAAAGTTAAAACAAAATCAAATTATAAATATATAAAAAAAAAGAAAGAAAGAAAGAAATGAATAACAAATTCGAAAAAAAGCAGTAAAGAAAATAAATAATCAAAAAAAAGAATCAATTCTACTCTACTGTGCACGCTCAGCTCCACGATGACAGCAGGCAGTATTCCATGGAGAATTTAAGGACATGGCGAAGCGCCGGCAATATCATTTAAATCCAGGGCAGAGGTTATTCGGCGTGGCTGCTGGTTCCGATCTTGCTGGACATAAACATGTCCCCGCCTGGTAAAAACAGAAGTAATGACATTCCTCTTTAAAAGTTTACGTGCCGTTTGGTATATATCATTGTTTTTGGACGTCAGACTTTCTGTCACTCGAACAAGACTATCAGAAGCGAATCCTAAGTTGAGTTTCTTCAACGTTAGTGTTCGATGCTGACGGCTTTTTCTCAAAAACTCCAGCTGTTCGTTGGCAGACGGGAATTTAACCACAAGTAATGAGCTTACTGCTTTCCTGCCTGTCCCAGACTGCAACGGGGTACCATTTCGCTGTTGTGGACGGAAAGCATGTACATAGGGCGAAAGATCATGGCCTATAGCGGAGGCAACAGCACTCAGAATCTGCTTGGGATTTTCGCCATCGCACGAGGGGATACCCCGCACGACTAAGTCTTGGAGTCTAGACAGGCGACGAAAATCCTCCAGTTCGTTCGAGACTGTGGCTAGGTCATGTTGCACAGTCTCGACCTCATCTCGCAGTTTAACAAGTTGATTATTAACAGTACTGTATTTATTTTTTCCCCGGATTCCTGGGATTGGGGGCGAAGCGCCAAAGGTGGACCAATATCAGTACGTCACTCTGAGAGGCTGGTTCTTCGACTTTGGGTGTCGAAAACCCAATCAAATTGAATAAAATAAAACTTAGATTACCTTGGTTTCTAAACTTGGTCGCTCTGAAGTCCCCCTGGGAGTTCCGTAGGCGGAGATGTTGATGTTACAGGCTGGTCCGACAGTCTTGTAGATGACGGCTGCTTTTTATCCGCCTCATTGAGCTTCCCTTAGGTTATACACAATCACACTTATGATAGCGTCTTCTTATTTTCCGTAAACTCCGGGTACCAATATTGATGCATCCTTCTTTCTGCCCTTCTATTTGATGTCCTTCCTGACCCAATTCGATCACAATTCTTTCATAAAATTACTCTTCTTTAGCTTCCTTCTTTCGGCTATACCACATGGAACTGTTATACTGGTGGTCGGTATTTTTTCACTTTTTTTCCTTTACTTAATTTTGCTTTTCTTCCTTTTTTCTCAAAAAAACTTATGTTTTCAAAAAAAATGTTCTTCTTTTCTCACAATCCCAAAAACAACTGCCACCCCAAAACTATTTTTTTTCCTCGCCTCCTTTTTTTCGCCTTCTCATGTCCCAAATAAAAACACCTTTTTTTGATTCTAAAATTTTTACAGTAGATTTTAAGTAAGTAAATAAACCAGCCGTTACAAAATGAAAATTCGTTGAAAATTAGATATATAAAATGGGAAGTTAAAAATCATTTTGAGTTTAAAGTTTTTATTGCTACAGCCACTTACTGATGTAAAAAGTCATGGGGCGCTACTGAAACGTTCCACCATTAATAACATAAGAATGTAGGTAGATAGCGCCCCACATTTTTTTTACATTTAAGTAAGTGTCTGCAGTAGTAAAAACTTTACACTCAAAATTATTTTTTTACTTTTTTACTTTTTGGATTTATGGTCGATGGATAGGGGGCCTAAGCTAGCGCGGTGTGTGCACGTGCGGGGTGTGCTGCTGCTAGCCACTTAAACACGCACCGACTTTAAATCTGGAAGCCAATTAGTTAATATTATAACAATAAAAACCATGTATCCAAAACACAAAAAACTCTGTTGTGTTGCAGTTCCAAGATTATAGTTTGAAGTTTATACCAAAAACCAAACAATTCAAAATGCAAACAAACCACAAGTGAAAAATGGGCTTAATGGTAATTAAAGCCTGAAAAATACAGCTGACATTGTTGTGTCATCTTGAATAACTCTCGGAAATTATGTTCACTATCCTACAAGATGTAGTTGCTCATCATAGCCAAGCACTTCCGGCGAAGGAAACAAAATTCCCAGCGATATTTATATTGGCTGCGTGCAGACTATACTCATAGTGCCGCAGATCCCCAACCCCAGCCCCAATAGTATCACGGGAAATGTTAATCAGCTCTAGGGGCACGTTCAGCATCTCAGCTGCTTGCCACTGAAGTTCCCTATTAACCCCTACCGCCGTATATTTAAGTAGGCTAACAAAAATATGTAAGGAAGTTTGATGTTTTGGTGTTATGCATAAATATATTCTGTTTACTTTGCCAAATAACTTTTTCCCCAATCTTCGGGAATTCTCCTCTGAAAATCGCGGAACCCTAACGACAACATTTGTAGCTTCTTCACTGGAGGTTGGTTGGCTGGTGCGGGTGGCATTGGTGTATCATCTCGTACCTATACTAACCGCGGTGTCGCAAGTCGAATTGCGGCATAGACTTTGATCAAAGTTGTAAGGAAACTTATTTGAATTTTAAATGTAATTACGCGTGGAATTTTCATTTATATTACTTTTAACTGAAGAAAAGTGAAACAAAGTGAGAGTAAAAAATTATTATTAACTTACATAAATGAGTGGGAATGCCGCGAGAGTGCGAGAGTATGGGAAAAGGGACAAGTTCGGGTCTAGCTTGTTGGCATGGGGTGTCTCACCCTTTGGCACTTGTTTTTCCCGATAAATCCAGCTGCTTCCCTTCTTCTTCGGCTCGGCACCCGTGTAGATGGGTTCGGCATCTTTGCTTCCTTCCATTGAACAATTTATTTTCAATATTTGTTAAATTTTTGAATATTGATTTTATTATGATGGAAAATTTCCAAGTTCCGCATTTTGAACCTTTCCCCAATGGGTGAGAGGTGCACGGTCTCCTTTTCGCTTGTGCAAAAACCACTCAAAGATTTTATAGAAATAAATTAGCGGTTGTTGGAGACTTTTCCTACAGTACATCCGGAGCCTTTTGGTGTCCTTTTCAAACTGTGACTGCATTTATTTAGGCCGACGGTAAATAAGACTCGGGCTGGAGGATTTCCCTTTTCTAAGATGGCCAAGAAAAAGTTTCTCTCTAGAAGAAACTTTTGACAAGAAAATTATCTATGCGGATGGGGGTGAGGGGAAAGTACTTCAATTTGTTTTATGGTGGCGCTTTTTTTTTCTAAAGAGAGACTTGGAAGATAACCAACTTTTTGAAGAAGCAACAAAACCAAAAAAAAAACACCAACGAGAAAATTTCCAGCGATGCTTACCTCGTTATTGAATTGGGTTTGTCCTTTAGAGATTTGTTTGCTATTTTTTTTTCACTCATTCCTTTCTCACATAGAAATTTGAGGGATGCTTTTCCACTTTGATTAGTTATTGTCGGTGTGTGCGTGAAGCTGTTTGGGAATTATTTTCTTCTCGTTTTTTTTTTCATATCTTGAGCAAGGTAACTTTGAGTTGTCTTACGAAGTTTGCAGATTAAATTAAAAATTGATGAAATGCTAAATTATGAGAAGAGTCAAAGATAAATAAAACATTAAAATTAGATTACTTTTTCTGCCTTTATTTGGGGAAGTCTCATAAATATTTCTGGATGTCTTCCTGACATAAAATGATAGTTGTGAACTTACCGACCATGGGACAGGCCACTTGGGGATGATGGGGGAGGATAGGATTTTACGATGAGAAGTTTCTATCCATGATGGAGGATACAAATTTTTGTAATGGCATTGTGAAAAGTCATTCTTCATTACTATACAACTTCAAACTTTTATGTTAGAAGAAGTTTATACATATATATTTGCCTGTTCGAAGGAGCTAATTGTTTTTACATTCTGTAAACAATACATACAGAGAGTGAAAGGTGGGGAGAACGCTTTTTCGTATTTATATCCTACACCTCTTATATCAAAAGTTACTTCAAACTCTAAATGCGGATGTTTTGAGCAATCAAGAATAAACAATTTTCTGGAAAACTAAAAACAGTTGGATTTGTAGAAGTTATTTTAAATGTAATTGAATATATTATAACATGGTTGATTAAAGCCAATAAAGACGTGAAACGCTTGTGTGATATACGGAGAAATGGACAATGTATACACAGCACCAATCGTCTATATTTGAGTATAGCATCATGCAAGCCTACGGATATTTGCCATTCATTAATGTTATGCAGGTTAAGATTGTAGCAGAATTTATCTCTTTATTAACTTATGCTAAACTTATTCAACAGTAACATCAAAATATGTAAATATTAATCGGAGTCACAAGAAGCATATTGAGTTTATAGTCAATATGGAAATTCAAAGGCTTATCTCAAATGTACCTAATAACTAGCTTACATATTTATTATACATTGTTGCCTACCCATCACTTTCCTCCCAATTGGATGGTCTTCTCAGCATTGGCTTGCCACAGGGTAAAACATCTATTACGTCTCCTAGTCTAGTATTGCAAAGTTGAGTTCTGTTACTGTGTTTTCTCTGTTCGGGCTTGCAATAACAACTCCATCTAGGGCATCTCTGCGGCTGTCGGTGCTGCACTAGACCTTGCGTGCAGTGAAATCGCAATCAACTATGCTCAGTGACTCTCAGCATAGCATTTCGCCAGTATATAGAGTCTCCTAGTGGACTATTGCAAAAGTTCTTCCAGTCGTATATGGAACTAACAAAGTGCTAAAGCTGTAAAGCTGATTTTACCTTTTACAGGTTTTTCAAGAGAGCAAAATCTATCTATATCGCACCTCGCGAAGCAAAACGAAAATCTAGCCCTTGACTGGAATCCTCTGGGAGCTCGTCGAATCGGTAGACCTAGAACAACGGAGAAGAACCCTATTCGCAGCCCGAGTAAAAATAAAAAATGGGTTTACAGCGGGCGAACATCGGCCGCCTGGCTTTTTAAGGAGGATATGGTGGTCATAGAATTTTTAAATATTTTTAAGGGACAGCATATACGGCCTCACGACGGCCAAACTTGAAAAGATAAAAATGTCCCAGAGCTAAGCTAAGTGAGGGAGTCATGGAGCAATGTATCGTAGTAAGCTTAGTTGGAGGAAAAATAGGTGTGGGTGTAGGAGTAGAAAGGGTGCTGAAAAAAGCTTGCCTTAAAGGTCTTGGATGTTTGCATGGATTCAGCACTTGAGCTGTACCGGTTTAAAAATCAATTCTTAGTCTGCACATGCACAAAAAATTGGTCTAGGGTATTGTTTTCCAAATTTTATGATTCCGCAGCCCCCTGTTTAAAAAAAACCCTAGGGCCCATGTGGCGACCCAACCGGAAACGGCGAAATACTAAACTAAAATTGGCCCAGTATGAACAAGGACCTCGTCACATGGACAAAATCTTGCGTTGCTTGTCAAAAGGCGAAGACGCATCGCCACACGGTCTCACCACTTGGAACATTCGACGTGCCCAGTGGGAGATTCGAACATATTCACATGGACCTAGTAGTAGTGATGAGCAAAAGTGGTCTTGTTCTTGCAGTCTTGTCTTGTTCTTGCACATTTTGCAAGAACAAGAACAAGAACAAGACTTAGTTATGCTTGCAAGAACAAGAACAAGACTAACTGTGCAAGAACAAGACCCAGAGCAAGATTTCTTGCAAGATTCTTGCAAAAATTCCACCTAAATTCATTCTATTAAAAACATTTTCTAGGTGAGAAACCGCAAATATTTTGAAGCAAAATCAAACCTTAGATGTCAGTATTCAGTAGTTCAAGTAGTTTATTAGGAAAGAAAAAATGCTCTAAAAAAATTGTTTTTTGAGTAACCTCTTTTGCTTTTTGGATGGCAAGGAAACTCGGACTTTTCTCAATGTATGTAATATTTTCAAGGCCTCCACATTGGTTACATCGCATCGTAAGAACGACAGGAGCGTGGGCCAGTTTTTGTATTGCTGCAAAGGGATTTAATAATTTTTTGTGCTCATACACGACATTTCTTCTTTAACGAATCATACTTGAACAACCTAATTTTTTATAATAAGTAATGGGTATAATACTGGTTTACTTTTGCTTCAAAATATTTCCGTTGTAATTTGTTGCTTACACACTTGACAGAAAAATGTCTACGCCTAACTTGTTCCCATATGAATTTTATGTAATTTTTCAGGGGCGCAAACATAATAACGCCACCAAGAGCAGTCGTGAAACTGATTTGTTTAATAAAAAAGCCATGTGGAATTCTCACCTCAAAGGTAGTAAATTTTCGGTGTATACAAACTTTTGACGCTGACTGACTGACGCTAAAATTATAATAGTTTTAAAATCAATTTTTTGCATTTTGTTGTTTGGATATAATTTTTTTATTAAAATCAACATACAATACCTACTACATGCGAGAAAATACCTTGGCCTTGCAGTTTTGCCTTGCCTTACATTTAGTAAGAACAAGAACAAACCTTAGGTATATATGCAAGAACAAGAACAAGAACAAGCCTTAGGTATATTTGCAAGAACAAGAACAAGAACAAGACTTAGGTATGTTTGCAAGAACAAGAACAAGACTTAGCTATGCTTGCAAGAACAAGAACAAGACAGACTGAACAAGAACAAGACAAGAACAAGACTAGATTAGTCTTGTCTTGTTCTTGCGTTTGCTCATCACTACCTAGTAGGCCCACTACCTCCTTCAGACAGATATACATATCTTTTAACAATCAAGGATAGATTCAGTCACTGGCCCGAGGCAATCCCGATTAAGAACATAAATGCGGCGACAATCGTCAATGCTTTTACACGCCAATGGATAGCCATATACGGAGTGCCAAAGACCATAACTACGGATCAAGGGACACAATTCGAGTCTGCCATCTTCAAAGAACTCTCCTCAGTAATAGGACATCGAAGAATACGCACAACAACTTACCATCCACAGTCCAATGGATCAGTTGAGCGTTTCCACAGACAGTTGAAGACAGCCATTCGTGCTTCACACGATCCTAAGGAATGGCACAAAAATTTACCGTGGATACTACTAGGCATCCGGTCAGCAGTAATAAGCGATCTCAACTTATCACCAGCATAACTTCTCTTTGGCCAAGCCTTACGTTTGCCCGGAGAATTAGTCGCCTCAGACAATCCTCGCGAATTACAACCAACAACCCAACTCGCAAAAGACATCAGGACCGCGATCCTAAACGTCCGACCACATAGTGAGAGAACAAGAAAGCAAAACAAGATATTCGTACCGCAACCCTTACATGAGTGCTCACATGTATTTGTAAAAGACCCAATATACAAAGGAAGTTTAAACCCCCCTTATACAGGCCCTCACGAAGTAATAACTAGAAACGGCAAAACTTTCAAAATTTTGATAAATGTAAAACAGGAATTGATAAACATTGATAGGTTAAAACCAGCACATATCCTAAACTCAGACTTATCTACACCAACGATGAAAACTAGATCTAACAAACCTAAAGTAACCTTTGCTATTTGAATTGTAAAATAATTGAATACATACATACATATATACAGAAAGATTCAAAATGATGTCATAAACAAAATCGAAACATTATATTATGAATTAACAAAACAGTAGATACCATTAAATAATAAGGAACTTCGTTCCAAAACTTGAATTCAAAAATAAATATTTAACTAATCTTAAGAACTTTAAAACATATAAAATTGTAATCATGCATGAACTAAAAAACAAAAAAAAAAAAACTGTATAAACAAAATTATAAGAAATTTCCTTCGAGGGGGAATGATGTGGCGACCCAACCGGAAACGGCGAAATACTAAACTAAAATTCGAAGATCACTATGGCACCACACAAAACACAGGAGAACAGAAGTTCCGGCAAGGCAGAAGATCGTGTGGTACACAGAAGGTACTACAATCGAACAGCGATAAGATCGGTCCGGTCGCCACGTTTTCCTCAAAAGCATTTCGGTCGCCACGCTTTCCTCAAAGGCATTTAGAGAATAAAATAACAATAAACTTGTTACTATTGAACGACTGTGTTTTCTACATTTCAACATTTTCGGCATAAAAAAATTTTCAAAATTTTTTAAATAAACCATTTCCATAGAAAATTTAATTATCTACAAAAAATTTTATATAAATTAAATCGAAATTTTGCTTCGTTTACGAGATATATGGCAAAACCCAAAAAGGGTCCATTTTGACCCCTATCTCCAATTTCCACCCTCTAATTTAATAGCACTCCGCGGTTTTCTCTTCTTAAATGATCCATTGACCGATTCCTGCAATAAAACCCCGTGAGCGTCTTAGTTCCTTTCTATATGACATAATCAATAGACTATTATTCGAGAAAACTAAACTAAACCAACTAATTAATGTTCCTAGTTGCATCCGGAACATCGCTCACATTCAAAAATTTATACCAGACGCAATAAACATGATAGATATGAGTTTTTAACTAACTTATTAATAATTTGTAATCCTTTTAGAGTCTTCGAATACTACGTCTGCGTTTACCATGCTTTCTACGGGTTTTCGGGTTGTTAGGAGCCAGACTGGAGGCAGCCTCCACCGAAGGGGCTTGCTCAAGTATTGTGGTCGGGTCGTTTAAGGCTGTGAGGTTTAAAGTAGCTGCGTCATCCTCCGTTGGAGAAACAGCCGTGGAGCAGGGTGCAGAGAGAAGCTGCTCCCCTACCTGCAGGGCGCCAACAGATACTGCCAACGTTGAGGGGGAGTTTATTCTATCGCTGACGCTTTCTAATTTTAAGGATAGGGAACTCAGGGCATTGTGATTTTGTAACACTGCTATAGACAGCGGTTCCATATCCGCCCGAACACGTTTCGTACTCCTCTTAATGTCATCTAATATCGGAAGAAGAGGAGCTAAGGAGTTAACAGTGCAGGAGGAAGTGGCGGCAGGATTGAGGATCGCCGAATGTATGTCGTCGATCGAGTCAAAGACCGTTGCAACCCGGGAAGAAAATTCTTGGAATTTATTCATAAGAGTACCCGAGTTGGTCGCAACAGAAGCAAGGGTGGCGGTCAATGTATCGAGCCGGACGTTGATCGACAGGACATCCCCCCCTCCCTACTACTCCCTTTATCTATTATATCCTTTTTCTATTTTCGAGCTAAACTTACTACTGAACATTGCCCCATGACGTGAACGACATGATAGACTGGTGACTGGGAAAAGGTGGCACCTTGAAAGTCTAAGCTACATATTTCATATAAAAAAATGAAGCTAGACACACGTACGAAACCATCTCCTCTCATATCAAGATGACGGAAAAAACACATTCGAAGTATCTCGTATTCTGAATTATTACACATGCCGAATGCTGTGTAAACTCATCAAAGATTTGAGGAGAGATAAACAAGGTCGATGTTTATGATAAAATTACGAGTAAGTAAACTATGTTGATATACTATATGGCAGGTAGTATTTTATTTATACTATTTTAAATTATCAGTCTACCTACAATTCGAGTGAAAGAAAGCAGAAATACATAACTGTGTCTTTCTTGAGTCAATTCAAATAAATAAATTTTTTGTTTTATATTTTGTTGCAGAGGTGGCGCTGTTTGTGACCCCATTGATCTTCCCCATCCGCGTCAATAACTCAATACGCTCCGGCCCTAAGTCTTATAAATTGTCGACTCAATCAATGAATTTCACTTTACCAGGAACGATATTATGGGTTGTCTTGAATACCTGGAATAAGTTGATTGATTTTGCAAGTGGGTTTGTTTCCAAGTAAATTCATTTTTTATTCTATTCAATAAGCTTGTTTCTCCTTTGTAGATCACCTTTTTCTTATTAAATTCAAGTTAATGAGGAAAGGGGAAATTAAAATACTCAACACAATTATCCATTTATATAATATTTACATCCACATCTTATTTTATATTTTTGTTTGTTTTTTTTTTATTAATAAATTAATTGGAATTGTTTTTTCTTTATCCTTAATACTAGATTCATTCGTGCGCAAAAAAAAATTGGTTTTGTTCAGTCCGTGAGCGTCACAATGATATGAGGATACGTGATGATTTGGCGGACTAAGCCGTTGTTTCCCTTTCATTGTTGGTGCCATCCCCGGACGTTGTTCCCCTTCTTCGTTTTGGTAGCTCCGCCAGAAGATGAGCAACGGGATGGCGTATTGTATATTATTGTTGCAGTTGATTGGAAGATGCAAAATTTCTTGATCGTATGATGTTCATATGAATTTCAGACGATGCTGTTGAATGCATATATGGAGGTAGATCAGCGCCATCACTTACCTTACAATTCATAATCTGACATGGACAGCATGACTAACGATTTGAGTAGTTAGAACTGCCAGATAGCCGAAACCAGCAAAGGATTACCTTCAGGGTTTTCTTGAATGCCGCCCGGAATTCACGATTGAAGTATGCATAAATAATTGGGTTGAGGGCGGAATTAAAGTATCCTATCCAAAACAGTATTCCAACCACTATTTTGGGTGTTGAGCATTCGTCACACAAAGACGATGTTATATACCTTTTTTTAAATAATATATATGTTTTAATATATTATGATAATAAAATATATATGAATCTTACCAAAGAAAAAATGGCAGCCAACATAGTAAGAATGCACTCATTATAATACCAAGTGTTCTTGCTGCTTTCCTTTCGCGTCTCATTGATGTTATTGCTGTTTGTTCAATGTGAACACTTGCTCTGGGTATAGGAATGTGGTTAATCTGCAGATGTTTATCTAGCAATAATGCAGCAACCTTAGACCTAAATTAAATGATAGAATCTCTTAATAGAGATCAATAGCATCCGTGAGATACTGAAGTTTACCTGTAAAGCATCCTTTCTTGCCTGTCAGCCTCTTGATAGATTCTATAATACATG
This sequence comes from Thereva unica, assembly GCA_949987705.1. NCBI lineage: Eukaryota > Metazoa > Arthropoda > Insecta > Diptera > Therevidae > Thereva > Thereva unica. Next base: position 127,576,046 of record OX465283.1, on the reverse strand, counting down.
GCTATCATCACAATGCCCGGTATCCAAAAACTTACTGATGAGCTAATGATTGCATACGATTTGTTAACTTTAAATTCACAAATCTGAAACGATAGAAAATAAACGAATTAAAAATGTGTAAGAAGCAAATTGGCCATGTGATCATGGAGAGACGAGGCGTATGAAACGGATCAGATCACGTCTCACATTATACCTAAATCTAAGCCCCGGAGTTTCAAGTCATTAATGAATTGGTATACATAATCTCAGGCTTGTTGTCGTCCCTTATGGGACCTCATATAATTTTTCAAGACCTCGCTCCCTCGGTGTAAACCACATTTCTTGCGATTTTTCTGGTTGGAGAATGACCAGGCTATTAGATTAACTGACTCTTGAGAACGCCACTTACAATTGACTACTTGAGAAACAGTCACTCCTCAGATCAACATGTTGGTCATGGTGCAGCAAACATTAACGGGAAATTGCAGAAGTTTGAAGTCAAAGTGGTAGTCTGATGGAATCAGAAGAATTCGGGCGATGAAGACAGTTTCTCGCAGATTGACACCTCTGAAAATCTTGTCTTCGATTACGTGTTTGTACGGTCCTGGAATAAATCTACTGTTACGAATGATCTAAGAAGGGCTCGGACTGGATTGATCACACGACTAAGACTCAAGGGATGCATTGTAGAATTTGATTTGGCTACATGGCCCGTAAGGACAATGAACTCTAGAAGCTCTAATATCTCTATTGTTGAAACTACAAAGGTTCAAACTAAAAGTCGCAGAACTACAAGAAGCAAGGTCCATAAGAGGAACACGCCGATTCGGAGAAGGTTTTGTAGTCGATAAATTAGCAAAGTCCCAAATTCTGGACTTGCAGTCAATCAATGAGAGATTGTGCACATTGCTAATTTAGACAAAATTTCGCAACATCCCCATAATCAATGCACATACCATAAGAAAGCAAAATCTGAAGAAGAAAAGAACGAATTTTATCAGAATCAACCATATACCCTCTAATGATATAAAAATGATATTGGGTGACTCCAATATTAAGATCGGGAAGGAGGTTCAGTATAAGGAACAATAGATAACCATAGCTTTCAGGCAACCAACAACAGGTAGGCTTATCGACCTTAAGCGTGTCTTGAAAGTGGCCACTGAACAGAGTGTGGAATAGAAGCAAAAAGAGATTGAGAAATTATGAACAAGACCAAAAAGAGCGAAACTAGAAGCATACAGAATAAAAATAGATAATGTATGTATAAAAAGAAAAGGGAAATAAACAGGAAAACTTAAGGTATTCAGACTTCCAGAACAGTAGCATCAGGACTGCGAAATCAAAACAGTCAGTAGTGCCTTCAAACCAAGCACAACCCTACGCAACGATAATAATGACGGCATTATAGCCCTCTCGAATCCATGAAACATGGAAAGGACATTTTAACCGCTTCTTCACTGATAATTTGACACCACCTACACCAACCAACGTCCGGAAATATCAGATGATGTACATATTAACATGGAACCTCTGAAGAAATAAAATAGATCATAAAAACCTTGAAGAATAAGAAAGCCCCGGGAATCGATAGAATAGCCGTTGAACTCATTAAAAGGTGATAGTAGAAAAACTGCATGAACTGATCACGAAGATATGGACGGAGGAATACTTAGGGAACGACTGGAAAGAAGCCATAATTTGTCCCATCAATAAATCAGTTCATTCTACCTATTTTCGCTGAATTGTGCAGAGTTGAAAGTCTTGAACGAAAACTCTGAACTGTGGCTGTTTTCATGCCGTATAACTCAGGTTCAACTCTGGTTGAACTCTCATATAAACTCAGTAATAGAAATTCTAATGGATCCCCCAAAGCTGAGAAGAGTGATAAAATCGTAACGGTTTAGCCACTAGGGTGTTTTGAATTTTTTTTAGGTTTTTACATATCACCCCGTATTTTGTAGCCCTATAACCTATTTTCATCAAGGTTTCAGTGTACGCAGAATGATCTCACCTATCTAAAATGGTAAAGGTAACGGTCAACCTTACCAGCTTCCAGTGTTATGGGTCAATTTCTGAGTTTAAATATTTTCCTAGGAACCGTTTCCCTAAACTATCCTCGTTTGCCTAAGCTTGGTATCGTCAGGACCTTCCGATTCTGAACAATCTTCCTTTAAAAAATTCAATCTTGATGAAACTTAGATGAACTAAATGAAACATAGTCAAATGAAATCCTTGAGGGAATCAGTCAGTTTTCTTTTTGTGACAGAATAGGGCTCAGAAGTAAAGCCCGTCGTACTATCGATGGTTCCTAGCATTGAACCCAGTGCCGGACAGTAAACTATAGTGGGAAAGATAGTAAAAAGAAGAGTGGAAGAACTGACGACAGTAGTACAGAAGTGCTTGCTCGTTTTTTCATACGAACCCCGTCTATATAGTAACTGCCCCGCCCGATTTCGGTTGTCGATGATTGAAGTCAAGTAGCATTAGGCGCAGTTAGTACTTAGAATAAATCGCTCGCCGTTCGAAAACCGAAGTCAATAAGCATTAGTAGCTAGTCCTGTACATCAAGTAAGCCAAAAGGTACACACTACTGGCAATACGCCTTGCTATTCCGCCGGCTCCAATCCAGTACTTCGGTAAGCGAAGAGGATATGGCTTCTTCATTTATTATGCTCACGGTGTTGCTGGAAAAAGGGTTAGGTTTTTTTTGTAAAGGCAGAAGGCAAGAAACAAAGAAAGTTATCTATATGTCAGACAACAGGAAAGACAAAGGCCCAAACCATGGAGTGGTACCACAGACTTATTTAAGGTAATTTTTTAATTAAAGTACATATTTCCATATTTTTGATGCAACACTATCAAATTCCCTAAATGCGTAATTTTCTATATGACTGAGCCTGACAAATACTCATTATTACTATTGTGTAGGTTCCCTTCCGATTTGTGCCTTTTTTCCCGGAAATAAAATCCTCCCTAGACCGAAATCTACCCATATTCATAAAAAAATTAACCGCCCGTAAGAAATGAAAAATGGACCACAACAAGAAGAAAAAAGAAAATATATAATTCATACGGGACATATCACTGGTGACAGTTTTCATTTTTCTCTCTGACAAAAGGTTTCAATTTTGTTCTCATTGTAATAAAATTGCGTTCCTAAAATAATCGTTGGAGCATTATTTGAAGAGTCTTCGAACTCAATATACATACATCATCGGTGAGGGGGCGGTGGTACAAAAAAAGCTGACAACACCTTAGAAGAGGACTTATAGAACTTGACCCCGACGTCCATGTGCCATGTGGAAGTTGTCTGCCTTTGTGTTATTGTTTAGAAGAGCCACATGAATCCTTATTGTTAGGCAGAGTCCCCTGAATATAGCAAACCCAAAAGTCCAAACACAAATAGAATTCCAAGCATTTTTTATCTCAATTGATTTTATCCTTCTTCTGGCTATGGATACACACATATATACAAGTGGCAGAGGTCCTGTATATCAAGCCTTTTTACTTGCCTCTTTTATGTTAAGAACGTGTCATAAAAAACATTCGATCTAACCGAAGAAATTGCCTAAACATTAAAGTCAAGCCAAGGATTACAGTTTTATGCCTGAGTTCCTGTTTTGTTTTAAAAAGAAAACCTCAAGAAAATCTGTTGATTAAGAGAAAAAGGACTGATTTTCTTTTGAGTAGTCCCTCTTTTTTTATGCTAGTCAGTAACTACATTTTTACTTCTAGGATTAACAGAAGCTCTTAACACTGTAGTGCGTTCATATGGCTCAGACAGAGGCCGAGATTATCTTCTAGCAATAAGACTGTGCATGTGTGCGTGTGGGCTCAACAGTTATCATATCCCATAGAATCTCTGCTCAAATAAACCCATGTCATTCTATAATAGCCAGAGGCTGTCGCGCGCAACAGAACCCCATACACTGTTATATAGTATATATCCCCCTCTGGCAAACTTAATTTCCTTTGCACTACATATCTGTCCCAATAGCATCCTTATCCTCTTTAAATTTCAAAAGATCATAAAAAGGAAATACAGCATGAGGGCGTTCCGTAAGGGGAGAATTAAGGTATAATAAGGGTTAAGGCCCATCTTTTTATGCCTTCTCAAGGAAGTGAAAAATTGTAGCAATTACGTAGCAAATTAACAAGAAAAACATCAAACTTCTCTCCACTTTGACGAGTTGGGATGGAAATGATGTAAAAAGTACTTTGATGTCCTCAACTTTAACGAAATGAAATTAAATCTTTTGTAGAGCACTTGTATTTTTGTAAGATATTCAAGTTTTTCCTTCCTTCCTATCGCGCTGCAGACAGCCCATTTCGAGCCTTTGGCCGTCTCTAAGATTTCCTTCAGTTTGTGCGATTTCCAGCGATTGTTTCAGTTACGATATCCTAGGATTATACCGTTCAAGTCCAGATTTGCCTGGGACTAAGTCATTACTTCAGTCTAGCGTCAGCAGCATGACCATTAAAAAGAGATCCCTCGAAGGTGCTCACCATGGTCGGAATAGGCTAGCCATCTACCTATCTAGCTGACAAATGCCACAGTTGCAGGAGGCGATGATTGATGTCGTTATCGAAAAAGCAGGCGGCGAAGTCAAGCCGTCTTTCGAGGGGGGCTTCCAAAGAAGAGCCTGGCTGCTCTTGATATCACTCTGGTGCGAGAGGGTAATTTCTCCCAGACTCACGTCATACGAGGCAACTTCACCTCGAGTGGTACCTTAACGAACGAGAAAGTGCTGGCAACTATCATCGCCACACAAAATTCGGTTCCCGTTGACAAATGGGAAGTGGTTCAGAGGCGAGTTAGTGAAAATCGCTTATAGAGTCTCCCACACCAGGCTGATTCTATCCTCCAACGAAGCAGTCACAAGGGCAGGGATCGTCGTGTGATACTCAGATCACAGGGTCCGAAATGGCACCTCCTAAATGGAAGTTTCTCCTAGAATTTCTTGTTATTAATAACATAGATATTGCAAATAGTGGATGCAAAACCACTTTTGTCACCGCTGGAAGAAAAGAGGTGCTGGACCTCACCTACACTAGCAGGCTTCTCTCCGACGGGATTAAAAACTGGCGTGCTCTGGACTAGACTTCACAATCGGATAATCTGCACATTAGATTCGACATTGTGCGAATCCCACATATCCGTGCTTCTTCTTTGCTTCCAAAGGAAACCAACTGGTTTAAATTTCATGGGCTTGTGGCATTGAAATCAGACCTGGGGCCAGTTCACGCAATTCGACGTCGACTGAAAACGACACATTAAATGTCGTTTTGGGTTCACGCAAGTCGACGTTTTATGTTTGTCGTTTTAAAAGTGTCGTTAATCTTCTCGACGCCAAAGTTGTTAAAGTGAGTTGCTTTTAGTGTGTTAAAAAACTAGTTGTGGTACCAAGTATGCACCTATTCATTCCTCATTCCTCCAAATCCATAAAGCCTAGGCAGCATGGATGGTTTAATCGGGAATGCATGAATGCAATTAAAACTAAAGAAGCCGCCTACAGAGAGTACAGACATTCTCCGAGCGAACTATCTAGACGTGAGTACATAAGGTTGAGAAATTCCTGTAAATCCACCATCAGGAAAGTCAAGGAATTATACGATGACAGGCTGAGAAATAAACTCATTAACTCCACTGCTGGCAGTAAAAATTTTTGGTCCTTGGTAACCTCCATCAGGAAGAATTTTACCTCACACACAACGCCTCCATTCATCTACAATAGGCAGGTGATAACAGAAAGCAAACCCAAGGCCGACTTACTCGCATCTCTGTTCTTCCTTACCCTATGCTGACACGCAACCACCAGCCATCGAGTGTTCCACCCACTCAATGGACGGAGTTTTCTTCAGAACACGTGAAGTGTATAGGTGTCTCAAAGAGCTTGACTCCAATAAATCCACTGGCCCAGACAATATTCCCCCTATGGTTCTTAAAAAATGTGCCTCACCTTTGGCTAAACCTCTGCGCAAACTTTTCGCCCTATCCTACTTCTCCGGAGTCTATCCCGACTCCTGGAAACTGGCCCATGTTCAGCCCATACCAAAAAAAGGTGACGCTAGTGACCCCGATAACTACCGCCCAATAGCAATTACTTCTATTCTCTCCAAAGTGATGGAGACAATAATAAACAAGAGGCTTTTGAGATATCTTGAACACCACAAAATATTAAATGACAAACAGTACGGCTTTAGACCAAAAAGATCTACTGGCGACCTCCTTGTTTGCCTAACTGAACACCTCAACCAAAGTATACACCGATTTGGTGAATCTGGCCTGGTTGCTTTAGATATCTCCAAGGCTTTTGACAGAGTGTGGCACCCCGCTCTGTTAACCAAACTCCAGGCTATTGGTATTGACTTCGTTCTAAGGAACTGGATTAAGAGCTTCCTTTCTGGCCGTTCAATCAAGGTAGTATTGGATGGCGTCGAATCCGACCCCCACACCATCTCCGCAGGTGTTCCCCAGGGCTCAATTCTATCGCCAGCTCTCTTCCTAATTTTTATAAACGACCTGCTCTCAATCCCTTCCAACCCACTCCACTGCTTTGCCGATGACAGTACACTACGGTACTCCTATGGCTTCGATACTGTAGGACAAGCACGCGCCAGACCTTGTCTGCATTATCGCAATCTCATGTCCATCTCAATCAACAGGGACATCGAACGAATTCTTGAATGGGGCCGCAAGAACCGTGTCGAATTCAATGCATCCCAAACGAAGTACTGTCTCATCTCTAATAAAACCTCCACCGACCCTCCTTCTATTTCAGTGGACAATAAAAACCTAACGGCAGAACCGTCTTTAAACATCCTAGGCATAACACTATCCGAAGATCTGCGGTGGAATAACCACATATTCCAAATCGCTAAACAAGCATCGCAATGCCTGGGATTCCTGAAAAGATGCAAATTCCTCCTTCAGCCGTCGGCCAGGGCTACAATATACAAGTCCTACATTCGTCCCCGCCTCGAATACAACTCGCATATTTGGGCTGGGGCCCCGAGAACCACCTTAGCCTGGCTGGACAAGGTGCAAAGTCGCGCTCTCAAACTTATTGGCGATAGCGCCATTTGCTCCTCAATTGACTCATTAAGCCACCGTAGTAATGTAGCAGCCCTTGCAAAATTTTACCGATTTTACCACAACGATTGCTCTTCTGAAATAAGTAACCTCATGCCTCCACGGCAACTTTTCTCCCGCAACACCAGACTTGCCCGCTCGGCTCACCCTTATAGTCTACAGCCCTTATCTTCGCGCACACTCCGATTTAGAAATTCGTTTATAACAAGAACAACACGACTGTGGAACAACTTACCTCAGTCAATATTCCCGAACTCATACAACACCCAAGAGTTCAAGCGCAAGGTTCACCACCATCTCCTCCAACACCCACCCGACTCCCCCTAATCTATCCTATCTTTCTCTCTATCCTTCGAGCTAAGCTTACTACTAGACATTGCACCATGACGTGTACGACATGACGGACTAGTAGTACAAAGGATGACACCTAAGCTTAGACTATCACATTGAAAAAAAAAAAAGTAACTGAAAAATTAAATTCAAACGGATCGAAGATATATGTAATTATAATGGGTAGTAAAAAGTATCTCAAATAAATAAAGTAAAACAAAATACAATTGTATTAAACATATTTTATGTATGGCGAGGTTTTAAACATAACACAAAAAAAACATTAGTGGCAAATATGAATTCAATTGCTAAGACTGGTTGTGGATTGTATGAAGTTTTTCATTTAACGCCACGTTATATTAACAGTATGCTTGGAAGTGTCTCACATACGAGATCATATCGACTTGGCTCTGGCAACAGTAATCAAAATGTTCTTCCTCGATAAATAGACCTTTACAGGAAATAGTCTCATGGATGAATGAATGAAGCCAATTTCATTAGCTTATTAAAAGATTCAAATCCTGAGGGTAGAAACAAAATTTTTCCATCTAAGCCTCTTAGCCTACGGATCAAGCAGCCACTGCCAAAGTATGTCACGCTTCCATTAGCGACAACAGGAAAATAACCATTTTTATCTCCTGAAGCACACATTATTATTGAAGAAGCACTGCAAGAGAAGAAATAATTTCACACAATACTTCTTGCAGTTCTGAACGTGCAAAATACAATAGATAAAGATAAACTACGTGATAGTCGAAAAATAAAACTGCTCCAAGAGTTTAGTTAGAAAAACTACAATGTTGAAAAATAAATACAGATCGAACCGTCATCTCCTCGTGGTGCTCCTGGATTTCCCTAACGACGGTAGTAAGGAGCATATCCTCTAAAGTCTACCAAGGCAAGATGTAAATATCCTTTTGTTGAGAGCTGCTTAGCACTTGGTAGTTTTTCCACTGTCGCGTAGGATCTGCTCTGGGCACCAGGGGCATCCACTTCTATAAGCCTTATCCCGATACGGAGGCTCTGCTAGGATGGACTTTCCCTTTCCTGCCAAACCCGTGATACTCAATTTGTGACTCCATCCTGACGGAGGTGGACAAAAGTCTTGAAGGCGTTTGATCCTTGATACCTTAGTTTTTGGGTGCAAAGTTGACAGATAGTTCATTAAGATCACCTGTGCTAACAAACCGTCCTGGGTTCCTAACGACTTTGAATGGCGATTCAAAAGCAGTTGATCGAGGTAACCTTTTGGCATGCCTGAGAGGTCAAACTCCTGCCCTGAGCATAGAGGAGAGGTCGCTCATGCAACTAAACGAGCAGGGAATGTCCCTATTTTACGGTTTTGGTTGTATCAAAGGCAAAAAACCTATGAAAAAGGAGACTTCTGCAGCCCCACCGCAGCAGGCAGAGCCGAAGGATGCGGGTGGCCCAGTGCAACCTTCAAGACAGTAAAGGCCCAATTACAATGACCGGATCAGAGCGGAACAGAATCGGATTGAACTGTCAAAGTGGTTTTCCAAGCATGCGTTTTCCATTTAACCGATTACAATGACCGGATTCAAACGCATTTGATCGCATCTGTGCCGGATTCGTTTTAGTTTGTTTAGAAATCGGCGGATTGAGCTGTCAAAATTTTGGTAAACAAAAGCTGTGAATGTTTAAGGTTTTATTTTTTTTTGATTTGTTATGTTTTTAAAAATGTTTTCGGACGAGCAGTTAATCGCAGAAGTGAAAGATTATGAAATACTGTACAACAAGGCAAAGAGTGGATATAAAAATTCCAAGATTAAATTTGACGTTTAAATGCGAACTGATCCGTTCATTGTAATCAGTGTAGTTTCCTATCCGTTCTGATGCGTTCTTTTGACATTTCAATCCGCGTAGATTCATTGTAATTGGGCCTTAAGGCTGCTACAGCATTGTATCCAGTGATATGGGCGGCAATCCTCGGATCTGTTTCGTTTACAGCAAAAACACTAGGTGCTTTCCTCTCCCAGATCAAAGGTCGAGAGACCTGGCAGTTGCGATTAGCAGGTGAGGCAGCAAGAGAATGATTATTTTATGATCAGCATACAGTCCATGAAATTAATTTGAAGACACCTACTTTTCCAAACTTTGAAGTTCCGTTATGCAAAAACCAAGCATTTTTATGAGTTACCAAAAATATCAAAATTTAGGGAATTTTGTGTAGATTTGTCTTGGTATCAAAAATTTCCCGTTTTTTCATGAAATTCTAGAAGGAGAACGTAATTTTTAGTGAACTCCCAAATTAATGCCTTGGAAATATAAAATTAATTTGAAGACACTACTATATTTTATTTTTTATATGTACAATATTTTTTTTACATCTTAATATTGGTTGGTCCACCTTGATTATTTATGACCTGAAAACAACAATTGGGCATTGAATTAATTAAGTTTTTTATCATATAATCGGAATTTCTTGCCGTAGACAAACACAAAATGGATCTTTTAAGTTCCTGAACACTGTTGAATCGAGTTCCGTTATTATAGATTTTCCGGGCCATCCATCACCACAGGTTTTCAATTCGATTGAGATCAGGACGCTTCAAGACGGTTTTCACGACAAGCTCGCGCTTTCCTTTTCGTTCCGAGTGGATACGGCGTGAATTTTTGCCGACAATGAGAGTGAATAGAAGTTCAGATCTTCAGGCCCGAACTGACGATAAATTCGAGTTTTGTCAGCTTTCTTGAACTGGAGGCCCCATACAGTGGTGTATAGGGAGGGATACTTGGCCTTGAGCGAAAACTTTCAGGCCATGGCCTCCCGGCTCCCTGTGTGTAAATTGGGGCCTTAAGATATGGGTAAATCCTGCACACAAAATTGTTGTCGATTGCTAAGTCTCCACCGGCTAGCCAAACGCGGGTCTCGTCGAATGCCGCAGAGTACGAGCCAAGTGATACTGACCCGCGAAAAGGCCCTTAGAATTTAGAACTACAAGAATGCACACCCCGAATTTTAGCGTAATGAAATGCTTTTTGAGTGAGTGTTCACGTTTTGATAGTTGTGTGTCCACTACAAGCGGAAAGCGAGTGGAATAGAGGAGGGAAAGGAGTCCAAATTATCAGTTATCTCAAATAAAATTTAACTCTTAACACCCCCTCCCGCACAGATGAACTTTTTACACGCCTTTCACTTCGAATTCTAATCAGCTGATGGCATTTCATCATAATGTAAACAAAGCAGATATAATTTGCTCTCAACTGACCCAGATTGCACTACGGTTACGTACACGGATTTTATAAGAGAGGGCCTTTCCTGCAGTTCTAAGGAGAAAGGCCCGCCTTGTTGTGGTTACGTTACGACCGTAATTATGTATTTTTAGTGTAAATACCAGAGATTTTTTAAAATTTGAAAAATCTCACGTGAGATCAGGGGAGGAGGAAGGGGATTGAGCCAAATCTCACCAAAGGGGTGGGGGGGGGGTCGAAAAATCGCAAAAATCACCTCACGTAATTTATGGACGACCCTAAACTGTTTTTAAAGCAGAAGTAATTTTAGTAAGCTTTAGAAACTTAGATAAATTGCGACAGAACACATCAAAATTCAGAGCTAAAACTTTAAAAATCTAAAAACCAAATTTCTCCCATGATCTAACACTGTTATTTTATGCTTGGCTGAACTAATCGCTCACGGTGTAAAAAGAATGCAGCTAAAGATGTACCTTAATATTAACTCTATTCTGCTTTATCTCCAAAGTAATAAAATGAATCCGTCTACAGCATTTTTATTAACCATTTTTATTCGTAAATCATATCCGAATTATATAGTAAAATATCCAGCATGATTCCGCCAATTCCAGCATTTTCTCATACACATTCCCAAGGATCATAATCTGACAGAATTCCTTCCAGACGACGCTTAAATATTTTATACCGTGAAATATTTCAATTTATTCTACGAAATAACGCGCTTCATATTTTCTTATTCAGGATAATGGCGGCTGCATCAATTTGCTGTCTCGGAAACATTATTAATGAGCTCCAGGCTAGCTTTCGTCAAGGACATTAGTCTCCTGATGCATGCATGCATGTACCAAATACGGTTAGAGTCGAGGTCGCCAGCCAACAAAACAATATCTCATCCCTTTAAGCTCGTACAGTTTACCAGACTCCAGTGGGATTATTATCCTTAAGCAGAGAATACCGAAGGAGCAGGAGCTAGAATGAAAATAGATCCTTGCCAAGGTGAACTGCTCATGTTAATCAAGGGATGCAGCACGAAGTAAACTTTCTGTTTGGGTTTATTAGAACGAAATTGATTTTCATTGTAATGCCTAAAAATAGAATTACTCTAGGCAAACAGGACAAATGCTAGCAGGATGCCACTAGCAGGAGAAGGTTATGCTCGCCACTCTACTAATACCATACTGGAAAATTGTCTGCGTATCATCTGTGAGGCATCTGAGTATCATCCTTGGCTCCTTTTTGATGGTTCTTACTTCTATCTTTGGATGCGCGCCATTTTCGTGTGTGTAAATTGGGGTACATACATATATTTTTGTTTTCGTGAATTTGTGAGATACTTACATGAGGATTTTCTTTTAAAAATTCCAGGTTTTCCTCGGTGGTGTACCATCCCAGAAAAATGGGGACAAATGATAGTAGCGCTGGTGACAGCCAGACAATGACCAGCATGAATATTACTTTTGAGTGTGTCATTATTAACGGATAGTCAAGTGGTTGGACAATCGCGTAGAATCTGAAAGGGAAATTCAATTAATTTTAATTATGTAGAGGATTTGTGTTAGAATGTTGACTTACCTATCCACGGATATACAGCAAAGATGCAGAATGCTCGCTGTGGAGAAATATACATCAAAGCTGTTCCAAACATCGCACATTACTGTGCCAAACATCCATTTTCCGGAGAGCTCAACGGATGCATTGAAGGTCATCGCGCACAAAGCTACCAGCATATCTGCCACAGCCAGAGACACGACAAAGTAGTTAGTGATGATCCTAAAATTAGAATTATAAACCTATTTTAGGAGTTGACTAATGGCATTAGGAAAGGATTTTGCAGGATTTATTGCTAGTTGAAGATTTTGGGGCTACCTTTGTTTGATTTAAGACTTAGTGCTGCACTGTAGTTTTCTTGGTTATGATGAATTTAAGGATACAAAACCGAGGAATACAGGTATAACTGCAATGACTGGGATTTCAGTAGTGAGATATTAATGACCTGAATGGTTTAGTTGATTTTTGATATATCGTCAGGGAAGTTTTCATTTAACAACATTTTAGAAATTTGAAATTATATTAATAAAAACCCCTTTTCAAGGCTGTTGTTCTCATTCTAAAGCTGCATTTACATGCCAAAGTCAATCCGAAAGTGCAGTTTGAAAGTCTTTTATCGCACAGAAATTTGAATGCAGTAAATTTGTAAATTTCGAACTTTCGTATGTAACAGAGAAAAATCAAAATTTTTGTGCGATAAAAAGGCTTTAAAAGACATTCGCGGTGACTCTGGGATGTAAACGCGGCTTAAGGGCTTAAAATTGTGTTAAATTCATTGTATGTAAAACGAAGTATACTGCATAATCTCCAATAACACCAAGATTATTATTTATCGGATTCAGAGAGTGTAGTGACTGATCAATCTTTTAAAATCCTCGCCGGCCGATGTTCACAGCCGCATCGGCCCGACAACAGCAACCTTCGCCTCGCTCAAGTGGTGCATATGGAAACGAACAAAATATTTCCATCAAAACTAAAGTACGCCTCTACCCCTGATCCTTCCGATTGTCCTTTATGGATCGGAAACGTGGACACTACTCAAATCGGACGTTAAGAAGGTCGAGGTTTTCCAAATGCAATGCTTGAGGCAGATCCTCGGTGTCTCACTTCGCGATCGCCTTTGAAATGAGACTGATCGACAAAGATGCGATCAGCAGACACTGATCGAAGAAGAAATACAAAAACGTCGAATGCGGTGGACATATTTGCCGAATAGATGATAACCGCTTGCCACGTGAACTTCTCTGGCGAGACCATCCCGCAGGCTGTAGAATCCAGCGATCGGCACCGAAGAAAACCTGACTAAAGAATATCGAGGGTGACCTAAAGAATCAACGATTATCAGTTACCGAGGCTCGAGACGTCGCCAAAAACCGGCAAGAATGGAAACGTGTCGTAAATAGAACTCGAGACCCAGCGATACCGACAGCAACATATCCGTTGCGGCGACGATAAGGTCCATTTATGAGAAACATTTGTTTATAGCACCAGAAACATTTGTTTATATGAACCCGAAGAAATTCTCAGGAAATTATCAACAATGGGCCCCGTTTACTTTAGTTAAACTACTTGGAGTCGGAGTTAGTTAAACTACTTGGAGTTTGGTGCTAACTGACAACGAGCTAGAAACTATGCTGGATTGACATCATCCAAGTCCTGTTATGAAGCGGCAATTTCTTTGTTTAATGTATGGGAATATAAATAAGATTATTGATCATACTTCTTTACCCGATGCTGCTATGTAATCCCCACCCTCGAAAATACCATCCCCGCAATGGAAGGGGTTCACTTCAGGACCGCGAGGTATTCAGGTGCCTCAAAGGCCTCGACAAAATTTCCCCTATGGTACTTAAAAAATGTGCCTCAACTTTGGCTAAACCCCTGCGTAAACTTTTTGCCCTGTCCTGCTTCTTCGGATTGTATCCTGACTTTTGGAAACTATCTCAGGTTCAGCCTATTCCAAAAAGATAAAACCAGCGACCCTCTAAACTGCCGCTCAATAGCAATTACTTTTGTTCTCTTATGGAGACAATAATCAATAGAAAGCTGATGAAATATCTAGGGGATTAAAGGAGCGTAAAGAAGAAGAACCAAATTATGCACGACAGGCAATACTGCTTTCGCCCAAAACGGTCTACTGGCGATCTGCTCGTGTGTTTAACCGAGCATATCAACCAAAGCATTCGCCGATTTGGCGATTCTGGTCTGGTTGTTCTAGATGTCTCAAAGGCTTTTGACAGAGTATGGCACCCTGCTCTGTGGACCAAACTCCAAGCTATTGGTATAATCTTACATAGTTCCAAGGAAATGGATTAAGAGCTTCCTTTCAGGCCGTCCAATTAAGGTAGTATTGGATGGCGTCGAATTCAGCCACTACGCCTATTCGTCCGGAGCTCCCCTGGGGTCAATTCTATCACCAGCACTTTTCCTAATCTTCATTAATGATCAATCCACTCCAACCCAATTTACTGCTGACGGTAATTTGCATTTCTCTTACTCTTTCGACAATATAAGATAAGCATATGCAAGATCTTGTCTTTATCGCGGTGAACTGATGTCCAAATCGATCAACCAGGTAATTAATCGATTCTTACTTGGAGCCACATGAATCGTGTTGAATTGAATGCCACCAAATCGAGGTACAGTCTGATCTCCAACAAAACTTGCACCGACCTTCCTCCTATCTCAGTGGGTAAAGAGAATCTAACTTCTGAATCATGTCTTAACATCCTAGCGGTAGCTTTGACAGAGAATCTGCGATGGAATGATTACAGAAAAAGCACCCTGGCTTGCCTCGTCAAGGTGTAAAATCATGCCATCAAACTTATTGGTGATGTCCCCTTTCGCGCCTCCATAGACACCTTAAGCCACCGTAGGAATGTAGCAGTCCTCTCTATACTTTACCGCTATTACCACAGCGACTGTTCCACTGAAATTCAGGACCCCTGCCTGTACGCCAATATTTTTCGCACAACACAAGACTAGCCCGCTTGGCTTACCCCAAACCCTTACACTCCCCCGTTCGCGCACAATACGGTCTAGAAGTTCGTTTATGAGTAGAATAACTCAACTGTGGAATAATCTCCCACATTCAGTATTTCCAAACTTGTACAACACCTTAGAGTTCAAACGTAAGGTAGACGACATTTTCTAGAATACCACCCAGACCCGCTCTAACCTCCTTCAAACCGAGCTTACTACTAGACATTGCACCATAACCTGAACGACATGACGGACTGGTAGTATAAAGGGTGACTCCTAAGCTTCTTCTTTCTTCTTTACGCTCCTTTAATCTCTCATGGGACATAGGACGGAAGTAGTTGCCCTCCAGCGGACTCGGGAGGGTAGTTAACTCAGTCTTACTGAACAGGATTGGAGTGGAGTGGACAGTTCCTGAGTGGACATGGAGGATATAGAAAATACTTCCATCGGTTCGGTGTGAGGACGCAGGGCACGTTGCAGGAAAACATACGACACATGGTGAGGTTTGGGAAATGTGGAGGAAAGTGTAAGGCACAATGAGTTGAGGCAAGTCAAAAGAAATACAGAAAGTAAAAGAAAGTGTAGGAGTATTAGCAGCTAGCCCGGGGGAGTTTGTGGTCTAAAGCGTACCCCGTCACTTGGTAATGACCTAAGTTTCCATCGTTATTAATTAATAAAAAATATTTTCTTTAATATGGAATAATAGTAAATACATATGAATGAAGCAAAAAAAAGTGAGAATAGTTTTTCCTGCAAAACTTCTACCATCAGAAATTAGCGTAAGTAGTTTAATTTTGGAAAGTTTCCTGCTAGTATAAGCAAACTGGAATTAAAACTACAATAAAACTTCCTTTCCTTCTCAGCCATAATGGAAATTTCCTTTACTTTTTTGCCATAAAAAAAATTCAATATGGAAATTGCATGTTTTATAGCTACCCGTAAAATCTGACATGGTCTATGCTTCTTGCAGGAAGTTTCATTCATTAAACCATCAAATTCACAGGAATCATGCCAGAGTAGAAAGTAGTGAAGTTTTGCTTATATCCAAGCAAAATCCCTGTGAAAGTTAGGCTTCTTAGCCCAAAGTCGTTTTCTGTTGCTTATCTCATTAACAGCCGTCATTGCGAAAATTTCTTAGTAACGACAACCATCATACACGCTTATAAATCGCTTAACAGCTTGAAACGTGTGTTCACCTTTTCGCGCGTCTGATACTACCTTAATATTTGAGTTATATGACACATAAAATGCTATTAAAACTTCGTTCATTTCGCTAGTTACAGAGAGAGGAGCTCGTAAATCCCTAAGAAGGGCTCTAAATATTATGGTATGGTATGGAGGAGTCCTTCTCCCACTCGAGGAGGATCGATCGTAATTTTCGTTTGTATATATGTATGTTTGTATAAAGACAACCTTTGGATCACTTTTTGTTCATGCGGAAGTTTTTAAAATTCTGGAAATTTCACGAAAATTCTGTAATGGCGGAATTGTTAATAGCTTTTGAATACTTTTATAATTGATCCGGAATGGGGCTTCTCCCCTTGAAAAGTTGAAAGTAGCAGGTAATTTTTTTATTTTGAGAAAGACATCTCCTAAACTTTTATGAGGCACTACCTTTAATTACGTGATTAAGGTGAAACCTGTTGTCGTTATTTCGAGTGAATTTCTTGATTAGATTGTGTTAAAAGAAAACATTTTGTTGGCTGTTGCTGTTGTTTAAATGTATTTGAAGAGCACCTAGCACGCAGAAGAGGGTATGTGCATTTACAATCCGAATGAGAAAATCGATTTAGTAGAGCTGATGGATGACAAATTGATTTCACGCTGCTTCAACCGAGTGAAAGCTCTAATTAGTGTTTTGTACTACCTATCTTTAAGGAAATTGAGTATAATACATGTTTTTTCCACATACAAAACCTTCCCTTTGACGTCCCCGCAGTCACATTGATTACTTCTGGCCTTTTACATCGGCTTGTCGGAATGATTGGTGTTAGGGTAAAGCTCAGAGCCATTACTTGAAATCGATTCCATCCTTTTATTCATTTTTTTTGCTCCTGGTCGTTGCTATTTGTATCACAGTGATTTGGAAGGTGCAGGGAGTACTATAACAATCACGATAGAATTTTGTGATTAAGTAAACTGGTAACCAGCAATTACCATGGTAGGTTAGATTTGTGTTAGGCATTGCATTGGCTCAGCTTAATTAGGGTACTATGATCCAATGAAGCTGATTGCCCACAAATAATAACAAAGGATGTTCAAAGGCGGAAACAATTCAAACCAATACATTACTTAAGGCGAAAGCGTACGAGAGCATGGATTAACTCAATTACATATACTACCAGCTAAATCCTACATGCTAGTGATATCGGTCTAATATCAAAACGAATATATCACTGTGTGAAAATGAAACAAATCCGGGTAGCTTGTAGAGTTGACGTTATTCTTGAGGGCCCTCCTGCGTTCTATTTTTTGCCAGGTTGTGCCCAAGATCCAGTGTTGCTGGTTTCTTTGGACATAACCGATACTCGTTTCCGCAGCTGTCAATATAGCGCCCTTTGTCGTATTCCACAGCTCTTAAATATTTGTGTCACCAGAAACGGTTTGCTGGTTTAATATTTGCTGCAGGCTCCCAGCAAATTCTCGTCTTTTAATGCTCTCCCGCAGAAGGTCTACGTTAAACCGTCTACGGTTTATGGCATCGCGTAGGATCTGATTTCTCGATCTACCATCGGGCGATACCCAGGTCTCTTTATGTATTTTCTTGTTGCCAAATCAAGTTTCACCTACTATGAGTTGGTGGGTACTACAAAGGCAACGAAAACCTCACCGTTGTTATTGGTAATTTGGCTTAAGCCTTAATTTCCAATTGTTTGTTCAAGGCCGTGTTGTCACGGCCGATCTGGGCGTTTAAGTCACCCATTCATTAATACAATACCCTTGGAATAGAGCGAAAAACCTCATTCAGTCGCATACAGAACTCGTCTTTGATGTCTTCAGTTTAAGTATAGCTTTATATTGGACTACCGTAGTACTTCTTAGTCTGGTACGCAGGCGCGCGCTAATAATCCTCTCAGAAACTGGTGACCAGCTAATGAGGCTGTACCTGGCTTCTTTGGTGACTATTACGCCAACGCCACTCCTACGGCTTTCAGTTTCATAACTCCCAGAATAAAAGAAAGACTCGCCGTTTGGGCAGATATGCTCCCCCGCATTGGGCCATCTACTCTCGCTAGGTACAGCTCAGCAAGCAGTGTTCTCACATTCCATGATCCGATTCGTGTCCTTGTCCTTGTCCAAGCAAATGTCGTCGTCTTGTTGTCCATCCGGTTCCGAGGCATTGTTTGCCGATTCGTTGCAATAGTGTTTTTTATGGGAGTGGGTTGCTAACCCTCAGCCCAGCCGACTTAAAACTCTGTTTTGTAGCGCAGAGAGCCCGCCATTCGCTCGTCACCCGTTAGCTCCTTTCGAAAGAGTACCCCAGGGGGCACCACGTGTAGGCGGGATTAGGAGGACTTGCTATACAGATCTGCTGGGTGTTTGTCTACAGTCAATCTTCTCGGGTTTTGACAGGAGTCACAAATCGGGTGTCAGCACCTTCCGAGGTCTTTGTTAGCCGTTATTTTGATAAGAGACATAACATTCCGCGGAAATATATTATAGTAAAGCGGATATCGAATATACCTAGCAAGATACTGTAATAACTACTGTAGCTTAAGAATTGCCATTTGGCTTACTGAGACTAAGTATAGAAAGATTTAATTAAAAACAAAATATGTATAGTGAGTCTCGAATAAACGATTGAAAGGAAAACGTTTGGTTTTTATGTATTTAAACTATTTTAATTTTGTTTACATTTTTCGCCTTCAGTAACACCAACACCAGTGATATCGATCTAATATCCAAACGAATATATCACTTTGTAGCATACCTACTGTTCGTAGTTTGGAAATCTTTTCCATAAGCATTCTATTCAATATATAGAACCACACCACAGTACAACACAAAATTGCGGCTCTGTGTAAAGTATTAACCCATGCCATTTACTACCCTCGGGGATCAAGATGAGAGAACAAATTTTTACTCTGATAATCTTTAGCGGAAGACAATTCTCACCTTATCGATAATCAATATTGTCCATGTTTTGTGGGAACACAGGTTTTTGTAGCACCTCATCAATGCCAGATACCTTTCTTACTCCACCATCACTTTACTGTGCCATTCACTAAACCCAAAAAGAACAAAAAAATGAGCAGAGAAGGACCGATTTTCATAAGGCCATGGTAAAGCTTTTCAACCCCGCTATCAAAAGGGTTCAAACAGGATCTATTGAGCAGTCTTCAATGATAAGGACCCAAAGAGTAATTTTCGTGGAAATTTTGTTCTCGTACACAATACTGTGGGCATAAATTACCTAACCCTATCGACAACAACAACAACAAATACAACAACAACAGCAGCAACAAAATCCAATGCGCTCCTTAACTAAGGGACGTTTGTTCCTTTTAGTCGTTTTAAATTTACCTGAAGGATTTTTTTTGGCGGCGGCGGGAGATTAAATTAATGAGACTTTAGCTTTCATAACAAACGGGATAAAAATACTAGGAAAATGAAACGAAAATAAATTTTTGAGGGAGAATTGAGATGAAGCCTTAATTTCTAGAGTTAACCCTTCTAGCACAGAAGGCGCACTTTACAGCTAAGCATGAAAATCTATATATACATACACATACATACATATATATATATATGTATATATATACATATATAGAGTTTCCCTTCTAAGACAGAAGGCGCACTTCCCAGCAGGGCTGAGAAATATTTACCACTGCCGTGGCTCAGCTGAGACATGCAAACATAAAATATTAAAAACATAAAAGATCAAAAACATTAAACAGAGGAGCATGCAAAACTAAAAAGGGAGTGGAGCACGCAGAGAGTCACGCCACATTGAGAAGGGTCCTTTTAAGGACAACTTCACTGGTTAGCAAGCTAAACACACTCCTATTGTTGTTAGTATTTATAAGCATGCGATTAACGGGTTCGAACATGCCATAATTGGTGTTAGAGGAATTAATGTGCAAAAGAGGTTCACCTCTCAGGTTGTAGTTATTCACTCTAAATGACGCGCGGTTTCTTAAGAAACCAGAGTCCACCTTGTCATTCATCAGTCGATGAACGAATATAACGTCAGCGACCTCGCGGCGCTTATGAAGGGAGCTTAAGTTGAGCAATTTAAGTCTGTTCTCATAAGGCGGAAGAGCGAGTGGGTCATCCCATGGGAGGTGGCTGAGTGCAAACCGGACGAACTTCCTTTGAACCGATTCGATTCTACTAACATGGGAGGAGTAGTAAGGAGACCATACCTGGGAAGCGTAGTCAAGCAAAGGCCTAACCAAAGATACGTACAGGTGTTTAGTGACGAGGGGGTTGTTGAACTCTTTGGACCATCTTTTTATAAATCCCAGGACTGAATTGCCCTTGGAGGAGATATAATTGATGTGGGTGGAGAAATCCAACTTACTTTCTAACCTAACCCCAAGATCGATTACAGATTCAGTACGGGAGACCTTGTTGTCAAGGAAAGTATAGTCATAAGTTATAACACCACGTTTCCTACAGAAAGTCATGATCTCGCATTTACTAATATTAAGCACAAGGTTGTTGTTGGAACACCAAGAATAGAAGGTGTTTAGATCTGCTTGCAGAAGTTTGCAATCCTCTATACTCCTTATGTGGCGATACAGTTTGATGTCATCAGCGTAAATAAGGATTTTACAGTGCCTTAGCAGTGTAACAATATCGTCAATTGATAAAATAAAAAGAAGAGGGCCAAGATGGCTGCCTTGCGGGACTCCAGAGGACGCTTCGATATTCTTCGATTTGACTCCGCGGAATAGAACCTGGTAGGTTCTATCGGCTAAGTACGACTGGAACCAATCCACAAGGGCATGCGGAAAGTCTAATTTCTTTAGTTTAAGAACTATAATAGAGTGGGAGAGCTTATCGAAAGCCTTACTAAAGTCTGTGTAGACACAGTCAGTTTGACAGCCAGTGACAAAGCCTCTAATTGTGTGTGAAGAGAACTCCAGTAAATTAGTAGTAGTGGAACGGGCTGCAAGAAAACCATGTTGGTTTGTTGAGATAAGCCTCTTGCAGATAGGGGCGATAGCAGAATAAATAATAGATTCGAAGAGTTTTGGTATAGACGATAACTTCGCAATTGGCCTATAATTAGATATTTCGTTTTTACAGCCTTTCTTATGGACGGGTATTATAAAAGAGTTCTTCCATAAGGTTGGGAAGCGCCCTTTATTTAGGGATTTTTGAAATAAACATAGTAGAGGAGACAGTAGGGCCTCTGCACAGGATTTTAGAACAGCTGGAGGGACTCCATCAGGGCCGGACGAAAAGTCTTGTGGAAGTTCATTTATATGCTTCGAGATATCATCCCTGGTTATAGACAGGGAAAAGTTTTGAGCCGCTTGGATTGCATTGATATGTCGAAAATTGTCTTCATCTGGTTGGAATACAGGGGACGAGAAAGATTTGAGGAAGAACGATGCAAAATTGTCACAAATTTCTGCTGAATTAGAACTAAGGGAGTTCTCGTATTTCATGGTGTAAGGGTAATTATCAACTTTTTTCTTTGTGTTGATAAATTGAAAGAATGCTCTGGAATCACCAAACACTTTACCTTCCATGTTTCTGAGGTACTCTTTATAGAGGGTTTCGGAGAGAGCATGAAATTGGTCATAGCAATTGAGAAATGCATCGAAACTCGCAGTGTCTTTCTTCTTCAGGTAGTTTTTCCAGAGTTTATTCTTCAGGTTTTTGGTACGTCTCAACTCGTTGTTGTACCACGGTGGAGATGATCTGGACGATTTTAACGGCTCGATAGGTACACAGGATGCGAAAGTTTCATACAGGACGGAGTAAAATCTGGCTACATCGACATCCAAATTAATAAATTATGTAAAACATTAACGAAGCCTTCCACAGCCGAGAGCCATTTATTACATAATTTATATACCTACATATAAAAATATCCTTCGTTTCTTCTCTGGTTTTTTTTCATCCTCTGTTTATTTCTGCTTGAGATAGTGCAATTAATATAAAAAAAAAGCGATTTAAGCATTTTTTTCGATGGTGTTATCTATAAATTTATTAGTATAATTTTTTTTTTCCTTAGATTAAATTAATATAGAACGAGTGAGATGATTCCTTGATTGCTAAATGTGTCAGTGACAAATTCTGATCTCAAAAGACAGAAGAATCTTTCACTTTTCAGTTAACATAATACCTCAAAAGCAGTGATGAGCAACCGCAAGACCCAGACAAAAGTAATATAGTCTTGGTCTTGTTCAGTTAGTCTTGCGAGCTTAGTTAAGTTTTGGGCTTGGTTCTGTTCTTACTAGATCGAGTTATCAATGGAGGGATTAACATTCAAGCGGTCTTTTTCTTCGGTCTCTTCTTTGCCTATTAGTCCAATCAACCCGAGTAAAAATAAAATATGGTTTTACAACGGGCGAACAACGACCGTTATTAAAACATAGTCCTCGGCCATGTGAAGGGCATCAAGGCTGGACGCAGGACAGTACACGATCACAAATGCAATCAATCTCCCAGTGCAGAAAACGTGAAAACTGGCCACGTAATTAGCATTTAATCTATTCCATGATCTCTTCACCAGCCTAATTCATTCATTTCATTATAAAACGCCCAAAAAATTCAATGTTTGAAGCTACATTTAAGCGGAGAAACTGAAGGTATTTTGAGTCAAATTCCAGTTATTAATGACAACTAAGAGTCAGCTTGGAAACTTCTGACGGAGAGTTATGCTAGTCAATGGCAGTTGAAACTTTTATTTAATCAACTGACCTTATCCAATCAGTCTTCATAGGGAATTAAGAGTCTGATGGACGTAACCACTGAATGCCTACAGGCTCTGTACAATCTAGGAACGCCACGAAGTAAAGGCTTATGCGCTGGTATGAAAGAACTGACCAATTTTCTTCCATCAAAAAAAAAAAAAAAAATGAATAAGCAAGATCGGTTTCAGATCGATCAATTGAAACAGAAAGATACATGGTAGTACCGTTCTGCAAGGATTTATTGAAAGTTGGGTGCTGACATCTACGGCCAAATAATCAGAAAGGGACTCATAACTAGCAATAACGGAACTCCTGTTACCAAAGAAACCTCGTTGGCGTGGATTTTATCCGGAAGATCCAACAAGGCTACACCAACGAACCAAGTAAATAGTTTCCATGCTACAACTGTTCTACCATAACAAATATAATCATTTTGGGAACTGGCAGAGCTTCCATCAGGATCCGCATGGACGGGGGAAGAGAAACGATGCACACATCAAAAGGAAAAACTTGCAAACTGTAAATTTTAAGGAAAATGAAAACGTCCAATGTCAAGGCTTTTGTATTATTGCGAAACATTGAAATCCACCCAATTCACCACACGGCACCTATAGGTTTTCATCAACAGATGCCTATGACGTGTCCTAAAAATCCGCTTGCAAGATAGAGTTAAAAATGAAGAACTGTGACTCCGTACCAACCAAAAAGGGATATTTGACAAAATCAGATGAGAAATAGAATCTATCCAAACAGGTCCTTGACTGGAATACGCAAAGCACTCGTTCTGTTGGAAGACACAGAGCAACGTGGAGGAGAACAATATTAGCAAGGGCTGCAACAACTGGGAGATACTGGACGGAGCTGACAGCTGTCGCCCAAAACAGAGGTCGTTGGAGGGAAATTGTTTCCGCTCTATGTCTCAGGAGGGATTAAAACATATGTAAGTAAGTATTGTAGATTTCCGAGTTAAAATGAAAAATGACCTTACTAGTCCATTCAAAACGCGGGGGGGGGGGGTGTTCCAAAATAACACTGTAACGAACCACGTTTTCGTTACTAAGAATTTCACTCCACGACCATAAGGAAAACTATTCACTCAGCAGGCGGGGAAATTCTTTTAAGTACACTTTAGGAAAATAAAATATTCACCCAGCAGGCTGGGCGAATATCCTTTGACAGTTTCACGGCTATAAAATAAACGGCTTCACCAGTCTAAAATTCAGTCTTTACTCAGGCTCGTTCCGGAGAGGTCACCCTCTCTGGTCCTAGACCGTGTCGTGGTGTACGATCCGGCACGGTCATACTTTTGCCCTTAGGAATGTTGCCGAGGCCTTGTCGTGGTGTACGATCCGACAATGTGCCGAAGTAGCGATTCCTAGACCGTGTCGAGGTGTACGATCCGGCACGGTCAGCCACACACACACACACCCACACACCCACACACACACACACACACACTACGCACAATACACACTACCCGAGGAATGTTTCCGAGGCCTTGTCGAGGTGTACGGCCCGACAATGTGCCGAGGTAGCGATTCCTAGACCGTGTCGAGGTGTACGATCCGGCACGGTCAGACATACACACAACACACACACACATTAGGTACATGTAGTTTATAGTAGTGAGTAGATGCCTGCTTAGAAATATACTAGTGTTACATACAGAATTTGTAAGGGTCTCTCTCGGTGAAAAACGGAGCCCTTAGACAAATTCCCATATACTTTCATACAGGGAGCCTTTTACATCAAATTCGCAGTTAATGAGTTTGATGCAATATGAGCTCCCTGCGAACAACAAATCCTAAACGGAAAATAATTATCTAATTTCCATTTTCAAATGTACAAAATTCCTTAACGGACAAATCTTCAACGTACAAAATTCCACTTCAACAAATGTTCCAGACGTAACCTAATCCGCGCGCATTTTGTGAGATTTGCAAGGTGCGCAATTACCTTTGCACCCTTCCCAAGCTTTTCTGGCAAACAGTGATCTTGACTTTGACTTTCTTGAACGTAATTTGACCCACCCAACAATAATCAAGCGCAACTTGCAATGCGCCGCGTGAGAAACGCGCGGTAAGCAAGTTGCGCAGGTGGGAACAAATTCAAGGGCGAGTTTTTCCCAGCCGGTGGACAATTTTCCATGCCACCACCGGCGGGTGAAAATTTTAAGTAATTAAGTGTTGTTCTATCCACAAGCGGCGGCGGGCGCGTCGATAATATTATTAAGAGAGTCTTGTCTAAACTACGATCCGCGACGGGCGCGTCTACAATTTTCAAAAAAGTGTTGTTTTAACCATTGACGCCAGCGGGCGCGTAAGAATAAAAAATATGGCGGTGATTTTTTAATAAGGAAGTGTTGTAAAAATCCACGATCGCCGGCGGGCGCGGCTTCGCGTGACTTATTATAATTATAAAGAAAAAAAACAAACATATTGACTTAAGTATTAAAAATTGATTTTTGAAAAGTTAAGTGTGAGTTATAAAAATTTAGAAAAACATCAACTGTGCTTTAACTTAACAAGAAACAAATTTACTAAAAAAAATAATAAGTATAAAAATTTTTATTTGAGAAAATTGTTTTTTTTGTGGTAGTTAAAACTGAATAAATTAAGTAAACCACTTAAAAAGGCCACACTTAAAATTAAATTGAATAGTTTTAAGGTAATAAAAAATTAAAATAAACCAATAATTAAAAAAAAAATATATATAAAGAAAAATAATACGAACCACCTCTGATCTTCCAGTTGCAATATTTAATAAATTGATGATTTTTTAAATGCATTTTTCGAATAATTTAAAAAGCGGATGATGGAAATTTGAAAATAATAAATGAAAGTAAAAAACAAATTTTTTTTGCTGTGACTTGTAAATATGGAGAACAGGGTGAACATAAATTAAATAATGATAAGGTGAAATATCTTTTTTTTGTTGTCTGTAACCGCTAAGAAAAAAATAAAAAAAAAAAATTGTATTAGTTATTGTGAAATCATTCGTAAAATAAATGAAAAGGAAACCAGTGAAATATAAGAATTTAAACAAAAAAAAACAAATAAAGTGTGTTGCTTTCATTATATAACAAGTGTGGTGAGTTTATATTTTTATATAACAATTGGTTAACGGTTAACACCCTGGTTGGAGGGTTGTGTGAGTTATTATTATACGACTTATATATTTAATATATAACAATTGGCGCAGCCGGTAGGATCTGGGTGCGCAAACAACAAAGGTGTTAGTACTGCTGGTCAAGGCTCCATTGACCTCTAACCCAAGGCTGAGCCTAACTTGGGGGCAGTATTAGCGTCTAACTACAGCGCATAAAAATTCCCAGATCCTCCAACGAATCTTCGCTCGGGGGTGTACAACCACGGTGCCTCTGTTCCAGGCGAGCACGCGCTCACCCCCCTAAAGTTTCTACATCGCGGGACTTTTAGTGGGCTTCATCCCTGCCCAGGAGCCGCCCTATGTCAGAGGGCCAACAAGGGGAAAACAACAACACCAAGACCCCCCCTCCGAGGGACCACCAACCATCGAGGGACTTACCCACACCAGGCCCCTCTACTTCATCAGGAGCCACCGACACCCCAGCATCCTGCCAGGTCACTCAGCGAGGGACTTCAACACCACTATCTGCACTCCAATCAACATCCACCCCATCAGAAACGCCCCAGACATACCCCAGACGTCTCCGAAGTGGAACCATCTTAGGAGAAGGAGAGAAACAAGTAGGTTTAACTTCAAGATTAGAATATATACTTAAGCGGGCGCAGGAGACAGGAAAATTTAATATAGTACATTTTGAGGCCGTGGATAAACAAATCCAAAGGGCCAGCATAGAAAGAAAGGCTAAAGTCGAAGCATTCAAAGAGGAGGCCCTAAAATTTAAACAGGACCTCCTCAATTTCAAAAATAGTCTCCCACGCCCCCTTGAGGTAGTAGATACGGTTAGCATAGAAGATAGGGACCATTGTGAAAGTAAAGATAACACTGAACCGCCTGAGCCCGATTACGCGCCCATAGACCTTCTCGCGGATTGGGTCGATCTATCAACCCGATCCTTGTCCCTCCTAGAGGAAGAGGAGGCAACCTTTCAAGACAGTCGTCTTGTTAAATCATTACTACAAAAAGAATTTCCTACAGCCATGGCCGACGAATATATTAAAGTCGCCAAATTAACGGCTCAACTAGTCCCTCTTTTCTCTGGCGGCCAAAACCCGACGATGGCAACTGAACTACAAATGTTCCTAGGCTGTTGCCGTCGGGTACTACAGTGCCTGACAGAACAAGAAAAAGCCGCTTTCATTCAAATTTACCCAACTAGACTTCGGGGAGAGGCCTACCAGTTAATTGCCTCCTCCCAACCTGCCACTTTTGAGGAGGCAGAAAACCTCCTAAACAGGACTTATCTTCCCAGGGAAACATATCAAGAACTGGTTAATAAATTAATTCAATTACGCCAGTTCCCCTTAGAGCCGCTCACGGCCTATACCACTAGGATCAAACAGCAGTTGTCACTATGCGAAGAGGCGGCCACCACTAAATATGGTGCGATGGCAGCACCGGCCGTAAAGGCCCAACTGCAAGATTTCGCAAAAAATGCCCTGCGGAGTGGGGTTACCAACCCCCACCTCTGCCAGTATCTCCTGACTCTGGGAGAGGATACACTTGACAGCCTAACCCAAAAGGCACTAGATATGGAGAAGCTGCAACAAAATTCTATGTATTCCTCCTATCAAATGACAGTGCCTCAACCGGCATATAACCCTTATGGACAACCAGTCCCTACCTATATGCCGGAAAATATCTATCAAACAGCCCCAACACATACGCCCAGTACAAACACTCAGTATACCGCCCCGCCCGCACCAACCATGCCGCAAACAACACTCCAAAGCCCGGTAAGCCCACAGGTAATGTACACAACATACGCCCCACCCACAAACCCAGCAAACACAATACAAACAATACCGCCGGCGCCACTACAAAGCGCCAACCAAGTAACAACTATAAGCCCCGTTCCAAATAATGAAAACAAACCCTTAAACATCACCTGTAGCTACTGCAGAAACAGAGGGCATACTTATGCAGACTGTTTAAAACGTAAAAACACGCCCTTCTGCATAATCTGCCGGTCCAACTCGCACGACGCGAGGGACTGCCCCCGACCAATAGAACCCACAAGGTCCTCATATAATAACAATCGTTACCAAAACCAGGGGACTTCATACAATAATGGTAATAATCGCTACCAGAACCAGGGGCCTACATATAATAATAACAATAACAATCGTTACCCCAACCAGCGGTCTCAGTACCAAGGTAACAACCGTTACTCAGACCCGCGGTCACAACCTATGGGAAATTATCGCTATTCCGACCAACAACCCCCTAACCAGAACAATAATAGACAACCAACCAACCGACCCATGAATAATGGATCCAACCAATCCAATGGCCGTCAACAAGCAGCCAACAACACAAGGTCAGTGTTTAATATTAGATATAGATGTGATTTCTGCCACAGACGTGGCCACACGGTGGATGACTGTCATCAAAGACAGCGCTGGGAATCACAACACGCGGGAAACTCCCCGCAGTCGGACCAAGAAACCCCGGCCCGACAATAAGTCCTCAAAATATTACCAAAGGGGGGCCTCATGCACCCGAACCAAGTGTTCCACTCGTCACTCTTCCTCTAGACATAAGCCTTAACGGCAAAGCCGACCTAGCAGTGGACACCGGCGCTGAGGTCAGTATATTAAAACATAAAAAACTAAAGGATCCCAACTTACCAGATCCCACTAAAAGATGTACACTAGAAACGCCATACGGCAAAGGACAAACATTAGGGAGCTGTCAGGGGAACATCATTCTAAACACCCCCCTCCCATGCACCTTCCAAATTGTGCAAAATACACAAGAAATCCCTAACGATGGTCTGTTAGGAAACGACTTTCTTTCCAAAAACTGTAACGTCGAAGGTCCAAACCAAACACTGCGATTTCCTCGCACGGAAATCAACCCAGTAGAAATTGCAATTCCATTACGCAATGGTTCCGCCAAGTCAAACCCTAGGGAGCAGCAGGAGCAAACCCAAACTAGGGAATCTCAACTCGTAGTAGCCGAGATAAACCCCGGTGGTGTCTTCCAGGTAGCCTCAGAGAGGAATACCAGCTGCCTATCTCTAGATGGTTCAAGGTTGGAAAACAACTCCAACGACTATGAGACCAATTCAGGCAAATATAACGTGGCATTGGAGAAATCCATTCGTCTACCAAGCCGGTCTCAAATGGTGGTCCCCATTCCCCTAAGGTTAGAGGAGGAAATGCTCTGTGAATCTTACGAGCCGAGCGAAGGAGTATTCCTCGCCAATTCCCTCTTGCCAACTGGAACAAAAACAGTGTATGTTGGTCTCATCAACGTTAACACCCAACCAGTAGTCCTGACGAACCTATCACTTACGCTCGTCCCAATCAAAGACTACACGACTATTCACCTAGCCTCTAACAACAACCCTAAGTCTCCAACGAATGCTAATGACGTATGTGAGTATCTTACAGGCTCTGAACCAGACGGTCTCAGGAACGCCAGTACTCCATCGCCATCTAACGCAAGACTCCAAAGTATACCCAATAATGGTGCAATCCCGCAAGGTATACCCCAGGGAAAAAGGGCAAAAGCGAAGTTGGGAACGAATGCAAAGGAAATCGAGTCCATCTGTCATCTACGATACATATTCCCGGACCATGAGGATCCGGACCTTGAGCGTGAAACGCGCTTCAAACAGCTAGACGAGGAACTCAGCCTCGACCACCCTCTAACGGCCGACGAGAAGCGGTCCATACGGGATCTTTGTTACGAATATGCCGACATATTCCATTTAAAAGGGGACAAGCTAACCTACACGGAAGCTCTAAGACACGAAATCCCCATGGTCTACGACCAATACATTAATCAAAAAATGTATAGACTACCGGAAACTCAGAGGCAAGTCATCAATGACCAATTAGAAGAAATGTTGGACAACGATATTGTCCAACCCAGTAAAAGTCCGTGGAACTCACCCCTACTAGTGGTACCGAAAAAACCGGGTCCCGACGGTGAGAAAAAATGGCGCGTAGTAGTGGATTTCCGCAAAATTAATGAAAAGACAATAGGTGATGCGTATCCCTTACCAAGGATCGAGGACATCCTGGACCAGCTTGGTCACTCGAGATACTTTTCTACCCTCGACTTGGCCAGTGGTTACCACCAGGTACTAGTGGAACCACAGGATCGCCCCAAGACGGCCTTTAGCACGAACTATGGCCATTATGAGTTCAAACGTATGCCGTTCGGGTTAAAAGGTGCCCCGGCTACGTTTCAACGACTAATGAATTATGTCCTTACTGGTCTACAAGGCCTCGAATGCTTCGTCTACCTAGATGACATAGTCATCTATGGTAAGAACCTTGAGGACCATAAGTCCAAGCTACGACGCATATTCGACCGGTTGAGGGAAAACTACCTCAAATTGCAACCGGAGAAATGCCAATTTTTGAAAAAGGAAGTAGTCTACCTGGGTCATGTATGCTCTGAAAAGGGAGCCCTACCAGACCCCAGAAAAACGGAGTGTGTCCAAAACTTCCCGGCGCCACGAACCGTCAGGCAAGTCCAGTCCTTCTTGGGCCTTGCCAACTACTATAGAAAATTCATCCCAGAATTTTCTAAGATAGTACGCCCCCTAACCAATTTGCTAAGAAAGGGCGTGAAATTTTCATGGACACCAAAATGCGAGGAAGCATTTCAAACGGTGAAGCGTTCTTTAGTCTCCCCACCACTACTGATATACCCTGATTTCGAAAAACCGTTCAATCTAACAACGGACGCCAGCAGTGAGGCACTCGGAGCAGTGCTCTCTCAAGGAATCGTAGGCCAAGACCAACCCATAGCTTATGCAAGTCGCACTCTAAATAAGGCGGAGCGCAATTACTCCACCGTCGAAAAGGAGCTGCTAGCCATAGTATGGGCTGTTAAAAACTTCAGGTGTTATTTGATGGGTCGAAAGTTTACGGTCTATACAGATCATAAACCTCTCAAGGGAGTCTTCAACGTCAAAGACCCCACAACTCGACTCGTTAGGTTCCACCATAAATTGTCCGAATACGACTACCAAATTGAGTATAAACCGGGTAAATACAATACGAATGCTGATGCTCTCAGCCGGATTCGACAAAGAGCAGAAGAGCCCAATACCTTCACGGTGGAAGCTCTAATTCACCAACCCGATGAACCCCTAATTATATCGCCCGAGAGAAACGGAAATACATTGCCTCCTAGTGAACGACCGAAACAATGCAACGCGGTCACTAGGGCTCAGGCACAAAAAATGCAGGATGAGGAAAAAGACGAACTCGTTCCCACTGCAGAAGCCCCCAATATCGACGAAGGGCCTAAAGAAACAGACTTTGAAACGGAAATTCCCCAACCCGTCGAAGCCTCCAAAGATAGCTCCAGCGAGCTACGAAGGAAAGTTGAAGTGATTACAAGTCCCGAAGAAATCACTACAATACTGAAAGACTACCACGACTCCCCTTTCGGCGGACACCAGGGAGTCGTTAAGACATATAATCGAGTACGTCGTAAATATTGGTGGAGACACATGTTCCGCGATATCACTCGCTACATAAGAAGGTGCAAGAAATGTCAAACCATGAAGGCCTCTAGACAATTCCGAATGCCCATGGTTATTACAGACATAGCAGAAAAGCCCTTCGAAAAAGTCTATTTAGACGTAGTAGGTCCCCTGGAAGAAACCCATTCCGGAAATAAATACATCCTAACCTTCCAGGATAACCTGACAAAATTCGTCGACTGGTATGCCATTCCCAATGGAGAAGCCCAAACGATAGCACAAATTTTCTTCGACGAAATCGTCACGCGCTATCGCATACCCAAACAAATAGTCACCGACCAGGGATCAAATTTCCTGAGTGACCTCTTCAAGGGCGTGTGTAGGCTCTTAAAAGTTAAAAAACTTCAGACCTCAGCCTACCACCCGCAATCCAATGGCGCGCTAGAACGAGCTCATAGACCTCTGATCGAGTACCTACGTACCATAGTAGATGAGAGCCCAAACAATTGGGACCAGTTCCTGCGCACGGCAGCGTTCGTGTACAATAACAGCGTACACGAAGGGACCAAACTTACCCCCATGGACTGCCTATATGGTTTCATTGCCGACGTCCCGTCCAACCTTAAACGCAACCCGGAGCCACTTTACAACCACGAGAGTTATTACCATCAACTCCGATATAAGTTGCAAAAGTCCTATGCCCTAGCCCGCAAGAACCTACTTGCCAGCAAGAACCGCTCCAAGGCATATTATGATGGGAACGTACGCCCAATCACACTCCACGTAGGAGACAAAGTCCTCCTACGTAACGAAGCTCGGAAGCATAAATTATCCCAAATCTGGGGCGGGCCCTATACAGTAGTGTCAGTCCCAAGCGCTGTAAACACTACCATCAAAATAAATAGGAGATTGGTCACCGTCCATAATAATCGCTTGAAACCGTTTTACGAAAATAAAACGTAACTCTACGCCACCATTTAAGTCCTACCCTACTTTCCGGTAATAAAAGAAACTAACTTTAGCACCATCAACCTTAGAGTACCATCGATAACCTCCGATAATACCATAAAGATATTCACAGGTAACGATACGCGGTGCGGCCTCTAAGTAGATCCCACACATTACCAAGGGCCTCTTCCATACAATTAGTACAACCAGGGCCTGGGACCCCAATAACCATAGGGTAAATCGGGCCGCCATACCGCCATTCACCACGCCTCCTTATAATGCGTCACTACGCCTCACTCTACCAACCCACCTTCATACAAAAGGGTTGAAGAGATCGCCAGAAAAATCTCACCTGCGCTACGTCAATCCCATAAACTCCCCCTAGTTCGCGAGACGAGCCCAAAACCTTCACCACAAACTACCCAAACAGAGAATCGCTCTACTTACTACGTTTCGTAGCGATTCTCTTATTCCAGGGGGGAAGGAATGTTACATACAGAATTTGTAAGGGTCTCTCTCGGTGAAAAACGGAGCCCTTAGACAAATTCCCATATACTTTCATACAGGGAGCCTTTTACATCAAATTCGCAGTTAATGAGTTTGATGCAATATGAGCTCCCTGCGAACAACAAATCCTAAACGGAAAATAATTATCTAATTTCCATTTTCAAATGTACAAAATTCCTTAACGGACAAATCTTCAACGTACAAAATTCCACTTCAACAAATGTTCCAGACGTAACCTAATCCGCGCGCATTTTGTGAGATTTGCAAGGTGCGCAATTACCTTTGCACCCTTCCCAAGCTTTTCTGGCAAACAGTGATCTTGACTTTGACTTTCTTGAACGTAATTTGACCCACCCAACAATAATCAAGCGCAACTTGCAATGCGCCGCGTGAGAAACGCGCGGTAAGCAAGTTGCGCAGGTGGGAACAAATTCAAGGGCGAGTTTTTCCCAGCCGGTGGACAATTTTCCATGCCACCACCGGCGGGTGAAAATTTTAAGTAATTAAGTGTTGTTCTATCCACAAGCGGCGGCGGGCGCGTCGATAATATTATTAAGAGAGTCTTGTCTAAACTACGATCCGCGACGGGCGCGTCTACAATTTTCAAAAAAGTGTTGTTTTAACCATTGACGCCAGCGGGCGCGTAAGAATAAAAAATATGGCGGTGATTTTTTAATAAGGAAGTGTTGTAAAAATCCACGATCGCCGGCGGGCGCGGCTTCGCGTGACTTATTATAATTATAAAGAAAAAAAACAAACATATTGACTTAAGTATTAAAAATTGATTTTTGAAAAGTTAAGTGTGAGTTATAAAAATTTAGAAAAACATCAACTGTGCTTTAACTTAACAAGAAACAAATTTACTAAAAAAAATAATAAGTATAAAAATTTTTATTTGAGAAAATTGTTTTTTTTGTGGTAGTTAAAACTGAATAAATTAAGTAAACCACTTAAAAAGGCCACACTTAAAATTAAATTGAATAGTTTTAAGGTAATAAAAAATTAAAATAAACCAATAATTAAAAAAAAAATATATATAAAGAAAAATAATACGAACCACCTCTGATCTTCCAGTTGCAATATTTAATAAATTGATGATTTTTTAAATGCATTTTTCGAATAATTTAAAAAGCGGATGATGGAAATTTGAAAATAATAAATGAAAGTAAAAAACAAATTTTTTTTGCTGTGACTTGTAAATATGGAGAACAGGGTGAACATAAATTAAATAATGATAAGGTGAAATATCTTTTTTTTGTTGTCTGTAACCGCTAAGAAAAAAATAAAAAAAAAAAATTGTATTAGTTATTGTGAAATCATTCGTAAAATAAATGAAAAGGAAACCAGTGAAATATAAGAATTTAAACAAAAAAAAAACAAATAAAGTGTGTTGCTTTCATTATATAACAAGTGTGGTGAGTTTATATTTTTATATAACAATTGGTTAACGGTTAACACCCTGGTTGGAGGGTTGTGTGAGTTATTATTATACGACTTATATATTTAATATATAACACTAGTACCACCCGTAGTTAGCTATGTAGACATACTGTCCCACACTATGTAAACATTTGGCCGATACACCGACCGACTATATACCGAATTTCCACTTTACACATATAGACCCCAGTAGGGTACACCAGTAGTTCCACCGAACCCAGCTTTCGCACATGTAGCTTATAGTAGTGAGTAGATAACTACCCAGCAATATACTAGTGAAAACTTATACCTAGATGTGACCCGTAGCTAGCGAGTAGAAAATTACTCAGCAATATACTAGTAAAATCTTACACCTAGATATAACCCGTAGTTAGCTTTGTAGATAGAATTACCCACACTATATAAACATGTAACCAGATATTGTAAGCCGTTACTTAGATTTAAGATACCGAAATTGTTAGTATATAAGAACTTTTGAATCAATAAAGAAATTTTATTTTTGTAAGAAGGTGTTTGTTCTCGCACGACCCTGGACAACTCAAGAGCCCCCGGCAACCCTCCCTTAAAAAAGGAGGTTAGAGAACACTTTCACCCGAAACACAATTATAAAATTGGCGCCCGAGCAGGGACCGGTAAATTATATAAACTCGACATAACCAAATCATCCAGTACCCCGAAAAGACAGCAAAAGTCTGCAGCATGGACAACCAGGACCAGGAAATCCGCCCAATGAAGAAGACGGAGCTAGTAGTCGAATGCAGATTTCACCGACTATCCACCACTGAAGACGTGCACACCCTCAGGAAACGACTACTCCAGCAGAACATATCAAGGGAAAGCCCATCTATACCACACACCCCATCAACGACACCAGCAGACGAGACACCAGTAAGAACATCCCATCCAGTCAACGAAAACCAGAGTCCAAATATAGAAATCATGGACAGAATCCGAAAATGGGGCATTTACTTCGACGGAACAAACGACCTATACGGATTTATAGAACGAGTGGAAGAACTAACCGAAGCCTACGGAATCACCAAAAAAATCCTCGTACCAGTATTGTCAGAATTGCTCAGAGGTAAAGCACAGCTCTGGTACCGAAATAACAAAGCCAATTGGAGGACATGGGACGACTTCCTAGAGCAAATCAAAAACCAATTTCTCCCACCAAGATACCAGCGCCAATTAGAAGACGATTACAGAGGCCGGAAGATGAAAACTAACGAGCCAATCCGAGAATATATAATCGCCATGCAAACTCTAAGCAGACGGGTAGGCATAGCTAAACCACAAGACCAGCTGGAACGAATCTTCAGCAACCTGAGGCCAGAGTACAAATTATATATCCGGCGGAGTGACGTGCATACCATCACCGAACTACAAATTCAAGGCGAAGAATACGAAGCAATCCAAAGGGAGCAATCTGCTCAACGAACGAATCAACCGAATAGAAATCCCGAACACCGATACCAGTAGAGACAACCGTCCATTCATCATCATCCAAATTTACGACCAGACCAATCCTACCAGAAATGACGTTCACAAAGCGACCGAATGTAACCAACCCTATCCTAGCTATTACCACATCCGGAGAGACCCAACTCGAAGAATTCCTACGAGAGGAACTAGCCAAATTTGAGGGATTAAGGAAAATTACCACGCTTGTCGAACATAAGATAATATTCAAAATCGACCAGCAAATAAAACACCGATACTTCCCTAGAAATCCAGCAATGCAACAAGTAATCAACACCGA
The DNA here is from genome assembly GCA_949987705.1 of Thereva unica. Lineage (NCBI taxonomy): Eukaryota > Metazoa > Arthropoda > Insecta > Diptera > Therevidae > Thereva > Thereva unica. The sequence goes on along the minus strand of OX465283.1, from coordinate 127,539,753 downwards.
AATAGACCGAATGTTGGCTGAAAAATTATTGAACCGTCCAGCAGCCCTTACGGTTCACCCGTAGTTCTGGCAAAAAGAATGGCCAATACCGATTCTGCATCGTCTACCGGAAGATCAAAGAGATCTCAAAGATGCTTACCCGTTGCCTCAAATCAATCATATTCTAGACCGATTGAGAGGCAAGATATATAACCAAAAGCGACCTATACCAGGGTTATTGGCAAGCGCCATTAGCTGAGGAGAGTAAACCAGTCACCGCATTTACTGTCCAAGGTCGAGGTTATACCAGTTTACCGTACCAGTTTACCGTCAGGCCATTCGGACTCCACTCCGTACCAGCAACGCCCCAGCGATTACTTGATATCTAGACGAAAATTATCATCCTAGGAAGAACCTTTGAGGTACACCTAGTTAATTTACAGGAAGTATTCCAGTGTTACAAAGAGCAAATTCCGACTAAATCCCGGCAAATGGGAGTTCTGCCAGCCGTCTATCGATCCGTTACCGAAGATACCAAATCAAAAAAAAAAAAAAAAAAAAACACCTGGAACAAGAACAACAAGTCAAAATACCAGAAAGAAACGTGCCAAGAAGTCATTTGATTTAATCTAGAAGTTAAGTTTTGTTAATTTATTAATATAAAGTAGAATATAAGTTTTGTCAATTTATTAATGTAGAATTTGTTGGTTTACCATTATAGTTTAGAACGTAGTTATGTTTTTCCCTTTTGATTAAAAACGCTTTTATTTAGAAAAAATATATTCTGACCGCAAATTACCTTTTTCCGTCTCCCCGAAAAAAGAGGGGGATGTAACGAACCACGTTTTCGTTACTAAGAATTTCACTCCACGACCATAAGGAAAACTATTCACTCAGCAGGCGGGGAAATTCTTTTAAGTACACTTTAGGAAAATAAAATATTCACCCAGCAGGCTGGGCGAATATCCTTTGACAGTTTCACGGCTATAAAATAAACGGCTTCACCAGTCTAAAATTCAGTCTTTACTCAGGCTCGTTCCGGAGAGGTCACCCTCTCTGGTCCTAGACCGTGTCGTGGTGTACGATCCGGCACGGTCATACTTTTGCCCTTAGGAATGTTGCCGAGGCCTTGTCGTGGTGTACGATCCGACAATGTGCCGAAGTAGCGATTCCTAGACCGTGTCGAGGTGTACGATCCGGCACGGTCAGCCACACACACACACACCCACACCCACACACACACACACACACACTACGCACAATACACACTACCCGAGGAATGTTTCCGAGGCCTTGTCGAGGTGTACGGCCCGACAATGTGCCGAGGTAGCGATTCCTAGACCGTGTCGAGGTGTACGATCCGGCACGGTCAGACATACACACAACACACACACACATTAGGTACATGTAGTTTATAGTAGTGAGTAGATGCCTGCTTAGAAATATACTAGTACCACCCGTAGTTAGCTATGTAGACATACTGTCCCACACTATGTAAACATTTGGCCGATACACCGACCGACTATATACCGAATTTCCACTTTACACATATAGACCCCAGTAGGGTACACCAGTAGTTCCACCGAACCCAGCTTTCGCACATGTAGCTTATAGTAGTGAGTAGATAACTACCCAGCAATATACTAGTGAAAACTTATACCTAGATGTGACCCGTAGTTAGCGAGTAGAAAATTACTCAGCAATATACTAGTAAAATCTTACACCTAGATATAACCCGTAGTTAGCTTTGTAGATAGAATTACCCACACTATGTAAACATGTAACCAGATATTGTAAGCCGTTACTTAGATTTAAGATACCGAAATTGTTAGTATATAAGAACTTTTGAATCAATAAAGAAATTTTATTTTTGTAAGAAGGTGTTTGTTCTCGCACGACCCTGGACAACTCAAGAGCCCCCGGCAACCCTCCCTTAAAAAAGGAGGTTAGAGAACACTTTCACCCGAAACACAATTATAACACCGTTAAGAAAATCGAACCCTAAAGGTTTTTGGGGTCGCTGATCACGAAAATCGGGGTCCCGCGGTCCTAAAACATGGGCGTCACCCCAAAAAATGCAAAAAACACCCCTTTTTAGACTCAAATATTTCGGAGTAAAGTTAGACAAGAGACTGAACTGGAACGCTCAGCTTGACTACGTCATCAGCCAATCCACAAGGGCCATATGGGCCTGCAATAAGCTTCTGGGTAAGACATATGGAAATCCGCCGCCATAAGTGCCTGGAGACTTCAGATCTCATCCAACCACCACCAGATCTATACGGTTAAAGGACACATGGATATACTTAATAATATCCCAAACATTTCCATTTGCCGCGTATATGACCATATGGTTAATGAACTGCGTTCTGAGTGGGAGGAACTTATTCTTCCTGTGGATCCAAAACATCTCTACTGGTTTACTGACGGGTCCAAGATAGAACATGACACAGGGGCTGGTGTTACAGGACCCAACACCAAGGTATCGATTGCAATGGGGTAAGTGGCCCTCTGTTTCCACACTGAAATACATGCCATTGCGACCTGCGCTAGGCTCAACCTGTCATATTGGTCATAGTCAACCTACATAGTCTTGTCAGTTTGTTGGGGATGCCGAATTTTCTCATGGCTTTGTAGAGTTACAGATTTCAAAACATTGGTACACAGAAACACCCGAACTGGAAATTACTAGCCTAGAGTAATGAAAAGTTAAAAAAAAAAAGAATTAAATTAAAAGATAAATGAAAAAAAAAATTAACAATATTAATCCTTTATTATTATAAAACACATGATATTAAATGTAAATAAATGACTGCATTACATAAATAAGCTTTTCGCTGGCAAATTGAAAACAAAAAGGGAATTTTCATAAGCAATTTGAATGCATAAATATTCATGAGTTTTTGTAGCTTAATGGTGTAAATACAATTGGGGCGACCGGCGAAACTAATTTCGCCGCGACTGTCAAACACGATAAGAATACACTGGTTCATATGAAGTTGCATATAATTCGGACCACAACCTCGGCTACGGCGTAAACCACAGCGATGAAATCAATCTATTTTCTAATTTGTGGTCGCCGCTCCAAGTTGGTCAACTGAGAAAAACACATTTGACACTTTTTCTTGACTGTTGACGTTGAAGTTTTAAATTTTGTTTACATTTTGTAATAAATTTTAAAATTGGTGTTTTTTTGGTTGTTTTTTTTTAAATTACATTTTTATTTATAATATAAATAAACCTGCGTTGTTTTTGTTTATTTTTTTTACAAAGTAGCATATTAATATAGAAACATTTATTATTACTTTGTGTATGTTGCTATTTTTATAAAAAAATGCCAGAAAAAAATGCTCCGGGTCTTTTTCTTTAAATTGTTTATATGAAACTTGGAAAAATCCTTTTTGGTCTCTTGATCGATTCATTTCTCTTACGGCCCATCTTCTATTTCTCTTATTCGAATGTTCTAAAACCTCATAAATTAAATGCACCATGTACAAAATTGATAAAATTTTTTGAATACAAATTATTTTTTGCACCGCCGTCATGATCTTAAAAAATTACTTTCAAGCAAAATCAAATTAAAAACGTTTTATACCCGCTTAAAAACAGAAATAATGTTGACAGGTAACAACACGAACAAAGTTGCTGCACCTGATATCATTTCGCTTCGCTCTAATTGTATTCATACGACGAATTTCGCCGCGAATATCGGTGTGGTTGTGTTCGTCGCTGTAGTTCTCGCCCCAATTGTATTTACACCATAAAACGTAAAAATAAATAATTTGAGTGAATCAATATGAAATGAATGCGTGGCCTCTCTTTAGGAATGACTTGATTATGTAATCAATAAAAAAATCCGTTTATTAAAGTAAATAAAACGAGCCTGTGAAATCCACGTTAATTTCCCAGATAATCGCTCTCTCAGTTATTGAAGTTTGGTTCTATGCGCTTGGGGTGGACTTAATTGCTTTATGGCGGCATCCACCACCTCCTCTACGACTGCGGGGTGTAGTTAAACCATCAACACAGAAAGAATGTATAAGAAGAAAAAGTGGCATGCAGGAATTTGTTTATATTACCTGAGTTTACGGTGCCTCATTACAGATACGATGACAAGCATGTTCCCGAATATTGCTGCCAGGATGATGAAAGCGATGACGAAGCACTTGAATAGTAGAACGGGCGAGTAGGTCTCCCCAATCATTATTGGGACGGTGGATTGAATGAGGCTGTCGACACTGTTGAAGTAGCTGGTGGCGGCAGGCTGGTCAATTGTTATTATGCTACCACCTGTCGGCGACACAGATCTCATTTCTGGTGTCATCCTGGCCGTTGTGGTATTGCCCTCGTTTGATTGTCTGTAATCGTTAATGAAGTCCATGATTGATCCTACGCGTAAGCATTTAACTGGGGGTTAGCTCCAAATAATAAGCATCCCTCCTGCATTCTGATATTGATAAACCTTAGAAAAATAGAAACTCTTAAATATAATTAAATTCACACTAATGATACATTTTCATAGCGAGCACATTTTTATATAACGGACAAAAGTCCGACAGATGGTACTGATTGTCACGAGTGTTCAACTTATCGGATGCTCAATGGCATCTGCTTCCAGATAGGGTCCTTTTACACACAGTTATTTTTAGTAGTGTTTTTTTTTGTTACTGTTTTGACACTTCTCACGTGGCATACACTGTTACTGCTAGGTTTATTTTAACTCCACCCGGAAAGGGTTTTTGTAACTGATCCAGCTCCCTTTGAGCTTATTTTTCTCGATAAAATTGGCACTACCGATGACGGTGGTTGGAAGCGTCCGGGCTGCATGTTTATTCTTATTGCCATCCATTACCCAAGAATATTGTGTAGGACATTTGTTGAATCAATTAATCGCATCCTTGCCTCCGAGCAGAACCTGAAGTTGATGTAGTATACCGCGTAACTGGACGACATCCTGTCACTACCTGAGGGAAGAAATTAAAGCTGGTTAGGGCTATTTTTAATTAAAATTTATGTGGTAACTTGAAGAAGGGTTAGACAGTAGTAAAAGGGAGTTTTTTTTATAACTTTAACAAGACATTAATAAATTTCAAAAAATTTAAAACTATGCTTAATAGCATGAAATTCTGCTGTTAATTTTTTGCTGAATTTAAATTGGGTGTCAATTTGGTAGCTTAAACATCTTTAACCCGCATCCGTCCCTTAAAACTTCAAACGTTAAAGTTCCTATGTATCAATTTGATACAGGCTAGAAAAACAGGCATAAATCATACAAAATATAAACAAATAGATTTAGAATATTTATATAATAGTTTAGAATAGAATAATTTAGATTTAGAATAGTTAGGAAGCTAGCCAAAAACTTGAATCCAAATATTTATACGTATCCGTTTTTTTAAAACGTTTTTATTAGCTCGCTTTCTTGTCTGTCTGTTTGTATAGTATACTCAATTTATCATTTAGTCCATGGCGGTTTTCTCAATAAGGCGGATTACCATCTTCTTCACAGCTCCTTCGAGATGGGTATCAAATGAAAGAGTATGATAAGTGGAACACCATAAGCAATATAGTATACTCAATATATCGTTTGGTCCATGGCGGCCATCTCAAGAGGGCGGACTACCATTTTCTTCACATGTGTATCAAATGAGAGAGCATCCCCTCGACATGGGTATCAAATGAAAGGGCATCATAAGTCGAATATAATAAGCTGTCGTTAGATCCATGGCGGCCTCCTCAAGAGGGCGGGTTACCATTCTCTTCAGAACCCTTTCGACATGAGTATCAAATGAAGGCGTATTATAAGTGGAAGACCATAAGCAATATAGTATACTCAATATATCGTTAGATCCAGGGAGGCCACCTCAAAAGGCCGGATTACCATTTACTTCACAACCCCTTCGACATGGGTATCAAATGAAAGAGTATGATAAGTAGAACACCATAAGCAATATAGTCAATATCTCGTTTGGTCCATGGCGACCATCTCAAGAGGGCGGATTACCATTTTATTTTTAACACTCGAGACATTGGTATCAAATGAAACATTATGATAAGTAGAACACCATAAAAAATATAGTATACTCAATATATCGGTTGATCCATGGCGGCCATCTCAAGTGGTTGGATTACCATATTTTTCACAATCCCCCTCGACATGGGTATCAAAGGTAAGTCGAATACAATAGGCTATGTCGTTAGATCTATTCTCGTCACTTCAAGAGGGCGGGTTATCATTTTCTTCAGAACCCTTCGACATGGGTATCAAATGAAAGGGCATGATAAGTAGAATACAATAGGCTATGTCGTTAGCACATGCCATATAGAATCAAATAAGCTATGTGACTTAATTCAAAATTTAATATGGACACCAGTAACATAATGGAAATTAATACGGTAAATTTTTTAAAGTAAAATGAAAGATAAAAGTTTTAGATAATTACGATTGAGATTTAATTTATAGATGTTTTTATATGAAGAAAGCAGTTAAATACAGTCAAAACCCATCTAAACGCTTTTCAATAAAAGAGTAGTGAGTAAAGTACTCACGAGTGGAAATAGTAAAAATGATCAGAAAAGAGATGCGGCTATTATTGAAATAAAAATCATATAAAATAAATGTAGCTTACTTCTTCATTTAATTTTCAGGAATTTCAAAATTAAACCGATTGGTATATTATTAGTAGATTTAGGTAACAATTTTCCGCATGTATCCGTCATAATATCATCAAGATGTTAAAAATTGATTGCAAAATGTCACATACAAGACTAAAAAGCAGAAAATAATTATATAGATAAAAAAAAAAAACTTTTTAATATAGCACGTTTTTATAACGAACTAAAAAGTATAAAATAATTGCCCCTAGCCCCATACAGATTTAGAACCTCAAACATATTCCTAATACCATACAGATAGCCCTGAAAATTTGTGATTGTGAATTTGTAATAGCTATAAAAATATTTGTAAGATTTTAAACGAAAAAACGTGGGGCGCATGCTATAGACAATAGTAAGGAGTGTAGAGTAGCTGATTTGAGAAATCTTTCGCATCAATCATGCTGGGCAGTCTTCACTAAACTCGATTATTCTTCGGTTCTCGGATTTCCAGACCTCGATCTCTTTAGTTAATCACCAATGGTTCAGCAGGCCCTATTTTCAAGGTTAAAATTCAGCCGAACACAAGTGTTCTCCGAATAAATTCCCTGATAGTAAGATGAACGTCAAGCTAGCGGCGATGCTAGCGGCGGTTGCACGGAAAAGCGGCGAAGTTAAAACTCAACTCTATTTAAAAATAAAAAACTAATGTCCCTCATTTAAATTATTTGTTTTATGTATCTATATGTGTGAGGAAGATTGTGTAAAAATTTCAGGATAGTTCCATGGTTCTGAAGGAAATAGGATTAAAATTTTCCAGCCAGCGTTTTTGAGCTTAATTACAAAGTCACAGCCCTTTTCAGTGCAACCGCCGCTTGCTTCGCCACTAGCTTGACGTTCGTGATAGTAAGCTCCCACTAAATCCATTTTCTCCTACTCGTCCTCTAAAGCTAAACAATAATTTATTAGTCTCTATGACTGATTTCTTCGGGATCTATGTTCGTAGACCTCAGCAGTTCCTGGTTAGCCAGGGTCCTGGGAATACGAAACTTGTCTAAATGGTAATATGTTTTACTCCTAAAGATTTTATTTATTTGTGGGAACATGTTCGTGCTATTGGGCTGTTGCTGTAAACATGCTAAGTACGACCGACGAATCGCTTTCAGCGACTGTCCAAAACGAATAGAATACACGACTTTTGTATAAAGGTGCACAGTCTGCAGACCATTGCAATGTCGACACCGCCGAGCGTAGCGACTGAATCAATCTAATTTCTATTTCGCAGCCGTCGCCTGTCAGAGTTGCATGGGTGCTGCGCAGTACAAAAAACGGACCGCTTGGAATCACCCCATTGCGTTGACACTCCATATTTACCAAAAGGAATAACTACAAACAAAAAGTGATATGATTCTGCATCCAGTCAATTATTTTTACTACCACGCCCATCCGAAACCCTTATATATACTGTAAAAAGCTGGTCGAGGTGCTTCGATTTTGATAATGACCAAAGCATGAAATCTCTATTATCAGAGAAACACTCACCAAAGGGATAGTAGACATGTAGTATTGTAGTTGGTAAGTTTAGACGGGTTAGTCGACATATCTAAAAGCCTACACAGAGTGTGGCACTGTGCGCTTTTGGCTAAACTCCAAGCTACGGTTGATTCTGTTCTGAGAAACTAAATTAAGACTACTTTCTGGTAGTTGAATCACTGTAATTTTGGAAGATGTAAAATCTACGGTTCATACCATCTCTGCCGGGACACAGGTCGATTCAGTCACATGCTGGGTTTTTTTTATGTATTTATAATAGGTCTTCTCTCAGTCACTTTCTTCGGAACTCGGCGTTAATTTTACGATTTGGATAATTCATGAAAAGCATGAACATTGCCCTTAGGAATAAACAAAGACATTGAATGGATAAGCGCTGTTAAGTATGAAATGCGCTTTGACAAAACCATAGGTTGGGTGAACAATCTTTGACTTTAGGATGAACAATCCATATGTGGAAAACCAATATTTACTTACAATAACTTTCCCAATAAACTCTTTTTAAAGCAGTATAGTCTTGTCATCTTGTCATCAAGTTTACCCCTTTATCAATTAATTACCTTCAAAGTTTATTTCAAAAATATATTCAGAATAAAATTTGCCCTAGATTGCAGAAAATCTGAAGTTCACAATTCACCGTAGTTAAGTGGCAAAGCGAATGCGAATTTCATTTATAATCATTAATTTCTTTCCGAAACGATAGTCCGCCAACCTGTTGAAAGGAGTGCAGTAATTGCGGTATTTTGCTGACAAATAACGCTTCAGCGCACAACGGGGGGTTGTCATTACTAAATTAAGTTCAGGCACTGACAGCGTGTGCATATTGCTGGACTCAAGCCTATATATTTGACCCTACGTCTATAGGGGTGAAAGAGCAAAATTTGCATGGACATTGAAGGCACGTCCGGGATTGTTGGTCCAGTGCTATTTAATATTTTCAGGGTGGAAAATGCATAGGTATGTGGTTGTAGTTAAAGCACTTCATGGAAATCAGTGTTTACCTTTATGTTTACCATGGGAAACCAAAGTAAAATGTCTGGAGAAATAACAATAAATCAAGGATCTGGTTTTTTGTCAATAATGGAACTAGTGAAAAACTAGTCTATTCGTAAATAGGACCAGGCCATATATTAAGCATGTACTAATATAGTAAACAAATTGTGAAAGACAAAGACGTAGTAAGCCTGGAATTCATGCAGATCACGAAATAAAATTGAGACACATGCCTCATGCAAATAGTATTTGCCCAGGTTTCTGAAAACGTTACTACATGGTTTACTGCCTATTATAATTTAGTTATTTAGTTCCTGCTTTACAATATCAAAACTTTCCAAGTCTTGGATGAACAGAACACTTTTAAAAGGGAAGAGTTTTCGTATGAAAACCTTCATATTTAACGGATAAGGGATGTGGCAAATTATTTAAAGCCGAAAGTACTTCTAGGAAGTTGTAACTAGTGGAAAAACCAACAGCGCATTTCAATGAAGGAAAAATAATAAATGAAGGTAAGCTGCTATTCATAGTTCAGTTAAGTGCTCATTAGCTTATCTTTTACTGTTGCATCAAAAAAACAGGTTAGCTTTTAAAATTCCCACATCTTTTGTAGAAAAAGTCATAGCGACTTATAAGTATTAATGCAAATTGTGGACATAGTTTAAAGTTTAATCTTTTTGAAAATGGAACGAGTTAAGGACATACAAAATGAAAAACGAGCAGCATATTTAAAATTTATAATCGGAAAATAAAAAAATAATAAGTTTAAAAAAATAATAAGTTAAACAAACACATATGCAGAACCCGTCTTAATCTGACGTGTTTCGCGTTTCTCACTTCCGTACGCATGCAAGATCACGAAACAGTTGCGTGTGAAACTTGAATTGCAAATCAGTCGACTCGTGTTTGGAGGGTCTAAATCCATTTTTATTAATACTTTGCAATAATGGCAGTATTTCTTTATTAAGTCCCGGTTCTTATAACTGGTGATTCTACTGCCAAATACCGCCGATCCCGCATGTTTAGTCCTGCATTACTAGTCCCTCTCTAGAGTGCTGCTCCTAACAGGATTACTGTCAGCAATTCCTCTTGACGTGGATCGAGTTTGATGTGATATGTTTTTCTTTAACTTATTTTCTAATTAGGGGAATACCAGAATGCACTGACACATAGTCGAATATAGACTCCCGACAAAATTGTATCGCTAGGATCGTAGCGACTGTCATGACATCGAAATAAATAATCTCCTGCCTTCACGCCAATCTTATATTCTCAACATTCAATTAGACCGTTCCGCTAATTGTTACTTACTTACTTATTCCCCTTTAATTCCTCTTGGGAAATAGGGCGGGAACAGTTGCCCTCCAATTTTGCGCGACAGCTCCCAACTCCGTCCAGGGTCTCCCAGTTTTTGCGGCTTCTGCTAATAGGATTCCCCTCCACCTTGTTCTCGGTATTCCAGCTCGACAGGTCCTTGCGGGTTCCTGTGAAGGGCCTGTTTGGCTGAATTCTTGTTTTCGCGTCGCAAGATGCGACCAATTTAATTCCATTTCCTTCGCCTTTTTTCGTCGTCTATCCTTCCTTGGCCGATACGACGGAATAGCTCTTCATTTATAATTTTATCTTGCCAGCGGATTTTTAGGATACGACGTAGGTATCTGTTGATGAAAACTTGTAGGCGCTTTGTGAACAACAACTCGTTAGTATTTCTGAACTCCTACAATATTGAAGAGGTCAAACGCAGGGATCATCGCCATATCCTTCAACATTCTCCTGACTCCTCATAACTCTAAACTTATTTTATGCCCGTATAAAGCTACGTGATCAACTGAGGGCGTTTCCTGAAATTAGATCTGCCAATTAAAAAAATGCAAGACCTTGCCACGCCAAAAATCAATTCAGAATTTGTCCAATGATGAAGAATTGAATGTCCTTCTTTGGATTGGTAATTCTCCTTTCCTAAATCCCATAGAAAAAATCCCATAGAAAATAGCTGGACCTCTCTTAATTCGAAAGTATACATAGAGTGCATCAAACCTCACCGTTCTAACCCTTGAACAAAATGTTCGAAAGATCTGCTTCAATGACAAAACATTAAAAAATGCCAGGGGCGGCGGAGCGGATGGGAATTTAAGGAAAAGTGCACATATACTTTCGCTTTGGGTGGGGAAATCTCCTCCCTAAATATCTCAAGTACCACCTGATAACCCAAAACGTTGGTGGGCTATCTCGGTCGCTGGAGACGAAGGAATGTGGGCGAAGGGCCGCGTTCAAGCAAAGTATTCGAAAACTAAATATATGTATTATATTAGAGCTATGAAGACCACCAGACTAGCAATTAAAATGGGGGTTGCCTCAGGGATATGCCGAAAGAGGGATTTCCTCGTAGGTTTCCTATGAGAACCCCATGTAGCAAATGAGGGCATGCCGAAAGAGTTTCTTCATGAACACTCCTCAAAGAAAATCAGCGATGGTGAAGTGATGTATACCTTATCAGTTTTTCATAATGGCCCTAGTAGACAAACCTTATTTCAAATGAAATGATGCAATATCTGCCTTAGGGCTCGATTACAATGAGCGAGTTAACAAGCTACTCGCCGGAGAATTTAGAAGTCGGCGAGTCAACTAGTACTATAGTGACGAAGCCACACAAAGCTTTCCGCTCGCTCAGTAGCCAACTAGCTAGCAAGTTGAACCCACGTCTTGTTATGTTTTTCCTTTGTTAAACTTTTCTCGATACTCGCAGCTTTCAAGATACTAGCAGCTATGATGACACACGGCAAGTTAGAAGGAGGAATTCTGAGAGGTAAGAAGGACTTCTCGTGACTTTATGCTCTAGGACCAATGCAGCGACATCAACAAAACAGAAGAACAGAACTCAAATCAACGCCGAAAATCAAAAATTTCCCCCCTCTCTTTTCCACTCGGAATTGAGGAGCAATGATTTTTCTTCAAGGGAGCCAAATGGGGCATTCCTTATGAGGAGGTGTGAATGATGCAAGGCGTTAGATCTTTTGAGTGGGCCTTATAGGGGAATCCACACCGGGTTCACATGGGACGGTTGGGCTAGACTTATGGGGGCCCTATCTTCACCCCTTTCCAAAATACTAGCCGGGCATAACCCCATAACCAAAGAATTTAAAACTCAACAGATAGCTGGTAATTCAATTGACCGATTAACTTTAAACATTTTAACGGTTACCTGTTCGCGTTCTCCCCATCCACATTGATAACGCTCCGCCGCCCCTGAAAAAAGGTAAAGCTGTTCAAGCTAAACGAGGGAGCTTTCTACACAACTTTCTAAGACAAATTGTGGGTAATTTACTACGAAGAACTGGACTATTAAAATAAAATTATGAAGAAGATAACGTCCTTTGTTAAAAACAAACAATTTTAAACATTTACGCGTGCGTCTAATTCGATGACCACCTGTAAGTATTCCTCAGAAAACGAATCGGAAATGTATTTCACGCCAGTAAAGATACAAAATTGATAAACCAAGCAGACATACGAGGAGATTCTCTGGATCAGATTCATCCACTTCATTGTATATTTTCAGGTGTTATGTTTGTGGATTTTGTTCTCAAGAATTCTGCTGACAATAGGTCGGAGGGATTTTGTGGAATTCGGAAACGAATCCGAACGTGTAGGTGGAAAGGTGTTTGCTATGCTATTTGGTATTGAACTCATGTGAAGCTGGGAATATGACTCCTCTGGAGAGGATATTGATTTAATATCATTTATGATATAAACGATTTTTTGTTTAAATAACAATCCATCAACAAATAAACAATATTTTCGAGTCTGAACTATTTATTTCTTCTTTCAGTCTCTCGATATTTTCAGGACATTTTCCACCAGATGTGAGCTCCATGCATTTAAAAAGGTGCTGCACAGACAGCGTTTGTCATATTTATGCACTTGCAGTGGCACTTTATTGTACAGGTCCTGGCAGGTGGGTCGAAGCCGTCATATACACACCTATTAAGATATGACAGAAGTAGATTATCTCCACGAGTGCAATGTTGATTTTCGCTGGCTTTTCTCTACACAAAAAAATAATTGAGAAGTTGTATGCGTTTGGAGTTTTTTAAATCTACAAACGACGATCCAGTTGACTTTCAGTTAATATGATTTTCCGTTTTGCGTTTTAATATTACTCGACATTTTAGTCCTTCAAGATAAATTTTATAATGTGCTTCGTGCTGTGGCCCGGTTAAAATTCCTACTCACTAAGGACCTTAAGGGGAAAGACAAATATTAACAAGCCAAAGTAAAAGAGCAGACAGAAGAAGGCGGCTGAAAATTATTTATATTAAGGCGCTGAGTTGGTGTAAGATGTACAGAGATAGCAGAGAGGTCGTGGGTGTAGGATTATGGCATTTACACAAAATTTACTTGAAAATTTTTTCTTCGCTTTAAAAAGTTTTAGTTATAACTTGAAACTTTCCCAGACGGGTATATCCAAGGGAGTTTTTTAGGGGCGCTATGTGGAAAATTTATCATTTCTATTCGGTTTCCAAATGTACGACAGCAGTTCGTTTGTGCTAATCCAATTTGCTTATATTGGCAAGGTTTGTGTGGTGACTGTGGGTATAAACATGTTTCTAGTTAAAAAGTGTTTCTTTTAGTTTAACTGGAAACTCTACAACCTTTTCATCAAGTATTTTAGAGGTTGAAGAATTTATGAATATGTAAATACATTTAGAATTGAGTAGGTTGGCACAACAAGCTAATCTGTAACTATCGAATATTTTCAGCGCTTAAAAATTTTGTTAATATAAAATAAATATATCAACAAAGATTTTCAATATCTTAAATCAAAAATTACTCCTTGCCGCAATCCGTAATATTTACTTGCGATAGTTTGTTTAATGATTACACGCCAAATCCTGTAAAACAGGGGTGGCCAACATTTTTATACATAACATCTATTTTTATCCCAAAAATTTGTCGCGATAGACTTGCAGTCATAATCCCGGGCGCTTTCAGTAATGCAGGATGCGTGCGCAATTGACTTATTCAGTCATTGAAAGCTTCACACTTTCAATTGCTGAATAAGTCATTTGCGCACGCATCCTGCATTACTGAAAGCGCCCCCCCATAGTTTAACTAGGGGAACAGGTGTGAATTGCTGTATGTAGCGATAGCTCATCGTCAGTGTGAATTCAGCTTGAAATATAAAGAATCTAAATGGCTCTCACAAATTCTTCACGTCGTCGCATCAAATAAAGTCAGCCATCTTTTGAAAGGACGAAAATTTAGTATATTCCACAAACCGCTTCTGTACTGGTTCTCCTTTAATCCCTCATGGGACATAGAGCTGAAACGGTTACCCTCCAGCGTACTTTGTTGTGCGTGACAGCTCTCAGCTTACCTCCGCTTTTAAACACAAATCCGAAAAAGAATCACTACTTCAACTTCGACAGCTAGATTCATCGGCCAGATCTCTGCACGAGCTTACGATACATTGAAGGAAAGCCAGAAAAGGGCCGCGCACATACACAGCTTTTCATACCAAAACTAAATATATTATATTAGAGTTATTAAAACCTTATAACTGTATAACCTAAGCATTTTAAACCACACCAGCATTTAACAAGGGGATTGCTCCATGGGCATGCTAAAAGAGGAATCCCCCCGTAGGTTCCCAATGTAGCAAATGAGAGGCATGCCGAACCTCATGAACACCGCTAACCTTATTTCGAATGAAGTGATGCAATATCTGCCTTACGTATTTGGAAAGCTTTTTGAAAAGCTTTAAAGAAATTCCCTAATACCTTGGCTTCACAGAACGAACGAGTGGTGCAAGTTAGCGAACTTAGCTTTAAAATAACCTCAGTTCGCATACAATTTCCACATATTCAACTGGGGATAAACAAACCTCAGTTCGCCCAACTGGTCTCGAACCTTAGTTGAAAGTAAAAGCTTGCTGACAAGAGAGTAATCAACTGGTATAGTGGAATACCATTCCAGTGGGCTTTTACATTTCTGACTTCTGGCGAAAAATCAATCAAGCATGAACTGAACTTTTTTATTATGCGGAAGTGCTAAGCTCAGGAATCATCCTTTGTACTACCAGTCCGTCATGTCGTTTGTCACGTCATGGTGCAATGTCTAGCAGCAAGCTTAGTACGGTAGGGGTGGGTATAGGTTAAGGGTTATAAGGGTTCGAAAGGGTGTTGAAGAAGTGGACTGGACTTTAGCCGGTGAAGCCACTTAAGTGGATTGAACTGGACATTGAGCTTTAATTTAACTCATAAAAAGCTTTAGTTTTTCTTGTTGCATTGCTTCATATTTCAGGCAATCATGTTTGCGACCATGGCAAGAAGGGTACCATTTAGCATACTCAATATATCGGTTCTGGTTCGATTAAAGAGATTAAGCATCGAACATATACTCTATGTTTTAATTGTGGACGTAGTTAGTACTCAGTCGGGAGACCGAATTGATCAAACAACACTAGCGTTTTAAACTATAAAGTTTTCGACACCGTCACATATCCACGTCAAATTTTTCGGCCTCACTTTTCCACTCTGAGTTTAGGAGCAATGATTTTTCCTCCAGGGGACCAAATGGAGCATTCCCTTTGAGGAAGTGCAAATGAGCCAAGGAGTTAGATTCTTTGTCTGGGTCTTATAGGGCAATCTACATCGGGTCCACATCAACGGCGCAGTCGGGCGAGGCTTATAGGGGCCCTATCTGCACCGCCTGCCAAAATGCTAGTCGGGCATAGCCCCATAATCAAATTCTAAAACTCAACAGACGGCTGGTAGTTCCATTGACCGATTATCTTTTTACATTTGGGTACCTGTTCACGAGCTCCCCACCCACAATGAATATGCTCCGCCGCCCTTGGCTCAAGGAGTTTGCTGTTCCCAAACAGCCCGTTGAATTCAAGACAAAATTCGATCTGTTCCTGAACCATTTTGACAATTAGTCATAAAAAACTACACAGTGTGGCACATACGGGGGTAAAGTCAACGAACAGATTAGTCAGCGACTCAATGATTGAATGTGTCCACAAATTTTTGCACCTTATCTAGCCATGCCAAGGTGGTTATCGAAGCGCTGTCCCAAACGAGGGAGCTGTATTTGAGAAGAGGCCAAATGTAGGATTTATAAATAACAGCACGAGCCGATGGCTGGAGGAGGAACTTGCACCCCACGCAAGAAATCCCAAGCACTGGGATGCTTGTTTGGCGATTTGAAATATGTGGTCATTCCATCGCATGTCTTTGGCTAAAGTCACGCCTAAAGGGCCCCATCCACGATCAGTTTTGCGTGTCACGCAAGAATGTCATGCAAGAAGATCATATTCCCACACAATATCACGCAGTCAATCCTCAGTTTTCGTGAAAAGCTGGTGTTAAATATTAGTGATACAGTTTTCGCTCGGTTCTAGCTCTTTATATTTTTCTAAAAGGTCTAAATATACTCTATATTTTAATTGTCTGTTTTTATAGTTTTCACTTTTCACTTGCCATAGCTCATTACGACTCCGATATCAAAAAACTCCTTCCAAAAACTTTTATTTACGTAACTCTTCATTTTTTATTTTATTTTGCAAACTGATTCTGCTCCGATTTCACCTACTCACCCCGAAATTCACAGTCATGCTGTCATTCACTTAGCTCCGCCCACAGGATTTCAAACACTTTTGATTTCCGTCATGCATCCTTGTCCCTCCATGCTGCAAGACCATAAACTATCCCGCATGCATGTCAGTCAGCCTTGAATGTCACGCATGCTTAATCGTGGATGGGGGCCTTAACAAGTCCGAGTGCCATGCTCTATCAAAAGCCTGGAAGATATCCAAAGCAACCAAACTAGATTGGCCAGATCCATGCAAATTTCGGCTGAGGTGTTCTGTAAGGAGAACTAAGAGATGGCCAGTGAAGCTAGATTATTACAGAGTTTAAAGCGATCGTATTCTAGCTTGCGGTTTAACACGTTTATATTAGCTGCGTTCCTTTTCTACTATTTAGTACTTGTGAGCAGAGCAGAAAAGGAACGCAAAATTTTCTGATTTGAGTAAAATTTCACTTGAAATTTTTGACGTTACTTTAAACTTTACAAATAAAAAATTCTTAAAAGAAGAATTTGTGACACAATGGAGAAATTAATGCGACAATTTCTAAAGTAAAACGAAAGATAATAATTTTTGATAATTATACGACTGAAGTTTTATTTATGGACGTTTTTATATTAAGTAAATCAGCTCGACACAAATAAAAGCCATCTAGCGGGTAATGGCGTAAGTGAAAATAATTCACAATAAACTCGAAATGGCCGCTTTCCCCCTAGCGGATTTCAATTGCGTAATTGCAAGTGGTATCTACTCGTTTATAAGAGCAAGTGTAGTTGCTAGTACGCAAGTGTAAAAAATAGTAAAAATTAGCAGAAAAGGAACGCAGCTATTATTGTTTATATCCCGTCTTTTATATTAATCTAGGTATCGTATTTTGAGGGTGCAAGGAGCTAGGCCAAGCCGAACGAGGACTCTTAAGAACACTGTGTGCTGTTGGCACTTGAGCCTGAGATCCGTGGGCAAGCCACCCAAGCCATTTTACTAGAACTTTATAGCTTTCTTTATTAATTAAACATTAGGGTCTTTTAATGGTGCTAGGTCTAATCTGCCTTGAATTACATAAATTTCCTTGGTAACCTTCAAGGATTCATGAGGTAGGGTAAACTGCTTTAACTTCTTTAATTTGAAATATTTCTGCCGACCAATTAAATGTGTAGCCTTTTTCAGATACATGTTTTTATTTGCTTGATGTAAAAGTATTATTAAAGAAAAAAATATTACTAATCTCTCCTTTTATAATTATTTCTGTCAGTAAAACAACACTATTGAGTATCTCGTTAATATCTTATTAATATTCATTCTGTTAGGATTCAATTAGTGTAATAATATATTATTTAACCCGAACAACAAGTAGCCATCATTTGTGACAATTTGACATCCAACCTTTCTAAATAAAGTTAATCCCTTCATAATGGGATTAATCTTGGTATCGTATATCCAATTACATCACAAAAACAAATGATGTTGAAGCCACAAATACAAATGATGTTATTAAAAATGAAAAGTTTAAATTAAAAGGACATTACATTTTCACCGATACATACCCAGGGTGGTAGCCATGAATTCTGTAAGAGTATATAACCTGACTCTATAACGGCGCAAAAAGGATCGTAATCGAATTCTGGCAAGCCAACTACAACAACAATACTCCGCGGATTTTCGGCAAATGGCGTATAAAAATTTAAGCAGACACTGAGAAGTTGAATTTGTTTTCATATATACATACATATATATTTTGCTTTGAATTTTTTGTAGATGTAAAGGGGGTGATTATTTACGTCTTCCAGAAAACATTACGAGCATCCTGGGCCCTTGACTTAAATGGCTAAATACAGCCTTGAACTTCACCCAGAGAGAGTGCGAAGGTTGTAATCCTGCTTACAAAGTAGGCGGCCGTAAGTAAAGAACAATAATTCTAATGTTGTTTGCAATACACGTCCCTAGGCAGTTCTACTTGTAGGAGCCACCCCGAACTGAATTCAAAAGGACGAACGGAGGCGCTTTTACTGTTGGTGAATCCATTTAAATTTAGATTTTCTGAAGCGCACATATGGGCTACTCTTTGGGATAGCCTTAATAAGACAAGGATTACCCAGCTAGAACCGTTAAGGAGAATTTAAGACTAGCTCTGATTACCCAAGGATTTGATTACGTATCTGCATAAATATTTCTGTGTGCCCAGCAAATAGTTACACCAGCATAATTCGCCGTCCCGAATGTTTGTACAAACATTTAATAACGAAAATCGATACTTGGGACTGGAATACAAATTGCAGGTCCTGCCCTGCCCTGGCTCACCTACGCCATGCCAGAGAGTATCTGTATTAGGCTTAGTATCGGGCGGGACGTGGTACCAGTAGGGCATTATAGAAGATCAGGTTTCATAATAATTATATTGCCGGACTTGGTAAGAATTTTCAAAGTGTTCAGCTTACCCAAGTAGCCCCATCTAGGACTAGGATATAAATTCGATGTGTTACAGCATATTAATGGCAAATTTTTGTTACAAGTGGACGGAATCCCTTAATGGTTGCCCTCATCCTTAAAATTGCAACTCCTGGCCGACTCGACGTTATTTAATTTAGGATTAAAGTTATTTGACAGCTATCTTGCTGGACGTGCCTTAAATGGAGATTAATTGACGTCCTAGTTGTGTCTTATCCCATATATTGATTAATCAATCAATCTTTTGTGAACGGTGTATGTAACAGAAACACCTTTCTCCATTTCTGCTCTGCTCAAGGATTTTATTGCTGCAACAAGTGTCCAACAATTCCCATCGAAAACGCAGAGGTGTCCATGAATGCTTGTTGTGCGGTCGACTTATTTTTTTTCGTCTTACACCTCAAGGATCCATTTTGAGACTCTATGAATTTAGTTAAATGAACTCATTGTATCCATGTGCTACAGATGGGTATGCCCTTTAAGCTGTACTTCAATAACAAAACATACCAGACAACCTGACTGCTGACGTTGGGGTGTAATCGTCCAAGGATCTACTCTCTGATACCCATTTCTGTAATCGTTGAGGACTCTGGCTACCCCAACCACTCTCTATGGAACTAGGTTGAGGTAGCTAGAGAGTTGGTCCTCCAAAGCTTACGGACATAATGGGGGATGAGCGATTGTTAATTGTTCCTTTTAAGGAGTAGAACGGAAGTCTAATTACCACCGGGAAAGGTGATAAAATAAATATTATTGCTGCCGTTGCTATTGTTGTTGGTGAGGACTTTTACCAGAAGTTGTCGTTATTATATTGTACTGCAGAGAATGGAAACAGACAAGACATACACCAGCTTTTATTCAATATGTATAAGCTCGACCTTTCTTGTTTACGACGTGTACTTTATTATAAGGATATGCGGACATTTCTGACGAAAAAAAATATTGCTTTTTTTGGATGAAAAGGAAGTGGGCCATTGTTCAAGTTGCTTTCCATATGAAATGGGGACTGCCTTTTGAATAAATATTTTGCATTTTCTGCTTAATGGATTGTTCTTTTCAGGTGAATGTCAATAAATATAAGAAACAAAAATAACAAAAATATGGAATGAAATATTTCGATTGATATAATAGATATGCGTACACATATGTACATAACACTATTTTGATTTCTACATGTGCTGTGATTGGTAAAGTTTACTTTTGGTAATTTTCATTGGTAATTACTGATGTTTTGATGTAATTAAATATTTATTTTCCTGACAATGAGCCATAGCAACAGTTTCATGAAATTAATAAAAAAATACTTGGGAATGAAAATACTTTCATATGACTGTTGGGTGGGTGGACGAAAGTTCTCAAGAGTTCAATTATCAGAAGAATTTTGTAAAGGTTTAGATAATTTTGATGTGACAGATGAATCATGCTCTGGACGTTCAACCACTGAAAAAGCTGATGAAAGATTGCAGCAAGGATCTTATGCGACTGCATTCTGGCAGTCAATTCAGGCAAAACTGAGCTAAGACTATTCACAATTAAAACAAAAATTTCCAGCTTAAACCTCGCCTTGGATGGCCACATTTTTACTTTATCCTCAGGGGGAGAAATTTCCGGGTCTAATATTGGACGCAAAACTGAATTGAAAGTCGAATATCAAGGAAAGGGTAAAGATAGCTTGCATAGAATTGTACGCCTTTACAAGATTTTTGGGTCGCAATCCAAAACGGCCCTCAGCCGTGGTATATCTATGTAAGTCTCACGTATAGCTCGCTGGTATGGTGGCTGAGCCCATACTGTTCTAAATTCAGGAAGGTAACATAGGACGGCAAAATTCATGTCAAAGGTGGCCTTACGAGTAGTTCACAGGCACGCCCTTGATATTCTTTTCCACCCGCTCCTTCACGTCAAATATTTGCACTTGTTCAGAACCCTTAGACAAAGGAAATCTAGGGCTTCGATCTCAATACCCTACCGTCATAGCAACATTTTGAACTTGTTACCCCGCCACAAACGCAGACTGCGTTCCCCTTAGATTGACTTTCTGAAAGAACTTCTCCGTCGAAATATCCTTAAGAGAGTGGAAAACGGAGACGTTATGATGAAGTTCGATATGCGGATATTCACCTACTACTCGAAGATGACAGAGGGCACCGAGTAAGGGCATTATCTAGAGAACAGTAACAATTCACTTTTACTCAAGTATTTTCAATAGGAAGTACTGGCCATAAATGTCGAATCTACACAAGGATATAGCAACGGAATTTTAATAGATAGCCAAGCCTCTTTAAAAGTTCTGGATTCAGTAACGATGCGCAGCTGCATTAGATAGGCTCAGTATAAAACGCAACGTGGCTCTCGTCTGGGTTCCCGGACATATAGTACAGAAAAAAGCTCTACGTATAAAATGGGGCACTAACGAAGAGTTCCAATAATATAAGAATATAGGTAAGAGCACTCCACGCTTTTTTACATTTAAGTAAGTGGCTGCAGCAATAAAAACTTTACATTCAAAATTATTTTTTATTTTTTAGATCATTTTAAAATAATGGCGTTTTTTTTAGTTTTTTTAAACTATTTATTTTTTCACTGGACTAATAGAAACGTAGGTGAGATGGAAACGAAAAAGCTGATAACCTACATTCATCCTCGCCTAGAATTTAACTCTCATATCTGGGCTGGGGCCCGGGAACCGTATTAGCGTGGCTAGACAAGGTGGAAAATCACGCTATCCAGCTTATTGGAGATGGCGTCATTAACTCCTCAATTGACTCATTTAGCCACCAGAGGACTGTAGCGGATCTAGTGATATTGTACGGCATCTACCACAATGACTGTTCCTCTGAAATATTTAATCTTCTGCCTACACGGCAATGTTGTTGCCGCAACACAAAGCTAGCCCTCATGGCTCACTTTCACTGTGTATAACCCTTATTTGCACGCACCATCAGTCTAGAAATTCGTTCTGTGAAACAACCTTACACAGTTAGCCCGAACTCATGCAACATCGAGAAGTTCAAACGCAAAGTTCATCGCCATCATGCAACCCCTCTTCCCCCATCACAATAACCTAACTATTATCCTCTCTCTTACTACCAGAAATTTGACCTTGACTTGAACGGCATATGACGGACTGGTTGTAAAAGGGTGTAAAATGTTTTTATTATATTTGACAAGGATAGCATACCAGCCGATGTCGAAAATATGGTTTCGATGAAAAAAATAAAGTATGAATCGACCTCACCACTTTTTCCTACAGGCTTAGTGATAATTATCTAGTTATACTACATAAACTTGGTTCTATCGATAAAAAACGAGAGAATTCAGTGCCTAATGAGAGTTTAACGTGTTAATAAATTTTTCTTGCTGCATGTCTTTTCGAATCTATTAACTCCAAACCGTAGACCATTTTAAATATTTTTAAGGGGTCCAGATGTGGTAGTTTTTGTGATCAAGCTTATCATGGAAATCTATAACAGATACACTTATAGTGATGGATACTGTACTATACATACTTCCTTTTAAATATCTTTGTCAACATTACTTCCATTCAGCAATGCAGTAGCAGATCAACATAGAGCACTCTTTAAATATGTGAAAGTGTTAATCATTGAAGAAATAAGCATATTCGGGGGCTGAATTACTTACTCAGTCGACTCACGATAAAATCAGATTATTGAAGATTTCAATTCTAACTTTGGAGGTACAGAAGTTATTTTGAATGGAGATCTACGCCAGTTTCTACCAGTTTCAGTCTGGATTTAGTAAGCGAACCAACAGTTCTCTTCAATATTGACAAAAATTGGAAATGATCAAAACTCGAAACTAATTTTATTGGAATGGAGAGTTTTAACAAATGAAGAGGCAGAAATAAAATGTCTACATGGGATCGGATTGTTTAATACAAACGAGGCTGCCACAATGACCGAATTTTAAGTGTTGCGCAAGATGAAAGATGAAACTCCCAACAGGAAAAGGAGGCCTCATGGAGTAATAATGTATGTCTCCTAGAAGAGGTATTAATACCTCCGAAATGTCTCCCTTTGCCATGATTTTAACATTAGAATGCCATTGGAAGATAGGGCTCCTTCTGACCTCCAAAATAAAAAGCCTAACGAGAGTACTCCTATAGTATACTCCTAATAGAATTGAGTTCGAGTACTCCCGTAAAACTAGCTGTAAACTGAAATTGGAGATCTCGTCTTAAGTTCCACAGTGGTATGAAATGGGAGTCTCCTTTTTAGTTTTCAATAATTTCTGGGAGGATGCAAAAAATACCTTTTTCACTGCACTTCGCGCCGCGGATAGGTGCAGAATGATGCAGTTCAAATAAAGCAGAAGTCTGAGTACTCCTCACAAGCACGAAATACATAGTAAAAAAATTTTCCTCATTAATACTGCAGGCTTGCCTTATGAAGCTGTATTTGGGCAGAATATGTGTACAACAAACATCGAAGTGTTAGATTCCTTAAAAAATCGCACTGTTGCTAAATTAGTTCATGGTGAAAGGAAAACTAAGGTTTATGTGGATTGATTTTCCAGCATCACTAAAGATAAAAATAAAGAAAATAGTCCCTGGAGGACTGCTATTCAAATTAGTAAAACTTCTGTACCGATAGGAAGAAGATCAGGAACTGTTCCACGATAATTGTTAAGCGCTTGTGCAATACGACTCATAAATCTCAGGGAACACACCCTGGAATCGTTTATGAATATGATGGGATGATTACCCTTCAAGGTTTGTACGTTACAACAGAAGACAATGACAAAACTTTCTATCTTGGCCGAAAAGCATCCAAAACTAAAACTAGTCTTCAAGGTGAGTTCTTTAAACTCTCGCGTGATCGTTTACAGACTATTAGAAGACATGTGTTAGATTTTATTACTCAAAAGAAAGGATTGACAAGGTTTACTCTCAATTGTCAAAGTGTTCATGCTAACTTCTTAAATCTTACCGATTCAATTATACAAAACTGGAATGTTTTACTTTTAAAAGAAAATTGGTTACTCAATGAAGGGTCAGTCAGAATAGCAAAGTCGCATTGTATAATTCAATAAAAGCGATCAAACGTTGGAGCTGGAGGAGTTACCATTTATCAAAATCTACACTACGCTACATTGTTGGGCGGAGTATCGATATAACTGTGAAACATTACTCCAAATCAAAAATCTAATTTCTAATTTGAAACAATTATTGTGGCCATACACAAAAGACTGAGGAGAATTTCTTGATTCGGGATCACTTATTACAGTCTCCAAGGGCATGTCAATCTATTCATGAATAATGATCGATTGATTTCAAAAAGAGGACACGTCACCTCAATTGATGCTGTGTTTGCCCGATAGATAAGGTCGTTACCAACTATGAAACTGTTACCATAAGCCGCTCAATTCAATTGAGCTACCACTAGAAGAGGAAGCTAGGGAAGTGAATATAATTTAGAAGTGACGTTTATATCAGTAGTGGAAGTGGAAGTGTCGAGATGGGTTTATTGCACTGACATATAGAATGGACTGCTTATGAGAAATTTTTCATGGCACCAATTTGTTCCATAGGCTAAAAACCTTTTTTCACTCCATGTAAACACCGGAATCACTTTTGAAATTTACATTTTTTTAAATACGTACTTAAAACATTAAAACAACACAAATATTTTGTTTAAAAAAATTAATAAACACTATTTTCACTTTTTCACCTTTTAAAATGCCTTTTTTTTCATTAATTTGCAAATTTTATGTGTATCTGATTTAAGTTCTTAACGCCTGTCTTAGCAACTGACATTCTGTATGTCAAAATCCGGGGGCTTATGGGGAAAAGAGCAAAAGATATAAACATCACTATACCCGTCTATTTTTTTCTAATTGATTTTATTTCTGAGTGCTTCTGTCAGTTTGGGGGTTTATGGATGAGCGAGCGACTATACCTTTTTGGTGCCATCGGTTTGTATGGGAATAATTGCTGATGAGCAGTCCATTATTATATGTCAGTGGTTTATTGTAGCAGACATACTAGTTTAGCTGGAACAGCTAATTCGAGTAGGAAGGATCCTTCTTCTGCTGCTTTCTTCGTTAGTTAACATTCCTCTCCCAGCATTTTTCTAGGAATTGTTTTAGTGTGACAAGTTGGTTGGTGGTTGACCTTCCTCTTTGGAAGCCAGCTTGGCATTCACCTAGTAAACTTTCTGAGACAGGCTCCAGCTTATTTTTTATGGAGGTTGTGAATATTTTTTATCCTATAGATAGCAATGTAATCCTCTTATAGTTCTCACAGCGAAGTTTATAACCTTTCTTATGGATGGGGCAAATTAGGGCTTCCTTCCTAATTCAATTCAACCAAAACTCTTTTCCGACCAGAGATTAAAATTTAAAACCGCCAGTATATGAATGTTAGGAATTTAAAAAAGTTATTTCCTAAGGTTTAAAATCCGCTGAGCAAATATTCAAATTTTATGTGTTTTCGCCAAGGGTTTCGGGGTATTTTTTTTTTAATTTGCGCGCTTGTATGAAATTATTTCAGGTTCACAGCGAAGCTTACATCCCAGGTGAGTGTGTAAACACAACACTTGATACCTCATACCTGGTGAAAATCTAAATGTATTCTGTATACCAACAAACTATAAAAAAGGACTTTTTCCACATTAAATGTATACTGGAAAAACAGTTTGAAAAAAAAAAAAAAAAAAAAAAAAAACTTGATTCTTTGCTTATTCTAATCTGCATTAGTTTTTCATGCTTTAGTCAAAGAAAATGAAAGTTAATTTAAACAGAAAAAACACACGGCTTTGGTGTCTCTCAATCGACTTCCTTCCTATGAAAAATATGTATTTAAAGTTAAAAAAAATAGAAAAAAATGTCCTCAATTCCACCGCCACATCTCGGGTGAAGACAACTTGTGTTTATACGGATAGAATCCTTTGTGTGATTTCCTTGACATCTGACCTTATTTTAAAGAGCAGCAAGTATGTTTCCACAACATCCGTCACACTCGGAAAGGATTTTATTCTTGGATTACCCTTCACCTAATCAAGCCCAACATTTTACCTAGCATTTAAATAACAAACAAAAGGAATGGGAATATTTTAATTGGGCCTCCACTTTTCGGCATCTCTTAAATTCTTTGATGGGACTTGAATGACTCCCAAAAATTTGTGGCAGGGACACGTGCTTCCTGGATCTTAATTGAAGCACGCAGCCCTTCATAATTACTTCAGAATCCTTCCACGATCCAAAAGCTGAATTAAAGTTGGAAAATAAGACTTGGTGGATTGTTTCAATTCGATATTAACACTCCGGACATGCCGCTCTGGCTCTTCCAGCAAAGCGACTTTCATACTGTTTCCCCTCAATCACAACTTTTCAGATTAAAATTTTATTTTACGCAAGAAAGCATATAAAACTTTGAACATGGCTGGCGCAAGTTTGAGGGAAATTTAATTGAAAATTTGTGCGCTTTCTCTTTTTCTCAGGCGCTGATTAAATTCTAATTAAAATTAATGACAATAATGTGTCCGGAATATCATTAAAATTCAATTCAAGGACATCTATTCTAGGTTCATCAGTTAAATACTATTTGACTAGGATTTTGTATATCATTAAAATTAACGTCAATTGTGGAGGTGAGCTACAAATATGTATCTATAAATTTTCAAAATTCGACTCAATTTATTATATTGAAGCCCTATGCCAATTTGGAAGCGCTACAACTAGGGGAAAGGGAAAGAAACGGACCCTTAGCAATCTAGCAGAAATTTATAATGCGCAATTCGAACTCTAGCCTTTATGAGGAAAAGTTTTTGAGTCGGGGAATAAATCTTTGCAGCTTTTACCAAAAGTTATAAAATTTTATTTTGAACTTAAAAAATTAGTATTTTAATCAATAATGTGTTCTTCGTTGTCGTTTACGACTTCTTGCCGTCAATCTCTTAGTCTCGACTCTAAAAATTAGACAGACTAGATACTCAATTTCACATAGGTATCGATAAACATCGAAATCCGATAAAACCAACCATAGAAAGTTCGGTGTGTACAGTAGAGTCGCTAAAATGCAAAATTTGGTCGATACTTTTGCCATTGTGAATACGAAGAGTTCCGCGCTGCAGAATGGCGCATTATAGTTCCGGCTGTTTTTACAAGTCCCACACGGGGCCGGATTTAGACTTGATAAGGCCCTAAGCTATTTGAGATATGGGACCCTGTATAAGTCCAGATATTCTGTCAGTGCCAAATATGATTTTGGGATACCTAGAGCGAGAGAGAACTGAAATGCGATTAAGAAGTATATAGGTACTAGTTGACCCGGCCGACGTAGTTCTACCTGAAATTAGTTAACTGACTGGAAAACACAACGAAAAAAAGACGAAGAGATATCAGTTTGGAGCAAAACTATTAATTTCAGCTATTTACAGTTCAATGGCATTATGAATTAAATTTTTGAAACATTTTGATGTCCATTGCAATGCCTTACGATAAATAATGCTTTTCGTTTTGCCGTCTTCTGCGGAGGTCAGTGGTTTTCAAAATTTATGTTACTGCGGCTTCACTGTCAAAAAAACAAACCCTTACCCCCCCCCTCAATCAAATATGTAAATTTGCGCCATCTTCTTGAAAATAGGTTCGTCAGAACTTTTTCTTGCGTTTTCGGACGCACAAAGGGCACCTCAAAAGGGCAGGCACATCCAACGATAGCGTGCGAGTGTTTCTCGAACTTTGAAGAAAAATGGTCCGATCGTGGTTTTTGAGCACACTCCGGCCCCAACAAGGCACTTTCTTGTTGTGCAGTGGCTTTTCGTGAATGTCGTCTTTCTCTGTTTTCCAAATTCGACAGTTTTGTTTATTGACTCCACCAGTAAAGTGAGCTACATCCGTCATTACAATGTCGGCTCGGTATCGATCATTCTTGCGACGGCAGTTCCATATTGCAAGCGACGCGGCTTGTGCATTGGCAACAATCTTAATCTTTGAATAAGTTCCATTTTGTATGGGAGGAGATGAAGAACTTGTTTTCCTCCTGATATCGGCGGCTATACAACAAATTTCGATTATCGGCAACACTCTCCCCATCTTTCACCGCTTCAGCAATGCGGATGCGATCGAATAGGATGCTGGCGAGTCACTGCAGCAGACCCGTACTCGTACATGGCGCCGAATTTCTCCCATATTTTTGCCATAAGCGCTACAATTTCAGCGGGTTTTTTCGATGTGACTAGACTCTTAGCTAAAATGGTACTAAATGACGTTGCAGAATTGTATATATTGGTCGGATCGGTCGAAATTGGTTAAAAAAAATGTCAGAGATATTCAATGTTGAAATCCCAAAGGTCTAGCTGGAGGGTGCCATTGCAAAGTCTTGGTTGATTGATGTTTCGCAGCATGATAAATAGCGAACCGACTTTCAACTGAAGATAATGCCACCCATATCGAAGGGTTGTACAGAAAAAGGTAATACGCGATTTCGTGGGGCCGCCACATTCGATTTAAAATGACGCCACATAGCTGGCTGTATTCTACTCGTCATACTCTTTCATTTGATACTCATGTCGGGGGGTTGTAAA
The DNA here is from genome assembly GCA_949987705.1 of Thereva unica. Lineage (NCBI taxonomy): Eukaryota > Metazoa > Arthropoda > Insecta > Diptera > Therevidae > Thereva > Thereva unica. The sequence goes on along the minus strand of OX465283.1, from coordinate 127,511,055 downwards.
GAAAAGGGTAATTCTACATTTAATGGTGGCCGCCATATTGGATGTAGCAGAAAATTTAATATACTTTATTGTATCGCCTTCAGAACCAAAGTTATGTGCCAAATTTGGGCATCACCGGATATCGGGAAGTAGTCAAAAGTTGATCGCAAGATTCCTCACACGGTTAAGGAAAAGCACTCCTTGCCGATCATCTTCCTGCGTAGCTTCAGAGTATAGTGTACCTCCTATTATTTCGACAGAACGTAGGCACCTGTGATCTACCCACCCTTCAGGTGACCCAAAAAGCTACCTGAGGTAACCGCAGAGGAGATTCCTGAGGCCTCAAGAAGTAAAGTCGATAATTTACAACATATTTGAGAAAAACTTATTTTCGTCATCAAAACTTGAGCCGATCTATAATTTTCAGTAGTAGAGAGCGAGGTATATTGTTGTATATACACGTATGCTCTACCCATCAGTCCGCTTCCCTTAGTCTCAGGGTGGGGCAGGCTGCCTGCTACCAGATATGTATATAGATCAAGTGGTTGCAAATCATGAATTGTTTCGCGGGAGATCTACACAAAGTCTCCGTTACGCCAAGTCATACCATTTTGTGGTTTGGTGTGGATTTCCTATATTTTTTGGTAGAAACGGGCCACGATACAGCAAAGCCTTATGTCAATGATGGCTTAAAACCCCAATTTCAATGAACGATTGAAACGCAACGCACTCGGATTGAACTGTCAAAGTGGTTTTCTTAACATGCGTTTTCCGCTTCAACAATTACAATGAACGGATTCAAACGCAACAGCATTCATTTTTGTTAGTTTAGAAATTGTCGGATTGGGCTGTAAAAAATTGTGTAAACTAAATTTTTAACATTTGGCAAAAACAACATTTCAACTCTTCAAGCTAAACATTTTTAATTAATAATTTATTTTGTTAGTTGTAAAATGTATTAGTTATGTTAGTGTTAATAAAGTATTCTGTCTATACACCACTTTCGTCTTCCCAATCCGAAAACATTTTGAGGTTTAAATGAGAACAAATCCGTTCATTGTAATCGGTACAGCCTTATTGTGATAGATTTCACGCCGGATATTTATAGGACCCAGGTAGGCTGTTGTAGCAGCTACCTGGAGCGCGTTCAAAAACCTTACTATGGTTAACCATGGTTAACTATGGTAAACTTTTGTCGTTCAAAAACTCCGTGGTTAACTACAACATAACCATGAGCATAACTTTTTGTTATGATTAACTGTGGTTAATCATGGTGTAGTTAAATTTTAACCATGCTCGGGAGCATGGTTAGCGATAGTTAGGAAGAAGAAGAATAAAAATAATTTTTTGACATTTGTTTTAATGTTAATAATGAACAAATCAAAGTGGGATTTGTGAGATTATTTTAAATAAATAATTATTGGAAATAATTGAGGCAAATAGCCGACACTATTTTATGGAAAACATTTTTAAATTTTCTTTACTACGAAGTTAACTACGGTGCGTTCAAAAACCTCCATGGTTAAACATAAACTTTCGTGGTTAAGTGAAGTGATGTAGCATAACCACAGCTTACCTCGTGGTTTACTATAGTAACGTTTTTGAACGCGCTCCTGGTGCCCCATAACAAGTATAAAATTAGTAGGCTGGAGATATTTCATCGGCTACTTTAAGTAGGCCATGGAATACTTTAAGCCTATAAAAGGCGAACATTTTGATTGCAAATTTAGTTATAACTTAGAGCTCATTGCAAATTAGTCAAATATAATTAAACATTGTAAATATATAGATAATAATAAAAAGGTACATAAAGTAAATAACTACAATGTAGCAGAACAGGGTGGCCCAGTACATTGATCTCGCACTCAATAAAGGATGAACGGGCACTACATTAGGAATTCCTACAGACATCTATCGTCAACTATTCTATCCATAGCAGCTTATTACTGCAAAGAAGGATGGCTCTACTTTACTATCGAAATCTCAAAGAAAACAATATCTATCATCAACGATGTACCACTTTTGAGGCCAGGCGAGGAAGTAAAATCTTCAGAAGCCATTTTGATTAATATCATTCAGCTTCTCGAGAAACATTTGGACATCAAGCCCGAGGATCTCCGCATTCAAACTTGCACAAATAGTAGCAACAACAGCTGCACCATTCTCGGAAGCAGCACCCTTGTTGCTAGGGGATAATATGGGACCCAGGTAGTCTAATGTAGCAGCTACCTGGTGTCCCATGGCAAGTATAAAACTAGTAAGCTGGAAATATTCCATCGGCTACTTTAACTAGGCGATGGAATATTGGACACTCGCCTAGTACTTGACTGCAAAAGACTTTGCTCATAAGCATAGCCGATTTGCATCAAGTAATAAAAAACAATTAATTTGAAAGTTTGACTGAAAATATAAAAGTTGTATTTTAAAATATTTTGAGAGATTTTGGAAAGTAAAAGATTAATTGATAAAATACTCACACTTGTAAGTAAGTAAATCATTAAATATTGTAAATAGTCGAACTTTTTTCTTCAATTTTTGGTTAGTGGACAACCTGGCCACAATATATTTGGTTTCTGACAGAGAAAGCTGCGTTCTCTTTGATATTGTGCTTCCAATTCAGGTCAATTTTGCGAATATCGATACTTAATCGATTAAGGTCATTTATCGATTATCGACTGCCGATTGTTTGGTTTGATATTGCGAATGTCGATTATAATCGAAATCTGTCGATTTGTCAGGGGGCCTCGGTGGTCTAGAGGTAAGGCGCCTGACTACTATCCCAGAGGTCCTGGGTTCGAATCCCGGCCAGCCCCACGGTCCTTCGACTTTTCCACTTTCCAACCCACATAACTTCCCTTCTTTCTTCTCCCCTCTTTACATTCCTGATTCCTCCTGTCATAACCTTGGCTAGTCCTTCCCCGCTCCACCAAGCGCATGTCACCGGTTGGCTGATGAGATTCAACTCGTTTCAGGAGGCATAACACTCCAGCGAGTTGTTTCTCAAAAATGCCCCGATGCCAGAGTCGCGAAATGGTAGGAAGTAGGTGGAATAAAATATCGCGGCTAGGTTGTGGCAGCTCCTTCCACTTCTCTCTCTTTCTACTCTCTATCTTCCGGCTAGAGCTGCTGTTCGACATTCTATACGAAAAAATAGATTGTCGAACAGTACTCTAGTCTATCACATAAAAAAAAAAAAAAAAAAAAAAAACAGATTGAAATACAAAGTAAGTTTAATGGAAGGAAGGCCGGGGGCCGGTTCACGTAGCTCGAACGACGACAATCGTTCCAAACTATTTTGAATACGAAAAAATTTGTCTCGAAAAAATTGAGCGTTCACGTAGCTCGAAAGAAAATTTAAGGAAACCACATTACTGAAACACGATTTTCTTCACAAAAACCGCTGTAAAATTATACAATTTACTGGCATCAACTTAATTAAATTTTTAAAAATAATTTACATATGTAATAACTTATAAAAGTCTATTTTTAAATTGGAAAATTAATCTTAATAATACAAGTGTTCGATAACATAAGAGCTTTCGAGTCAACAAACGAAAATTTGCAAATTTTTCGAGCTACGTGAACGCGAAACGAAAAAAAATTTTCGTTGTCGAGTTACGTGAACCGGCCCCGGGTTCATGTTTGCAGTGTAAGTTTTTGCAGTTTTAAATTTAATGCTGACTTAGTAGACTTCGAAAATTTAACTGCGATATTCATGAAGGCTTTGCTGCTACTTAGATCTAAGTCAGTTCTGCAAACATGAACTGCTGTTAAGTTAATTTGAAAAAACAAACAAGTGTAACAAGTAGAATCGAAAACCCCAAGACGAAAGCTTAGGTCTTCCCGTGCCTGCTAGTAATTCAAGTGTATTGTAGGTGACGCAGTTTGTAAAAGTCATATAAATAACTTTAAATAATGCGTAGTAAGTAGATGTTATGTTCAAGGGCATGAAATGCATGGGTTATTAAGGCCCCCATCCATGGTAAAATTGAATTTACATCATGCAACGATTCTTGATCGGCCGACCAGCTCACAACTTTTGGTTGTACATCTGCACTTCGATGTTACATCCAATTTGACTGTGTATGGGGGCCTTTAGGTTGCAAGGGATAATTTGAAATAATGCGTAGTTAGTTGGTTTTATGACCCAAGGGTAGTATAGTAGTCCAGTCAAATTAGTCCTTAAAATAGAGGTAAGGTTACAATAATTCCCATAGAGCTAAAAATTGGTATGAATGTTCAGAATACCATTATAAATGAATTGTGAAAAGTCCCCATCAATCCCCCTTGTGCAAAAAATTTTATTGATGGTGAAAGTTTGCAAAAATAGGTTTTTCGCGTTTTTCAGCTAAACGGTGAGTTTTGCAGCAAAAATAGTTCAGACAAAGTAGATCATCCGATTCTCTACAAAAAATGTATCTACACTTTTTTTCATAAGTATTGCCATTTCCGTGATATAGCGGTTGAGAGAATTGAAACGAGACTCAGGGTTTACAGGGAGGTAGCTTACAAATATAACGCGCAATTAGTGTAATACGCTATTGGTCTCTAGACAAAGGACTCAAGCCTTATGTTTTGAATCTAGGGTAAATGCATGCCAAAAGAATAGCGTAGCGCAAGTCTGCTTAACAGTAGAAATACACACATTCGCAAGTCGGGCTCTGTTACGGGTTGACGGATTTTCTCAAAGTCCACAGTTTAAAACAAAACGATAATTCAAGTAAACACCAATCAATTATGAAAAAATGAAATACACGAAAACAATTAAAAATATAGGAAGATAACGTAGTTATTAAAATTCTTTGCCCTTAAACAATCTCAATCAGTCATTATTTCCGTAAATTTTTTTTTCAGTTTCGCAGGAAGAAATTAACAAAATAATGATATCAAGGACAAAAATCAATCATTTATTTATAAAAAAACAAAGAATAAACAATGCCTTTCACTAAATAATAACAATAACATTTAAAAAAATATATAAAATTTTGCACAACTCTTTTTTCATCTATTTTTGAATAAAAAATGCTAGCTGTCATTGAAATGTGTGAATTGGTATATTGGCACTATTTAGAATATCGAAGAGCCCTGGGAAATGAGAAAAATTCGAAATGGTATTTTGGCAAACGGCCTTAGTAGACTTCGAAAATTTAACTGCGATATTCATGAAGGCTTTGCTGCTACTTAGATCTAAGTCAGTTCTGCAAACATGAACCCGGCCATAGTGTTGGAGTGAAATCATTAGCCAGGAAAAGAATTAAATAGCTCGGACCAGTCCGCACATGGGAGAAGTGGCTGAGGGTCTGGACTAAGGCCCCTATTGCGAGTGTCGATACCTAATCGACAAGCGACATTTATCGATTTATCGACTGTCGATTATTTGGTTTGATATTGCGAATGTCGATTATAATCGAAAATTGTCGATTTGACAGTCGACTAGTATCGATTGCATTTTTCCTCATGACAAAATTTGCCAGGAAATTTAATAACAAAAACCTGCTCAAAATAATTTTCTGAATCAAGTAGTCTAAATATTTGTCGATTGGCCTACACAATGCCAAAAAGAAAATTAATCAACACAGGGGCCTATTGTGGATATCGTCAATTTGACGACTTTGAGTCGATGTTAAAATTTCTTTCTGCGAAAGTCGATTTTTGTCGAAATTAGTCGATAAAAGAATTAATATGAGTCGATTACACAATTGTCAAGTCGACGTCAAAAATGTAATCGACTCATATTTATGTTTTTATCGATAAAAATAGACTTTCTCAGTATGAAAATTTAACATCGACTCAAAGTCGTCAGATCGACTCGTTCCGCAATAGGGCCCACAATCGTTTCTAGTCGAGTCGATCGTTAATCGACACTCGCAATATGGGCCTAATTTAAAAGAAAAAACCGAATACAAATAGGAGTGTGTTTATTGCAACTGGTGGAAGTCCTAGATTGCATTCTTTCCCCTCACAAATTTTATAAGACCCATGGACCCTACTATCTTCATCCCTGCTGTTTTATCAAAATATAATTCAATTGAGGTCGTCCCCTTTTTGCTGGATTTTGATGGATTATTCAGTTGAAGATCCGCTAAAAAGCGTCTTGTATTGGGAATACAAATGGAATATTGAAAGGTGGTGCTTTAGTTTTGGCCAATACTATAACTAGGGATGCAGAATCAGTGAAAGGTACTCTAGTAAACACTAGTACGACATGCCTTCGCGTATGCATAACTCAATATCCGGCTAGGACAGATTACAAATACTTATGTACCTATCACGGGATATAAATTTAAACCTATACACTCCCATTTACATTGCAAGCACAAATCGGAAACGCAAATTGGAGCTCTATTATGGCACATAAATTTCCATGTTTTCTCTTTTTGCATTACGGGGATTCCGCGTTAGATAAGGAAGCATATCAATTTCTGTGGAATAAAAGAGTTCCAGTTAATGTTTCCACTTTACCTTTGGGATGTAAACGGCCTTAAACTCTTCTTAAATGAGACAGAAAAATATAATTCAGCGGTGTTCCACAATTCGAGTGGAATGCAATCGAAATGGGAATTCAATTTCACTCGAATTAAAAATTGATGTTCTGAATTTCGAGTGAGTTTCGTTTGTTCGAAATCACTTTCAAAAACATATATTCAAATTTTTATTTATTTTGAGCATAGTTTGTGTCCGAGTTAAAAAAAATTAAAAAAAAATTAACCTGCAGTAATTGAAGAAAGAGACCTTCAAAGGAGGGAAAAAGTAAAAAAAGATTGTTAAGGGATAAATCAAATCCGTTGAATCTTCCTGATTCCTTTTAAGTTATTTATATTTGCACAATATAAGCTGGAAATATAGTACACATTTGGGCTGCACTTCATAATATCTGGCATCTTAAACTAGAATATGAAGTAACAGCCACCACAAATGCAGATATAGAAGTTATAGACCCAGAAAATGTTGAAGAGCAGAGAAGTGATGCTGTCAGAGATCAAATAGCTAATAGTTTATAAGCTAAATTTGTTATACGAAAAGTTAAATATAAAATTAAAAAACATAAAAGAACCCTCTGCATTAAGTTTTTGGGCTAACTCTTTCCAAAGGTCCTCAACAATTAATTTGTCTTTTTTTGTATATCCTCTTACTATTTCGGGATTATTTCTCGTAAATTCACACATCATGTTCTCCTGTCTGTTATTTTTATGCTTGCCCCTTTAAATTGATACATTTATTAAAATATTTTCTTAAATAAATTGTTATCTTTGTAAATAAATTACAGAGTGGGCCTTCTCAAAAAGGAGGATGGCTCCTACACCTCTAACCATGAGGAAACCTTAAGGTGCCTGCTCAGAGAGCACTTTCCAGGGTCAATCCTCCAGACCACTTATCCATTGGATCCTGGGTGTAGTCATAGGACAATCCCAGACCGCTATTCCCGCAGTCTTTCAGGGAATATCTTCGACTGTGACAAGGTTAAATGGGCAGTGGCCTCTTTTCAACCCTATAAGTCACCCGGAGGAGACGGAATTTTTCCGGCACTTCTTCAGAAGGGCCTCGATCTGATCCTCAACAACCTGGTCTGCCTCTTTAGAGCCAGCTTCAATTGGGGATACATTCCAACCATCTGGAGGAAAGTCGTGGTGGTTTTTATCCCGAAACAGGGCAACAGACCCCTCGAGCTGCCTAAATCGTACAGACCTATCAGCTTAACCTCTTTTCTTTTGAAAACAATGGAAAGGCTGCTAGACCTTCATATTAGGTGCAAACTGGAGCTCTCCCTCCCTCTACATAGCTCCCAGTTCGCTTACTCAAAAGGTAAATCAACAGAGGTTGCTTTACACCACCTGGTCAGTAAAATCGAAAAGGCCTTCCTCGCTAAAGAAACTGCCTTATGCGCGTTCCTTGACATCGAAGGTGCTTTCGATAACACTGGCTATGATTCCATCTCTAGAGCACTGGCTCTCAGAAACCTGGATCCTCACACGATTGAGTGGGTAAATGCCATGCTTGCAGATCGTGACATTTCTTCTACCCTAGGTGTCTCCACCATTAGTGTTAACGCTATTAAGGGGTGCCCTCAAGGTGGAGTCTTATCCCCGTTAATCTGGTCACTAGTTGTGGATGAACTCTTGATCAAACTATCTGAATCTGGTTTCGATGTCATCGGTTATGCAGATGATCTTGCCATCATTGCCTCTGGGAAGTTTGATTTGACCATTACAGAGGTCATGAGAACGGCACTGCGAGAAGTTCAACGATGGTGTACCAAGGAGGGTCTGTCAATTAACCCAAATAAGGCTGTCCTGGTACCTTTTTCCAAACGCTACAAAGTGGACCTAGGTCCTATCTGTATCCAGAATACCACAGTTGAGTACTCAGACTCAGTCAAATATTTGGGAGTAAATTTAGACAAGAGGCTGAACTGGAACGCTCAACTTGACTACGTCATCAGCAAAGCCACAAGGGCCATATGGGCCTGCAAAAGGCTTCTGGGTAGGACATGGGGTCTTACACCACAAATGATGTACTGGATGTACAATACGATCGTTAAACCTGTTGTCACTTATGCTGCTATAGTTTGGTGGCCCAAGACTAAACAGGTTACGTCGATCCTCAAGTGCAGCAAGCTGCAACGGCTTGCTTGCCTCTCCATTACCGGAGCTATGCGGACCTGCCCCACAGCTGCAATGGAAGCAATCATTGGATTGACCCCTTTGCATCTCTTCATATGGAAATCCGCCGCCATAAGTGCCTTGAGACTTCAGATCTCATCCAACTGGCCCCATACGGTCAAAGGACACATGGATATCCTTAAAGATATCCCAAGCATTTCCATCTGCCGCGTATCCGACCATATGGTTAGTCAACTGCGGTTCCAAAGGAAATTCAAAGCAATTATCCCGGATCGCTCTGAGTGGGAGGAAATTATTCTTCCTAGGGATCCAAACCATCTCCACTGGTTTACTGACGGGTCAAAGAGGGAACATGGCACAGGGGCTGGTGTCGCAGTACCCAACTCCAAGGTCTCGATTGCAATGGGTAAGTGGCCCTCTGTTTTCCAGACTGAAATACATGCCATTGCGACCTGCGCTAGGCTCAACCTTGAGAAAGGTCTGAAAGGCGCCAACATTAAAATCTTTTCTGACAGCCAAGCTGCCATCAAGGCACTCTCAACGTGGAAGTTTTCTTCCAAAATAGTAGCAGGGTGTTTTGATGTACTCCAGAGCCTGACCAGAAGAAACGAGGTCTCGCTCTGCTGGGTCCCCGGACACTGGGGTATCGAGGGAAATGAGGCTGCAGACAGCCTCGCGAGGGAGGGGTCTGAGACGTTGTTCCAGGGCCCAGAACCCTTCTGTGGCATCTCTTGGTCCACCTCCAAGTCCTTGATAGAAGAGTGGATTAAGAAAATAAACCTAGCCTATTGGGAGTCAGTCCCAGGTCTTAGACAGGCTAAAGATCTTATAAGACCCTTTGCCTTAAGGGGCACTATTACTCTAAACAGAGTGGACCTAAGGCTGCTGGTGGGCTATCTCACTGGCCATGTAGGACTGCGGTACCACCTCCACAACCTAGGGCTGTCTCAAGAGACAGAATGCCGACTCTGCTTGGAAGGCGATGAAACTTCCACACATATTCTTTGTGAATGTCCTGCTCTGATCTGGCTTAGAAGAAGAACGTTTATCAGATAGTTCTTGAGCCCTGCCCAAGTCCGGTCTTCATCAACTAAAGACCTTCTTGCCTTCATTCGGAAGGCCGTTAGTCTGTTCCGCTAGTGGGGTACGTACACAATAGGCCTAACTTGGCCGCAGTGTTCACCATATGGGTTGCCCCCCTCATTCCTTATAATAATAATAAAATAAAAATAAATTACAAATATTTACATTTTAAAAAAAATCACAGCGCCTCTCCGGTTATTCCACTTTCAAATCACAAACAACAACTGAAACGGTTTTATCGAAATAAAACTCGATTTAAAATCGAAATGTGGAACATCTAATTTCGAGTAGGAATTTCTATTTCACATACATACATGGAATTAATCGAAATGTAGAACACCTAATTTCGATTTCGAGTATCGATTTCACAAAAATCGAAATGTGGAACACCGCTGATATGCTTAAGTTTTTCTTTTGAAAAATTTCGCGAGTGAGATAAACTTATCTTGAATCCAAATTGTATTCAGTATACTCTATCCCACCAAAAAAACATTAAAAATGTGAATTAGCAGTTCGTGGGCGCGAAATTATTTATTGGGACAGTTTAAAACACACTTATAACAAAAAGAAGTGATATGGATAAGTCAAGATGAATCGTTAATAGCATGAAATAATTAAACACGTGCATTTACGAAAGAATTCAGTGTAGCTCAGTCTATAGTATTTCTAATAAAATTTGTTACATTTCGAAGGACAGCTAAGATTCCTGCTATACAAAGCCAGCCAACTTTTTCGCGGTAAATAATACTTTATTAAGTTTAAAAAATTCCTTTGAATTCGTTCGTAAATGCACGTGTTTAATTATTTCATGCTATTAACGATTCATCTTGACTTATCCATATCACTTCTTTTTGTTATAAGTGTGTTTTAAACTGTCCCAATAAATAATTTCGCGCCCAAGAACTGCTAATTCACATTTTTAATGTTTTTTTGGTGGGATATCACTCTTTTTTGTTTTAATACATTCTAAAATAAAAAATAAATAATCTTTTGTATAAAGAAATGTTATGTATTTAATTGTTCATTATATTTTTTTACTTATTTTATAAGTAGGTACATAATAACAAAATGCAGGAATTCAAATTAATATTATTGCCTATAAGGGGTTGTGAAGAAAATGGTAATCCGCCCTCTTGAGACCGCCGCCATGGATTTAACGATATAGCTTATTGTATTCTACTTATCATACCCTTTCATTTGATACCCATGTCGAAGGGGTTGTGAAGAAAATGGTAATCCGCCCTCTTGAGATGACCGCCATGGATCTAACCATATATTGAGTATACTATATCGCTTATGGTATTCTACTTATGATACCCTTTCAATTGATACCCATGGTGAGGGGGTGGTGAAGAAGTGGTAATCCGCCTTCTTGAGACCGCCGCCATGGATTTTACGATATAGCTTATTGTATTCTACTGATCATACCCTTTCATTTGATACCCATGTCGAAGGGGTTGTGAAGAAAATGGTAATCCGCCCTCTTGAGATGACCTCCATGGATCTAACCATATATTGAGTATACTATATCGCTTATGGTATTCTACTTATGATACCCTTTCAATTGATACCCATGTCGAGGGGGTGGTGAAGAAGATGGTAATGCGTCCTCTTGAGATGGCCGCGGAATCTGACACCATAATTGTGACTAACCACTTTTTTATGAACACATTTTGTTAATCATCTAATGCCATCTGGCATCAATAGTGCGAGTAAACACTTTTCGACTAACTAGTAGCACCATCTCATTTATTGAGCAATTGAAATAGCTTATAACGCCATCTGATAGAATAATTTTGAGTACCCACTTTTTTAGACTGAAGGAGAACAAAAAAGTTCGTTTCGAAATGTAAAAAATGTAAAAATAAAGAAAACGAAGAATGATAGGAAAAAAAACTCATGGAATAATAAATTATTTATATTGCGGTTATCGGTTACAAATGAAAAATTACTTATAATGCTTATAAAAAGGTGATAAATCGCATAATTTTATTAAAAAAACACCTTGTTTTCCATGTTTAGGCGTAAATAAGGCTTTAGCTGTTTGCCCTTACGAACTCGGCAAACTACCGCTTGCCTTGATAAGTAGTGGCATAAGTAAAAGTATTCGTTCAAAAGTATCGAGTACTGATTTGAGTACAATCGAAAGCCAAGTACTCATACAGTGTAATAAATCCAGTTCCGATTCCGTATCCCTAACTTCTATAAGTATGTTAAACATCATCATCTTACTTTCAAATTTACTTTCATTTTAATCCCAACTTTAAAAAGTTGGTAGAAAATAGACTACGAAATTTTCATATGGTTCTAACTTTGCCGTAGCCTTTAATGTATGCCTTCTTATGGTTAGATTCGCACGCATTATCTACTTTTCATATAAAGCTCCACCTACGGAGATATCCTCGACTGACAACAATCAACCACGTGATAGGAATCAAAAAATACTTTAAAACCCCCACGACCTTAATCTGTGCATGCAGCCCTCAGGGTTCACAGTTTGTTTAAGCATCCCTGCCACCCTCTCTAAAGGATAAGAGACAGAACAAAGAGCAGGAATAACGAGGTGTACCGGTGGTCCGCCAGCCTCTCCTCGAATCGTGCGACCCTTTCAGCGCTATTCTGAGTTAACACTGAGAAATGTGCTACTGTAAGAAAACATTATGCAGATTTCCTTCAAAGTTATCACTCTAACAGATCTAAAGCTGCTTTTTTCGGATGAAGGCAGGATAACAAATAACTGCGCTCAACAGAAATTAAGATAAATACACGCTTTCTGGGCTCGTACCTCCAAATCAGCATATTTCCTTCCACACCTGTCAAATACAAAGTGGAGATTTACTCGTCGAATTCGCTGGTGAACACCAGGAGGAGGATCCGCGCTAGAGAGGCGAATTACTCGCAATTGGCTGCATTTAAGCCCTCTTTGACTCGTCACGGGCAGGAATCGTAATAACGAAAGCAAACAGCCGAACAAGTCATAAAGGTGAGCACGATTTTCAGGTGAATTCACCGCATTCAAAAGACTAAGGATGACAGTAGTACAAAAAGGTGCCAGCCCTGCCACCAGTGCGGCGTGCAAAGAGTTAAAACGCAAGTCGCCAAAAATTCCCGAATATCTTGGAGGGGCTGTCATAAGGGCGAGACTATTGTAACTTTTGGGCAAAAGCTGGAAGACAGCGGCAAAAATCTGTCAAGATGTCACAGGATCTCATCTGTTTTTCTTTCGGGTTACCTTAGGCATTACCTGGGGCGTGTTATTGCCTGTGACATGTTTTTCGTTCATCTGGTGTTTTCCTTCCACTGAGCAGTCACAGTTGCTAAGACGTTGTTGCTGGGTAGCTAGGCCCTGGGTAACTTTGGGTAACTATGATTGATGAGAGGAGAGTAGAGAGACATGTAACATGCTTCCAGTGTATTTTTTTATATACATACAAAAATATTTTCATGCTTACGGCAATTTGGCGGCGATTAAACATAATTATTCAGTGTCACATCGATTTTTCTAGTTCATTTGGGGACAGCAATCAATTATCAGCAGACCCCGCATAGTAATGAAATGACCTTTCAGAAGGGATTCCCTAATGCAAAGTAATGAAGGTAAAGAATAAAAATAATGGAGCTGAGCTTACTTGAACTTTTCAGCTAAAAATAGAATCAAGGTTAAATGGAGGAAAAAGGACAATTTTGTTTATCTTTTATTTACTCTCGTTTTTCACTAAAGTCCTGGAATGGCCAATGATATTTTTGACGGTTTAAGTGGCTTCACAAGGTCTTCTTCTGTTTTCTTCTTCTGGAATAATTGCAGGATGGTGTTTCAAATATCAAATAAAATTTTGATTCTTCACATTGACTGTGAAGGAAAATACAACTCAAAATGTGCAAATCATTTTCGTTTATTACGTCTAACTCTAAATTTTAACTTACGAGATGTTATGAAGCGCAGCAGATGTCTGTTCGACTGAAAGACGTCGACCACGGCACAGAAAGCAAAGAAATGATTTGAAAAGTGTCACAGGGAAGTAGTCTGTACAGAGGTCGAGCTACCACAGGAACTAGCCGGTTGCCTGTCTAAGAATACATTGGAAGTCTAAAAATGCCACATGTAGTTGGCGTTACTCATCAAAAAACGTTCTGGCATTACAATGATATATGATTTAAAAGATGACACCTGTGAAAATATCATTTTGGAGACTCGGTTGTTGGTTGGGCGCCGTTTATGTCATGCGATGTTAGTGTTTTTGTAATAATGGAAAAAAATCAAATATCGTGACGTACTTAAAATGGAGTTGGACCCTTTTTACGAGCGAACAGAGCTTATACGTGTGTAATGAAGCACCAGAAACGAAATAATATACAAAAACACTATACGTACACTATGTAAATTACTCTACAAATCACTGTAGTGTCACTGTAAAGTAGTAAAAAAGATAGAATAAACTCGGATCCAAGCGCTTTATATTGTACAGGCGTACAGGCTTTAACCTCTTTTTAGGTCCAGATGCCAGAAGGACAACACAGCATCTCCAAAGTGGTGATTCTGACGCGATCAAGAGGACTGTGCATCCAGAAATGGAGAGCGGTTGGCTGAAGTCACATCTCCTGGCAAAAAAGGAGTTCGAGGCGAGAGGGCGTTTGTAGTGGGCCAAGAAAACAGGCGAACCTGATGGAAACCCTCTTTGGACAGAAGTCGCAGACGCAGACGCAGACGCTAGCTCCCAGCAGTTGTAGGGTTAATTAAAGTAAACGAAGTAGAAGCAGCAATCCCAACAAAAGTAGTTAGCAAAATAGCAATACGGGTGCCGACTTTTTGGAAAAAAAGTCTGGATTTGTAGTATATTCAATAAGAGGCACAATATTATACTCTGGTGGGCAATTTAGAAGCAAGCATCCTCACGGAGGAGCGAGGCGCTATTCATAATCCCCTGGAATTAGGAAAATTCTTGCCGAGTATCAGGACTCGGAGCAAAGACGATTGCAGAAACTACTAGGCGATATATGCTCAGAACCCAGAGCTGTGGTTGCCGCCAGTACTTTGCTCGAAACTCCCTTCACCCAACAGAGGGAGGAAATGGAGGCGTTGAGGAAGCAGGTAAACCAGCTGAATGTTAATAGGAGACGAAGTTTTTCAAGGCGTCGTGATTCCACTCATAGGTTTTACCGAAAAGACAAAACAGGCAAAACGATGTATTGCTTTTATCATTGCAGGTTCGGTAGTAAGGCTAGGCGATGTCGGCAGCTATGTTCATACGAATCAAATAACTAAGTAGCGGACAGCGAGAGATGACTAGCCAGCTTATCCGATCAACTAGATGCATATATCTTACAGAGAAGGCAACAAATATGCGATTCCTGATTGAAACTGGAGCTGAGGTTTCAGTGGTTCTCCCAGCAGCAGCGGAAAATAAAAATATATCCTCGCACTGTTGTACAGTGGTACGGAGAATCCCACGTATGGACAACGTTTGATTCGACTGGACGTGGAGCTCTGTAGGACTTTTACCTGGCCTTTTAAGTTGGTTATCACCTGCTTAGGGTTTAAAAGTTCATAGTGGACTAGACGCCCTTCATATTTTGCAAAACACTTAGCATCACCTTACGTTGGTGGCGACATGATTTAGCTTGTGATTCCGGGTTGTTTTTTGTCTTCTTCTTATGCTACTTTAATGCAGGATCGGCTCTTTTTGAATTCATCATGCTGCCTTCTGAGCGTTCGGCGTACTGCCAGGGGCGGCACTTCCATAGGTGCGAATGGTGCCCTTGCACCGGGCGCAATTTGTTGGGGGCGCAATTGCAGAAATTAAGATTTAAAAAAAAATTAAAAATTAGAAAAGAAGAAAAAAAAAATTTGACAAGTATTCTCACGGGTGCAAGAAATTACACATATTTACCGAATTGTTGTCCCTGTATTTTCTCATGCAAGAAAAAACTCCTCGTGCTGGAAGTTTCTAGAGATTTTAGCTTCGAGATTCGACAAAATCTGAAAAGAATATACCAAGGGAAAGAAAAATCTCTCATTTATTTGGAGCACTTTTGGAAAAGGAAAAATTGTTCCGCTGGCTCAATATGCTGTATTGCTGTTTATCGTGATTGATATAAACTTGAGGGCACTGTTACTGCACTTTTAAATTCTGTTTAAAAAATTGTTAAAAGAGATAAATGAACGAAATTCGAGAACTCTCATTTTATTGCTCTTTTTGTTTGTTCCATTATACCCCGGCTTCGCCGGCCTCAGTTCAATAAAGTTCAATTCAATCCGCATAAGGGGGTTCACCGGCTGACATGTTCAGTTCATGCAGCAGTTAAATATGCAAAAGCTCACTTCCAGATATTCTATTATTTCAGTTAATTACTCTCTTTTACGTTCAATCTCAATTTCATGTTCTGGCGAATTCAGGCTTTATTTTTCCTGAGTTCAATATGTGAAAATGTATGAAAGTTCAGTACACTAATTTGCTCGAACTTGCGCAGTTCGGCCGGTGAAGCCGGGATATAACCGACTGAACAAATTAATATAGACAGCTTCTAACGAGCCAACCAAACAAAAATTTGCTGTAAACGTCAATTCCCTTTTGAAATTCGCCTGGATTTTCACAAGAGGCAATTTTTCCAACAAACTATACGTTAGAATGCTTTAGCTTGTTGTTGTTGCTTTTAATATTAATTCGTCCTTTTGCCATTTATTCTGTTTTTTTCTAGCAAAAGGGGAACAAAAAACAACAAAAACCTGCCAAAAAGTAGCAGATTCAAAAGGATTACGATAAAAAGTTTGAAAATTTAACCGCCCTATCATCCTTGCCTTACGCAAAGGACGTTTTCAGCAGAGTTGTTGGTTTGATGTTGACACATGTGAAACTTTCTATCTATGTAATCTTTTTTTTATGTTAACTGTAAAAATTATTTCACCCATTCAGTGAGTGTTTGTGTATTTTTCCATTGTCCTTTACTGCGCTCAAAAATGAACAGCTTATGGGGCGCAATATGACATAGTGCACCGGGCGCAAAAAACCCAAGCGCCGGCCCTGCTACTGCCTGTGTTATCCTTGGTAATATAATGTAGGACAAGATTTTACCCACAGTAGATAATAGGCAGATGCTTCTCCAATTGTCACACATTTTTTGGTTCCCCTTTTTGGCATTTTGACTATGATACCTTCCGTCCAATCCTCCGGAAAGGTACAGGTGTTCCAAGGTATTTCCAGGATTCACTGCAGCGTAACTACTATGGGACTTGAGTCGGCTTTCTACAATTCTGGCGGGATGCCATCTATTCTCGCTGCTTTACCATCGGTGGTGGCGGGTGGTGATTCTTACTGGCTCTGCATTATTGCTGTCTTCTTGGGGTTCCTGTGCAAATCAACTATTCAAGGCGGCGAAGAAATAATCTCTCCATCTTAGAAGTTGCTCCTCGTCGCTGTATAGGAAACTTTCATCCGCACTCTTTACAACATGCTTTTAAGTAGAGTAGTTTCAGTGCTTGTGATCACTTGTACTGTGTGTTCCCCAAATGCCCCTGACATCTCCTAAAATAGTTCTCCATCTGCGGCTGATGGCCACGTGATCTATCTGGTTTCTCATTCTACTATCGGGCGATACCAGATCTCCTTGTGTATCATCTTGTGACAAATGAGTTGGTACCATGAGTTGGTGGGAACTCCAAACGCCAATGAAAAGCTAACCGTTGCTGTTAGTGCCTTGATTTCCAATTGTGGGTTCAAGGTCGGTGTCGTTGGGGCCGATCTGTGCGATTATGACACCCATTAAAATCATCGTCATTGAGCCGCATATAGAACTCTTCCTTGATGTCGTCGTCTGCGTCTTCAGTTGGAGCGTATCATAGCGGCTTTCAGTTTCGTTTCTGCCAGAATATAAGCTGGACTCATCGTTTGGGCATGTTTCCGCGCATCGGGCCACCTAGTCTCGCTGAGTCCCATGACCTTGATTTTATATCGATTCATTTCGTTGATGACTTAATCCAGCTGTCCATCAACAATCATTGCTCTTAAATACCGTGATCCGATTCGTGTCCTGGTTCGGAAAGAAAAAGTCGTCGTCGTGTTGTCCATCTGGTTCCGAGACATTGTTTGCCATTTCGTAGTAATGGTATTTTTATGGGAGCTGGCTGTTAACCCTCAGCCCAACCGACTTTAATCCGTTTTGTGGCGTAGAGAACTCACCATTCGCACGTCTCCCGTTATCTCCTTCCGAAGAAGAGCCTTAGGGGGCACCGTGGGTAGGTGGGAATAGGACTTGCTAACAGAGCTGCTAGGTGTTCGCCTGCAGTGGCTCTTCTCGGGTTTTGACAAAAGTGAGAAATCCGGTTCCACCACCTTCCGAGGTCTTTGGTAGTCATTCGCCCCCGATATTCATGAAGAAGAGCTTAAACTTGAGTTCGTGCTTCTGCAGGATTTCTTTATTAAAGTTTATTTTTGAGTCCAATGTTATAATGCTGACAATATTCCTCGGAATTGAAATTGATTCAAATTTATTTAAGATCTACATTGTTAAAATTGACAAATATGGCGATCTTCGTAATCTGACAAAAACTACAAGTTAGGTGTGAAAATATCAGGCGGCAAATTTAGAGTTCACTCCCGGATAGCGCCATCCAAGCTACGCCACTCGTCAAGCTCCACGCTTCTTCCAGAACGAGGCTCCTGTTGTAACACCGTGGGTACTGGCTAACGCTTGTTATTTTTCCTTCTCTATACACTACATAACCATTTTCGGTTGCATTGCTGCCCTTAAAATTGGCATTAATAGTAAGATTGAGGTATTTGCTTGATGCAGGTTCTTTAACCCCTCCCTCCGTCGAGCTTCAGTTCAAACATTTAAAAAAATCCTCATTATACATGGAATGGCCCGATATTACCAAAAGAGCTCGAAAGATTCAAATCAAGCAATGTTTTTAAGGTTATTGAAATTTTTAGGTATGGAAACTTAATTTTAAAGTCCTAGATCGTACATTTCTTATCATTGTTATATAATCCAGGGGACTAGAGCACCAAGAAAAAACAAGCTTAAAAACTTTTTATTCCTGTAACAGTTACAAGCAAACCACATTTTTACATCATTTTCCTATCCTGAATGATATAATTTAGCCAATTTTCAAAAATACTTTTAGCAACCACAACACTTCACCGAAAGTAACACAGCTGCCAAGTATAAAACGCTTTTATTCTCCTTAAATTTCAATTTCATCTCTTTTATTTTCTTTAAAAAATTCTATAAAAATGCATCCATAAAGTGCACGTTAAATATTTCCATTTTCCCGGCAGGTGCAATTTACACCACAAAAAGCCCTCCATCGCTACCAGCCCGTAATTCAATGTTATACGAAACCAACGGAAGCAGCAGCGCAAACTTTTACCTCCTGCAAGGCACAAATGAGGCTGCTGCACACCCACCACATTTTCTGCCATAAAAGAGCCCTCGGAAATGCAATCATTTCTGCCTGGTGCAATTGCTGAGGGTGCTGTACCGCCCGGCCCGGATCCTTGTCATAATTAGTTCTGCGTGGGAAATTTTTGAAATCTTAAATTTCAACCCGATATGATCCGGCCATTGATTTGACGGAAGCACTATCCTGGGTTCTAGCGGAAGACTCTACTCGTTAGGGATTCGACGAAAGGATTCTGGGATGGGTGCATTGCGGCATTGTGTGGGTGAGCGGAAATCCTAGTCATTGACTACAAATATATCAATTTGACTTTCATGAATGTGCACTTCATTTAGAATTTAATCCAATTGAAAGGGGATGGGATATAAGAACTGGATTTAAGCTCTATCCATTTATCCCAGAAAAAATCGATGTCTTTTGATGCACCTGGGTGAGGACTAGTATTGGTGCAGGAAGCGCAGAAAAATCAGTATAAGCTAATCCCCCGTGTGCGGGTACAATACGAAAAGGGCTTCTTTGTAAAAGGTAGTATTTAATTTGATAAAAGTTTCTGATTTATCTTGTCCCAATGGGTCCCTGGATGACATCCTTAGAAATGAATGAGGGCACTTTCTTCTTTAGAAAATTATTTGTCACGTTACGGTTGATGTCTCTAGAAGTGATCGATGCACGAACCTAATGCGAAAATTTCATTCGATATCGGTTTGGTTGCCTTTGACGCTGACCTCTTGCCCTGCGGCCCATGGCTGGGTTTCGTGCTCGAATTCGATTCTTTCCAGTAAAATTCATCAATCCCCCCTGGAGGATTCCTCGGAGGAAATTTATTGGAATGAAATTTTCCCCAAAGCCGTCAGAGAGTTCTTGGGGATCTCTTAGCATCGGTGGCCACTGATAGCTATTTAATGGCCATTTACTTTTCGACCAAATCTGATCGAAATATGATTTCCAGCTGCGATTAAATTGTACCCTTCTAAGGGATGTCAAAAAGCTATTCCTGTAAGGACCGTCAGCTTTTTTTATTAACCTAACTGACGTGGGTACAAACGGTGAGGATTTTTCAGCTAGAGAGCCAGAAATAGGGGAATTGGATTCATTTTTTAAATGATGTGGTGTGGCTGTCCGTGGTTCTCATATATTTTATGTTACATTCACCTTAAAAAGATGTTATCTCTTTCAGATTGTTAATTGAAGCAGAAAAACAATTTCAGCACACTGTTGGATATTCCCATTAATTTTCACATCCTTTAAGACGATTCCTGACAGCTCATAAGTTAATTCGATTCACCTACCGTATTTAATGAATGTCAAAACTGCCGTGTAATACATTTCATGCTAGATTGGCGGACATTTCTTTTTTTTTTTTCGAAATAATATATATGAAATGTCCTTGTCTACCACAGAAATAAAACAGGACGTTATACACCATCATCTTATATGGATACAAGGTTACAAAACACTTTCGTGTTTTCTTTGTTCTGTCGTTTTACCAGTTTTTTTTTTCTTGTACCCTGAAGAAAGAAAGAGAAATTTTCTATAGGAATAAACTTTTCTTACGTTTTATCAAGGGTATAATAAAAGATGAAAACTGCTGTGAAATTCACTAAGAAGAATGAAGCATAGCAAAAAAAAATATATATAGAAAAAATGCCTCGTCTGTACTTTAACAAAATCAACCAACCATCTCTTATGCTCTGAGTCAAAACTTGGTTTATATCCTGGTGTCTGCTTTTATATCACATCACATTCAGGATAATAATCATGAATAATAGACATAAAGCTCATCATCTAGCTCTCTAGGAATATTTTCCTCCATAAGCATAATACCGGCAAATAAAGAAAGATCATCCCCAATTATATCCACTTGGAAAACATTTGCGATATGGATAAAAATATTAAAAAAAAAACTTTCTTCAAGTGAATTGAGACATTTTCGAATGCAAAAGAATCTTCCAAATGCACATAAAAACTTGATTGCCGAAAATCCTACAAAAACTTTGCTGATGATATAATGCAAATTTCTTCTTTGGATCAAGTTTCATTCATAAATTTCGCCATTTTCTCATCTCCCTAAAGAAAATCTTCAATTTCATTAATCTGCTTCTGGCGAGAAAACCTTAAGATGAATTTTCTTGTTATATATATTTTTGAAATTATTTCAATGCCACCAGGAACTGATATCTTTTTTGGAAAGTTCTAAATTAAGAAAATCACTTTAATTTATTCCTATACAGTTTTTGAATTAATGGTCTAAAAAATGGTCTAAAAAATGGTCTAAAAAATGGTCTAAAAAAGTTTTAAAACTGGAACAAACAACCAAAGAGATTATATTGCATAAATTTGTAATTTTATTCGATAAGCAGGATATTAGCAATGTTGGGGAAAGTTGTGATGGAAGATGTTTAAGAGATTTCAGTAAAATTAATAATAACAAAGTTAAAGTAACAAAATTGTTTTAAGATTTTATGGCGAAAACCACTTCAAATTTAGCATTAAAATTATTTTACGCGAGGAATGTCTCCATAAAAAGGGATAGGGACTTATATCAATCAGCAGGTGTCTACATGAGCCTTTTTCATTCTTGACAAGATTACTAAGAATAAGAAGGCCAGTCGGGCAAAATAAAGTTCAAGTCGATTGTTGAGAATAAAATGGCTGGCACTAAATCAAGGCAGAGGGTGGTGCAGAAAAGACCTCGATCCTTTCTTAAAGAGAAGACAAGCGAGATGCCAAAGAGGCCAAAATGAGACAGAGTCTCGTAGGAAGAAGCCTGCTTCAGCGAGAACAGCAGCGGCAGGTGGTAGCTTTGATAGACAAAAGGTATAGATAGTTTGATCTATCGGGTATGGTGTTGAAGTACATCTTCTTAAACAAACGAGGTACAAGGGTCTGGTATGATTCGTCGGAGATAGTCAGGAGAGGTAGTTTCAGGGTAACCAGATGTGAAGACCAGGCCTCAAGTGACTTTATAGGTGAATGGCCCACGGAAGGCATGATACTCGAGCTAATCCCAGCTGCGGATATCCCGAGGATAGCTAGAGCTCTCTTCTGGTTGCCAAAAGTAAATCGGGAACCAGGAAAGCCTGTCGTGGTCATCAAAGCAGAAGAACCGCTGAAAGATAGCATTTCACTCTTTCTACCCTCCCTCGAGGAGGAGTCCCTCGAGATATTGGAGAAGAATAAAAACCGCCAAACTGAAAAATTTTAAAAGCCTTTCCACAGAAGAGGAGTCTTCTAATCTGGATGAACTGGTGGAGCGGGCTCCGGCAGCTGCTGATACTCTCCGATACTCTTACATAGCCACAAACAACTACAGATTTTCCTAAAGGACAAACACAAGGATCATCGGTTGGACTTGCCGTTTAAGAGACATTAGCCAAAAACAGAATTTTCTGTTTTTAAGGGGTTGTTTTTAGGGGTAGCGTACGACCAATTTTCTGAAACTATTTTTTAACATATTCTACTCACTAAAAACTATTTTTCTAAAAAAGTTTCATGAGTTAACAATTTGTTAGAGGTCAAAACCCTTAACAAATGGACTATTGCATTAGCAATGACAATTAATGGGAAATATTGGGAATCAATTTCGAGTATTCGTGCTTTTCATACTTTAAGTCGCCTGTTCTCACGATGGTAAACCATCAGCTTTGTTCGTATACGCAGAAGACCGAAACATAGAAAACATTGTTTATAGTAAGGATTGCAATGTACACCAAAAGGCAAACCTATTTTCCGTGGCCAGATGACGTGGACTTTCCTAAATGACAAGCAGTTTGGCTTCAGACCAAAAAAGTCTACCGGGAACCGTTTAGTCTGTCAAAGAGAACACCTCAAATAAAGTATGCAACCATTTGGTGGGTTTGGCTTGGTTACTCTAGATATGCATCTTCAAACCTTTTGAAATAAATTTGGAGCCCTGCTATTTTATTTAAACTTTAAGTTATCAGTTCTGAAGAACGAAATCAAAAGTTTTCTTTCCAGCCGTTAAATGAAGGTTGTATTGAATGCGTCGAAATTTAGTAGCACACCATCTCTGTCGGTGTCAGTCAGGGGTCAATTTTATCACCCACCACGGTCTTACTAATCTTAATAAATGACCTACTCTCTGTCTCTTTCCACCCACTTCACAGCTTCGATGATGACGGTACTCTACGATATTCATAAGCCTTCGATAATGCAAGGTAAGATGTGTAGTACCTGTCTTAATGATCGCTATATTAATGTCCATCTTGATTAACAACGAAGTTAAACTCATTCTCGATTGCGATGGAAAGAATCGTGTTGAATTCACTTCCCTCAAAACTAAAGTACTTATTTTATTTATAATCAAATAGTGGTGGTGTAGATCACTGACCCATTCCTTAATACCTTAGGCCTGACATTAGTGGAATAATCTCGTATTCCAAACCGCCAAACAAGCGTTTTAGTGCCTGAGATTTTTAAGAGATGCCAGTTTCTACTCCAGCCATCGGCCCATTCTGCAATATAAAATCTTTTCGAATACAATTCCCTTTTTAGGATGCGGCTTCGAAAACCGCCTTTGCAATTTAAGCTACCGTAGCCTCCGTTTTTGCGCAAGTTACAGACAAAGAATTTTTTTTCTAAATAGAACAGCCCGACTGTGGAACAACCCTTCACAGTGTGAATTTCCGAAGTCCTACTGCATCCAAGAGTTCAAACACCAGGTTCATCTTCTTTATCGACTCTTGGTTACATTCCATCCTTTGAACTAGGCTAGAGAAATTATTTCGCGTCCACTGTAACCACTACAATTTACTCGGTATTCCTATGGTCGTTTTTCCTTGTATCCGGTAAAAATTTGCTTTGTTACTCTTCTTTGTGGCATACGCTCAACGTGTCCAGGACAGCGCAGACTGTTTAGTTTCCTGAAGGTTCATTTTTGAGCCGAGGAAGGCAAATTATAAGTACAACCGCTTTCACAAGCTTTGAAAACCGGTCTGTCATGTCGTTCGGATATGATGCAATATCTAGTAGTAAACTTAGTTCGAAGGGTAGAAGATGATAGAATTGATTAGAATATGAGCCTGGCCGTGCTTCAAAAGTTAGCTTCTTACCTTTGAACTCTACTATGTTGAACACATTTGGAAATACTGACAGCTACATTAACTATAACTAATTTTTAATGAATGTTCTTCTTAAACATCCCAACAAATTGCCAGTGGGAGGCCGCTGTAAGCAATGTATAGTTGATACCGAAGCATTTTGCCCAATTAACACAAGCTTCTACATACACCCATTCTCATTTAGAATACCAATTTCTAATATCGATTACTATAATACATAATAAATACCTTAATTTCCTTACATCCCTCTCTCACAGTAATCTGCCTTATTTAATTTCCATTTCAGAGATAATTAAAGCAGTTTGAAGATGAGTGCTTACGAATATATCATCTGCTAACGATGGAAATCCCAAAGTATTTTTCCGCTAGAGTAAATTTATATACAAGAACGTTATTTTTGTTTGTTTAGTCGATATCCTTGTGTTGTTATTAATAGCGTATATTATTGTATATTTACTAAAATACTGGCACATCTAGAACTGAGTCGGCATCTTATGTTCGGTATCTAATCCAAAAAGTGGTTTATCAAACCTCCATAGTCTTTGTCTTATGTTTATGAATCCTGATGATTCTCCTTTATGGATTTATTTATGCCGCAAAATCTTCAGATGATGTGCTTTCAAGGGAATAAATTTTTGGTAACGAGAAGCCTCTCTGCTCTGCTTTTAAATGTTATAAAAAAATCCTTTCGAGGGCGCTTTGATATGTAAGAAAAAGTCAGCAGAAATTTATTGGGTAGACATTCTTTAACATAATCAAGGATGAAGGAATTATTTATAAAATGGAAATTTATAATTCGATTTAAAATTACGGTTAGGATTCTGAAGATGGACGAACTCAACTAGGTTATCAGGACTTTTATATACAGAGAAGTCAAGTAGGTTAGAGAAGGATCATTTGAATTACAAATGGCGATGATACTTTAAGGTTATAACTAGGCGTAAAGGACGAGACTATTTATATGAAAAGAAGTCGTACAACATGTGAATGCCAGCGACATGAAAGCTTAATGAATATGGAACTGAACTGGCATGGAGCAGGATGTGGATGTTAGATATAAATTGTGAATCTCCGTGCCAAATGAAATCACTTAATGAGTACCATTGATGCATTTCAAGATGTGTAGCTCTCTAGAATTTTATGGCAGCGGAGTTTTTTAAATTAAAATTATTTTACATTGAATTTTTATAAATCATTTTTTTTCTGCTATGAAATATATGCTTGTGAAATTCTATTTAAACACTTACAATTTCGTTGCAACTCCTATCGACTATTACATAGAAACAAATTTTATTTAGAAGTTTAACATAGCACAGAGAGAGAGCGTGGTAACTGGAAAATTTTAAGCTTTGGTTTTAGTTCAGACAGTTGAAAGCAGTATACCATAAGTTATACCTAATTCCGGCCCTTAGGTAATTTATAGACGTACTTAATGGAATAGTTTTCTGGTTTTAAAGTGCACAGTCCATTTTTTAAGTAAAAAAAACTCCTTCACTAAATTGGCTTGCAGAATGACTTAAAAGCTTTTCATCCGATTTAGTTTAAATTGTTTTAAAGTCTCTTAGTGGTAATTAGATAAACGTTTATAATCTGAACTAAAAGGCTTTTTATCCTATAGCCATTAAAGCAATCCAATATTGACAGCTTTACCAAATAATCACGGCAGCCGGTCCCAAGCTCGGTTGAGAATTAGGAAGCGTAAAAGAGTCGAAGACCTGAATGTCGATCAATACCACAACTTGGGACCCTTGGGCACAATCCATAACTGGGATAACCTCATTGTACAAAACCCTTGAGAGGAGTTTTATATTTGCTATAGAAGAGAGCGGTTAATGCCAAAGGCTAGAAATTAACAAGTCTTTCATCTTCATATAGTTAATGAGTGGAAGGCGAACAGCTATATGCAAAAGTTCTTCAAATGACGATGTCTGGCTATCAGAGAGAGAATGCAACATTTTTATACGCGTTTGCATACAACTAAACAGCTAAACTTTTATATGGGAATAAACTTAATGTATTGGTGCATATTTGCTCGTTTGTTTTGATTTATGAAAGAAAACAGCTGATTCAATTTTCTTTCCTTTTCTGTTCTGCATACTTTATCGTAAAGAGAGAATCTGGCTTTGTCTCGCTGAATTCACGAAGTATGCATTGAGTTTTGCTCAGCAGCACTCAGCAGTGATGTTCATATATGCACGCACACAACTAACGGGGGGAAAACTTTGTATGAAGATGAAAGACTTGTTATTACTAGACTTTGGTTAATGCCGACACGGACAACTTCATTGGCAAATGGAGAATAGGAATAAGTGTACCTAACGCTGAAAGAGAAAGACTAACGCTAACACCAAATCTTAAGATAGCGAGCTTGGTAATGTGTCACTTGGGTGTGGGAAGCACTGAGCGCAGTAATTGGTGATAATTACATAACTAATTTATTATATGTCATTAAGACCAATTGATTAATATGTGATAATGATATGCTATTATCGCCTAATACTTAACCTAATGGCCCACAAACTGGTTCCACCCCAAGCGTCGCATTACCTAATTAAGTTGACTGTTCAAACTATAGAGGCATTCCGCTACTACACGTAGCATATAAAATATTCTCATTTATTCTGTATTCTCGCTTACAGTATCAATTTGAAATAGTCATTGGCAATTACCAGTGCAGATTCAGGAAACAAGAAAAGAAAGCGAAAGAACCCCTGTTTTACATTGAATTTAAAACAGCATGATCTGTGGAACTGAATTTTCTAGACCAATTAATCCAAGGGACTGCCAAACAAGGAATATTATTTGGGCAATATGCATCGTTTACGTCAAGCTATTCGCCATAAGCAGCTGAATTATGATCAGCACACTTTTGGCTTCTGCGTTACCATAATGCACCTTTTCAAAAATTGAATATTTAAGTACATTACACTGGTTATCTGGAACGGCATTTAACCCCACTGCCCCTGCTTCAAAAAACCATTCAAAAATTTGGAACAGTGGGGTTAGCAAATGAATGTTAGAATAGACTTAAAAAAATAAATCATGCAACAGGGTTGATACAGACTTGAAGAAAACCAGTAAGACAAATAAAGAGCCTCCAGGCGCTGAAAGAGAGACGGCCATCACATCCAACGTTGCGCTCTTTTGAACTTACGTATCAGCATAAAACTGACAGGTGCTCCTTCACGAGCAGATCCATCTTGGGTGTATAATCTTTTCAGGACCGAATTCGTCATAAATTCGCGAAATTGCGACCCTGTCATTTTCAATAAAAAGAAGATGGAGACACTGAGCAACTTCAGGCTGCTTATGATATCCAGATAAAAATGGTTTTTCTCTACTCGAAAACTGATGTCTGCAGGTGGAACAATTTTACTCTGTGTCTCAAAGGAGACTAAATATCTAGGCATAATACTGCATCAAAAGCTCTCCTGAAAATTTCAGATTGAGAGAGGCACTGCCAAGACAATTACCTACATCTCTTCATATCTGTTACCAATTTGGAGATAGCAGCTGGGGCCCCAAACCGGGGATAATGTTTTGGCTATATACAACGGTCATAAGGCCCATGATCACGTATGGATCCATTGCATGGTGGGTCAAGGCCAAACTAAAGGTTAAGCTATGAAAGGTACAAAGACTGGTCTGTTTGGCTATAGAGGCCCTACTAAACCTTCCTCCACTCCAACTAGTCTACGGGAGCCTTTAAGCCATGAGACCTTCGGGATCATTTATCGATCCTCAAGGAGCTAAACCTGGGGCCAATGAAAACATTGTCCGATACCAATCCTGTCACTCATGCCTTCGACAAAACGTTTACGACGATTATTCGAAGAAGGTCAGAATGGCAACATGGCAGGCCCCTCTTTAGAGGAAACATGGTCTTTTGGTATGCGGACAATTCCCAACCCGATAAAGGGTATGGCTTGGCGTATATGTCTCAAGAAGCAAAATATCCATGGCTCTGGGCTCTACCTCCTCCGTTTTTCAGGCTGAGGTACACGCCATCCAGGTGTGTGCTCGGACTTGTATTAATTGAGTTCCAAATAGCTCAAACATTGTTTTATTCTCGAACCGTTAGATGCCCATTTGTCTATTACATCTCACAGGGTGTCATCAAATACTGTCTTGGATTGTCTTCCATCTCTGAAATCTCTCAGTAAAAACAACACTGTTACGCTGATGTAGGTCACATTGGTAATGAAATTACCGACTAGAGTTTGTGCAAGAGCATAGACTGATTGACGCTATCAAAAGCTTTCAAAAAATAAAGTAGCAACACACAACAAATGTTACGTTCATCAAGAGAATTGCGAATATCATTTGTGACTTTAAGAAGTGCAGTTTCGCAGCTGTGATGTTTGCCGAAGCCAGATTGCCATATATTTATAAATTGGAGTCGTTCACGGTACGCAATCAGTTTTTCAAAGACCTTTGCTATCAAGGGAAGAATACTAATAGGCCGAAAATCAGATGGTAGTTGATTGTAGCTGATGGTTCTGCAAGGCAGCCTGTTCCGGCACGGACAGCATACACGTAAAAACTAGGTCACTGGAACATGAACTCGCAAAAGGGGGTCACTGCAAATAAACAGAATTATCAATTCAAAATAAATGATACCTACCGAACTAGCCAGAAACGTCCGAAGAAACATCCGCGAACCGCGGATAAACAATTCACCGACAATTTAGAGCATTAAAGCGCACAACACTCATTAAACATTAAACCTATCGCCGATAGCAAGCCACGTTCATAAACATAAAACACTTGTCAATACGAAGATTGACAGACAGAGTGACCAACCGTAGGAATACAAATATATGAAACCAAAGACCAGAACCAGGGTTAAATACGATCCACCGCAAACCGCAAGCAAGCATCGTAGTCACACCCAATGCAGGGGAAAGACCGAATTTTACATCGGCATTTCCCGCTTGTAACCATTATGTGAGCACAACAATGTGTTCAAGGAAGGAAAAACCGTTGAGGAATGTTCCAGAAGGAAAAAACGGACAGGATAAAAGCGAGTCCTCAGCATGACTCG
The DNA here is from genome assembly GCA_949987705.1 of Thereva unica. Classification (NCBI taxonomy): domain Eukaryota; kingdom Metazoa; phylum Arthropoda; class Insecta; order Diptera; family Therevidae; genus Thereva; species Thereva unica. The sequence goes on along the minus strand of OX465283.1, from coordinate 127,481,850 downwards.
CCCTCTTTCATCATCCAATAGTTCCATGCTAAGTATATCAGTTTTCCACTACGAATCTAATTACATCAAAATCTAATTCGATTTAACGCAAAAAAAAGAGTGTACCTATTAAAGTTAATGTAAAATCCGACTTTCATATTAGATTTAAAAATCCATAAAAGTGTAGTTACATTATAATAAAGTCTTAAAAAATCAAATCCGAATTTTGGAAATTTATTAGTGATTGCAGGTCATTTACCTAAATTGAGCAGGACTCGTCATTAGTGGAAGTGGCCGAAGGAGAAAAATCGCGACTAGAGTGGAGACACAAAATTCAAGACCCGGGATCGAATCCACGTCAGAATTTAAGTTTTTTCTTGGTTTTTTTTGTGCTACTCTGTGTAGCAGCGGTTATATATTCCGATTCTATTTTTGGAATTTTGAAGGGAAATTTTATCAGCAACCTGATTGCGAAGTTTCAACCTGAGTACAAAACACAGCCCCCGAAACGATTATTAAAATTTGGAATATCAGGCTCTGCCTTGGAATGGTTAAAATCTTATCTGAACGGAAGAACACAGGTTATCAGATTCCAAGGATTTCTATCTAATGAGATCAAAGTAACCTCTGGCTTTCCTCAGGGTAGTCATCTCGGTCCCCTACTCTTCAATATTTTCATCTCCGATCTATCCGAAAAATTAGCAAATATTCCACATTTCTTTTACGCGGATGACCTCAAAATTTATAGTGTCATTAAGAACCAAACTGATGCTTCCTTCTTGCAGACAAAACTCAATGCCCTACACGACTGGGGCACCATGAACAAACTGCAACTTAACACCAGCAAATGTCATGCAATTACCTTCTCCCGCTTAAAAAACACACAGAACCATAACTATTATCTCAATGGCATAATGTTGAATCAGGTTGATCATATCGTAGATCTAGGCGTCGTCCTAGACAAAAAACTCAATTTCAACCTGCACTACGATAATATAACCGCCAGAGCCAACAAACTTCTTCAGAGGAGAGCCAAAGAATTTGGTAATGTATGGGTCACAAAAACACTCTTCTGTTCTTTAGTCCGCCCTATCCTGGAATATGCGTGTCCTATCTGGGATCCTATATTCCAAGTGAGCAGTAGGAGGATCGAATCCATTCAAAAGAGATTTCTTCTTTTTGCCCTGAGACATCTACACAACCCCCAAGACTACCAAACCCTGCCGCACTACTTGGACAGGCTCAAAGTGCTTGATCTCATGCCGTTGTCTAGCAGGAGGAAACTGCTCATATCTTGTGTTGCCTTTGACGTCCTAAGTGGAAAGCTTAAAGTGCAGTTTCTGTCGGACAGAATCAAATTCAATGATGTAGTTCGACACACACGACACACTAAACTACTTAGGGAATATCCACACCGCACAGATTACGCAAGGAACGAGCCCGTCAACAGATGCTGTATGGTTTTTAATAGCCACAGCTCCTCTTTCTCCCCTTCCCTCAACAAGGCATCCTACAAAAAAATACTCAAATCTCTACTAACATAACTTCCTCCCTGACAATAGTAGGTTTTTAGTAGCTGTCAATAGTTATAGCAATATATTATCCCTTAGCTGGCCCACCTCGATTTTGTAACATAACTGGCCTATGGGGTGTCCACGCACCCCACGCGAAAAAATCATTTCCATGGAAATTATGCAATATTGACCGTTAAAAAAATCAAGGGGGGGTCTTTGACAACCCTTTTTTATGTACTAATAGTTGAGAGATTTTTTTATTACCACGACAGAAAAAAATTAAAGGTGCGAAAAAACATGATAACACGACATTTTGCTTCAAAAAATCAAAACTCTCTATATTTTTTGATTGTGTGGACTCCTGCACCCGCGTAAAAGCAATGTAAATAGCTCCATCTAACACACAACCTTCAAGATAGTGTACTTCTGTGGTCCCGCATATATTATTTTCAAGATTTATATCATGAAAAACGGTTTTTTTAGATCTGGGGTGTCCCTGCACCCCCAGGTCCAGCTAAGGGTTATAAAAGACTGTACACTATGTTTTTAATCTAAGTATTTGTAAACCTATTTTAAGTGTGCCTTGTTTGGCGAATTAAATAAATAAATAAATAAATGAAACTGCAGAGAACTTGCTGTGCGACAGCCCGGAAAGGAAGAGATTGAGTCTCCTACATCGCGACTTCCCTGCGCCTAGGAAGATTTGGGCTATGAGCCAAATGTGAGGCTATATTAAAAACCTTAACCTGGAAAGTTGGCGCAAATGACCAAGTAAAATAGGTCACAGTGCCCGCCAAGGGGCATGGTATCATGATATGAGAAACTGGATTGAAACCGCTAAATCTGGGTTAAAGTAATTTCACTATCTTCCAAATTTTTCAATTTGCTAGATTCAAGGCTGTATTTACCGAGAATGAACGTTACCTGGTGGGATACCGCGTGTAAGATCGTCAGTCAGACGGTTATTTAAATTATTAGATCATGAAATTGTAGTTCACTGACGATGTCCGACAGACGACACACATGAAACTGCGTACGGAATATTCACATTGCACCTAGTATGCTAAGAACGAGCCTATCAACAGATGTTGTGTGGTCTTTAATACTAACAAATCCTGTTTTCCGCCTCCATAACTAATCAGTCTGTTAAAAGAAAACTGATATCTCTGTTTTCATCCTAGTCCTGTACTAATCAATATACCCTAAGTTATACTTATGTATATATTCTGTCTGACTTCAAATAACGAAACTTATCACGAATTTAATGGTAACATTTCAAATATAATCAACTGATTTCAATCTGGATGATCCATTTCAAAATTTACCGATTAAATTCCAGAATCTATACATCTACATTAAAGCATTAACCTTCGCCTTTGAGATATTTGAGTAGAAGAGTCAATTTAACCTCACAAACAAGTTTTGAAATTAAACATAATATTTGCGTCGTGATTGATTAACAGCCGGCGGCATCATTTTATCTCGGAAAATTTTACGGAATTAATTGGAAATTTCAACCTTAACCATTAAAGGCAAGAGACATAACACCTTAAATTATATTTTAATACACTTAAAAGGTACAGAGTCCTGTCTTTAATTTTATCAATGTTTTTCTTCAATTTGTTTTTCTTATTTTAATGTAATTTTATCATACAAGACAACGCGAAAAAATTGCTTGATAATAATTTGGAAGACATTTTTTTCGAAAATGTTTAATTATATGGAATGAAATTTATAAAATGAACTTTATTGTTAAGCCGTAAATGTACTTTTTAAGTCCTGTATGCAAGCTAATATAAAAACTTAAATCGTATGTCGCACAACAAAAAGTTTTAAGCCATTCAGTTAGCATCCTTAAAACATACATATATGGTTAAATTTTGATTAGTTTTGTAGGTCTCGTCGTCTCCTCCTGGAGCATCCCCATTCCCTAAGCTATCCTATGCTCTTTTATCAATTAAATTATGTTTACTATTTTCGTAAGCAAAACGTAGGGCTTAATAGCTATACACAACAGTCATAAGACCTCTGATCATGTATGGGTCTAATTAATAATGGTCTGGTCAAGTCCAGATAAGGTTGTAGGGCTAGGCTTATATGGCTTAAATATCCTGGGCCCTTGGCAGCATCCCTATTGTCTTTCCAGTAGAGGCACTCGTAATCCATTTGTGTGCCTAGACTTGTATTAATAGGACCCTAAATAAGTTTCTAACATAGTTAGTCAAGCTTAGTTATACTGTCAAGCTGCCCTGTTGCTCTGTTCTAAAAGATCTCATCAAAGACTGTGCTGTCTCCTACCTCCAATCCATTCGCTGATGAAGATCCTAGCCTAGACGATGAAGACCACCACATTGGTATTGAAATTGCTGATGGCCTGACTAACGTAGGGTAAACTCATCACTTTTTAGGCTGGAAGGTTTCCGCAACTTAGCCTGCTACCACATAATAATTGCAATGAAGAAATGGGACGACCAACTGAACAGGACAAAATCATTCTAAAAAGTTCAATCAGACAAATCTAAAGTGGATAAACTTTTAAAATTCAAGAAGAAGGAGGAGATTTGGAATATGAATCCAAAATCAATTTTAGGCTATATCAAAATTCATAACATGGAAAGTTTTCAGCAACGGGGTTGGCACAATAGACTTCTTAAAGAAAAACTCTCTTAAAGAAAAAAGAAGAAGCTTTGATGTTTCATATAAAGGAAAAGTGTTGTACCAATAGACAGGGTATACTTTAGGTCTTACGAAGCCTAAATGTACCTCAAATAGCTTAACGTCAATCAATCCGATAGACTCGACAATATTTTCCAATGGTCTTAAACAAATACAGATCATATTTGTTTAAACCGTTAATTTTTTGCCCATTGATAATTTTTGGGAGGTTATCTACACTCATGGAAACTTTCACATGTTTAGATCTTATCAAAATGGGCCCTGACGATCTTTAGAATGTGACTTATTAATACATCAAGGTCTGAAGCCCAAAGCAAATATGACATGCCGGACCGTAGCCGTACGTACCATAACGAACGAACATATGTAAGTACATAAATCAATTTAGGTCGCTGCCATATGGAACACTGATGTTCGCACGTTACGGTACGTACGGTTTCGAAAAGGTGTGCCCTTTGATATTCATACGCGACTGTTACAGAGGCATGCGCACTTGCTACTTGGTACTTGTGTACAAACGTGCATACTACGTACGGAATATTCGGGGAAACAGTTCATTTGAACGTTGATATAAAGACTCTCATTCACATACAAGCAGCCAGCAGGTCGTGGCCTGAAGGTTTCTCGCCTTGAGGACCAATATAACTACACATTAACCTGCCGCCAACCGGATGTCGCCTGCAGTCCAGGAAAACTGGCAAAAATCTTTATGGGGATTAATCGTCAGTCTGAGTCTGAAGATCTGGGTCCGGTTGGTGTAATTCGACAACGAAATTTTTTTTTTCGTTACCAGTTCGCATAGTTCGAAAAAATTGTAAATTTTCGTTTGAAAGCTGCCGGATGGTCTTATGTTATCGAGTGCTTGGTAGACTTAAAAAAATAATATCGTGAATTTACGAAAAAAATTCTTTCAAATTACGCGAACGCTCAATATTTGCTAAAGAATTTTTCGTTTTCATATTCTTTTCGAACGATTACACTGCGTTACAAATGAAAAAAAAAATTGAGTACCCGCTTTGAAATGTAATGTTTTCTTATTTATACTTATCGTTTATTAAATATACATACAAATTCTTTTTTTATCACGTCTCATTTTTCTTCCGTAAGTTTTTCAGTTTTGCGAGTTTTCAACCATTTTTCAGAGGATTTCGACCGTTTTTTATGGTTATTTAATATTTTTAAAATTAGGGCTCTTCAGAATTAACACAATAAGCATTCGAAACGAAATATTATTGCTTTAATTTTTTTCCATGTGACGTCCGTGTGATAAAAATTGGCATTTACATGAATTTCATATTACATTTATTTAATTAAGTAATTGACACGTACCTCGAAAACTAGACGTGATGGATACCACATACATATGTTTGGAACATTTAATCTATGACTCATTACCTATTTATTCCAGCTAGCAGTTAAGAGGGTACCAAAATCGTGTAAGGGTGAAAACATAGTGGAGCGGCGAGGCTAGAATGTAGCGAGGAGCGTAGCTGAGTGGGTTGAAAATAATACACGTAGCAAACGCGCCAAAACATAGTGAAGCGTGGAGCGGCGCTGGTTCTTGCGGCGACCCGCTACCCTCTCCGATTGTGAATTCTACATAGATTTCTTTATGTAGAGGGTTCAGTCGAGCCTTGCTGGTCGAACGAAATAAAAAGTCCGATGAAGACGAAGATTTGATATTTTTTGAAAGTATTAAGCCCCATCTTAAGTTGATAACTGGGATGAACAAACTCATTTTCAGAAATGAAGTACAAAACTTGGTCATGAAATACGCATATTATGGTGGGGGTGGGAATTCTACACGTTCAACGCCTACTTCTGATGCTTCTTTTTCTAGGCATACTCCAACTTCGCCATATGAAAGGCAAATCATTTTAACCAATCTTGATATTGGTACTGAGATTGAGTGTGGTCTTCAGGAAAATATGTGGATTGATAATATGAACTGAGGGAGGAGAAACGAATGAAATATGAAATATGTGTTATTTGAGTAATTCTATGTAATTCAAGTCAATAAAATGACTTGTTTTGGTTTAAAAATTGTGTTTCTTATTACTGTCCTGGAAGCAAAGTGATATACTATGGTAAATTTGGTAAGTAATCTACTAAGGTAAAATTTAAGTCTACAATAACTTGTTTTTACTCAAACCTCTTGGCTTGCCACGCTACGCTCGCCGCTCCACTATGTGCGTGTCGAGCCCCGCTACCATCGGGGGTCTAAAACCTCACAGCTACGCTCCCCGCTACACTCTAGCCTCGCCGCTCCACTATGTTTTCACCCTAACGCAGTGTTATTGACGCTCGAGATACACGAGATACAAACCGGCCCGTGAACTTCTATTCAGTCTGAAATTTTCGTTTCCTGAAGATTTTTGCACTTGAATGTACAACCTGCTATGCTAAGCTGTCCACGTCGACTGTAGTACCCGGCCTGTCATACGGATCCCTCAAGTCCCCATTGCTCGGTCAGACTGAGTAATGTGGCCTTCGTTGGGCCCTACCTGATACCGAGCCGATTTGATCTAAAAGGCCACGGCCTGCTGGGGACTGCATTTGAATATGGCAATAAAGTTGTTTTGTGAAAAGTTTTTACTGCACAAATAATCTTCATCTTCATATACAATACAATTTGTTTTTAGTGGGATGCTTCTTCTTTATTGTTCTTTGATCCGTTAGCTGGCGGTCCGAGCAACGCTGTTGTCGGTGCCGCTTTAAAAAATGCGGTTTTTTGCCTAGTTTCTTCGGTTTCCCGATTCTGGTCAATTCGGCAGGCCGACCACCCTCCTCCTTTCACACCCTTAATGTGCAGTAGTCTTAATTATATATTTTGTGGCACGCCAATGCATTTTGTTGGCCGACCGCTCTGCCGTGCAAAGGGCAAATGACCTATATATGCAAAAAGCTCGATTCGAGAAAAACGCGATCAAAGTTTTCAAAATACATGAAACCCAAGCTAATAAACCAAATGTTCAAGGTGATAGCTTTTAATTTAAAAGAACAATCAGTCTTAAATTTGTTTAGGATAAATATAAATATTTTACATCCAAAAATGCATACAAAGCCATTTTGACTTATAATGCATATATGTAGGTCATTTGTCCTTTGCACGGCAGCGCTGGCCTAAGAACACCACGGTAAGAAAAAGAATAGGCTGCCAAGTGAGGCAACTAGAAAAGGGATCCTGTACATGAAGCGATGATCTCACAGCTGACTTGTGCAACTAACTACAGAACACGGCAGTTTCACGAATAATCTGAAAATAATAAGAATTTTTGACGAAAGAGCTCTTCCATGGTGTCTGGAGAAATCAGATAAGGCCCCTGTATATTTTGTTTCACACTCTCAAGCACTGGCCAGGAGAAGGATTGCAATAATGGTACTGCATGTCATGCCCAAGCCTTACTCTCAAACGTTCTTTTCCTAAATTTAAAGTATCCAAAATATTTGATAGAAGCTTAAATAAATTAAAGCTAGGCACGTTTATTGGCTGATATAAATAGAAAGTTTTAAAACCCGTATCGATGTTGGGTAGTACTTCATTTGTTTTAGTAAATGGAGGTTGAAAACCCCAGACCCCCAAGTTACATTTTATTCGCCACGTTACTTATTCTTGGTCGAAAAAGGAAATTAATATTCACTTTTTTGCGGCTACGTGGGCGTCCATAGATCAAGAAAACCCACGCAGCAGTTAAAAGTTATATAAATGAGCCAATGAGGAGTTGAAAAGTTATACACTCCAATTAGTTTAATTTAAAAACAAAATAAAATTTTTCTTTTTTCATTAAATTTGACGTAGGATAAAGGTAACAACAGTAAGAATATGTAATCCCACCCACACGACCGCCGAAACCAGCAATATTCAATTTGTCACCTACACCTGGGTTAACATTTTAGGGATATTCCCATGGTGTACGTCATTATTAAATTCCCCTCCATAAATGGTAAATCCGTAACAGAAACTCTTTGAATACCTCGCAAATAACGGAGGGGCACCGTTATTGAATATTCAGAAGGACTCTGTGACTTATTGAAGACTTTAATTTGCTCACACTTCTGCTCTGAAGAACCTTTAGGGAAATGTTTTGAATCAGCCCCGGTCTACAGACAGATAGGAAGGAAGAATTTTTTTTATGCGTATGTAGGTATGTATATAAAGAAGAAGAATATCCTGCGGCCTTTTCTTGGGAGAATTATGACTGGAAAAATTGCTCTCTATCCTTTATCAAAGAGACATGACCCAAATCAATTTCGACTTTTATTTACAGGACTGATTAGGTCATCTGGGGTAAGGAAAGTTTCCAACTTTCTAATCTAACCCACAAAATTAATATTTACCGCATTCTCGTTTGTCCTTTTTAGTAAACAAGAAAAAATGGCCCGACATGTTTGCAGATCTGCCAAAAGAAGAAAAAAAACGGAGCGGAATGAGGCGCAATTCATCCATGTACTAAAACGTCCTAGAATTCTGGCACCCTTGAGAAATGGCCGTTGCGTTCTCGTTTTTTAATTAGACAGACTAAGGCTGTGTTGGGGGCCCCTAAATAATGAGGCGCTTGTGCAGGTTTAATCTTAAGCACAAATTCCTTCGTTAGCAGGGAAAATGGCGGAGAAATCGAGTTTCGTGTCATTTTTCAGATGATTAGTGCCTGCCCAGCGCGAGGTTTAGCAGTAATTGGAAGCATTCCTCTTGTAGAGATTCTCCCTGGTCAAAAAATTTCAACGAGCGAATTACAAGGATAACACGGCAGGAGGAAAAATTCATTTCGATCAATTTCAGCTTTCGGAAGGATACTGGCATGCGGCCAGATCCTTTTGAACAATCGGTGGAAAATTTATATAGTGTTTTACTGTACCCCCCGGAAAGGTCCTTACTGTCTGCCGCCAAACGTAGAGCTGATTTGTTTATGAGAAAATAAAGGACATCATCCCATCTCGCATAAAATGTCGGTGCTAGCAAGGAATGCTGCGCTCCTGTTCACGGTATCAACCTTATTACTCCATTTTTTTTTTGCTTTATGAAAGTTTTCCCATCAAGCTGGAGTTTTATCGCTATTACTCCAAAGGGGATGGGGCCACTATACACGCTGAGTCCATTACACTAATGATGTGCTTTTACACAACACAACAAAAAACTTTCTTTTGCCGACTACGCATCTTCATTGATGTGAATATTTTTCGCCTCAACACCTACACACACCTTTACATGAGATTCGAATTTGTTACCATTTTTGATAATCGTGCTACATTCAACGCTTTCAGGATACCCATCTTCCCATGCCTGCGTATGTATTTGTGAGAGTGCCTGTTGGTATAATTTTAGGCAATTACCTTAAATTATTTTAGCTTTATCCAAGCCTGTAATTACATATGGGGCTTATAATGAAAGGCGTTTAGCAGGAATTAACTAATTGACTGGTTGAGCTTTTCTTTTTATTAATAGATAAGGCTGTGTTTTTATTATAAATACAAGGCCCCATCGGATTTCTTGCTGAGGTCATCCTCGACTGTGGCTGCTGAATATGGTTTTGCAATTTTATCAAAACATATACAGTAATTGAATATGGGAAGCTTTCTTCTCTTAACTTAGGGCACAGGATAACCTATTCAGAGACCCAGGCAAACCGAACGAAGCCATGGGATGGGTCGCAGAAGGAAGATGGGTGAATCTTTTTCAAAAATACGAGATGTTTCATAAATCACTTTTTTTGGAGTAGAGACTGTGTTGAAATTCAGTGCTGAGTGAGATGGTTTGTTTAAAAAAAGCAAAAGAGAAACAAAAAGAAAAAAAAAACGGAAAAGTATGAATGCTGTTTCGTGAGTTATACTCTAAGTGATTAATAAAAATAAAAAATGTTCTGATGGTGGAGTAGCTGTTTATGATAAGAATAATCTCAGGTCTTTCAAAGTTAATGAATCTGTATACAATGCTTTGGAGTTCTTTAGCATTAGCAGAAGTTAGCTCTCGTTGTAGCAAAAGTCTGGTCACTGTGGTTTACAGTACCCGCGTTACCTGAAGCTAGCAAATTGGGCTCTCTAAATCTATCCATAATTATGAAAATATCGTAAGAAGATATTTTAATGTAAACTTTCTAAACATTTTCTCAATTTCTTCTGAACGTTTGACTTGAAACCCGTTAACCGTTCCGACTTATGTTTTTGTTCTATGGACGACTCTCTTCTTCGCAACTTGCCTCGAGTTTCTTGTGTTGAGGAGTTTTACTGCATCAGTCTTAACCCCGTCTTGACTGATCTGTCGAAGAGTCGGTGGTATGACGCAATTCTAAGCTGCACATACTGCAAGGACAAAGAGGGTAATCTGATCACCGTTTCTAAGGAAATATTGGAGTGATGAGAAGAACACTTTCATTAATTGCGAAATGGTGACCCAACTGAAAAATTGGAGGCTCCACCAATAAGTGAAATCCCACCGCTGCCACCAATTTAATGTAGCGTATTACAGGACTGCGACGTGTCTTCTTTTGGATGAGTGTCCAACCTTTTATTAATTTAAAAAAGTACATTTTTTGCTAATTTTTGGTGTGTATTTATTATCTATTCATTTGTTGCTTTACGATGCCTTCGAAATTATTAAGGTACATATGTATACTTTTAATTGTGCTTCAAATTTGGTACACATAATTAAAAATCTTCTTCTTATTTAAATGAAGAAACGTTTTGCTGATTAAGAGCCTACTATGACTGATTATCTTCCACTTGAAAGACCCTAGAGTACACTGGGAGGTGCCAGGACAGTGAGCTATTAGTGGTTTCTAGATAAACCCCTACTCCGACGGTCTCTCAAGTTTTGGAGCCGTCGATGAATATTTGTTCATCGAACTTTCGCAGGACATCTCCGTTTCTCCACTCTCTTCTTGAGGGTAGTTAATCGGAGTTCCTAAAGGTCAATCTGTGGCTGTAGCGACCATACCTTGAGGTATCAAATTATATCCAAAGGTCCAGGGCGCAAATTCCCACAGTCTAAATGGACTACAGGAAGCTACATTTTTGATGCGAAGGTCGGGCGAGCAGGTACAGGAGAATGTCACAGTTTTCGTGGGGCATGCGCTCATGGAACCTGTTGTCCCTACTGTTGCCGCTCTCTGGACGCTTCCTAACTTTATAACGTTATAGGTCCTGCTTAGCGCTGGCCACTATACTAGCGAAGTAAGAATAGTGTACATACACAGGATCAACTTTGGCTTGAGATTCCATCTTTTACCACAAGTCTTTTTACAGGCGTAAAAGGCTATACAGGCTTTCTTTACCCTTTCCTCAATTTTCGTCCTCCAGTTGAGTTTAGGATCCAGTATTACACTCAGAAATCTCGCTCTGAAATATAAGGCGAGAGTATGATCTTCCAACCTCAGGAGATTGAAGGTGGGAATTTTCGTTTTCCCGGTAAAAAGCATCACCTCAGTTTCTCCCGGATTGACCGCCAGAGCGTAGCCTGCTGCCCAGCTACAAAATTTATTTAGGTGTCCTTGCATGATTTCATTAGTCACTGTTGGAATCATTCCGGACACCATAATTACTAGGTCATCTGCGTATGCTACTACCTTAGCTCCGCTTTTGTTTTTGTAGCTTACTATTCATCGTTACTAATCACAGTAAAGGGGAGATGACGCCTCCTTGTCGTGTACCTCTGTTGACGTATTTGATTATCATCTCGCTTACCAAACCTGCTCCATTTGGTAGTAGTAGGTAAAGATTTAATAAAAAGGGTGGCAGCCCATCGCCCTGCTTTGAGCCTGAATTGACTGAATAGGACTTCGTTAGATCTCCTTGTATTCTTTCTGCACACCTTGTATCTTCCATTGTCATTTTCCTTAGCTTTGCTGTCTCCAAATTAATTGTATTATATTTATGAAGTTATGAACCAGTTTTGTGTAGTATTCCGCCTCATAAAGTGCTGACAAACATTTGAAACGAAATTTATTCATATAGGTAAGGTTATTCTCCCTGATCTATTTGGATATAAAGATTCCCCTTTTTTGTGTTGTGAATTTCTAAACTTAAAAACTCAAAACCTTGAAGCAAAACTTCATAACCTATACGCTTATCCTTAAAGGACATGTTCCTGTTATAACTTCATCACAACACCATTCAGAGAAAATTGAATCTCTTAGCTGCACAGATTCGATGGCACCCAAGAGCACAGGCTAATCTCAGTATTAAATCCAGAAATTACTTTTTCGTGCTTGGTCGATATTCCCGTTCGCAATTTCTTTAACAGATTTTCAGACAGAAACTCACTGAGGCAAGTCATTGGCCCTCTTTCAAGAATTTCCAATAAGGAATCGAAAGTGGTGTGGCATTTGTCGACCAAATTGGGCATTGTCCTCTAGCATAGCTTTTCAAATGGTTTGAGCGTAGCCAGCGTCCTTTTGGTCAATGACTAGCCCCAGTTGTGGCAGAATCCGGAATAGAATGGATAGTTTCTCATGCGTTAATAGAATAGGGCTTTTGCGTGAATTTGACTGTTAACAATTTTTGCAGATATTTATTATGACCATTTGACACGTAATTAATGGAAAAGTGAAAAGTAATTTGCGGGTAAAAATCTGATAATAGAGACAAAAGGATAAACGAATGGGAATTACTTTATGATTTTTTGGATGAGAATTGGAGTTGTATTAAAACTTGTTTTACATCTAAAAAACACTAGTCCTGCCAGACTAAATACTATTTTCATTTTGCTTCTCTAAGTGTAAATTCAATCTTAAACTCTAAATGAAATTTACTGAGTGCGGTTATGTTTATCAAAGTTTTCGTAAATCTACAGTTGATTCTCAGATAGCGCTCTCTGATTTGTATTTGAAGCGTAAAATAATTTTGCAATAACCAATATCTGACAACCGAACTATAAAATGTCCTTGTAAACTTTACGGAGTCAAAAAGCCAAATTCCGAATCCATTGAACGACTGACTAGCAAAGACTGTTAAGTCCTACCACACATTTCTGAAGCCGAATAAACTAACTGAGACTGATTTCTTAACTAAATATATCTGTATATAAAAAACTGGAAAAGTTTGTAGTTAGAGAAGTTTTGAAAGTTTGAGTTCGATGTTAAAGTTATTACCGTCAAAGGTTCGATCTAATAGTTGCTTATATCTGATACCGAAAGCGTCGGTGTAGGTTCAAAGAAGATTTATAAATTCACTCAGCGGTGGAATTTAATTACACTCGTGATTTATGTTTAAGTGAGTAATAAACAATCTTATCGTGCAGAATTACAGAAAGAAATCAGCTAAAGAAACTGAAAAAATATGCTTAAAAATTGATGATAGCATTTGCTAAATTTTTCCAGAATATAATACCTCAGATTTGTAGGTTAGACCAGTTTAACAGACTCCGCAATCTGCTTAAAAATTTATCACTTAGACTTGTTTGATCAAATAGGGTTGCTCCGAACCACAACACCTTGCTCGTCGCTATCGTGCGAAATTTACAGAGCATGAAGCCAAGATTCCTTCTGCTCCAGGCATATTGGTCCTTCCGATCGTCCGTTGTTGGTAAGTACAGTGCACAAGGACAAATTGATCTATTGTCTTGACATATTTTTTGCTGCCCACAGTAATTCTTTGGCAGCATTGCCATCCGACCCAATAATAAACGCTTCGAGTTCACCAGACAAGGGGTGGACACCCACAGTTCGGTGTATTCCATCCGAGCCCAATCGTCGAGTGTCCTTATCGTATAACTGATGAATGCTGTAATAGTCGATTCTGGACCTATGAAAACAGTGCGGGACTCCTGTTGAGGCGTCCGATTCTCCACTGCTCGCGAAGTCCTGAGAGTCTGGGATCCACAGAAGGCAGACCCGATTAAGAGTTCATACTTTGATCAAAAGGAGCCTAATAACATTCCCGAAGTAATTTTGACTGGGGACTTAGATAAAGTGCTCCGATTGATGCGTAGCTGTCTGATCGGATTACTTGGAAGAATAAACTTCAAGCTTAAGTTTTCACAGGTTCAGCTCAAGATACACCTTTGCTTGCCAATAGATTGGATGCTTCAGCAAAAGGCTCTACTAAACTTGACGTGCTCGCTTTAAATCTCGTTAGCCGCACCTGGTCTATGAAAAGTGTTGACTTTACCCTGTTGTATCTTAGGGAAAATGCAGATTAGACTCAGTTATATGTTCACGGAAGGAGGCTTCGATTATGAAACATATATAGCATTCCTACTTCTGGGACCCCTCCATTAGCAAAAAAAGGATGTTCCCCTGAAGAACATTGATCCGTACACATTCGTGCTCAGCTTCAGTGATTTATTTACTTTAAGCTGGAGCAGTAAGAAAATAAGTAGTTTCAAGGATTGTTGTCACCGATTTATGAATAGCCCCAGTTATGTAAAAGTAGGCCATTCTTTAGATCTAGCTTAATTTTGTAGCATAAATTCTAAGCCTCGTTCTATGCAAGCACACTAAAGGTGTGAGTCTGAAGCTGCCCTAAAGCTTCATATGTTATCATGGTGATGAGCTGTCCTGTCTGATGACTGGTCTTGCTATCTTGCCTTGTCTTGCACATTTAGCAAGACCAAAGCAACACCAAGCCAAGAATGGACAAGACAGGACTGCAAGATCAAGATAGCAAAACTTTTTGCCCAGTACTAAGTGACAAAAGTCTTGCAGTGATAAGCAAAAAGTATTGCAAAAAGTGTTGCCAAAGAGTCTTGCAGTCTTGTCTTGGCCTTGATAAATGTGCAAAACAAGACTTTTAGCTCATCACTGCCAGACAAAACGTCTTCCTATGTTAATCTCGTAGCCTTGTATTGTCCTTGTCCTGTATTGTCTTGGTCTTGCTTTGGTGTTACTAAATGTGCAAGACCAGATTTGCTCATCATTACTTGTGATGACGGTATACATGTATGTGTGTATATGTACCCAGCGGGAAATGTAATGGCTAGGTAAGCGAGGTTGTAATGAGATGGACCCATTACCTTTGTGATGAAATAATAGCTTATTTTTACATAGGGATGTCCTAGGGCGGTAAGTACTTACTGTAGGCCTTCAGACGAGGACTTATTTCAGAGGTGAAGTGTATTAGGTGAATACATAGATTACCATGTAAGGCATGCAGAATAAATTACTGGCTACCCTTTTTAGCATTAAAAACATTACTATCCGAAATTACCATTGCATTTCTGCTACATTTGGCGGGAATTTTACTAGCAAGATATCTTTTTGGCTGCACTTGATCACGACCCACTCCGAACGAGTTTTGAGGACGGAATAAACTCAAGAAGAGAGGCTTCGACAAGGCAAAGACGAAGAATAATAAAAGCACATCACATTTCCAACGAAAGTATTTCACAAGTCATTACCTAGTCGCTTACTTAGCCATTACAATGTAAAGATCTTCATTTTCCTAAATTTGCAGTAGAATTTTTCGATTACCATGTAGGGGGTTACACAAATCATTGAAGAATTCTTGGGTTACCTGAGTAACCCCTCCCTAGTTTTCCCGCTGGGTAATGTGATGACGGTGTATATGTAGTTTTTGGTTGTGGCCCGATGTGAATCCGAAGCCCCATAGCCCTGCCACTTCTTAGTATTGCTGTGAGAAACCTCCCAGCAGGAAATTTTGGATGTCATTACTGTCGTAATGCATTATTTCTATGATAACATTTGGTGAAAAGTAATAAATTGTCATGTAATACATGAAAAAATTGACGAATGAGTACATTATTCCAAAGTCATTACACTTTACATTACCCTGTAATGCAAAAAGGATCCCATGCATTTTCTTTCATACATTACAAAAAGCATTCTTTAGTAGTCGGAAAAGTAATATACTGATTACCGCCTATGACATGCCTGTGTAAAAGTAAGCTATTCTGTAATGCTAAAAGTATCCGTCCGAGCTTACTGTAATGAATTACATATCTACTTCGGTAATGACTGCATTTCCTGCTGGGAAACATTTGCCACCAAGCACCTTGCCACCAATAATGTGGCATTATTTGGTCGTTGCTGAATGATGACAGAACCTGGATTCTGGATTCAACAGGTTTGAGAGTAATTTGGAGATTTTAATTTCAGAGGATGAAATATGGCGAAGGAGATTCAACAGCCAGTTATATGAAAATTAACAGGCAACGACTTCCCGGCCACTTAATCAGGATGGAAGACTAATAAATCCCAAAACGGCTCATGGTACCAGAAATTTCGGGAAATAGACCAGTAGGCAGACCCAGGAGGAGATGGATAGACTCCGCCAATGTGTGATTGCTGGAAAAATTAAGGAACAAGGCACATTGATCCTAGAGTTAGAAAAATTTTCTGCCAACCGCAAAAAAATCCCTAAGGAGGGACTCCAGAAATTGAGCCAAGTGTGTGGTGGCCCCAAGTTATCCAATTCTTAGAAAATGATAGATTACTTAAAGGGTAATGTCTCACCGAGGAAAAGACGGATCCCCATTTCAGCAATGCTTTGTGAAGTACTTTACGAGCAAACTCGAATATTTAATATCTTATACAAATTTATGCCCAACTCCCTCCGCGACCAATGTAAATGTCAGACTAGCCCAAAGGAACGAGAGTGAAGTCCGAAACCTTCTGTGTACAAGGTACCTCTTTAAAAGTGAATTAATGGAAATTTTACTATTTACTTTAGTAGTACATGAATCCACTAAAAATTAGTGAACAGGACTATTAGACTACAAGCCCACGACAATTTTTTGGGGGTCATGTGAAACAGTATAAATTATCTGCAGATCGATGCTCCTAAATGAGACCAAAACTTTAGGCACTATGCCGTCACTTTAGCGCGGTACATGTGACCACAGAGGTAAGTTGAATTCGACATACGAGCACAACAGATTTTGGATCAATCCCACATAGTCTTTAGTCACGAGGTTTTGGCAAAATGAGAAGTAGTTCTGATGAAATGCGACCACGCAACTGAAATCGCTTCCGACCGGCAAGAATAGTCGCACGCGAATAACTCAAATTAGTTTCAAATTGGTTTCGTTCTGTCGATCCGTGTTTGGATTCTACGTCCGTACACTGGCAAGATCAGGAAACAGTTGCGTGTGCAACTGGAATTACAAATCAGTCGACAAGTATTCGGAGGGCCTAAATCTATTTTTATTAATACTTTGCAATATATTGTCGAGTCTCGCATTAATGATCGATCCCACAAATATGACGCGGGGTCCCGCATTTATGGGATACCGTATTCCCGGGATTGGATTCCATAGTTTCAATATTCCTCCTTTGATGTGCAATGAGTCCCATTGGGCCCAATTGCTCTTCAATGCTTTACTTCCACCTGCGATGTTCTCCCATGCAGACTTCTCTTCGTATTCCTCTCAGCCCAGAATAGGGGAAATATGTGGTTCGTTGCGCTACGACCGTCGGAGTTCCTGGTCCTCCCATCTTGTCATTGACTCGACAGTCGTCGTTTGACACTTCTGTTAGATACCCAGATTGCAGCAATCATTGGAATCTCCCTTTTGTCATATTTCAATACGTATCATAGGCAGTCCTTGTTACGGAGATTTTTGGCAAGTATATTTCAAGAAGGTTTAATGAATAGGCCCATTTTACACGATGAAACATGAAACAAATAGTTTTC
Organism: Thereva unica; assembly: GCA_949987705.1. Classification (NCBI taxonomy): domain Eukaryota; kingdom Metazoa; phylum Arthropoda; class Insecta; order Diptera; family Therevidae; genus Thereva; species Thereva unica. Next base: position 127,464,097 of record OX465283.1, on the reverse strand, counting down.
TGAAAGCTTGGGGAGGGGTGAGTGAGGGCTTGAGGGAACCCGAAACAATGCCATGAAACTTTTGAAGCAAGGAACTGTTGCACGAAACAGTTTTGACAATTTCAGTTTTGTATGTTTGTTGTTGTTGTTTCTCTGATTTCTCTGGTATCCTCTTTCGTATGGAATGAAATAAAGAGGAATTGAAAACAAAAATGGCCACTCAAGTTTTAAAAACAAAGCAAAAGGTGGCTGGGTAAGAAATGAGCAATAAATTTTGACGTATTATTTGCGATTGCATGAAACCTTGTTTCGTTTCGTGTTTCATCGTGTAAAACGGGCGTCTGTCCTACTCCACCAAAACGTCTTTTGGCTGAATATTATTGGGGGAATGTAAATTCGATGAATCCCTAGAACAGGTCAAGACTCGATTTGGGCTGTAGTGCTATTGGTTGGATAGAAATGGTTAATGCTTGATAAGAAGATAAAGGAGCAAGGTATAAAAGGACCAATCCTGCTCCTTTAAAATAAAAACTAATTAAAATGAAATACTTTTTACCCGAGTTTTTTTTACTGTAAGGAATATTATAATTTTCTTTTGAGACAGAAAAAAGAAGATCAAAAGCTTTCTTTATATGCGAATTATTCAAGATAACATCAACGATATCGTAAGCAAATTACACAAATTGGTTCTTTTCCATTCAAACGGCAAATCCTGTTTCGCCTTTAATCTAAGAATTGAGCTCAAGCACACCCATCCCATTCTCGGTATTTTTCACTTTTCAATAACATACCGCTTATTGCTACACAGTATACGTGAGTGTATTGCAAAATTCACGATTCCGATACCCACGATATTTTCAAAGGAAATATTATTTTTTCCCCACTCCATGGTCCCCCTCCATAGAATTTTTATTATTACTATGTCAAGCTTTCTTGGTAAAATATTGTTTTGTATACAGAAGTATTCAAAGAATTTCAGCACTTAATGTTTTACGTTTATATTAACCATCACCCACCCTCTCCACCCTTGATACAGGATAAAAAGGAAATCTCTATTAAATGCTTGCAAAAATCTCCGAAAAAGTGGCAACCATTGTTTGCCAATTTCTCTCTTCAAGCAAATTGTGTGCTTTCCCGAAAAATTTTCATCAAATTTGAAAAATTTCTTAAGCAGTTAATAGATTTTATTTTTATCTAGGAGTCAAGGGGGTGCCCGACGACGGCGATTGTGGGTGGTTCGATACTGTGTAAGATCCTGCACAACATCGACTACTTCGCTTTTGAGAAGCTTTCGTAAACCTTAAGTATTTCAACAAAAGTTCCCCGATTGGTTTGAATAACGTTGGTGGGAGATTGAAGCGGGACGAGTGAAGCACCGTCGTCGTGTACATCATGAATTTTGAGTGCCATTAAGCTACAGAAGAACTCACCTATTGTGGAAAAAAACCCAGTCTTCCGCCCAAGTGAGCATCTTGGATCGATGAGATGGAACTAATTTTAGCCTCTACACCATCATCACCAGGTTCGTGTATATTTTTTCCTGCAGGAATTTTTGACCTGTCAATTGCGCGGCCTAAATCCTTCCGTCGTGACTGTGTACCACCTTTCGAATTGACGTGCAAAATTGTCCCCCGGGAACTTTTTAAATTCTTTAATGTCCGACAAAATTCTTTAAGACAACCGTAAGAGATCTGAACGACAATCGATGGGGAATTTCAGTATCCTGGATATGAAAAGAAGTTTTATTGAGCACAGAGCGTAAATTGCAGCACAGGAATGCTCTATAAAACATGAACGGTGCTAGCTACGGAGCCACAAACTGCTCACCTGATAGACACGGTACAAAGCAACTACACTACCGCTTGAATGAAAATTTGATCGACTTGAAATCGATTCCGAGCATCTTAAGGCGAACATTCTTTCCAGATAATGTAAACAGCGCTCCATCCTATTTGTGGCTTTGTTGTGTACCAGTACATGCCATAGACTGAGAGCTGAACTCATTCTTTAAAAAAAACCGCACACAGGCGCACACACACAAAATCTATTACTTCTTCAGCTATAAAATAATTTATAGCATTCCCCATCATCATTTGCAAAAGGTATATCCTTGAGCACAAGGACTTGACAGAAACCTGATGTAAGTTTGTGACAAAAACTGTGAAAACGTCTCCCCGTGGTGGGCCCAAGGATGTTTTTCTCTTCTGTCCAATTTCATTTGACTCTGATTGATTGAAAATTTGCAAGCTGCGTTGTTTCCTCTGTAGTGCAGGGATTTTGGTTTGTTGATTTATAGCGAAGGCTATAACCATAAACTTACGCCATAAAAATATAGGTCAGATGTAATAACTGCAAAGTTGACAAAGTCATAATATATGGCAGGCATAAAAGTGAACGGAATATACGGAAGAAAATGGAGATTTTTTCCTCTCTGTAGGCTTTGCAAAAGGCCGGAAAATATTGAGAAGTTATGTTATGAGTAGATTTATGAGTATATGTATCAATATTGTTGATGCATTTTTCCGCGTCATTAAATTTTAAGTTGATAGAGTAATAACGTTAGACTTTAGTGGTTTACTATAGACATTTAGATTTTTATAGTATTTTTCAAGATGAACTTGACCTAAAATTATTGGAAATTTAATCAGAAAAATACTGTGACCTTATACCAGTTCAATCAATATGTGAGTATGGGTCAGCGATACTGGGAACACCGCGGTCAAGTTAAGGGTTATTGTACACCATGCCCCTCTAACGGAAAAGACCATTTGCCCTCCGGGCAAAAACAATAAGGTCTTTAATTGAAGAAAACCGGACTTGAGGGGGGTTCAGAAGCTCTTTGATATACTTTCTTCTTCTAAGGCAGATCAGAGCAGGATATTCTCAGAGAACATGCAGAGCCGGTCTTCTGCTTCCAGGACAGTCCTAAGCTTAGGAGGTGATATGTAGTCGTGCATGGTCAGTCAGATATCCCACCAACAACCTATGGTCCACCGTGCTAAAAGTGACAACTCCCCTCAATGCAAAGGGTTTTATTAGTTCTTTAGTCTTTCTAATACCCCGGGGCTGATTTCCAAGAGACTAGGTTCAGCCTCTTAAGTCGTCTATCGGGGAGTTGGAGGTTGTGTATTAAATGCCGTAGAAGGGTTATGGGCCCTGGCCAGTTCAATGAGATTTGAAGTCCGAAGACACTTATGCCGGCGGATCCAATGATTGCCTCTATCGCAACTGTGGGGCAGATCTACATAACTCCAGAAATAGAGAGGCAAACAGTTATAATTCAATGGCTGGATATTCTTTTTCTTAGTAAAGTGTCAGGTCTAAAGCCGGCTCTACACGATGTTATGAACACCCTCCAACGTTGGACGTGTGATGGTGAGATCCACCGTGTGGCCGTTGCTGGAACTACGAGTCCCCAAAAACAAGCGATCAACATTTGTGTATGGACAAGTTCGGGCTGTTGTCGAAGCTGACCCACTCGTTGGAAGCCTACATTCTAATGAAATGGTCACTGCACCGTCTTAAGGAGTACCGCGACTGCAACGTAGCACTCAGCCTAAAGGAGGTTTTACACGATAAAACGGTTGGTACGATTTTGGCCCTATATGATGCTCTCATGCGACCGTCTAGGTACGGGCGAGTTTTATTTTTACTCGGTGATAAAACTCACATGCACACTCCCGCCACAGGCATGTACTAAATCGCCTGTATGGCTTTAAACAATTCTATTGAATCTTGGTGACCATAAAGGGTGACAATAGCATACTCAGTAGAACGGTTCTCGTTCGATTGCGTAGGCCAAGCAGCATTGGACATGTTTAGTGCTTAGCTCGGGGACTGCTTGGTAAAACAACACTCGCGTTGGAATGGTCTATGCCGATGCAGAAGCATTTATAAATGTTTATGCCTGAAGTTTTAGATTTCGTGTCTGTACCGGAAGCGTGCGTGCCTGTGCCGGGAGCGTGCATACTTTTACGGCCTGCTCACAAGCGAGCCCTGCCTGCTAGCTGTGGGCGCGTGCGTGCTAGCAAGAAAATTAACCACTAAATCATTTTTAATCGGGATTTAAAATAATTTCAATTGCAGGCGTTTGTACGTGTGTATACAATATGACTGCTATTCGACCGATAAAGTGACAACGCAAGTTTGTTCTCCAATAGTTGTTGTATATAATAGTCCCGTAAGTTTTTATCACTCAGATAGTGTTTTTGGTCAAGCAAGGCCATCCCGATCACTACAGCCTGCTCTTTACTATCGAGAACATGAACGACAAGCTTGGTCATACGGAGAACCTGAGTAGTAGTACACACTAGTCTACTAGTCTACTTGTAGGATAGACAATTGCGGGCTTGAAAACTTAAACTCATACATAATTCATCTTTTTTTACTCATCTTTCTCGCGAGTAGCGTATAATTATCGGCACAAACGTGTAAAGACAAGAAAGTTACTCGCGAGGACAGAATGCCAGTATAGACCTAAATTAGTTAAACGGGTTTTGCTGGGACTGAAGGAATACTAGTGTAGATTGGTCCAATCTGGGAACGATCGAGTGTTGCGGACACGCCGAAGAGCATTTATTTCGGTGGAACAATGGCTATGATAATAACGAAAAAGTTTTGCCAGGACTGATACATCCTTATGATAGCTAAAACCGTAGATGGAGGAAGTCTTATATTTATATACGAAGTCTGTATTTATATAGGATTACTACTAGCTGGGACCCGGTATACCTCGCTGCACTCATAAGTCAATAGTAGATAATAAAAACCACCGTTTGACTTGCTATTTTTCGAGATATGAATTTTACACAGATGAATTATCTCAAAGAACAGATACGTGAGTTTTGAGACAGCCGCCGTGGATCTAACGGTATATTGGGTATACTATATTGCTTCTTGTATTCTACTTATCATACCTTTCATTTGATACTCATGTCGAGGGGTTGGGAAGAAAGTGGTAATCCGCCCTTTTGAGACGGCCGCCATGGATCTTACGGTATATTGAGTATACTACATTGCTTATTGTATTCTACTTATCATGCCATTAGATACCCATGTCGAGGGGTTGTGAAGAAAGTGGTAATTCGCTCTTTTGAGACGGCTGCCATGGATATAACGGTATGTTGAGTATACTTTATTGCTAATTGTATTTCAGTTTAGTTTCAATAGCGTCATGGCCTACCTATTATTTGAAAGCTGCGAAAATTTGGAATTTTCATTAAATGGAATCACAATTTTACATTAACGCACGGTATACATAAGGTAATGTATTCCCGAAATGTCAATTTTATGTGACATCAATGAAATCGTTCGGATATAAACAAATTGAAGAATAAATTTTGCGAATTTTATTAAGGTGAAAAGTTGTGGTTACTAAATGAAGGAAGTATTAAGATAAGAAAAAATGGTTAAATGCATGGTTGTAAATTGTGAGAATTATAAAAACAAACAATATTGTGTGGTGGAGATGAAATATTTTACATTTCCGAAGGGTGCAAGTTTATGTGATATGTAGATGTGAGTGATTTAAATGTTCATACCGAAAAAATACGCTTTGACCACTTTTTAGAGCAGGGCTATATATTAGAAGACATTCATGAAATTCAAGACATTTTTCGTGACGAAAAACTTTAAGAAAGGAGCTATTCCTAGACAAAATTGGCCAGTTTCTCTTGCTGACATTACCGGAAGAAAAAGTTAAAAGAGAACAAAGGCAAATTTTGCAGGAAACCAATACAGAATATGGGAAGCAACATTATTTTTCTGATACTGAACTTCTTTCATTTGAGTGTTTCCCTTTTAGAAACCAAGAGAGATCAGGTGAAGTTAGAAGGTAGCGACAGAAAATTTAGTAATCAGTGTTTAAGTAAAATCAGTATTCATATCATATTTCCTTTTTATTCAGCAGAATTTGCCTTTAGTATCTTTTATTAGCCCTTTTTTCTCCTTTTTGACTTGGAGTAGTTCCTTTCTTAAGGTTTTTCTTCACAATTGGGGTCTTAAAATGAATGTCTTCTAATCTATAGCTCTGGTCTTAAAAGTGGTCAAAGCGTATTTTTAACCGACTTCAAAAAAAGAGGAGGTTACTCAATTCGACGTGTAGGTATTTTGTGGTCCTGTTCACGCATAACTTTGTAACCCAATAACTTTTTTGCTTTTTTTTTGGTTCATTTGAAGGGGGAGCTTCCCACGGTGGTCCCGTTAAATTTTTTCTAAATTCTGATAACGGAGTTCGAAGTTAGGCCGAAAAAACTGTTAAAATTCAACCTGTTAAAGTTCACCTAAACATTTCATGGGCACCGAACAAATTACTTTATTGTTGTAAGCCTGGCAGCAGGCCGATGGGTCAGTGGGTAGAGCGTCGGCTTCTCGGTTCAGCGTGGTGTGGCGTTTGCAGGTTCAATTCCCGGCCGGTTTTTTTCTTTTTCTCTTTTTCTTCTTTCTGAAATGATTTGTATTAACATATTGGTCAGCAGCCTATAGCACTTGACATAGCGCAAAGGAAGTATTCTTGTCTGTGGGATCTGTGGGGTGCGAGTTCGATCCCGAGAGCTCGCGGTGCTTTTTTTCTATATATCGACAAAATAATTATTTTTTAATTTCCTTCGGGGAATTTTGTTCCATATTAAACAAGTTTTCGACGTGAATGCGTCTGTAAATTTGCTTCCAGAACAAAAGCCGATAAGAACGAAATTATGGCGAAATTTGCAGTTCAAAAAACTATTGTTTATATCGAATAAATAAATATACCATGACGTGGATGAAGAATCAAAGAAGTTTAATGTTTACATTTAATTTCCCCGATATCAATGGCAACTTAACTTTTTATATGCCTTATATTATCTTGATCTGTATGTGTGTATAGTGTAAACAAATCTTGCAACTTGATTTTGACCCAGTTCCATATAACCGATCAACTGCAAATTTTGCACATACGTATAGTTCGCATGACAATACAATCTGCAATCAAATTTTGCAATTGCGCTCCCCGACCCCTGACATGGGTATCAAATGAAAAGGTGTGACAAGTAGAATACACTTCGCTATGTGGCGTCGTAAAAACGTAGGCTCCTTGCAATGACAGGCAATATTAAAAAATGAATGGACTAAAAAGCACGAAATAAAAAAAAATTTTAAAAACCGACTTCAGAAAAAAACCCGCGATGCACAAAAAAGGATGAAATAATTGTTTGTAATTCTTAACAACATCAATCCAATAAGAATGGATCTAGAAAGAAGAATCACTTTTGAAGACGGTGCCAGGTAGTAGTTGACTTTGATTGCACTAACTCTTGCTTCGGCAATTGTTTACATTTCTTTGTTAGGCTTATGCCCTTAATATATCACCCACATGTGTTAGCACCGTCTTCAAAAGTGATTCTTCTTTCTAGATCCATTCTTATTGGATTGATGTTGTTAAGAATTACAAACAATTATTTCATCCTTTTTTGTGCATCGCGGGTTTTTTTCTGAAGTCGGTTTTTAAAATTTTTTTTTATTACGGTATGAGCATTTAAATCACTTTTATCTCCACAATCTCGGATCCACATATCACATAAATTTGCACCCCTCGGAAATGTAAAATATTTCATCTTCACCCCACAATATTGTTTGTTTTTATAATTCTCACAACTTATAACAGCACATTTAACCATTTTTGCCCTAATTTAAAACTACCTTCTACCACCACTTTTCACTCTAACAAAATTATTTATAAATTTGTTTAGCCCCGAACGATTTCCCTGACGTCATGATCAAAATGACAGCTCAATGTTTACACTCGGATTACATTAACTTATTATATGTATACCGTACATTAACGAAGCTGTCAAACAATAGGCAGGCCATGAGGCTACTGAAACTAAAATGGAGTGAAAATTGCGAAAATTAACAATTTTTTTTTAGATTTTTCAGCTGTTTCTTTTAGTTAAAGGTATAAAAAATAGTCTACGACCTATTCTCAGACCTATCAAATATACACAAAATATTTCATATAAATCTGTCAACCGGTTTCGGAGAAGTTCGGTAACAAGCACTAGGACACGAGATTTTTGTTCAACAATACATTTAGTGCAGATCCTTTTTGGCTCAAATTTGCCATGGAATGCCCGCGTGTACAGCTCTTAGCCATCTAAATCTTTTATTCAAGTTTGGCCATCGTGAGGCCGTATGTGCTCCCATTAAAATTGGTTAAAAATTCTACGGCCTTCATATCACCCTTTAAAAAGCAAGCGGCCGGTGTTCGCTCGCTGTAAGCCAATTTTGAGTTTTACTCCGGTATTTTCGCTCGCTTAAATTTTATATCTAAAAAAGAATCTTTCTTTTGCTAAAAACAAAATTTCTGTTTATGTCATATTATATTTACTCAACGTTTATAGGAGTTTTTTCTAATAAACAAGAACCTTACAAAAATTGCTAAACATCTTCTACCTGTACATATGAAAAGTTTTTCAAAAAGAAAATTGTTCAAGCTACCCCAATAAACATGCTATAATATCCCGTAAGTGCCAAGAGTGAGCACCTCATTCCCCAGCCATCAACATCACTTCTCAAGTAAAATAAAAAGTTAAAATGTAAGAAAGTATCGATTTTTAAAACATCTGAAATTGTCACGATTTCAAGTTCAGTTCGCGATTTGCAATTTCATCATCAACGCCAGGCGCAAAAAAGAAACAACAAGAATTGCCGAAAATTTTCGTGAAAACATAGGCAAACTTTTTGTTGATATAACCAGAATGGCTTCAAACTCTAGGGATCCTTACCAGAAACACTGAGAGTTGATTGAGTTTCAGGAGTTACCTACGTGACATCCGACCGAGAATCCATTATAATAAAAGGGATGAGAGAAGATGAAAGCTCAAGGGTTATTTTATGGCGACGGCGGCGGCATCGGGGCCGCCTGCAAGCCATCTAACTGCCGTCAAGGATCTCTAGAACTGTGTGCACGTTAACATATTTACGAGAATTACCTTGAGGGTAATTGTATTAAAGTGTGAATATGGAGGACCTATTGGTATCATAGTGAAGTCGAGGGTAATCGTATTCTGGCTATGTTTATTGGCAAGAAACTGAATACATTATGAAACAAACTGTGCATCAAGTTCCATTCATAATTTTTGAAGTTTTGCTTATATTTTATACGTTATTCAATTTCATCAGTGTTCGATCGGTTATTCTCAGTTACGAGTCGTTTCAGACAAATTGCCAATTTCGGAAGATACTGTAAATGGTTTAGTGGTAAAGTTTCACCACAATTGCTTGCCTTATATCTTCAATTACTATAGAGGGAGTTTGTTTGAAAGTTCTGGTTGCTAAAGTAAATCTGTTTCACAAAGAGCCTGTGATCCCTAAACGAAAAACATTTTGAATTAAATCAGATAAATTGGATTGACCTCTTTGGTCAAATTGTCTGTACCAAAGGTCTTCACAGCATTTAGCAAACGCTATCAAAAGCATATTATCAAGGATAAGAGAGGCAGCAGACCGAACGCTTAGCAGCCAGAAGACTGGATTCAGAAAGGGCCGCTCCTGCATAGACCATATTAATATCTTGCGAATCATAGTGGAGCAGTCTTCTGAATTGCGATTCCCCCTTTACCTTGCTTAAAGTAAAGTGTATGGTGATCCCAGAGCATTCTTTCAATTTATCAACACAAAGAAAAAAGTTGATAATTACCCTTACACCATGCAATACGAGAACTCCCTTAGATCTAATTCAGCCGAAATTTGTGAAAATTTTGCATCATTCTTCCTCAAATCTTTCTCGTCCTCTGTATTCCAACCAGATGAAGACAATTTTCGACATATCAATGCAATCCAAACGGCTCAAAACTTTTCCCTGTCTATAACCAGGGATGATATCTCGAAACATATAAATGAACTTCCACAGGATTTTTCGTCCGGCCCTGATGGAGTCCCTCCAGCTGTTCTAAAATCCTGTGCAGGGGCCCTACTGTCCCCTCTTCTATGTTTATTTCAAAAATCCCTAAATAAAGGGCGCTTCCCAACCTTATGGAAGAACTCTTTTATAATACCTGTCCATAAGAAAGGCTGTAAAAACGAAATATCTAATTATAGGCCAATTGCGAAGTTATCGTCTATACCAAAACTCTTCGAAGCTATTATTTATTCTGCTATCGCCCCTATCTGCAAGAGGCTTATCTCAACAAACCAACATGGTTTTCTTGCAGCCCGTTCCACTACTACTAATTTACTGGAGTTCTCTTCACACACAATTAGAGGCTTTGTCACTGGCTGCCAAACTGACTGCGTTTATACAGATTTTAGTAAGGCTTTCGACAAGCTCTCCCACTCTATTATAGTTCTTAAACTAAAGAAATTAGGCTTTCCGCATGCCCTTGTGGATTGGTTCCAGTCGTACTTAGCCGATAGAACCTACCAGGTTCTATTCCGCGGAGTCAAATCGAAGAACATCGAAGCGTCCTCTGGAGTCCCGCAAGGCAGTCATCTTGGCCCTCTTCTTTTTATTTTATCAATTGACGATATTGTTACCCTGCTAAGGCACTGTAAAATCCTTATTTACGCTGATGACATCAAACTGTATCGCCACATAAGGAGTAATAGAGGATTGCAAACTTCTGCAAGCAGATCTAAACACCTTCTATATTTGGTGTTCCAACAACAACCTTGTGCTTAATATTAGTAAATGCGAGATCATGACTTTTTGTAGGAAACGTGGTGTTATAACTTATGACTATACTTTCCTTGACAACAAGGTCTCCCGTACTGAATCTGTAATCGATCTTGGGGTTAGGTTAGAAAGTAAGTTGGATTTCTCCACCCACATCAATTATATCTCCTCCAAGGGCAATTCAGTCCTGGGATTTATAAAAAGATGTTCCAAAGAGTTCAACAACCCCCTCGTCACTAAACACCTGTACGTATCCTTGGTTAGGCCTTTGCTTGACTACGCTTCCTAGGTATGGTCTCCTTACTACTCCTCCCATGTTAGAAGAATCGAATCGGTTCAAAGGAAGTTCGTCCGGTTTGCACTCAGCCACCTCCCGTGGGATGACCCACTCGCTCTTCCGCCTTATGAGAACAGACTTAAATTGCTCAACTTAAGCTCCCTCCATAAGCGCCGTGAGGTCGCTGACGTTATATTCGTTCATCGACTGATGAATGACAAGGTGGACTCTGGTTTCTTAAGAAACCGCGCGTCATTTAGAGTGAATAACTACAACCTGAGAGGTGAACCTCTCTTGCACATTAATTCCTCTAACACCAATTATGGCATGTTCGAACCCGTTAATCGCATGCTTATAAATACTAACAACAATAGGAGTGTGTTTAGCTTGCTAACCAGTGAAGTTGTCCTTAAAAGGACCCTTCTCAATGTGGCGTGACTCTCTGCGTGCCTCACTCCCTTTTTAGTTTTGCATGCTTCTCTTTTTAATGTTTTTGATCTTTTATGTTTTTAATATTTTATGTTTGCATGTCTCAGCTGAGCCACGGCAGTGGTAAATATTTCTCAGCCCTGCTCGGAAGTGCGCCTTCTGTGTTAGAAGGGAAACTCTATATATATATATATATATATATATATATATATATATATATATATATATATATATATATATATATATATATATATATATATATATATATATATCTATATCTATAAAAATCTCGTGTCACAGTGTTTGTTACCGTACTCCTCCGAAACGGGTTGACCAATTTGCATGAAATTTTTTGTGTATATTTGGTAGGTCTGAGAATAGGTCGTAGGCTATTTTTTATACCTTTAACCAAAAAAACAGCTGCAAAATCCAAACAAAAATGGTAATTTTAGGAATTTTCACTTCATTTTAGTTTCAATAGCTTCATGGCCTACCTATTGTTTGACAAATGTAAAATTGTCATTAAATTGAATCATTACATTTAATGAAAATTTCAAATTTACGCAGCTGTCAAACAATAGGTAGGCCATGACGCTATTGAAACTAAAATGATCCATAGCGGCCGTCTCAAGAGGGCGGTGTACCACTTTCTTCACAACCACCTCGACATGGGTATCAAATGAAAGGGTATGATCAGTAGAATACAATAAGCAATGTAGTATACAAAATATATCTTTAGATCCATGGCGCCCGTCTCAAGAGGGCGGGGTACCACTTTCTTCACAACCACCTCGACATGGGTATCAAATGAAAGGGTATGATCAGTAGAATACAATAAGCAATGTAGTATACAAAATATATCTTTAGATCCATGGCGGCCGTCTCAAGAGGCCGGATTACCACTTTCTTCACAACCACCTCAACATGGGTATCAAATGAAAGGGTATGTTAAGTAGAATACAATAAGCAATGAAGTATACAAAATATATCTTTAGATCCATGGCGGCCGTCTCAAGAGGGCGGTGTACCACTTTCTTCACAACCACCTCGACATGGGTATCAAATGAAAGGGTATGATAAGTAGAATACAATAAGCAATGTAGTATACAAAATATATCTTTAGATCCATGGCGCCCGTCTCAAGAGGGCGGGGTACCACTTTCTTCACAACCACCTCGACATGGGTATCAAATGAAAGGGTATGATAAGTAGAATACAATAAGCAATGTAGTATACAAAATATATCTTTAGATCCATGGCGCCCGTCTCAAGAGGGCGGGGTACCACTTTCTTCACAACCACCTCGACATGGGTATCAAATGAAAGGGTATGATCAGTAGAATACAATAAGCAATGTAGTATACAAAATATATCTTTAGATCCATGGCGGCCGTCTCAAGAGGCCGGATTACCACTTTCTTCACAACCACCTCGACATGGGTATCAAATGAAAGGGTATGATAAGTAGAATACAATAAGCAATGTAGTATACAAAATATATCTTTAGATCCATAGCGGCCGTCTCAAGAGGGCGGTGTACCACTTTCTTCACAACCACCTCGACATGGGTATCAAATGAAAGGGTATGATAAGTAGAATACAATAAGCAATGTAGTATACAAAATATATCTTTAGATCCATGGCGCCCGTCTCAAGAGGGCGGGGTACCACTTTCTTCACAACCACCTCGACATGGGTATCAAATGAAAGGGTATGATCAGTAGAATACAATAAGCAATGTAGTATACAAAATATATCTTTAGATCCATGGCGGCCGTCTCAAGAGGCCGGATTACCACTTTCTTCACAACCACCTCAACATGGGTATCAAATGAAAGGGTATGTTAAGTAGAATACAATAAGCAATGAAGTATACAAAATATATCTTTAGATCCATGGCGGCCGTCTCAAGAGGGCGGTGTACCACTTTCTTCACAACCACCTCGACATGGGTATCAAATGAAAGGGTATGATAAGTAGAATACAATAAGCAATGTAGTATACAAAATATATCTTTAGATCCATGGCGCCCGTCTCAAGAGGGCGGGGTACCACTTTCTTCACAACCACCTCGACATGGGTATGAAATGAAAGGGTATGATCAGTAGAATACAATAAGCAATGTAGTATACAAAATATATCTTTAGATCCATGGCGGCCGTCTCAAGAGGCCGGATTACCACTTTCTTCACAACCACCTCAACATGGGTATCAAATGAAAGGGTATGTTAAGTAGAATACAATAAGCAATGTAGTATACAAAATATATCTTTCGATCCATGGCGGCCGTCTCAAGAGGGCGGGGTACCACTTTCTTCACAACCACCTCGACATGGGTATCAAATGAAAGGGTATGATAAGTAGAATACAATAAGCAATGAAGTATACAAAATATATCTTTAGATCCATGGCGGCCGTCTCAAGAGGCCGGATTACCACTTTCTTCACAACCACCTCAACATGGGTATCAAATGAAAGGGTATGTTAAGGAGAATACAATAAGCAATGTAGTATACAAAATATATCTTTAGATCCATGGCGGCCGTCTCAAGAGGGCGCCGTACCACTTTCTTCACAACCACCTCGACATGGGTATCAAATGAAAGGGTATGATAAGTAGAATACAATAAGCAATGTAGTATACAAAATATATCTTTAGATCCATGGCGGCCGTCTCAAGAGGCCGAATTACCACTTTCTTCACAACCACCTCGACATGGGTATCAAATGAAAGGGTATGATAAGTAGAATACAATAAGCAATGTAGTATACAAAATATATCTTTAGATCCATGGCGGCCGTCTAAAGAGGCCGGATTACCACTTTCTTCACAATCCCCTCAACATGGGTATCAAATGAAAGGGTATGATAAGTAGAATACAATAAGCAATGTAGTAGACTCAATATACCGATTCATGGCGGCCGACGCAAGACCCATGTTCTTTGAGGCATTTCATCTGTGTAAAATTCATATCTCGAAAAATATTAAGTCAATGGATGGTTTTTATTGTTTACTATTGACTTATGGGTGCAGCGTAGGCGCACCGGGTCCCAGCTAGTATATATATATATATATATATATACATGCTTAGCTGAAAAGTGCGCCTTCTGTGCTAGAAGGGTTAACTCTAGAATTTTACATTGAGCTCGGTTAGGAGGCGCGGACTTCCTTTCAAACCAGTAATAGTGAGCGAATAAATATATCAAATTGATAAAAGACGCATCATTTCGTTTTCACATAGTGTGTATGATACAATCATAGAATGTGTATTGGGCTGAAGCTTCGACTTTGGAAGCTTTTGCGGTTTAGAGAACTTATAATGTATATGTATATACAAATTAGATTTTGAAGGGGAGGTAGCAAACTTATAACTACATAGATAATCTTGACAGACCAGACGGACGGACTAGATAGACAAAACATACAAGCCGCAAGCCGATTCCCAAGGCGCAAACCGCAAAAGCTTCAGTGGCCGGATCAACATAGGTACTATTAAACTATTTTACTACAGTGTGGTAATGCGCCGTATCAAAGGTTGGAAAGAGAGCTGTGTGTGTATGTAATAAGAATGTGTCGCGTGAATTTGGGCTCTAACCTTCATTCGATGGCTTTAACCGTGCACCGACGAAGCAAAGTACGTATTTCAGCTCCCCCCGAATATAGGTGGTGCGACTCTCGCTTGCCTTAATAAATCAGAAAGAAAATCTCTTCGCCTGCGGTGGTGGATAGCTAAGGGAATATATTAGCAATAAAGAAGAGTAAAGAAGAAAAAATAATGGATATATTAGAAATAAACGGATTTTTGATCGGATATTGCTTTAAAAATGTGCATTCAAAAGAATGTCCATTAGATTGACTTTGGATATTAGTATAGTTCTTTAAATAATGTATTTTTGTGAATGTGTACAACCAGCGCTGCTAACCAAAGGGAAGGGTGACATTAGCATACTCAATAGACTGGCTCTCGTTGGATACGGAGGGCAAGCAGCTTTGGACATGGTTTATGCTTAGTTGGTAGAACCATGCTCGCGCTTGGAAAGGAAAAGGCAATTGCTAAAAGATGAACAAAAATAAAAGCTTTCGGCACCGGAATTTATTCGCATATACACAGACCCCATTAATATTCTTTTAAAAAGATTTTTTTATAATGCTCCCACAACGCTATTGAAGGAGCTGGCTGGAGGTATGCTGCCCTTCAATGGAATGCAATGTTAAAAAGTATATGAAACTGGTATGGGAACGGAAGCCCTGTAAACTTTTTAAGGAGTGCTCAAAGATGGGTATTGAAGCACTCCATTTCCCGCTGAGAGCCTACAAAATAACCCGTTAAACTGGTGAAACTGGTGACACAACAACACAAAGGCATGACTTTGTTAAGCCTGATTAGTCCAGTCTCGACAGTACTGAAGAAGATGCTGATGAACTTTGCTTTCAGAGAAACTAGCTGCAGAGTCTGTTGCTTTATCAAGTTGTTGTATTTCTGAATGATTTCCCACGTTGCAGTCAGTATGCAGTAAAAGCTAAAAGGTGTTGCTATGTGGCTACGACGAGGGGGCTAGTTTGGATGGACACACCAGTGGCAGGTAGCAGAGCATGAATTTAAATTGGGACAGCGGTTGAGGCCATTTTTGAGGTCCCAGCCCAAATACAGATATTTGTATGTAAGGTTAGATATGGGCGGCCTCCAGTGAGACCAGTGGTTCAATTAGCGTTTTGGTTTGCGTTTCAGGCCACAGATCGCGTATTCAAGATTTGGTGGCAGTGGCGTAGATAGCTTTCAGCCATGGGGGGGGATATGACTTAGTATAAAATTAAAAATAAATAAATTTTTCTTCCGAAGTTCTGTTTTTGATAAGCTGAAATTTCGTGAGTAGCTTCCTTTTGACGCCTAACTTTTCTAATTGCGAAAATTCTCGATAGTGGTTCCTAGTGAAACGCATAGGCGTTAAAGATGTCGGGTTTGGTGATTGCAAAAATACTATTAGTAAATATTTGTTAGATAAATTAAGATATACCGTTATAAAGAACTCAAAAAAGTTTGTCGTAAAAAATTGATGGTCCAACCGAAAGGTCGCCCACCATCAACATATGCAAGTAACTAATTAAATTAAATTGTAAAAAATTTAAATAAATTGGAAAAAATTTGTAAAAAATTGAATTAAATTATATGTAGGTATGTATATATTCACATCATAGAAAATATTCTTGGAAAAATTAGAGCAAAAAATCTAACTTTCGGGTTTTTTTTGACAATTTATTTATGACTTCGTCAGCTGTGATTCCAATGTTACGATGAATTGCCAGAGCAGCCAAACCATTTAAGCGGTCCTAAAATAACAAAAATGATACAAGCATGAGTTTTTCATTGGCAATGAAAATTAATTAGTCAGAAGGGTCAATGCAAACAAACTCACTTCTTTTATCGTGCTTCTTTGAATCGTTTTTATTCGCTTCAAACTAGAGAATGTTCGTTCTGCAGTAGACGTCGACACCGGCAACGTAGCTAATATTCTGAGCAATATATTGATATTTTATTTGTTTTAACTAAATGGCCTAAAGGTTGCGATCCTTTGCCACCGCTTTCAGCAAATGATACACATGGGACACAAAATGCACCAAGGTGTAATTCTGAGTAACTAATCCAAGGAAATTCGTCTAGCCATTTGTGACAAAACCGCAATTTCCGAGCTTCAAACTTTTGCAGCAACGGAAACGTGTAATTCTTCGGCGGGACCCAGACATTTGTCAATAAATCCAGCCTCTGCGATTCACTCAATCGAATGTCAATAAAATTTCCTATGTCATTTTTATTTATGACTTCGCGAGAGCTAAATAGTTCGACTTCCTTGCTAGTTTCACCAGAATAGCTTTTGTTGCTCGGATTTTCACTAGAATCAGAACGCGGCCTTTTCACGGTTGATTCTGTAGATGATTCTGCATTTCTTTGGGTTTCACCGTCCAAAGGCTTGCCGAATGGTTTTTTTGGCACTAAAAATTTCTTCATACCGAGATAATAATCAACGTGGTAAACGCCCTTAAATTGTTGATTCGCCTGAGACAATGAGTGTTCCGTGTATTATCTTCGTAGCCAGCGCACGCACTAAAGTCAATGGTGGCAAATCGTAGACGGACACACTCCTTCGCTGTGCTCACTTTGCCTTTGCATTCCAAACCAGCGCACATACATACGGCACCACAAGTATCGGCCGCAAAAATGGTTTATGGAGCGGAGCGTGAGAGAGGACGATGGAATGGACACAATTTCCATCGCCCACTCTTACTTTATTTGCTATAAACCACATTTGCAGCCGACTCTTGTCGTGTCGAGTGTACGCTCGTGTGGAACCACCCTATGATTTGCTCCACCGATTGTGCAGCGTTGCAACCCTACTACAATTGTAGGCTGCTACGATTTTTAAGCTACAACTTTTTACTCGGTACTATTTGATTTAAGTACATTTGTAACAGCATAATGGCGCGATATAAATAGTGGGCGCCACTTATGCGAGGTGTTACCCCCTTAGCCACAAGCCCGGAAGAGCATGGCCAAGGAGCCAACACCATACATAAGAAATAAAAAGAAAATCCGGAACTCCTACGCCGGCCACACGGAGTTGTCTAGCTCGCCGGAGGGGTCGTGGGGTGTGTGGCCGGGGCTTACCGCGGTTGGTTCACCACTTACCTGTGACTATAACACTCATCTTCCGACTCCATCCTTCGGGCATCGCCTGAACCGTGTCACTGTAGTGCGGTCCCGTGCCAACTCGTGGTATGGATAACCACCAGCTGACCAGGAAAGGCACTACCTAAGACTCCTGAAAAAGAAACGCCATCCGCCCCAACCATTCAAAAAAGAAGAAATCTAACACATTACTTTCATCATTACAACCATTACAAATTCTTTGTTTATTTCAGGTACATACATCAATACAAGAACACCAGGAGTTAAAAATCAATATTCAATAATAATAAAGGCAATGAACTCGAATCATTGTCAGATACAACTACATCCACGTATTCAATTTCAAAAAAAATTGTATTTTACAATAGTAACTGCCCAGATAAATCCGGTCGATACTAGATATGGAAACGCGTCGCTTTGGTACCAATACGATTAGTTTCTTACAAATGATATCACAATTATTGTGTTCAAGATACGGGAAACAATTGTCCCGGAAATAACAAGAAAAACTATTTTCACCAAATGAGCAAACAAACTGACAAAATAATGTGATTAAGATTAAAAAAAATTAATATGAACTGCGCTAAAAATTATTGTATAGTGCTAAATTAAAGAATGTACGAATATTTTATTTTATTTTGTGTATTTTTGTTTTTCTTTTGTTGCGTTTTGTTTTGTATTATTTATATTTAATGTATAATTACTTATTTCATAAGGTTCGTACTCACGAAAAATATAATCAGAAACCTCTTACTAGAAATACCATCCGAAAAACCTTGCTGAAAAATGGCTGCGACCGTTGTTTTAGTAATTAGCTGCTGTCGGTCAAGGACTGCATTTTTCACCTCTGGAACGCCTCTGATACCACTAATAACCAAAATGAGCCACCGTTGCTCTTCTCCAGCACCTAATATGTCTCAAAAAAAAATCTTCAGAATTGTTCCCCGTCGATGAACGGTATTTCGGGGCATTGGCCCAAGGGACAAGGAAGAATTACTCCAGATCTCCTCCTACTACCCAATAATCTGCAACTACTAAGATTTATATTATTTATATCTTCATGGGTTGTTCGCCTTGCACCAGGACGACAGTCCACTTCCAAACACCAGTTTAGGTCTGCAACAGTACACTCTGGGACTCTGGATATCCTAGCTGGAACACGCCCATGCAAAATTTCAGCTTCGTGGATACTCTCTTCTACTTCATAAGCCGCAATCACATATGCTCAGCACCAGATCCAAAATTAATGTGCATAATAAGGAATCGCCGTCAAAAAACTTCCTTTTACCCGGAGTATACCAATCAACGAATCCCCTTATTCAAAATTACAAAACTGCCTTTCTTAATAATGGTTTTTTTCCAAATTTTACAAATCCTTTGTGGACAAATTATATACTTTTTCCTTTCCGGACTGACTTTCTAACTGACTTCCCAACTTTTTTCCTGACTAAATCCAATTATTTTTTTTCCTCGCCTCCCTCGTTTTAAATTTTTCCTTTTCCTACAAAGTGATTTACAATAAATTTCCCATTACCTACAAGGTGATTTCCAAAATAAATTTCCCCACCCAAATAAATAATAATTCCGACCGTTACATACCCTCGGGTCCACGAGGCCGACTCGCGAGGCAGTGAGGAGCCGAAAAAAACGGACGGTTTTTATGCCGTAGGTCTAATATGTTTGGCGCCAATGTGGGACTCGACTCACGACCTGAGAATAGGAGTCTCATGCTCTGCTCTGACTGAGCTAGCCGGGCTGTTCAGGTTCTCCACAGAGTCGTCTCCATACGGAGTGAAAAAGGAAAAGTTGGGCGTACGGTCACAACCGTATTTTCGGGATGATCAGCCTGAAAAACCTCCCGGAGGAATATCTGAAGGTACAAATATCAGGCGGAAGACAATACCACATTGTCCCCCTACTGATATCTATACGTCTCCAACCATTCTCACCCAAACCCAGGGTGCTTTCGATTCATCGGCACAACCTCCAGCAATGCCATATTGCCTTCGACTCATCCCGGTGAAACGACAGACACCCAGTTCGCCGAGAGACCTTCTCCAGACTGACCGAAAATAAAAAAAATGAAGATGGAACCTTGAGGAAATCAACGACGTATGTCTTTGGCGTGATATACCCCTATGCTCTTACCTCCCAAATCCTCCAGCTCGTACAAGCTGGTTCCAATTTTTTTACGTATCCGAGCTTTCAGAAACCGGGGTGCCAATTTGGCACTGAAACGACCCGCTCGGTTACTCACCCAGAAAGTTCTCCGGTAGACCTCATCTCCGGGACGAAAACTGCCCACACGACACCGCAAGTTGTATTGGGTTTTATGTCTGATGTGTGCGGCGGCTAAATTAACAGCAATCCGCTCACGAAGCATCTGCATTTTGTCCGTCAATGGTAGAAAAGCTATGTCACCCTCCTGGAGAACGTTCAGTTTCTTCAGGACTGGATATGCTGATCCGTGCAGGATCATGTGGCTACCAAACAGGGCCTGATACGGGGACATGCCGATCGCCTCGTGGTGGGTACTACGAAGAGCACATTCTATGGACGACAGATGTCTATCCCACTCACGATGATCCTCCTTTAAGTACGCCCTAATGGCGGTTAGGATGGATCTATTCACCCGCTCGGAAGCGTTAGGGTGCGGCGAATATACAGCGGTGCGCACATGTTGTACGCCATAATCCTGTAGTAATTTAGCAAACTCCTTGGAGGTGAATTGCCGACCATTGTCGGAGAAGACTGTTTCAGGGACTCCATAGGTATGAAAGATAGTTTGCTCGAGAAACTTGACGGACACCGCCGTGGTCTCAGCGGACACGGGGTGCAGGAAGACAAACTTAGTGAATGCATCCAATACAACAAATACTGCCGTGTGGCCTTTCTTCGACCTGGGATAAGGACCTAAGAAATCGACGTATAAAAATTGGAACGGCCTCGACACATCCATGGGGTTTCCCATAGGTGGTCGAAGTACTGAGCTGGGGGCTTTGGTGGTTTTGCAGACATCACACTTACCGATGAACTCCCGAACTTGTTTTGCCATACCTGGCCAAAAGTACTTACATCGCAATCGGGCTAGGGTTTTCCCTACTCCACCATGCGACGCTTGGGGAGGCGAATGAGAAGACTCCACGAGAGACGCGGTCAATTCCATTGGAATCCACAACTTCCATGTCAGATCGTCAGCAATCGGGTTTCCAGTACGTGGTGATGTACGCTTGAAAACGTACCCATCTTCAACTCGCAGGTCTGGTAGCTGCGGTGATGCTTGCCTGAGGCTATCACCCAGACGAAGATATTCAGGGGACTTGAAAGACGGGGCATTTAAGTCCACGTCGAAGCACAGGGACAATTCGTCAACGCAATCCATGCGTGACAAGGCATCGGGAACCACATTGTGGGTGCCTTTACGGTGTTCGATCGTAAAATCGAACCCCTGAAGCTTAAGACTCCACCGGGCTAAACGACCGTTGAGCTCCTTCTGGCTCATGAGCCATTTTAGACTTGCATGGTCAGTAATGACCGTGAAAGTCTGTCCCTCAACATACGCTCTAAACTTCTTTATACTCAGCACGGCTGCGTAGCATTCGAGCTCAGTAATGGTGTAGTTCCGTTGTGCTCCGTTCAATTTCTTGGACATATAAGCTATCGGATGTTCTCCTCCATCCATGTCCTTTTGAAAAAGCACACTACCTACACCAGTCCTGCTGGCATCGCACTGAATATAGAAAGGCTTAGAAAAATCTGGAGTGACTAAAAGAGGAGCTTCCGTCATCAGCTTTTTCAAAGTCTCGAACGACTGCTGGGCCTCATCATTCCAACTAAAAGATTTAGACTTCAAACAATCCGTGATTGGAGAAGCCACGCTAGCATAATTGGGTATAAAACGCTGATACCATCCGGTCATACCCAAGAACCTCCGGGTCTGCTTATGAGACTTCGGAGTCGGGAAGTCCATGATGGCCGTCACCTTGTTAGGATCGGTTTTCAGAGTCCCATCACCAATTATGAAGCCGAGATACTTCACTTCAGTCACGCAAAATTTGCTTTTAGATAAATTGATGGTTAACCCCGCACGACGGAGACAGCTGGCCACTTCGTCCAAAAGCTTTAGGTGGGAATCAAAGTCAGGTGAAACTATGAGCAGGTCGTCCAGATAGACAAAAACGTTTTCACGTAAATGGCCCGGGATGGCTTTATCCATCAAGCGACACATGCGCTGTGGGGCGTTACATAAGCCGAAAGGCATAACTGTGAACTGGTACAGTGGACGACCAGGGACAGTGAAAGCTGTCCGCTCTCGCGACTTCTTCTCTAAAGGGATTTGCCAGAAGGCGTCCTTCAGGTCCAAGCTCGTGATGAACTTGGTGTCTTGAAGACGACCAAGAAGACCATCAATGTGTGGAAGAGGGTAGGCGTCTTTGACAGTGACACTATTGACCTTGCGAGAGTCAAGGCACAGGCGGACCTTACCTGGTTTCCGAACCAACACCACTGGAGAATTCCAGGGACTATTTGATGGCTCAATCACCCCCAGCGACAGCATCCTGTCTAACTCACCATACATCAGCTGTTGTACAGCGGGTGAGACGGGATAATGCCTCTGTTTAATAGGAACTGAGTCACCAGTGTCTATGATGTGTTCCTCCAGGTTAGTCTTTCCCAGTCCGAAGACATCAAAAGAAGGAAATCTGGCCTTGACGCGTTCCAACCGTTCGCATTGCGTGGACGTTAAGTCGTGCATTTTTGCAGACACGGATGGAGCGTTTATCTCGCAGACTATTTGGGAGCGAGGCCGAAAAGATTCCAAAAATCCATCCCTAGGTACAGTCTCTGGCTGAGACCGGGCACCACATAGATGGTTATATCACGGGTCCTTCCTCCAAAGGATATCGGAACTCGAATATAACCGCAAAGTCTCTGCGGAGCCCCGTCAGCAGTATGCACTACAGAGTGCAAAGTGTAGACTGTCACTTCGGGATGATTGGCTAGAAACGCTTCGGCATCTCTTCCCAGACAGCTAACAGTGGCACCACTGTCCAACAACCCAACCACTTCCTCGTTAGCTACGAGGACCTTCGTAAACAGACGAGGATCTGACGAATCCGAGATGAAGGCAGAAACAATTTTCTGCAAACATTGTCGCTTCTCCTTAGCTCGTACCCTAATTTGGGGAGGGGTGCGCTTGGAAGTTAGGGAGTCCACAAAAGGTGGCTCCGAAAAGATGCGGGCACGAGTGGAGATATATCTCTTCCAACGGGAAAGGAATGAAAGTTTAACCTCCTCAGAGGGAAAAACAGGAAAAGCATCAGTTGACGTAAAGTCGCTGATGGTAGACATATCCGGTGTATATGAAGACTGTGTAGGGAAAACGGGCGAGCTTAGCTCGGGCGCGGACTCCCGTACTGTCTCACACCCCGGCTCCGGTTTCCCTGGCAGGTGGGGCACACTGGTGTGACGACTCCTGGCTTGCCACACTTGTAGCAAAATAGGCCACGAGTTTCAGACGGGCAGTCCATAAATGGATGACCCGGTTGCTGACAATTCCAACAACGTAAAGGTCGTGAATTCGTCTGGTTCTGACGCGGCGCCGTCATTTCGTCAACTTCGGGTGCTGGTAAGTCCGGGTGTAAATGTTCAGGCGGATAGGTAGATGGATATTCAACCTCGTGTAGCTGCCGATCAGGCCTACGCTCTACGCGCTTCAGCTTCTGCCAGCGTTCGACTCGAACGCAAGTCTCACGCAACTGTTGCATGCTGGCGAAATTCTGTCCTATTATCGCCGAACCTAACGTGTAGTTTAAGTTACGAATCACGATTCCTATCAAACCGTGTTCCGACATCGGCTTATTCATTCGATTATGCAACGACAGCAGTTGAGCAGAAAAGTCATCAAACGAAAGCGTGTGTTGTTTGGTATCCATCATATGGAGGATCAGTTCCTCATCGGATTCTCGCGTTCGGAAATAACTTATAAATTGAAGTTTAATCGTCGCCCAATCAGGATCTACGAATTGTCGTCGAAACTGGGACCAGTACCAATCGGTAGCTCGTCCCGACAACATCGAGGAGAAATGTCGGCAGACTTCCGATAGTTCGACCCCATCATCGCGAGCCCTCAGTTCCACCCGGAACAGAAATTCCTCCGCCGACAACAACTTGTCCTCGCCGGAGAATTTTAAATTCCAGAACGTAACTGGAGACTTGCGATGTTGGGTCCCTGGCAAAAAATCTAACCTGCCGACCGCAGGTGGGGACGCCTCCGGGGTGGACTGCCGATCCCTGGGTACCCCAGGGTTCATAGGGACCTCAGCAGGTCGCTGCTGCATTAGCAGGGTATCTAAAACCTGTCTCAACTGGTCGACTTGCTCCTCCAGCGAGGGAGTAGGATTGGGGAAGGTTGGTGAGTCCCCCTGGCCGGCTTCGGTTCCGTTAGGGAGATTGCCTCCACCCGCAGTGGTACCTGCAGTCCTTCCACTTCTGAGCTCCATAGTCTAATCCCAAGATAAATTGATGTAAATTCACAAGCAAAAACTTCCCCCGGAAGAGTCGACGAAAAAAAATTCGGTGCGAAAACGGATTCAAATGGATGACAAAAAAATTATAAGAGGTAGTATGTATCCCCCACGAAAACCAAAACAAAAACAACCGATAACCAGTAAGAAGAAGGTTGCATTAAACAAATCAACTAGAAGTTAATAATATTGTGTGTAACCCCCGAAAAAGAATCAACAGTGATTAGTGTGTAAAACAATCAAAGTGTATTAATGTCTATATATATTAGTGTATAAGGGTGAGTAATTAGCTTTAATTCAGTATAAGCGAGGAATGGTTGAGACGGATAACATTTCCCCTCAGGGCTCCCGCATGGTCGATGTCCTCGATGGCAGTTGGTGAAAACTATGAAGCATAGTCATCACCAAGTGTCATCAAGGTCGCCGACACAGCTTCCGGTCCGCACCGAAAGAAGGACGGAAACAAAAATTCAAAGGCGCATAGTCACGAAAGGGAAACTTCTTCAAACATAAAAAAATTTAGAAGTAGTCCGCTGTCCAGCCACTCCTGAGCTACCTCTCGGAAAATCAATCAGGAGGGAAGAACAGACAGAGAAAAATGGACGCAGGAAATAAACAAAAAATAGAATTTACTAATCTGAATGGACCTTCCGAAGGAACAAGGGGCGCAGTGGCAGGCGTTAACACGCCTGTTACCAAAGACGGTTAAGCCCTTGTCCCAACTTCGAGACCATCAGGAAAAATTAAACAGGATCTTGGCCTTGGACTGACGCAGTGTCAGGCGGTATCACGTCTGTCAACACAGACATCGACCAAGAATCAAGACAAAGATGAACTGCTACTACCCCTTCACGCATGGCCAAGCAAACACCGCTTGTTAGCAAGCCGTGAAGAATAGCACGGTTCGAAGCTACTCCAAAACGAAGAAGTTACCGCAGCAGAGAACGGGTAGGCCTAAAAGCGAAAACAAAGAAAAATTCACATAGAATTTGGACAAGGATGCTGCAAAAAAAATTCGAAAAATAGACAAGGGCTAAGGCCTCGCGGTACTACCTTAGCCCACAGCGAGCGCTTGGTAAATGTGGTGAACCATAAACAAAAAATCAAATGTTGTCCGTGAAGGCACAAGTGGTACTAAACCAAAAAAATTTAAACTTCAAGGTCCGTGTAGGACAGTCAACGGGCTTTGAAAAGCTTCGTTGGGCGCCATTTATGTAACAGCATAATGGCGCGATATAAATAGTGGGCGCCACTTATGCGAGGTGTTACCCCCTTAGCCACAAGCCCGGAAGAGCATGGCCAAGGAGCCAACACCATACATAAGAAATAAAAAGAAAATCCGGAACTCCTACGCCGGCCACACGGAGTTGTCTAGCTCGCCGGAGGGGTCGTGGGGTGTGTGGCCGGGGCTTACCGCGGTTGGTTCACCACTTACCTGTGACTATAACACTCATCTTCCGACTCCATCCTTCGGGCATCGCCTGAACCGTGTCACTGTAGTGCGGTCCCGTGCCAACTCGTGGTATGGATAACCACCAGCTGACCAGGAAAGGCACTACCTAAGACTCCTGAAAAAGAAACGCCATCCGCCCCAACCATTCAAAAAAGAAGAAATCTAACACATTACTTTCATCATTACAACCATTACAAATTCTTTGTTTATTTCAGGTACATACATCAATACAAGAACACCAGGAGTTAAAAATCAATATTCAATAATAATAAAGGCAATGAACTCGAATCATTGTCAGATACAACTACATCCACGTATTCAATTTCAAAAAAAATTGTATTTTACAATAGTAACTGCCCAGATAAATCCGGTCGATACTAGATATGGAAACGCGTCGCTTTGGTACCAATACGATTAGTTTCTTACAAATGATATCACAATTATTGTGTTCAAGATACGGGAAACAATTGTCCCGGAAATAACAAGAAAAACTATTTTCACCAAATGAGCAAACAAACTGACAAAATAATGTGATTAAGATTAAAAAAAATTAATATGAACTGCGCTAAAAATTATTGTATAGTGCTAAATTAAAGAATGTACGAATATTTTATTTTATTTTGTGTATTTTTGTTTTTCTTTTGTTGCGTTTTGTTTTGTATTATTTATATTTAATGTATAATTACTTATTTCATAAGGTTCGTACTCACGAAAAATATAATCAGAAACCTCTTACTAGAAATACCATCCGAAAAACCTTGCTGAAAAATGGCTGCGACCGTTGTTTTAGTAATTAGCTGCTGTCGGTCAAGGACTGCATTTTTCACCTCTGGAACGCCTCTGATACCACTAATAACCAAAATGAGCCACCGTTGCTCTTCTCCAGCACCTAATATGTCTCAAAAAAAAATCTTCAGAATTGTTCCCCGTCGATGAACGGTATTTCGGGGCATTGGCCCAAGGGACAAGGAAGAATTACTCCAGATCTCCTCCTACTACCCAATAATCTGCAACTACTAAGATTTATATTATTTATATCTTCATGGGTTGTTCGCCTTGCACCAGGACGACAGTCCACTTCCAAACACCAGTTTAGGTCTGCAACAGTACACTCTGGGACTCTGGATATCCTAGCTGGAACACGCCCATGCAAAATTTCAGCTTCGTGGATACTCTCTTCTACTTCATAAGCCGCAATCACATATGCTCAGCACCAGATCCAAAATTAATGTGCATAATAAGGAATCGCCGTCAAAAAACTTCCTTTTACCCGGAGTATACCAATCAACGAATCCCCTTATTCAAAATTACAAAACTGCCTTTCTTAATAATGGTTTTTTTCCAAATTTTACAAATCCTTTGTGGACAAATTATATACTTTTTCCTTTCCGGACTGACTTTCTAACTGACTTCCCAACTTTTTTCCTGACTAAATCCAATTATTTTTTTTCCTCGCCTCCCTCGTTTTAAATTTTTCCTTTTCCTACAAAGTGATTTACAATAAATTTCCCATTACCTACAAGGTGATTTCCAAAATAAATTTCCCCACCCAAATAAATAATAATTCCGACCGTTACACATTTCTTATTCGGTTTAATCACTGACATATAATAATGGACTGCTCATCTGAAATTATTCCATACAAATCGATGGCACCCAAAAGTATAGTTGTCGCACTCATCCATAGACCCCCAAACTGACAGAAGCACTCAGAAGTAAAATAAGACCTGATTTTATATTTTCCCTTTTGCACTACTGATGTTTATATCTTTTGCTCTTTTCCCCATAGACCCCCGGATTTTGACATACAGAATGTCAGTTGCTAAAACAGGCGTTAAGAACTTAAATCAGATACACATAAAATTTGGAAATTAATGAAAAAAAGGCATTTTAAAAGGTGAAAAAGTGAAAATAGTGTTTATTAATTTTTTTAAACAAAATATTTGTGTTATTTTAATGTTTTAAGTACGTATTTAAAAAAATGTAAATTTCAAAAGTGATTCCGGTGTTTACATGGAGTGAAAAAAGGTTTGTAGCCTATGGAACAAATTGGTGCCATGAAAAATTCCTCATGAGCTGTCCATTCTATATGTCAGTGGATTTAATTCGATGAAAAAGTATCATATCACGGGATACTTGCATATATTTTTAGTATCTACTACTGTTTTAATGGATTTAGTAGGTACATATTGTTCGTTGGATTAATACATTTTAATTTTGCTTGGGTGGCAGCGCTTTGTAGGCCGCCCCCTGCTCCTTCTTTGACGGCGACAAAAAATACATTGTGCCGAGGGAGCGCGTGGTCATCATTACTACATCATTTTTTAGGAAGTTCATATGTTGATACTCTACATAATATGCTCAAACCTAATAGTTATTTCACCCAAAGTTAGGAACACGATTCTATTTCTTGATTAACTATAATGTTAATATTTTGAGTATTTAGGAACCGAGGTGTCACTGTTGGCTCATTGAATTTACTTTACATGTACTTAATATGTCCACAATTATAGTGAGCCTTTTTGCGGTTCCTGATTTCCTTTTCGTGGTTCCTGATTGGTCGGCCTTCTCGAAGCGCGGAAATTAGCAATACTCAAATGCACAGCCGTCACAAAAACGGATCTAGATGATTTTTACACATACATAGAATCAAAAGAGGTGCTGGTTCTTTAAAAATTTCATGTACATATTCTTAAATATTTAGATACGAAGACCTTTATTTTCGTAAGTCCATGGGGGGGATTGATCCCCTTGATCCCCCCCCCCTATCTACGCCACTGTTTGGTGGTTATTAAGCAGACCGTGGTGGATGTTTTTAATTTTCTGTGGAGTTTAGGTATTTTTTAAGTGCCCCACCCTTATTTTGGGGGCCAAGTGTGCGTTGCTTCGTTCGGCTAGAATCGGACATAGGCTGGTCTCCAGCATTTTAAAATGAACAATAACACCGGCAGCGTTTTGAAACGCTATGATGAGGGTCGGAAAAGAATAGCAACATCTACAGAAATGTTGCGAAAAATAGGCTGATGAGCTGAACATGATCGAACGAACATTTCAATTTAGCTTGGATTGAAGCCGTTGAAATTCCAGAAATCGCACGATTTTATGTCGAAACATAATAAAGTTAAAGTGTAAGTGGAGAGTTACCAATTTTGTTTTTCTCGATGAGCACCTATTCCTAATTGAACATGTGAACAAATAAAATGACCCAGTTTGCTTGCCAGAGAGGTCCTTGGCAAATTTTCACCTTGGAACGGTCACTATATCAAAAAGTTCGGATGTTATTCCCCAGTGAAGCAAAGAAGTTGTGTAATATTGAATAGTTTAGAGTTTTAATTAAACAAATAATTTTTAATATAATGAACATTATTGACCTTTACATAAATAATTGAGACAACCTATAGGTGAGTCGCTTTTTTTACTGTTGGATGCCATATTTAAGGAGGCCGTATAAGTTGATATACGTATAATTGCAACTATTATAAAAATACAAGATTCGTTTTGAAGGCCCAACACACTTACGGGGGTCGCAGGTTCCCCACCTATGAAACAAAACATTTTATTTTATATTTACAAATAAATAATTTTTTTTTAAACAAACAAATTGAACACGTATGCAAACATATTTATTTACTTTTCTAAATTTCGTAGTCAAATAATCGTGTATTATTATTATTATCCTGTTTTACCCATCTTTGGAGCGTAGGGCTTCCACAAAACCACCCAATCGGACTCGATTTTCGATTTCTTTCAATACTGACCTTCTCCGTGTATTTTTCGGTCTACAGACACTTCTACTTCTTTGGGAATTTATTAGCCCCAAGTTATTTGGTTTATTAGCCAGGTTTCATTATTGCCAAAGAGTAATACGGATTTCACGCGGGAGTTGAAAATATTTAATTTTATATTTCTAGATAGTTGTGACGTTTTCCACACTTTACATTATCTTCTGAATGCACTTCTAGCTTTTTTAATCCTACCTAATATATCTTCCTTCGTACCTACATAATTAGGTAGTAATTATACTACCAAGGTAATCAAACTTCCTCACGTCATCTATTGTACTATGTTTAAATAATGGGATTGTGTTTGTAAAATTAATTCTCATTGATTTTTCAGACCTGTTTCAAAGGCCCTTATTTCTAAGCTGTCAATTTTCTTTCCTTGACTTTTCTCGAGATCTTCTAGCCGCTCTACCAACCCCCTTAGAATTACTATCTATTCACTGCAAGCTTTCTTTATTATTTCGTCAAGTACAGTAATGAAGAAAAATGGCGAAAGGGGGCAACCTTGTTTCATTCGAGTTTTCGATATTATTGGGTAACTTAGTTGTCTATAATGAAGGATTCTTATTTCTGCTTCGTAGTATAGTATTGTGATAATTTGGATTAATTTTGTTGGTGCCGCCATCGTTTTCAAAGCCTCCCAAAACAGCTTCCGTGTGATGTGTCGAATTTTCGCACGAAATCTACGAAGGTAGCGTATAATAGTGACTTCCATTCTAAAGATTGCTCGACTGTTAGTCTTAAGATGTTTGAGTTGTCTATACATCCACGACCTTTCCTAAATTATAATTGTTGTTCTCTTAGCTGGCAGCCTATTTTATGTTCAATTGTAGAAAAAATTATGGAGTGCAGTTTTCTTTCTACCATGTTTTGTATGGTACTTAGGGAGGTACTAATTTCCGCATTCCCCATTTTTTTCATTTTTTTTTTTCGAAGTTTATAATTGTTGCCTCTTTCCATTTATTCATTCCATATTTGCTCTAAAATAGGATACAGTAGGTATCTCTGATATTATTTCAATGTCGTCTTTGAGCAACCTTGGTCCGTTGCGTCGATTCTTCCTCCCGTATTGATTGCCATTCACTGGTCTCTCTCTCTCTGTTGGTTTTGCTGTGTATAGTCTTGACGCCATTAACGTGACGCCATCGTAGTCCTTCTGAGTCCAACAGGGGATGTCTTCGTCTAAATCCTTTATTTGCTAATTTTCTGATAAGGTGGTATAGCTTATGCACATTGCTATTGTTTGCTGCTATTTGGTTTTTCCTACTAATTATTTTCATAGAATTTCCCTTTATGTGTTAAGTTTCACTTCTTTAGCTTTTCGTCGATATAATGTTTTCGCGTGTTTTAATTCATCTTCTCTGGTATTCAGTGGCGTTGTCCTCAATACGTTTCCCTTTTGGATCTTTTCCCATATTTTGTCATAATAAGATACTAATAATAATAACTTTATTCTTCGTTACTCTTTCCTTTTCGCTTTTCGATCTTCTTCACATATCTTTATAACATTGTTATGCAAGCAATCAATTTTAGGACTGCTTTTTTGTGACGTGCTTGGGCCGCTCAAAAATTACAAAATTCATATGGGAAAAGATGATTGCGCGAATATGCTTATGTCGTGTGGACGTGCCATTTAGCCGCGTCATCACCATTCAATAAATATCGAGCACGGAGTAGTATATAGGTATAACTCCTACTCCATATCGTCATCATTAATTGCTGTATCTGACAACATTTTTTAGAGATAATATTTTCAACCCTAGATTGATGAGCAAATATATTCGAATTCTTAATTTAATTTATAATTTTTAGAAATGGAATAGTTGACTTATGTATGAAGTGAACAAGTTGTTTTTACAACTAAAACTAAATATAAAAAATGTCGCCCCAAAATATATGCCACCCGTCGCGGACCGCACCCAAGACACCCCCTAGGTACGCCACTGCAGAAGAAGCAATCGAATGTTCGTAAGACCTAAGACCGTTCTTGTAAGCTATGCAATATTGTCCCCTATTGGCTCATATCCTTTAAAAATTGCCGCATTTGTATATATATATATCTCTTCAGGATCTGATTAGTAAATGCATTCTTCTTCCTTTGTTGTAAGAGGGCCAAGTCGGTCTAGATATTAAGCAGGTCTCTAGTTCATTTCAACTTTGGCTGTTCAAAAGCATGTGGTAGACGGAAATAATGTTTTTTATCCGGACTAATTGGGCTGTCAATCATCTCAATCTCCGAGCGCCACAGAAAGGAACCACACTTGGCTGACGGTCGGCTTTTTGGCCCTATATCCAGAAACCCAGACAATAATCACGTTACCTTCTACCGAGACGATCTAGCTCAATTTCAAGGTCTTTCAGGATCCCGGATTGGCACTCCTCCGATTGAAAGATACTTTCTTGGGTAGGGAGGTGCCAAGAGATCTCTCTCTGTTGGTGGTATCTATATATAGCAGTGCCTCAACGCTCTTGAAATTTTAGAACCGTCAGTGACTACCTATTGATCTAAGGCTGGTCGTCCACTGGAAGCGTATTCGAGCGGCTTCGCGCTACGGCCATACATATGAGCGGCTACAAGCGGCTCATTTGTATGGCCGAAGCGCGAAGCCGCTCGAATACGCTTCCAGTGGACGACCAGCCTAATTCTTCAGGAAGTCTCCTTTTCTCCCGGATTCTTTCAGCCAAAGATGTTTGTTATAAAGTTCCGGAAGGAGCAGGTACAGTTGTCCCTACTATGAAAGATCGCAAAACTTTACGTACGAAGGTAACCCTTAAGTGTAATGTCATCGTAGTATAATCCAAACAAACAATCTTTGTACACCCAAATTTATTAAGTTTTTATCAAAGATTAAATTTTTACCGATTTTTTCTACTGTGTTTTATTTTTATTGATCCTCTCAACCAATGATACGAAATTTAAAAATTCTTTTAAACTTTCAAGATACCTTCAAGACTAGAACTCCTTTTACGTGCTTCCTTTCACACTTTGTGTCTTCGAGCCCCATATGCAAAATTGAATTTAATGTGTTCGTTACTTTTGCGGAAGAGGTTGCAGACTTGAGAATTTGCACTTTAACAATTGTTAGATGGTAATGGGGCTATATTACACCATTTATTTCTCGTTATATGGTTGTTGAATCTTAATAATTTATTGATGGAAATCTTAACAAGATTGCGGGAATAATTACTACAATTGATAAGGCTTAGGGATTATATTAATTGCGCTCATATTGATTGATCTTTCAAGGATTCAGTTAAGAGTGTCCGACCAGGTAGAAATTGTATAAGAAAATCCATTTTGTTTATAGCTTTAAATTCAACCTTCATCAGAGGGAAGTAATTTTTATTGATTGGAACCACTTTAAAAGGTGCTTGTAAGGGAAAAAATGTGCCCAAAAACGAGATAAAATTAATTGACTTAAAGCTTTACTGTTTTCTTAGACTTCTCAGTTTTGCCTGCCTCAAAGGGCTTCCCACTTGATGTTTTGCTTCTGGGGGGAAAGTTATATTTCGTAGCAAGTTGTCTGTGTAGTGTATCCCATATACTTAAGAAGATTAAACTACTCCCAAACAATTATTTAACTAGAAACCACTTTTGAAATTAAAATGCTTTCTCTTTTCTGCGGTGAACCATTTCACAACCCACTTCAGAACAGAGGGATTGTTCTATTAGTGAAATCTGCAAAATCCTACCCTAATCATCTCCGTGCAAGTTTCATATTTTATGACTTTGTCCTCGATGCCGGCATTGGGAATCTTGTCACATTAATTCACCATTTCTTATGCCGAAATACGCGTGAGGAGTATTCTCTGCGGTTTTCGTTTTAACCATATCTATGTATTTCCCATGTTGCCATATATTCTCACCTTGAACATGCGAAATTATGTTAAATGCCTCGAATTATGAGGGGCGAGGATATGTCATATACGAGAGGAGTACTGCCTCTATAACCTCGTTCAAGCTAAAAGACTCAAAACCAAATGAGTATGTGTGTGCGTGTTTTCGTTAAAGTAACCCTAAACTTCTTCCTTGGTGCCTTTCTGCTACACTTTCACCCCATTACCTTAAAATAAATGTTTGTGAGAGCTTTCATAACGGAAAAGATTCCGCTTCAGAATCATAACTGCTTTATTTGCCTATGAATGATGGCTTTAGGGTGGTTTTCCCGGGTGTAAGTGCAAAATTAGGGTATTACGATGATGGAAAATCAAGGGAAAAATTAACACTTTTTGCAAAATTTTCGCGGAAACATCATTAAAGAGAAAAATGTACTTAGCGAATTAAATCGTGATTAAAATAAATAACCGGAAAAATGAATGTGTTATGCAGGATGTTGCCTGACTCCTTGTACACATTAACCCCTTACTACTTTAGGTATGTAACGAGCTCCTTTCTTGTATAGAAATAGAACACGCTTTCTTTCTATTTCCTATAATGGAGTTTTGTGGTGTAATTCCCTAACGTAAAGAAATTTCACAATAGCAATCACCCTTGCCAAAGTTCTCTACCCTATTTTCTAGCACATACAGCATCAGAAGGAAATTCTGATTAGTGCTTTTCAAGCTCTATCCTTGACAAAATTTGATAGAGTAAAGGTTCCTTGGAAAATTGATGTTAAAAATAGGAAAACCATTTCATGGGTGATGATGATGAAACAGGACATCCGCAAAATAAAAGATTTCAAACAGAAGTTCTGAATCGCTAAGCACGCAGGGTTCTGCTGGACTTTTAAGTGTGACAATTTTGAGGGAATACCAAGCAAGTTAATTTTCCAAGAAAATTGGGTCCTAAATGGTAATGTTCTATTTCGAATGGCCAGAATGCTCTAGTTATAATTTGTTACATTAAATTTTGTTGAATGATGTGTTAGTTAACTCGGTGCTCGACTACCGGAACGTAATACAATTTCAAATTTTTCGATTTTTCGTTTTACAGATAAATAATAGATCATCATGAACATTTGTGATGACTGTTAAGAAGGTTTTTAAGGATAATTTTTATAAAGGTCTCCTAATATATTTTTTAAGTGCCAATTTTACAACAGTTACATTAATCCAGGATATCGACTTTTTTTTCTTTGATCATACTGCTGCGTTTGTTTTATTTTAATGATGATGCTCTTCCCCGAGTGAAAATTAAAAAAATGGCCTTACAACGGGCGAACACCGGTCGTTTGGGTTTTTGAGTGACATGATAGCCGTAGAGTTTTTAACCATTTTTAATGGAAGCAAATACGGCTCTAGAACGGCCATACTTGACCACAATATTTAAATGACGGAGTACGGAGCTGTGGAAATAAGCATACGACTACGACGGGTATATAAAGGCCAAGTGCGTAACATTTTCGTTATGCACACTCGGCCTTTGGACTATCGTACACGGGATGGATGGGAGATCGGAACGGTTTAGCCGCTAGGGCATTTTGTAATATTTTGGTATATTCCAAAATGTGCGCAAGAAGTACCATCGGTAACCAAATCTGCCTTTGTATAAAGGTATACGGAAGCTTGATAGGCGACGTGATTGTAACGGTACTATAAAACTAGCCAATTACTTGGAATTACTGGTGAAATGTACCTTGTAAAGTAGACATAATGCATGCATGTCAAGCTAGGACAAGAACTCCCAGGGGATGAGAAATTTGCGATAAGTGGAATCATGGGCATTTCGTCGTAAGCCAAAACAGAATCTAATGCAGTCATTAAAAGCTACATTCAAACGACGCCTGCATACGGTATCCAAGGCAATAAAGCTCGAGATGTCGTACAGAAAATGCGGCTCGATGAGGCTCTTGACTGCTGAGGGAGGATTTCACCAAATAACCATAACCAAGGAAGGCAACTATAAACTTTACTAACGATCAGCGAGACGTGGTCGCAACAAGTCAACATCGAGTTCACCACAATACCCAAGTTCGTAGCCTTGGAGTATAATCAATCGTGATATGTGTATTAAGAGCCGTATTTCTCCTCTCCACCATGGCAGCGCAACCAGGCCACCAACAAATTGTTTACGGCTTCATAGAGACTACCGCCCTGGTGTACGCTTAGTTGCGCAACCATATATACATTTTGTTGGTGGCGGCGACTGGTTGCGCCACCATGGTGTCCCAGTGAAATACTGCCCTAACTGAGCGACACCTAATAAATAACGCCACGGACTTATTAGGATTGATTCGAAAATAGTTAATAGACACCCATTCTGGATGACAGTAGACATATCATTCGCGAATATTGTGTAGAGGAAAGGTCCGAGACTGAGCCCTGCGGCACTCCTGATGGCACAGGAAGCAAAGATGAGTACTTATCATTGCACTTGATACACTGTGACCTGTTGGAGACAAATGAGGAGAGAGTTAGCAAAAGACGAAAAATGGAAGAGAGTAGCAAGTTTACCCTGAAAGAGATTATATTAACGATGTCAAAGGCTTTAGAGAAATCAAGCAGCACCAACACAGCAGACTCGTTCATAAGCTCGATGTTAAGATTAAGGTCGCTAGCATTTATAGGCCCTGCATATATTCCAAGTTTACGTATTTTCTTCCATATTTGTTTAGATGGGTAGGCGAAGTTAAGTTTAGCCGCATAGAGCTTCCGCTTTGCTTAGACGAATTTTTTGTTGACCATATTACGCACATGCTTATATCAACTGAAGGATTCAGTCGTTCTCAGTCGTCTGTATCTACCATAAAGGAGCTAGGAAGTGGTCTCACTCGCGGCCTTTTTAGCTAGGAAGTTGTCTCATTCACGATTCGCACTTCTACAGGATCTTACTGGGTGAGTACTAGAAGCTGCCAACTGCCTCTATGGGTTTATGGTCTAATTTATTGCAGTATCTCACCCAAGGATATTGTACAGGAATATTTTTGCTCATTGTCAAGCAACACCTTGTTCCCTTTGTTGGATGTTTTGTGACGACTTTTTTTTCCAATGGTCAGTCTGTGCCAGTTCTATCTTCCAATTTTGCAATTCAGGTGTCCTATCACCATCTTAATGTAATTGGAAGTGGCTGTATCATAGGCATGTTCAAGGTTATGATAGAAAGTGCCCTTGGTCGTGTACCTTTGCTATTCCTTCTCTGCATGTGTGTTTAGGATCGGTAGGGGGAAGAATGTCGTTCTGAGTCATATTGAACATAGTCGTTCATTTAATGGCTTACACTCTACATAGTAGATATATCCGCAGCTAAAAAATATCCTGAAATTTTCCCGCCTCCTATCTATATGATCTCTTACATCACGAATATTTTTAAGTTGAATGTGCTCACTTCATTTAGTAGTGATTTAACTGCCGCAATCCTTTAAAAACTTCGCCTGTTCCATGTTACGAAAGTCGTGTGGGTGTTGCTATGTAGTCGTTTCAGAAAATCTTTAACCACTAGTAAATTTTTTTCGTCTAGATATTCCTTAAAATGTGCCATGTTTGGCTTTAAATAAATAAAAAAATTCGATCCATTCAATCTTCTTATCACATAAATCAGTTTCATTTTCTATCACTCATCATTATTCTATTTGCTGAAGTAATTATGACATCATTGTTTTCTATATCACTACTGTCACCATCAGTTTCACAAGACACGTCCGTCTATCAATTTTCCCCAAAAGCTGGAAAATCAAATTCGTCATTAGACTTAAACGTTCTTCGGCGTTATTTATGTTGACAAATAAAAAAAAACAGCGAGACGAGTGAGAGTAACTTATCGAGTGCAAAAGGACTAAAAATGTCTTGCCATAATTTACTGGATAAAAGTAATAAATAAATGATTAAATTTATAGATTAAAGTTTCTATTTGGAATTTAAAAATTTATTTCAATTTTATCCCCCGAAAATTTGTCCTAAATTTTTCACATATAACTCCAATATGGGCCTATTTACTACGAAAAATGAAAGTTGTTAATATTGATAGGTAGTTTTAATCAATTGCTCTTAGCACCAAAATATGGCTCAGTCACGCAACTATGCTACGAAACATAAGTGCAGAACGTGACATTTAACTTAAAAGGTTTCATTAATCGATGTAGGTACCTTGCATATAATACGACCACCTACCTACCAAGGCGCCAAGCTATCTGTATTGTGACTATAAATACAAAGCTCTGTTAGGAATAAATTTCTAGGAATCAGGAGTGTTTTACATAGTAATAAATCGGGACACAATGGAAAATCGCCTGTTGATCAGCAATGGAATTCTTGATGAAGAATGAATTTAGAAACAATTTAGGAGCGGAGCTAGATTAAGGACTTGGATGCTGGACTATGTTGGAGACGATGTACAAAATCACGCTGTAGGAGAAATGTTTTTAGGACAGAATTGAATTTTTCTTAACAAATGATTTATATATGTATATATTTTTTGTTTTATCTAGCTTCTATAACAATAAAAGAAAGTGTCTGTGTGTCTGCTTGTGCGTACCGTCCGTCACCCGTTGGAGCCAAACGAGAAAAGATAGAAATCTGATTTCTGAAATCTGATACCCCAACAGGTGGAAGTAAGTTTCCGTTTTTTTAAATTTCAATTAGTTTTCTCTTAATTAATTAATAAGTGCGATGTTTCACAATGTTTTACGCTCTACGTCTCTTGCAACTTGATTTTGACCCACTTTCATGTAACTGATCAACCCCAAATTTTGCCCATATGCATAGTTTGCGTGGCAACCCAACATTGGTATCAAATGAAAGGGTGTTACGAGTAGAGTACAATTACCTAAGTGGAGCTATTCCAAATTCAAAATGACGGCCAACACAAGATGGCGGAAGACTGAATAAAAAGTAGAAAATATAGTTTGCGTAACAATGCAATCCGACACTTTTGTAAAAAAATCAACGTGGTGGTTCCGATATGGCGACCGAATTTTACGTTCCCCGACCACCGGCATTGGTATCAAATGAAAGGGTGAGACAAATAGAATACAAGCTGTGAGGCGTCATTCCAAAATCAAATTAACGGCCAACAAATAATGGCGGATTACCTTTTTCTTTACAACGGGCTCAGTATGGATATGAAATAAAATGGCGTTATTCCAAATACGACATGGCGGCCAACACAATATGGGGGGTTACGTTTTTCTTTACAAGCTACTATCGTTTTCTTCATGGCGCCCTCGGAAAGTGTATGACGAGTGTAGTGCAGTAAGCCGTGTGACATCATTTTAAATCTGATATGGCGGTCACCACAAAATGGCGGAAGACATATAATGAACTAAAAAGTAGAAAACACACTGTATAGTTTAATAATCTAAAAGTAAAAATAATTTTGGATGTGTAGTTTTTTTTGCTACAGCCAGTATATGGGAAACCCCTACTTTTCGAAATGTAAAAAATGTGGGGCGCTAACGAAAAATACCATAGATTAAGAGTCCTAAACATTTTTTTACCTATTCTGTTCCTCTCAAACCGAAATCAAAAGAAAAGAACAAAAGTCTTTTTAGGGCACCAGTTGTGCATTTTTGGGATGCATGGTGGGTGCCAAATTTGCAAAAATGATTACTTTTTTTGGTTCAGTTTGGACGGGAGGAGGGCGCCATGAGCCAAGTTCTGCTCAGGGCATCTAATCCCCGCATAGCATAATCTATGCGGATGATTCTGAATATGTTTGGCTAGGTGTCTGTTGTGCCCCAATTTTTCATCATCGTATCTTAAAAAGTTGTATCATATTCTACAAATTTTGGAATATCCAAAATCAATTTTTGCCAATTTGATATTTTTTCATTATACATTTTTCCTACTGCGGACTGTGTACACATAATTTTTTTTGTGAAAGGCCTTGCAACAAACGCGAGTTTTCGCTAGTTACAATAAGTAATAGTTTTTACAGTTTAGGGATTACATTAAGCTTAAAGACCATTGTCTTTTATACTTAGTTTTCACATTTTTGTTACAAGTTATTAAAGATACATAATCATGGTGTGATAAATTGGAGGTCCATTGGTCTGCGTTTATTCAGTCTTCTTCTTGTGTTGGCATCTTGCTGGGGTACAACACGTATTTTATTGTTTTGGTGGGATGTTAGTGATTTGATGCTTCTTGACGTATCTCTTAATCTCGTCCCTGATTCTAGGTACTTTGAGGCAGGGGCGGCGCTTTCATATGTGCAAATAGGGCATTTGCACCAGGCGCAATTCGACTCGGACGCAATTTTTCCATTGTCCTTCGCTGCGATCAAAGAATGAGGAGCTAATGTGGTGCAATATGGTATACTGCACCGGGCGCAAAAAACCCAAGCGATGGCCCGGCTTTGAGGTCATGATTTATATCATCATTGGATATGTACCAAGGTGCATTCACAAAAATGAATTCACAAAAGGTGCAAGTATTTTTGACTGTTGCCGTTGAATGATGTAGATGTTTGTTTTGCTGGCTGTTCTCCATATTTGGATGCCGTACATCCAAATAGGTTTTATTACTGTATTGTACTGTACTGTATTAATAATTTGTTAGGTAGCGAGAGTTTCGAATTTTTGTTTAGGAGGAGTAGAGTTGTCTAAACTTATTAACTTCCCTGTATAGGGAAGTTATTGTAATCAGACCGAAAATCGAAATTTTCAAAGTACATTTTTTTCAAAGTCCCAAGCGCATTTTAAGCAAAAAATTGAGAGGAAGTGTGTGTGTGCGTG
Organism: Thereva unica; assembly: GCA_949987705.1. Lineage (NCBI taxonomy): Eukaryota > Metazoa > Arthropoda > Insecta > Diptera > Therevidae > Thereva > Thereva unica. The sequence goes on along the minus strand of OX465283.1, from coordinate 127,423,703 downwards.
CGTGGTCATTTTTCCTGCACGATATCGCGCGAACCAAAAAGATAACGACTTCATTGAGGATCTGAAAAGATTTTTATAAAATTTGGTCGACCCGATTTTTGGTTTAAATGATATAAGTGATTTTTGTACCGGCAGTTGTTCTGGAAGCAAATTTACAGACGAATTCACATCAAAAACTTGTTAAATATGAAACAAAATTCCCCGAAGTAAATTAAAAAAAAAATTATTGTGACGATAAATTTAAAAAAAAAAAAAAAACACCGCGGGCCGAAGAATCGAACTCACAAACCCACAGAGCCAACTGACGAGAAGTCCTCTGCGCAATGGCAGATATTAACGGCGGCTGACTAATATGTTAATAAATCATTTCAGAAAGTCGTAAAGTAGTTTTCAATTCAAAAGACTCGTACTTACAGCTTCCATTAGGATACGAAATTTCTCACCGCAGAGTTTGTAATTTCCCTTTAGAACATTCATTCATTGGGCTGGCATACACGGATCGTAATATCAACACCAAAAAAACGGTTTTTTATGATACTCTCGGCGTACATGGGTATTTATTTTACCGAGAGTAACTTTATTATCCCTACACGGAATATCTATGTGTGCACAACCCGAACGCCAATAACAAAGAGATATGTCAATATCAGACCCAAAGAAGAAGAAGATAAGAAGAAACATTTGTGCATGTGTTAGTTTTCACGCCAAAAATTTCTGTTCAAAAAGTTGCAACAACTTTCTCTCTTCCTTTTGCCCCTCTGTCCAGGAAACCGGTTTTTTAGTCTTGACGTTATGATCCGTGTATGCCACCCCATTGAGAATGGATTTTGAAAGAAGAGAAAAAGAGAAAAAAATCGAGCTGCCCCGTCCGGGGTTTGAACCTGCAACGCTTTACTACGGTTCATCCAAGGTCAAGTAGCTTATCCACTGAGCCACTGGACCACTACCAATATAACCAGTGCCGGCCCTGGCCCTTGAAAAAAAACAGAGCGGCGCTCGTTGGTCAACCCTTTCACAAAATCACATAAATTGTAATTCAGTTTATTTTCTGTATGTAGAATAAGAATAAGAAATCTGAGATTTCAAAATAATTGTCATTTTTTAAATTTTTGTCTGTCTATTTGCCGGGATAATTTTTGAAACGGTTAATCCGATAGCGACGGGACTTTCACGGAAGATTTAGTAGCATTGGGGATACATATTTTAGGTTACACTTTCGCTCCGATTCGACTATTGATCCGGCTATCGTATTCGACGCTTTCCTGGCACTGTAAAATCGACGAGGACGAGATTGCGAGCGAAAGCTAGTCTTAAATAAATTTGTCAAATCTACCATTTACTGCAAAAGGTCCCGCTAAAATATTATTTTTCGCTCAAAATTGTTTTCCCCTTGCCTCTTGGGCCTAGAGCGATCTCTCCACTCGCGCTACCCTAGGTCCGGCGCTGAATATCACGACAATAAAGTAATTTGTTCGGTGCCTAGAAGGGTTTCAAAGTGTACTAATTTTCGCAGTTTTTTAAGCCTAACTTCGAATTCCTTTATCAGAATTAAGCAAAAATTGCACGGGATCACCGTGGGAAACAACTCTTTCAAACAAACAAAGAAAAAAGTAAAAAAAATATTACGTGAACAGGACCAAAAAAAAAACATAAAAAAAACGTCGAATTGATAACCTCCTCTTTTTTTGAAGTCGGTTAAAAATGATTTTTATACTTTCCTTGTCTTTTAGGTGTAGTTCTGAAGAAAACTTCGACATTCAGCGATGAAGTGAACTCTGTAGAAACAGTGGAAACTTATTACACGTTTCTTAGGCCCGTATAATTATTTTTTGATTTTAAATTTGCACTGATTTCACACGATGAATACAGAACTTGACAGTTGATGTAGTGAAATGATTTATATGGGCGAAATTTTCATTAAATTAGCGTCAACGATTTATTGCAACAATTTATATTTCTCTTTTTCTCTCTATCTCTCTCTCACACTCCGATATAATCAAATTACAATGATTCAACTCCCATGGCAATACACACGCACGACAAAAGAACAAAACTCCTTCATTCTAAAACACTACTTGAGATATTCTAAAAGAAACATTTCTCGGGCGTATTCCAATAATCTAAAAAAATATAAACAAGATTCTAGCAACGAGAATTCTTTTCGTACATCAAAGTAAATCCCATCGGCAGTTGTTCCTTATCCCAAAGGAGCAAATGGAAATTTTTTCTTGCCTTATTTTTAAGCCATTTTCTGGGGCATTTTTTGTTGTTGCTGCTGTTATTTCAAACCATTTTCAGACACCCTTTCAGTCATCATCCCCATAATAAGGGAACTTACAATAGATCTTAAAGCGAATCCCACAATCCCCCTGAAAAAAAAAATATATAAAGTCCTGGTGAGAAATTGGATGGAACATCAGAGGAAGAAGTTCCATTTGCATATGGAGGGGGTGAATTATTTTCGTTATATCTTATTTTATATTTTGTTTTTATTTTCTCCAAATGTTAATTCACGAAACTCTGCTTTAGCAACAAAAGATTTATAGGCAAACATCTGTTGCGCCCACTGTGCTCCGTCAAACTCTAGCCAAAGTGCTCTGCAGATCCTGGCATCTTGTGTTTTTGGTTGGTTGTCAGTCTCCTTTCGCAATTACTAGGAAACTTGTAATTAATGAGAGAGAGAGAGAAATTTAATTATAGACAATGTAATTACCTCAAGGGTTCTTTAGAAAGCCATTTAAAGGCAGAATGTTTGCTATTGTGTTGTTGGGTAGGATGGGGGCGGAAATGATGGCGGTGAAGCCTCATGGCAGAGAGAGAGACCTATACACAACCAAAATTTTATAGAAATCGGTATAAAAATTTTATGCCACAATTTTAGTTCAATTAAATTTTAAGTTGCCGAGTTTTACAAAGTCTTCGCTTTCGTTAAGAGTAAAGTTAGCTTGAACGTTGTTTTGCGAAAATTCTGGGCAAATCAGAAATAAAACATGTTCTTATGGTGGTAGTCTGTAAATATTGGAACTTGTTTAGGAACCAGACACCCTAGCTCGGTAATTTAATATCTATGTTTTATGAAATTATATACTGATTCTGTTGTTTATGTGGAGTTGTTGCCAAACTTTTCACAGCAGTGAATCTAAAACTTCCTCATTGTTGGGATTTTTATTAAAAAAAAAAAAAAAATTAATGGTCTTGGATGTGAAGTATCACGTCCGTATTTTAACGTGACAACGTCTATTAATTTGAACGTGACAACGTCTGTTATTACGTTTTGTATTATTTTCTCAATTAATAAATTATATATTTCAAAGCAAATTTTTTTTTTGTGTGTGGGACATTTTCACACGCGCGTCCTATCTTAAACTGATTTAATAGACGTTGTCACGTCAATAAGGTGAATGAATGTATTTTTCCCGTGTAGAGGATAAATTAACGAAAATTTTGAGCCATTAACCACCCCCCTAACATGTATGGGGGCGGAGATATGATTTTTATTTTGTGTGCGGGACATTGTGCGGGACATTTTCACACGCGCGTCCTATCTTAAACCGATTTAATAGACGTTGTCACGTCAAAAAAAGCTTCCAACCTAAAAGTTCTGAGAAGCAACTTATAAAAAATATATGTTTTCACTCCAATCCACAAAATTCTAAAAAACTTTTTGAAAAATCATTTACATTGATTTTATATTGTAATTTTTATAATTACATGCATATTACATAAGAAAGAAAAGACACGTGTGTATTTAAATCACACCTCGGCCCATATTTTTATTATATGTATATGTACTAGCATTAATACATAAATTGTGAGAGTGCGGTGGAGGGAAATCGTAAAGGTTTATCTGCAGGGGAGTTCTGAAGTGTTTTTGCTAGAGGTTAACGCATCATCCTCCATTTTTGTAACCTTATGAGATTATATGCAAAAGGTTGCAATCCATGCAGAATACTCCCACCTATTTAAAACCAGGAAACTGCCCAAACTTTAAAAAAAAAATATTAATTAACTACGTATTTTTTGAAGAAAAATGTGGTTGAAGTTGAAAAACAGAAGAACAGTGACTCTTGAAGTTGAAGTTCAAATTTAGAAATTCTTGCTATCATAAAAATATTTCATAGGGTTACAAAAATACCGAGGGATATGTAAATCTCTAGCAAAACTTACGGCTAAACCGTTACGACGATACACAGCTTACTGTACTATCTGTTTTTGCGTGTGACTTCTCTTTTTACGGATAATCACTATTTGTGTTGGTAAGTATGATTTGATATTGATGAAATAAAAGATATTAAATGGAAAGGTTGTTATTTATTAAGAAAACAATAATAATCGAACAATGAAATGATAAATAAGGAAACGCGTAACCTTGATGTTAATTCTTGTCTCTAAACCTCTGTTACAATTTGGTAAATCCCAAACCGTATCTACCCCTATCTGTGTGTTAGATTCCTTACCAGGTGAATCCCACTTGTAGGTAAAGAATGATTTGTATGTCCTGGAATTCGCCTTTTATACTGTTTCCTTGATTCAAGCTCGCTGTTACTGTTTCCTTGATTCAAGGTAGAACGCCATTTTGTGTTTGCCGTCATTTTGAATTTCGATGGATGCCACCTAGCTAATTGTATTCAACTTATACCCTTTGGTAAGGCTTGTAAGGAAAAAGGTAATCCGCCATTTTTTTGTCGCCATTTTGATTTCGCTTTTGAATGACGCTACACAGCTAATAGCATTCTATTTTTCTATTTTCTATTATTTATTTGATTTGATACCCGTACCGAGTGCGTTGTAAAGAAAAAGGTAATCTCCATTTTGTGTTGGCCGCTATTTTGCGTTGCGCCATTCTGCGCTTGCGCATTTTGGATTTCAGACGCCACATAGCTGATTGTATTCTACTCATAATACCCTTTCATTTGATACCCATGTCGGTGATCGGGAAACAAAATTGAAAAATTTGACCGCCATCTTGGACTTGCCACCTTGTTTTTGTTACAAAAACGGCCTATTGCATTGTCACGCGAACTAAGCATATGGGCAAAATTTGGAGTTGATCGATTACATGATGTCAAAATCAAGTTTCAGTAGGCGTAAAACGTGAAAGTGGTTAAAAATCGTACTAATTAATTCATTATTATTATTATTATTTTTTTTGCAGAAATAGAGTCATTATTTTTTTCAGAAATGGAAAAACAAATAACTGTGGGATGTGGAAAAACTTTTGTTCATAATACCGTAGAGAAATTATTAATAAATGGGAAAGTAGCATCATACTAGAGCTAAGCCGGACTTACACAAGGCCGTACAATTGTCTCTTAACGATAGTAAATTGTACGAGGCGAATGAGTGTGTATCGACCGAAATAAATGAGGCGAGGTGTGGTCGTAAATGAGTAGTGGAGGGACATGGTGTTCTTCTTTCTTACTTGTTTTGGGGCAGTTAAATACAACTTGAAATGAGGCGAGGTGTAATTTTAAAATAAAAAAATTCATGATGGAGGCATAGGTTTCTTATTTTCTTACTCTTACTATAAGGCAGTTAAATGCATATTACAATTAAACTCGTGAAAAAAAGCTCTTCATTGGTAATTATTTTCTTTCTTTCTTTAATTTGCTTTGTCATTTTGGCATAACAATGGCACCTCACCTCATGACATTATACTGGCTCAAAAGAAAATAGATGCACCTCTTACAAACTCATTTTATAATCGTGGCCTATCCAAAACTACATCAAAGTTGCTTTTGCGCACTAGCGCTTAAAGCCGAATGATCTTACCAATTTTCTTGCGTTGTTTGCCCAACGACGACGGTGCTCTTGCTTATCTTCATTGTGCATAATAACATAGGTTATCGAAAGGTACGTTTCCATTTATATACTTAAGCGTATACATTTGCGAATGGGAGCAACTGGAAATTTAAAACGAGTTTACACATATAAACTTATTCAGTGATTGCACTCAGTGGAAAGTGGAAAGCTACACTTTTTTTGCTCCAGTTTTGAGATGTATGCATTCAAGTGGAAATTGTGTTTACATTTATACATTTAATGAAAAGTGTAAAGTGAAGTTACACACTTTTTCCGCAGATCTGGAATTCTTAAGGAAAACGTCGTCGTATTATTTTACCTAGAAGAAAAAAACGCAAACATAAAGTGAGTAAAATTACATGCTGGGCTCGCGAGAGAATAAAAAACCGACACGTTTATGAAGAAAGCTATTCTTGCAAAAGAACGTCTCCCCTTAACCCTCCGATTCCTGGCAACAGGTGATTATTTGTTACCTATCATTTATTCGAACAAAATCAAAGAAAAAAATAACACAGACAAGCATTTACATAAATGGGTAAAACTATTGACACTACTTAAAGAGAGAGCATATTTAAAATGTTTGTACAATAAATTAAACGTCCAGCACCTGTTCCGAAAAAATCAATATCCTTCATAAATATGTAGTACATCAGTTCTTTTAGCTTTTTATTGCAAGTCTGATTGGTTGTTGAATTCGTTATCAATAATTTGAATAGCTTCAACTTTACAGCGAGATTGCGGATTATAATATTCAATCCTTCAAAAATAATGGTAAATTTTTAATGTCATGGGCAACGGGTGATTATTTGTACAATTTATTTGTGCATTTTTATAAATTAGTATCAATCTTAAGGAACAGATACAAGTCGTGCCTCTATTCAAATACAAATTCTTCTTCTTTTTTTAATAAGAAATTGCTTGCTTGTATGCTTCACTTACAAGTTCTTCTTCATTGTCCGCCATTGTCAAACGCGTACGCGAGCAGCACTGTGGCCAAAACATTGCGAGAACATGACTGAGTACAAGATGTTCAGAAATAGTATCGGCAACACATTTTCAAAAATATTGCCGGGCTATCTTTATCAGAAATATTACCGGTAATGTGCATATTTTGTTATTGTTTTAGTTTACAGGCACCTTAAGTGGTAAATTTTCTGCCAACCATACGCTAGAATTAATTGTGGAATATACATATGTACATGTACTTGTCGAAGACGTGTCAAGTAGACCAATAAAATGGCAGCAAAAGGAACCAACTGAACGTTGTTGGTAGGTAGCGATTTGTTCAATATGTAAAGCTAATTTCCCTCGCAGGGGGAGGACTTCGACAAAATTGGTTATTGATATATCTCAGAAGCTGGTCTTCTTCTTCTCTTAGTAAGTTGTTGGGTTCAAGCAGTGCCTTCTTCTTCTTCTCACTTGACCTATTGAACTACACTCCTATAACTCATATTTGTAGACCAGACCGCATGAACAGGTTCATCAGTCTCCCTAGTGGCTTACTATTTGGACTTGACTGTCCAACCTTTAGCGGACCACCCCTATGGTTATCAAACCAAAAAGTGCCCAACAAATGACCTTTCTACTGCGCCCCAATAATTCCTTGGTAGCTTTAACACGGAACAGGAAGGAACGGCTTAGAGCTGGCCAATCCAGCCGTTTGGTGTGTTGAAACACGAAGAAATTTCGGTAGAATGCCAGCCGTTGCAAACGGCCCAGCGCTGACCCAGCGTAAAAACCCAACGGTTAAATATTTAAACTGGGCCAGTGCAAAAATTTCGAAAATACCTGAGCTGAACCTGCGCTTGTAACAAAGCGTGTTAGAGTGCTCATTGCCAACGCAGGGACAGGGCACAGCCAAAGCTCACCAACAGTTGAACTTTTTTGTACTGGGCTTATAAAAACTTTTACGTAAAAATTGATAAAAAAAATTTGGTAAATTAAAAAGATGTGTAATATTGTTGTGATCATTAATTTTTTCGAGAAATACATTTTTTATAATTAATGGGTAGCGTTATCATTTCCAGGTTTGGCCCAACGGTTGGTTACCGAACATCGAATGACCGTAACCTGCGCTGGGCCAGATCTGGGCCGTTTGTTAATTCCTCCTTGGGTCATCAAAGTCCGATATGTTCTTTTCGCCAAACTGGTGTGTATTCCTATATCCCTTTCCGGACTGATGAATACAATGTAGTTGGTCTATAAAAGTCCCATGAGAATAGCCATAAGAAGGCATTACACAACTAGATGCGCTCCAGAGGATATCAGTAAACGACAGGGCAAAAACTACCCACAAACACCGCTCTTAGCTTGGTAAGCTTTGAATTGTCTGCTACCACTCACTTATTACTCGCGTTCTCCTCCTTTTCCCTGCGGATTCTCCTCCTTTCCGAGTTACCAGCGTCATCACTTAAATGCCATAGTAGGAGATAGGGATTGAGGAGCAAAAGGTGTTATAACCGCCATCAGGTTGCACATTCCTCCCCATAAGACGCCATGGCAGTAACACGGCCCGATATTTGACCTATTGCACCCTTTGCAGCTCGTGCAGAGTTATTGTATGACGAAGTAATAGCCCCTATAATAGGTCTGCATAATAATACATCCATCCATTATCCATCTATGCTGAAACACTCCAAGGCTTTGGTCTTTCAAAAGTATTCTCCAGCGAATGATATTCGCAGTCTGGCTCCAATTGCATTTTATTAACAATCTACACCCTATTGGATTTGCTAAAGCTACTACAATCAATACAAAAGTGTCTGTCTATATGAGATAAAATAAAAATAAATAGTCGGAAAAATTTAAATCACTTATCGACTTTCCACTTCCTGCCACTCAATTAAATTTCCATCCCAGAACTATTCCCAGCCAACATTAACCATCAGTTCCACCTTGTTTAAGAAAAATCTGATTGCAAAACACCCTTAAGGCAGGGGAGGATGTTAAAAATCAGGGGAAAGATTGCATAAAATAATAACAGAAAACTCAATTAACTTTATCGACCGAAACCACAGAGTCTTGTTGCAAGATACTCTATCCACATGAACAGAATCCTCCACCTCCAGCTATTTAGCGTGAGTTTTCTGATGCAAATAAGTATTCCCTGGTGCAGGCCATAACTTTTTGCTATCTATTATCTGAAGGATCACCACAATCCTTCCAAGAGCTGCTTTTGTGCCTTTCATGCCGAACGACCCATCATCACGGAGCGCAGAGTTTTTGAATTTCAGTTATTATCCGGTGTGTAATTACGAATCCAAGAACTGTCGGTCTGTTGAATTACGCCTGAAAATGGTCAAACAATGCATGGAAATAGCCTTGGGTTTTTGGGTTTACGATATTAGCTCAGCCCAGATAATTTCTGCATTAAGCCGGGAATACACATGCCAGTAAAACGGGTAAGTAGCTTGCATGCGTGAAAATAAAATATGTCAATAGATGGTACAACGGTGATCAATTTTCACTTGCTAGATATAGGCAAGGTTATATGCCTGCAGGTAACTAGCAAGTACAAATTTATCACCGTTGCACCATCTATTGGCCTATTCCAATTTCACGCATGCAAGCTACTTACCCGTTTTACTGGCATGTGTATTCCCGGCTTTATGATACCCAAAAATCCGTAATAGAAGGTCTTCTCTACATATTTCGGCATGCCTATCTCTACTAACTTCAATCGAGGATTCTTAAACTGAATTTTGTGTGTTTTTTAGAATCACTTGTGTAGATATGGTAGTCTATGGTATACTACAGCAATGTCCATCCATAGTACTCTTACGGTTGGGTTTAATGTTTTAAGTCCATGTTTTAACTGTTGAAAAGGGCGGCTCTATTTAAGTTGGGGATTACACCTTCAATACGCATGCAGCAATCCGTAAACATTTCAGACAGTTTTTCGTAGTGAGCTTTTTATTAAAAAAGACGGGTTGGATTATCACGGAAAGATTTTTGTAAAATTCAATTTTTTTATGGTACTAAGCTTCGGGGTACCCTTCTTACTACTAGTGCTTCAGGTCGTTAAGGCCGGGCAAGGCAAAGTGTATTAATATCCTTAACGCCGTGACACAATGGTGGCTTCGGCTTCGAAAGCGACGTTGAAGCGCTAAAATGCTGAATTATAGAATCGAAGCCAAGTATAACACAATAACAGCATTCGCCTTCGTTTAGTAAATTTGTTATAGCTTTGTGAAATTATAATGGAAAATAAACGAGAGGAAGTTTTTAAATTAATGGGAATAGCAACATACGTTTATTTAAAATTAAAACAAAAAATAGGCGATTCTGGTCAAAAGAAATATTTCTGCAGAGGAAGGAGCGTGGGTTCTATGAAACTACCTATCAACAAATAGAATCTTGGGTTCATGAAATGATTTTGAAAACCTTTAGAATGAGTGTTAGTTGCTTCAATAACTTGCTGGCGCTGATACACCAAAAGTTGTTAAAAAATTCAATACGGACACCGATATACCTAAAATTTCACTGATTTTTTTCCACCCGTTTTCATACATACATGGGTTATCCTTAACCAACTCGATTAATTTTTCCTCAAAATCCATGATTCTTCAGTTGAATTTAAATATCCGACAACTCACTTCGATTTTCCAAGCAAATTAAACCGATGCGAAGCGGCTTCGAATATCAAATATCATTTGATTGGGGCTTCGGCTTCGAAATCGAAGCCGATGCTGCCATTGTGTTAATAAGTACTGGCACGCTTACATTAGATTCTGACAGACATCGGCTTCGAAATCGAAGCCGAAGCCACCATTGTGTCACGGCCTTTAGTTCGGATGGTCAGCCACCAGCGAGATAGGGGAGCAACATGTATGTAGTGTATTTAAATATTTAAATAGGCACGTGCCGTAAGTGCCTCGGACTGGGGGAAGTCCGATGATAACCTCCTCATGGTGGTCACTGAAAGCTGTCCTGAAAGGGATGGACTAATATGAACGGACTTACTAAGTCAAGATGTAAAGTTATCATGCCCATGGCTGCACGGTAGTGGGTAGGTTTGGCACTGTCGTTTAACGACCTCCTTTGGGCACCGGCAACTATGTGCATAATGCCTTATTCTAATATGAAGGCTCTGTCAGGATGGACGTTCCGGTTCCTACCATACTCAAGGCAAGCAGGGCCGAAATAGAATTGGGCAGCCCCACGGAGCACATCCCTAGCGCCGCTTTCGTGAACTCCTTCCCTACAGACTAAAAACAGGACAGCGGCTTGAAACCCGGGTAGTTATGAAGCAGACCTAGACCCCCAGAAAATTGGCAGCACCAGCCAGCTTCAATAAAATCTAGGGGGAACATTTCCATCATCTAAGGGAGCAGGGATCCGAGAAGAAGAAAAAAGCAGCAGCTCTGCTCTAAGGTTCTGGACTCATTAAAGCGCCAAGGCAAGGAGGGCCGGAGTGGAATTGGGGAACCCACGGAGCATACCCGCTTTCGTGAACTCCTTCTGCACAGACTGAAAGCAGGGCTGCGACTGGAAGCGCGAGAAGCTTGAACAGTTAAGTGTATGCGACAAACCACAAATGGCCCACAAATATGAGGCATAGGAGCGTAGTAAAGAGGCCAAGAAAGTTGCCTCACAACAAAAAAGCTTGTTCAATTGATAGAAAAAAGAAGATTGCATAAGGAGGAAGTGCGCCTAAAGTAGGTTTTGGACGCCTGCCTCCCATAGTCCTTTGAAATGAGGCGAGGCTGTAGAAATGAAATTCCATTCTGCTCCCTCATTAATGAAGATCTCACTCACATGGTCCGAAGCAGAAGTTAGCTGACGTTGATGGCGTGATAGTTCTTCTTCCGCGGCAACAAAGATTCGCTCGTTAACCCTGTATAATTTTGCGCATCATCTACGGTGAACTCAGATTTTTAACAATAATTCGTGGTGTACGGCTCGAGTAGGGAGGCAAACAAAGACGACCCTTTCAGGAATTAGACGACGAACGGTCTCGCAGAGTCTGTTGTGTAAAATTGGTTCGGTTGGACATAGGCGATCATCTGGTCGATTTTCCACTAATAAATTGCTAGTGGTTACTCTGTAGCGACAGCACACCACACAGGATCGTAGAAATTGGCGAAGCACACTCCGTTGGATAATGAATCCTGTCAGATAATGTGGTTGGAAACTTCTCATTGTAAGTTATAGGAACGTGCTTATGGCGACCACCGACTCGTAGTAGGTACATCAATAACAGGGGCGAACGCAGAAAATTTTGTCGGGGGGGGTTCGACTATAAATTTTATTTCACACTCAGTTCGTCGTGAAGGTAAAAGAAAAAATGATGGCGTTTACAAACTATAAAAATAGGTGATTGGAGCAAATTTTTGAATTTTTATTAACATTGTTCAATTGAAATTTTATCTAGATTTTCTAACATAGACAGAATCGATTTGAGGCAATTCATGAAATATTAAAAATTTTGAGGAGGAATTAGGTAGTTGCAGTATAGAAATAATAAATTAACCAAATAGAATATGAATATTGGAAGTAGAAAAATCTGATTTTCAAAATATTGCATTGACATACAGAAATAAGAAAACGCACATTTTGCACAAATTCTATGTTGTCAACTTGGAGTCGAGTATAAAAATTTTCTATATTTGATTTCAAAAATTTCAATTAATGATGTGATTTACGTTATGAATCATAACTATGTTATGACCATAAATTTTTCGAATTACATGATATGATAAAATTGAAGCTTAGCCGAAAAATTATCATTTTTGATTTTGTTTTATTTGGTACAAGAAATTTCCTAATTATTCAAAACTTACTCATTGAAAAACGATAAGATTTTTTTTTGAGCAATATCTTGGAACTTACCAATTCACAAAATTAAATAAATTGAAGACACAATGATCCCGCGCTACAAGAAAGATGATATTATACATATACATTTTAACTGAAAAAATCCTCTGAAAAAAAATCTTTGGACTCAGGGATTCAAACCTGCAACTTTGGCATCCGTAGCACTAGAGCTTATTAGCCACCTGATCCAATCGATCACTTAGTTTCTATCTATTTCTTTCAGAGCTATCAGAATAAAAGCAGACTAATGATTGTCAGAACAAGAGATAACCAGATAACGATTAAGAATGTTTATTCTACTCTTCGCCGTGCATTAGGCATCCGGCTCGACTGACTTGATCCGAGGTCGCAAAAGGCGGGTCGGGTGTATAAGAAAAAACTCCCAAGCGCAATCAAATCGGAAAAAAACTCATTTTTCATGTATCAAAGACTTACTTTTGGATCAGCAGAATCACTCAGTCGTCAGGTAAATCTTCACGATGTATAGGACCTGGAACTTCAGCTGCGGTTGCGACAATTGTTGCACTTTTTGGTTTGGAAAATGATGTTATTTTTCTTGAACTCATTTTCGCTGTACACTGACTTTAGCATGAGAAAACGCAGAGAGATCAGAGAACTTAAGACAAATGTGGCAAAAAACTGAGAGAACTAAATCTATGGGCGCATCCAGGGCACTCAGCGAAAAAGCCGCTTCGCTGAACAGCACAGCGTAAAAACTAACTCAGCGATGTGTGTCGACTAGATAGAATAGCTGAGTTAGAATTTATTTTGACAACTAAATTTTTTTTTCTACTTTAAATAAATTCAATTCACTACCGCTGAGTTGCTTAGCATAAAATTTTTATCCTGAGAAATTTTCCAACCGCTTAGATCAGCTAGCCATCCAAGGAGCTCAGCGCTTAGCCGCTGCTCAGCTGCTGAGTGCGCTGGATGCGCCCTATGATTGTTCAAACTGTCATTCACAAAGATTTCCGAAAATGCACAGAATGACTTGTGTCAACGTGTCAAGTCAACCGGTTGCTTGGTTGCTACGGGTGATAGGAAAAACATTTTTCTCTCCAGCCTGCGCATGCGTTCGAGCTGTTGAGTTCAAATTTCGCCTGGAAATTTTTTCTCAAGGATCGGTATGGAATGCCCAGCCTTTGATGCCTTACGATGTTGATAAATGTTGCAGTTGAAATATCCACCTTTTCACCGTAAACAGCTAGTTCTTTATTTTGAAGCTAATACCTATGAATTCGATTTTCTAATTTCCCTAAAATTTCGGGGGGGGGGTTTGAACCCCCAAAACCCCCCCCTTGCGTTCGCCACTGATCAATAACATCAATAAATGAATTCTTGGAGCTTGCTTATTGGTGGTAATATCCTTTTGTCGCAATGTCGTTAGAGAATCGTCTGTCTGAATCGTTGGTTTAATCCAGAGGGTGAGTGTAAAGTTAAGTTGGATGTTGCTAAGAGTGTCTGTAGTTCTAGAATGCTTTGACCTGCAATTGTGCATGAAGCCCAGACCATGTGCTGTCAATCGGATAAGTTTTATCAGGTTTTAAAGGCTTCATCAGGTTTGTAGTAATTGAGGTTTGAACTCGTTGACATATGGAACCTGTGTGTTGTTTTGTTCCTATTATCTTCTTCTTTTAGAAGGACGTTGTTGTTAGGACGTGATTGTGGTTGCCGACTTAACCACTGCGGCCCGCAGGTTATACGTGAAGCTAGCTGGCATCGAGTACCTTCGATGAAAGAAGGTCGGGTCTGTTATCACCCCCTTGAAAATTAAAGAAGGAATTGTAGATAAAGTTGAAGGACGTGTCGATTCGCACCAAAAATACGAGTCACAAGGGTCACACGGGCGTTACGGGCCACACGAATATGGGTCAATTTTAATTGTTATAAACTAACAAAATGGATACTGTTTGATTTTTCCCAGAAATTACTCCGTATTCCGTCTAGCCTCGTGACACGGTAGCCCATGTAGCCTCCTGTTGTGGTATCAATATCCGGGACACGAGTTGCCAATGTACCGGTATACGTTTATTGTTAAAAATTAAATTAGTGTTCAAGGATTTGTCTTAAACATTAATTTTCTTTGAAATTAAAATTTTGATCATGATCGATGTTGTCTTTATTGGGTATCTGTGCGTATATGAGCCGAGGCACAGCAGCAAAGACTGGAGCAGGCAATCCCTGCTTTGCGGCAACCGCAGCGCACCCCACACCCAGTTACTCATTGCCAAAATCTTCAAAACGCATGGAAAACACGGATTGGCTTCATGAAGCACAGGTTGATAGAAGGTGGTACCAATCCAATGAGAAGAACTTTCAAGTCCACATCCTTCCATACTGTTGGTACTATTACAGCAGCTTTGTCCAAACTGCACCTCACATTAGTGACATCAGCACCCCCTTTAGCAATAGTACTTTCAATCCCTGTCACTGTCAAGCATGTCGCTGAGCAAGTGGATCAGTCTTGTTTTGTTCCTTTCATTCAGAAAATGATCTTGTTGAACTGTGGTGAACGTGCTTTCACAAAAATTGATTTCAGCCGAATTTTTTGTTAGTTCTCTTCGTTTCTGCCTTGCTCGTTTTGTGCTGTTCCTGCTCATAGGCGGGCCTTATGCCACACTTATAGCCCATATCCAGGCATTGTTCAATCCGTGTGACCCATATTTTTGGTCCGAGTAGACACCCCGAAAGTTGAAATGTTCCCAGATGGTGGTTGCCAAGGAGTGGTATAAATTTACCATCATCAAATGATGATTTAACTATCCTGATGGTAGATTCTCAACTCAGTGAACTCATATCAAATGCGAGTGAGTCGCGGAAACTACTAAATGTATTTTTTATTGTCTTCTGGTGAGGTACTGGGTCCAAAGGAACCGTGGCCACTCTCGTATTCGACGTACTTTCCTTGGCGATTTAGCCCTCTTTTATTTTGGCCGTCTGTGTGCCACGCAATGAACGCTGGCTTTAGCACCCTCCAGACTCTTATTAATCTATCCTGTCTTCCGTTCCTCGCTTCGAATCAAGTTTGCTATCAGGCATTGCACAATTACGGGTACGGTATGATGTACTAGTACAAAGGAGTCACCATAATCTTGGAAGTTCACACAAAAAAATTCTTGTGGGCATTATTGGTTTGGGAACGAATAAGAGATAAACAAAATATAAGTTTGGTGAGAGGGCGGCAAAGTTAACATTTCGTTTCTGAAAAGACAGATGAAACGCCAATTTCCATAAAACGTTCAAAGATTTGGGAATATAATTTTTTTTTTGTATTTTGTTCACATCGCAGTTTTCTGGTTTTAAAAGTATTAACACGTCGTCAAATGTTAATGAAAAGGTATAGACCTTACAAAAAAAAAAAAAAAAAAAGAAACTGTAATCGGAAAGTAACATGTATTCAGGAAAACACGTTCGAACTTTAAATCCCGATTTACCCAATCCCTAAAGTAGGACCCAGCAAAACTTTTTTTTTTCTGTTATATAACTATGTAAGTTGTGTCACTTGTCCTCTAGGACCGACATGGACTACAAGTTCCTTACTTTAATCCAAGAAAGTTTTGGCATACTTAGAGAACTCGTCAGAACTGTGTCACATTTAGTTAATAACACTATCCGATGGCTTTGTTGCTAAGTGTAAGAGATCGATTACCTGATAAAATAGGAGTTCCCTTTTTGGTAACTGAAGCGTCTTCAAATCCCGAATTAATTCCGAAGAATTAGGACAACTCCTTATATTTAATATATATAGATAGCATGATGCCTCTGTGTATATATGTATGTCTTGAATTTTGTTTAAAATTTCAAAGGACATCTCTATGGTGTAGATATCTATACATAAATATGTATTTACCTTCCACCATCATAAATTGTTTCAACTCATCTAAGAGGGAAGAAGTATTCTCAAGTTTACAACTTTAATTAAGTCGTAAGCTTCGTTTTGGCTTTTGATAGTAAGAGAAGGACAAATTTGGGACGTAAGTGATCCCTTATAAATTATAATAATTACAAAACGTGCTGTAACCTGTTTATTAAGTAAAGGGATTCAAGGTAAATTCCACTAGATCCCTGTCGGATAAGCTTGAGAGTATACCAGCAACCATAGCTAACGTGGAATACTCTACAGTCTGTATCGATCACGAATTTTTCATAATTTCTCTCTCTTACATTTTAGATCCCAACTTTTATTAAATGCTCTTCAACGCACCTGCTTTTTACCTGTGTTCCCTTGTAATAGTATTAAAGAATTCCTGAAACAAATTTTTTAGGCGGTTTTACTTTAAAATTAAAAAAAATACCCTCGTTCTAAGGGAATTTCCTCTGTTTATTAAAAAAAATAAATTTGGTTAAACACTGAAAATTAGGTTCGTTTGAAAAAGCATTCAAAGTTTTCCTTTAAGCAATTTTACACTTTTAGCATTTTTTGTGTGTGATTGAAATGGAAGGTGTTTTTTTGATGTGCTAAGTTAAAAATAAACTTTTCTACGAAATGGATTTCTCTTCTCCTCTTTTTGCGGATAAAAAGATTGAAACTTACTTAAAGAAGGTGAACCCGATTACTAATGCAATGCATACCCCGGAAATCCGTTCCAAGTACCCCTTAATGGAAAAATCCTCTCTGATAAGCCAAGAAACCAACCAATACTGAACCCACCAGCATCTGTATGACGACACAGGTGTTGTAGCAATCACTTTCTTTCTTATATACCTGCTAACGTATTCTGTATATACATATGTACGTTTCCCCAACTCCTTCACAATGCATGATGGTATCCTAATAAAATGGGTCTAAATTCTTTGCAAGGGTTCATCACCTACAAAATCTACTTTTCGAGGAGTTGATTTTTTCCTTATTTTCTTTTCGTTCTTTTTTTTGGATGTGGGCTTTTTATGTTAGGCCTCCTGATCTATCCCTTGTCTAGCAAATACATCGTTAAAACTCCATAAAAAACGAAGATATTTCTCTTTTGGGAGGTCTTTTTTCGTAAATTATATAAAATGCCCTAATTTTTTTTATTTAGGATTTAGTTTGTGGTTAAGAAGATTACTAACAAAAAAAAAATGGGGGATATTGATTTAGATAGAAATCGGGATTGATTTGTTAGAATCTAACGCCAACCAATTGTTTTGGTGCCTTGAAACTCATAAATTATTTATTTCTGTACAAAAACAAAGCTTTTAAAGCAACTTATGTCGAAATCATCATATGTGTACTGAGTTTTCATGAGAGTCCAACCAGTGTTGAACCCGAGTTATACGTCATGGAAACAGACGCAGTTAAGAGTTTTCGTTAAAAATTTTCAACTTTGCTCAACTCTGAGTTGAAATGACACTTAACGTGTTCCATTTTATGTGTTCCATTGCAAGTGGGCCGTTTTTAGTTGTGTGCATGAACTCTGTTCAAGCTACCTATTTTCGTAGAGTGGACAAAGTTGAAAATCTAGAACGCAAACTCTTAACTTTGTCTGTTTCCATGACGTATAGCTCGGGTTCAACTCTGGTTGAATTCTCATAGCAAAGCCACTTTATACATAAACCCGTGAAAAAATGCAACTGGAGATTTATCAGCGGGATTGTCTTTATTTTGGGCTCACAAATAATTGCCCAAACGTCCATAAAGCCAACTGATCGGCTACTCGAGTTATGGAGGGTCAAAGGTCACGAAAACAAATTTTCTCAAATATCTCGTAATTTATCAGTTTTATGCTATTTTTGGATAAGTAAAGATTGTTCGTGAGATGAATCTGCATTAAAATGTCCTACACGAAATTTACGTAGAACCAATGGTTTTTAAGATATGGGTTTGGGAAACTCGGGAGTCGCACTGCATTCTTTTCAGCACCACCTTTGAAATATAATGCAAGCAGCGTTTTTACATGGTATCCCTAGTAGGCCTAGTCCATAGGTTATAAGGTATGAAACAATTTTGTGATTATCTCTATCTCTTTTATCTCCACTTCTTTTATGTTGTCATTTTCATCAACACTCATCCCAGAGCAAAATAACGAAATGTGGTCGGCGTCATCACCATCCAGCTCAGGTGCCATGGTTGTATCGTCAGACATCGAATTGAATCACGGCGGGACCCGACAAGCGCCATACGCAAGGGAATATGGTAAACCTACTACTCCTCCATTCTGCATGTTACACATGGACCTCTAAAAAAATGCAACTGGAAATTTTTCAGTGGAATTGCCTTTATTTTGGTGCCACAAATAATTTCCCAAAAGTCCATAATGCCAACTGGCCGGCTACTCGAGTTATGGAGGGTCAAAGGTCAGGAAAAGCTCCGTCAATGGATTTACTTACTCACGGGCGGACTCATAACAGACGGACAAATTTAATTCGAATTCGCTTTGAAGGATACCATTTTCTTATTTCGGAATTTCATGACTTTCGTCTCGCATTCCACGGTAACCCCCCAGGTAATTCAGCTTTATAAAAAAATAACTTAAAGTAACTGATACATCCCGTGTCTTCTCCTCATAGCTGGTCATATTTCGCATTTGAACCGGAATTGATATATTAATTGCTAACCTCCCTGCGCGCTGCCCTCCAGGGCTAGAGGTAATGTTTCATATTTTTTGTAAATAACTATTCCGCCTACATTTTACAAGTGGACATTATCTTTCAAAGAAAGACCGCCGGCTCCTGGACTGATTTATACATTGACGTGACCAACGACATAATGGACAGCTGGTACAAACGTTGATTTCTGAGCTTAGATCCGCTACATAAAGAAAGCATTATCGATAGTATATCTTGAAAACTATTGGTCGTATTATGTAAATTTGGCATGAGTCTTTTTTGTTGCGGATTTTTATGACGATAATTTATTAAAAACATAAAATTAAAAAATTAAATAACTTGAAAGCGATATATTTGAGGTACACTAATCTTCGCTTCCCTTGACCTTAAACAATTTTTTTTTTCATACATAATTTCACAAGTGACCTTTGATAAAAAAATAAAGTTCACGCAAAAAAATTCACCAAAAATTTTTCACAGATTGGGAATTTTTAAGCCTAAATTGAGTGGACGAAGCTGTTTAGATTGTTGCTATAAAGATGAAGAGTGGTTGATGTGGAATCCTCAGCAATAGTCCCTTGTGTTCTAAGAAAATTATTTTTAAAGGCATCACAAATTAGAGATAATACCATACAAATTCCAAAATATGACAAGCTGAGTTTACGTATATCTCCCCCTAGGGGAACTTGAATTGTTTATTATTAGAACAAGGGTTGTTTTCTGCTAAATATTTATAGAAGATCTCATAACAATAATTGACTTAATTTTATACTAGGAATATACCAGTTCAGGGAAAATTTTAACACTGTTACCACAATGGTTGTTCCTCCGAAACATTTAACCTTGCTTTTTTCGCAACAGTAGGTTGGCCCGCTCGGCTTGCTAGTACAGTATCCGGTCCCTTTTGTGTCGCTCAATACAGTCTAGTATTTGTATTTGAGTAGAAAAATTCGATCGTGGAAATCCCTTCCAAACATACCCGGCGGATAATGTGGGTATGGTGGGTAGCATTACCCACCCGGAAAATTTTGGGTGGTAAAATACCCACCCGGAATTTGAGAGTAAAGCCCTTATGACACTCACTTTTTTTCGGCTGAAAAATCTGCTAATTAGAGTGAGCCGTGATGTTAACATAGGAAATTTAAATTGGAGTGAGTGAAAAACAATTTTGACAAAATTGGAATTTGAAAAATGGAATTGCCATATATATTCTAGCAGTTCAGCTGGAAAATATGAAGAAAATTTTCAATATTTTTTGACAGTTCTTGATTTTTTAAGTGTGTATGGGTGTGTGAGCGTGTATTATAAGGTGATAACAGAACACAATTGAGATGGAACTGTCAAAGCTTATTTCAAAAATTATTAAGCTTATGTTATCCTTTTCTCGCAAACTCTTTCTACCTTTTTCGTATAATTGGGTTTTCTAGCAGATTTATCAGCCGAAAAAAAAGCGAGTGTCATAAGGGCATAAGGGTGCGATAGTTGTTTATATTATAAAATCAACAATAGTCGCCTGCTGTTTGCAGTCTGCCACCTTGTTCGAAATCCCATCTTAAGTAGTCCTAATTTGTAAAAATATCCCGATTTAACTTCGCACTTTCGATTTTATTTAATATTATTTTATTAAGACTCCTCGAGTTCAATCAATTTTTTATATTTCCGTTCGTTGGAAGGTGAAAAGTTACACGCTCCTGTATGCCGGTTGTGTGGAATTCGAACCTACTGAAACACATCCTGGTCTTCCACTCTCTCCGCATGACTGCCTTTTTAGCATAGCCTTTCGACAATGGATCAGCATTTATCTAGCTGCAATACTCTTCGGGTTTCAGTACCTTTCTCTCTTTCCTTGAGATTCTTCCAGCCCCAACTTCCCGGCTTTCAGCGTACCTTCCCATTTTCCCCCAGCCATTCTATTTCCTAGGAAGTTTTTTGGTGGCAGTGGCGCCTCAGCTATTGGTTTTCGTTCAGCTTTATACACGCCGAATAAAAGAAGACGTACGCCGGATCCTGGATACCTGGACATGCTGGGCACATCGGTGAGTCATCGTGCCTGAAATGATGACGGTATTTACTTCATATATCGTCCACGTCCCCATTTGTATTCAAGAATTGCCTGAGATCGGAACTCACTTCAAAACGTCCCCACATAACCCATCTCCCAACGTTGTGGACAAGTTTGTGGGACCACCGACCCTTAACAGACTCACCTCACTTCCCTTTCCATTTCATCACGGACTTGCATCGCTACCCGATTTGATTTGGTAGAGGTCGCGCCAAAAGAGTTGATGCCGGAGCGCGCAGCTGGGGAAATTAAAGCTGCACACAAATAAAAATTGCGCACATGTTGATAAGAAATGCGCTTTTGTATTTTCAAATTTCCCCTTCGAAATTTGTTGCGACTAGGCTAAGGGACGGGAACGGCATGCGGGGATTCTACTGCGCATGGAAAACGCGACTTTCTCGGCATCAACTCTTTTGGCGGGACCTCTAACAAATTCGGATCGTAGAGAAGCATGCCTTCTCTCTCGCCAGTAACTCTATGGGGATCATTCCTGATATAATCTGTGCCAAACAATTGGGAAAAAGAGTCTCAAATCCCCTCCACGAAAGTAGCTATCAAGTGGATTCATGTCATTCCATTCGTTTAAAAACCCGCTCATTTATATTCTCAATCACAATTCAATCATTCTCACTACGACTCTTATCGTGGTCAGATGCTATGGGGGAGTGTCGTTGCGCCTAAACGAATTTCCAATATCAAATTACAATGCACGATCGCTGGTATTTTATACAAACACGAAATGTTAATGTGAATGGAATTGTCATTTCCCGGCCTGCGTCTAAAATTCTCAATGCTTTGGCGCACCCTATATTACTCACGCCGTATCGTTAGATATGGTCTTGTAAGCACAGCACTCACCGAAGAAGCTTTGTCTGTATAGTATGTGGTCATCCACTTTCTGCCGTTAGCCGTCTTGTTAAACACTGCTGCCCACACTGGCGAGCTGTCAAAAGCAAGACTGGGCTAAGCACACTCGCTCGCTCTAGGGTCCCGGCGTTGTAAAGCATTATTGGAAGTGCTGCACAAATACCGGAAGCTGCAATGACGTCCAGTTAAACTTTCAAATTAAGCCTCCAGTCCATCATCATTTCCTGGTATAGATCATGGTACATTAATACAAGGTAGGCTCATAAGGAAAAGCTCTATTTCCATCTTGAAAAGCTTAAACGCAATTTGTTAGAGAAAAGATTTGAGTGACGTCAGGGGAGAGCTTTTTTCCGTTATAAACTGAGATCTGAGTGACGTCACGAAGGCAGAGCTTTTCCTTTCGAGCCTACCTTGTATTATTGTACCATGGTATAGATATTTTCAAACGTTGTGACATTCCGCGTATCTACCCTAGCAAAGCTCCTAAGTTCAAAAGCTCGGACAAAGCTTCATTTAACTCCTGCTATTAAATCACTTGCTGCCATTAATGTTGTAAACATGCTAAGGGCGACGGCGACGGTGCACACAAATTTAAAAGCACACACAATAATAATCATCTTCGACATCCGAATGCTACACACGCGCACAGGAACATACGAGAATAGCAACACAGTCCCATGTCACATCGCCCAGGCAACTTTGAGGGGCGACGGCTACGAAATAGAACTTGGATTGATTGAGTCGCCACTCTCGGCGACCTCGTCGTCGAGTGGTCTGCATATTGTGCTGCACCCTTCATTCATTTTTCATTGCGCTCCTTTAATCCCTCATGGGACATAGGGCGGAAACAGTTGCCCTCCAGCGGACTCTTTTTTGCGCGACAACGCTCAGCTCCGACCAGGATTTCCCAGTTGTTGCGGCTTCTGCTAGTAGGGTTCTCCTCCACGTTGTTCTAGGTCGTCCTACTCGACGGGATCCTTGCGGGTTCCAGTCAAGGGCCTGTTTGGCTGCACCCTTCATATTCATAGAAGAGCTGTGTGTTCTATTCGTTTTTGCCAGTCGCTGTGGAAACTATTTTCGCCCTTAGCATGTTTACAGCATTAATCAGTCACGACTGCGTATTGTCAAAGGGAGGTGTATTTTTCTGGGACTTGAAACTGAGGCAGGTGTATTTTTCTGGACTGAAAACGCCCCTTTTTATATATTTTTTTATTTTAAGGTTTTTGTATTTTACACATTTGCTTCAGAAATAATTTGTAACAATTTCTACTAAAAAATATGAAATTTGTATCTTTGTCACTTTGATTACTAGATTGTTGACGTTTTCCGCCAGTCACATACGCGCTTCTGCTTGGGGAGGTTGTGCTGCTTGCGACTGCGGAGAACTATCGTTTTATGAATGAAAAATCTCATGCATTCAACAGAAATCTTTTCAGCATTTTTTTAAAATTATATTAGGGGTATTCACTCTTCGTAGCTTTTAACCAAAACCGTTGTAAAAGTAGCAATAGTATATGATATTTTACATCAAAGAGTGAACGCACTCTAGCAAATTGATTGCTTAAATAGTAGGCAACTTTAAATATCAGCGGATTACTGTCAAATGAAACGATGCCAAAAATTAGTGAAAAATTAAAAATATTTCAATTTTTAATCGAAAATGCGGCAAAAAACATTTTGTGTGTTGAAGGTAACGAAAACCAGGTATTTAAACTAGTCAAAGGAATTTTTTTACTAATTTAATGTATGTGGATAGAAATGAAAAATGAAGAAGAGACAGTTGATGAAATCTTCGATGAACTGGATGAAGACCTTTTGTTAGTACTGGCATGTCGGCGTGGAATTCGAAATATTATCCCAAAGTCAAAAGTGTGGTGCTGTAATGTCCTCACTATGATGGATGATGGCCGATTCCGTCAAATGCTGCGAGTAGATAGAAATGAATTCGCGCGTTTAATAGATTTAATCAGTAGCGACCTTGAATTTAAAAAACCACATGCTTCTGAACAATTTCCAATTAAAATCCAGCTAGCCATTGTACTTTACCGATTAGGTTCATCGGGAGAAAATGCATCATTTAGGAAGATTGCAACAATTTTTGGAGTTGGAGATGGTGGCACAATAGTAAAAATTACTCGCAGAATCTTTCAAGTTATTTTAAATTTGCAGTCTAAATATATTTCTTGGCCAGATAAGAAAGAAAGGCGTGACATAGTTTCTGCTACGTACCATGAACTACCATTTTGCATTGGTTACATTGATGGTACGGAAATAAAACTAGCAGAATCACCAGTTAAAAACCATGCATCTTACTTTTCAAAAAATCGTGTGTACTCAATAAAAGCTCAAGTGGTTTGTGACTATAAGCTAAAAATTCGTCACGTAGTGGTGGGACACCTTGGTAGCAGCCACGATGCCAGGATGTTTCGTACCAGCTCAATTTTTAAAGAACAAGAAAAGTTGTTTTCTTCGGAACAGTGGATAGCGGGCGATTCTGCCTATCCTTTATCTAAAATTATTATTACTCCATATAGGAGCAACTCACAGCATCTCGATAAAGCTAAACGCAAAGCTTTTAACTTACGACACAGCCGATACCGAGTCAGAATAGAGCAATGCTTTGGCATACTAAAGGAAAAATTTGGTAGTCTCAAGGAACTAAGGATACGCATTCATAATGAAGAAAGTCATAAATTTTGTTGCGATTGGTTCCTAGTGTGCTGTATTTTGCATAACATACTGAGATCAGATTCTGATCAAGAATATATGAATAGTTTGGCTTTGGAACAGAACCAAGATGAAGATACTGATCCTAATGGCAGCGAAAGAATAGAAAAGCATTACGAAATTAAAAGACAAGCGCTGTATTCTCTGATGTTCCAGTAAATAAAAGCAACTAGGAAAAAATGTCTTTCTTTTATTTTTTAGGTTTTACATTTGTACTTCATTTCTATTTCATACATAGCTATACGCTCACTCCTTTCCAATTCCAATTTTTTAATTCTTTCATCTTTTTCTATTTCTAATTGTTTAAGTTCAAATTCTTGTTTCTTCCATTCCTGTTCAGCTTTGAATTTTTGTTGTTCGAACTGAAGTTTTCTTTCCTGGAGATTTAATTCTTTATCTATCTTTTCTTTCTCTAAGTCTATTCTCCGTTTTTGTACTTCAGTCCGTTCTGATTGTATCGCAGATAATTGATCAATTGCTGATTTTGGAGCAAATTTTTTTATTTTATCTGCAAACTGTTTAACAGCTTTTGGAGCTTCATTAGCTGGAGCTGATTTGGTCACTATTTGCTGGCCTGGTAGAGCTGAGGATGAAGTGGAATCTTCACGTGATTTTTGAATTAATTCAACAATTGCGTCTGTTTCAGTTTGATTTTGGCTTTGTTCTGGTGGTGACGAAAGACTATTGTACAACACCGTGTCATTAAACAATAGAGAAAAATTGTCTTCCGTTTCAATAACTTCTCCTGTGTCGCATATTTTAATTGAATTTTCAGGGCCGGGTCTTTCTCCAAAAATGTCATTTAAACGATCATAATGTGGACATATCTTTAAAATTTTTTCTGTAAATATATTACTGAAAAAAAATATCGTCACGTGAATGTATAATATACTTTCAACAGTGGTAACTCCTTCGTCACTTTCGAGGAGTCCAGCACCAGTTGATTTACGCCAATCGTTCGCTTTATTAAAAGAAAGCCGTAAATTTCGAACTTTCCAGCGCACTAAATCCCACGATGCTTGTATACCTGTCTTATGGAGCAAATTTTTATAAAAAAATTGAGCTGTGGGCATCTGTTATAAAATAAATTATTATTTATAAATTTGTAATAAAAACATGTATTACTTCAAAATCTCCTTCTTCATGCAGGTAATCGAGAATTTTCAAGACTTCTTCTTTTGTCCACTTTTTATTAGGCTTTTCCCTTTTCCTTTTCTTTTGCGGTTGAGCTACATCCATTTTCACAGCAAATTATTTATGATTAAACTGTCAAAATGACTTAACAATGTTACACCAGATTAACAATAGGGTTTTGCCTTAGCATTTGTGCAAAGGTGTAGTAAAGTTGAAAGCAATGCATTTTGTTGTTGTTCTGTTGTATTATAGCAAAATTTTGCTCATTTTGCTATTTTTAGGTACAACGATACAAGACCAAAAGCTACGAAGAGTGAATGCCCCTATTAAATTTAGGGATGATAAATATTTCGCATATTTATAGTAAAATTATGCTTATTATGATGAATAAACTGGGTTGGTTGAGCAGGGGCTTTACATGTATGTATTTAAAAGCTCTGCTCAACACGTGTAAAGATAAATTAACTTTATTCATTCGGCATGCGTGCATCCCTTCCCAAATTATTTCGTTGAGTTTTTTCTGTGTTTGTTGCCGTTTTAACCAAAAAGAGGGGAAATGGTAGAACAATATTTATAAAATTTGGCAACGAGGTGCGCAGAACTGCTCAAATTTTTTGTGTCAAGGAGTTTGAAAAAATCTATACCTGATCTGTTCCCATACGTTGAGCCTTACGGACACTTGTTTTCTCAGTTTGCTTGCCAGCAAAGCTTCATTTTAATCGCTTTCGGGGCACGCTTTAATCTCTTAAGCCAGCTCTACACGATGCGATGAACGTTTCATTGGATTGTTGGCTTCCAAAATCGACATCGACAAAAGCCCGAACGCGTCCAAATACTAACATTGGACGCTTGACATTGGACAGTAGTAGTTTGAGTATCGTCCAAACGATGCCTTCTATCATCCTACCATCAAGCGCCCATCGTTGGAGGGTGTTCATAGAATTGTGTAGGCTTTAGATCGCTTCGTTAGCGCATAATTCGATCTCATGCTGTAAATATGCTGAAGGCGACCGACGAATCGCTATATACAACGACTGTCAAAATAACATAGAACACGTGCTGACCGAATCAATTTAATTTCTATTTCGTAGCCGTTACCGGTCAAATTTGCATGGATGCTATGGCATGGGATTGTCTTTCCGTGTGTTCTTGAATGCGCGTGTAGCATAATCGGCTGTCGAGGTTATAATCTTTGACGCCGTTGCTCTCAGTGTGTGCACACAACGAATTTGCTTCGTTGGTACTTTCACCTTTTCCGACGAAAATCGTTTCGCCATCGCCCTTAGCGTATTTTCAGCATTATAGAGGGGTCGTCCTACGAGCACTACTCCGATGTCATCCGCGAACCGGATTGCTCCTTTTGGGGAATACATTGTGATCCACAGCAGGGGACCCATGATGGAGCTCTGCGAAACTCCGTATGTTGTTCTGCACACCGTGGACCCATTTTCCGACTGAATGAAATGATCTACCATCTAAGAAAGGTTGTTGCCAAATAACAATGTCGAAGGGGGTCAGTTTGTCAGACTACCCACCCGGATCCAACACGATCCGCCGGCACTGCTTCCACTTGAAGGGTTCATCTCCTCCTCATCCACGTACCTTCTTAGACTCCCTGAAATTGATCCCATCCTTCTTTTACCCTTTGAGCTAATTTTACTACCAGACATGGCACCATGACATGAAGGACATGATGGATTGGTAGCGTAGTGTGAATTCTGAAAAATAGTATTTCAACTTTGAAGTAATATTACCAACGACTTGGTCGACCATATCTATACTTTTACGATATAATCCAAGTTATCCCTGAATAATCATTCGTCAAAAGGATATGAATTATTTCACTTAGGTAATGGATAACGAATAAAAGATCTTGATTTTATTTTATTTTTTGTGCATAAATAATGGCAACAGGATATCCCGCAGGGATTTGGCAAAAATTCTATCATGTATAAACATTTCTTGAACAAAGGTCGGAAAATATTGACATTGAATATGAATTTAAGTGAACCTCCTTTTAATATAAGGTCGGGTTTCCAGTCACGCATTAATAATTTTGTGAGCGATTGAACTTTCTTATGGTTATATAGAATTCTTGTTTATGTATGTGAAAATAGGTGTTAAATAATTTAGTATTATATACGTAGTTGGTCGAGTTAATGTAATTACTATGTTCACACCGATTTCTAAGGGACACAATTAATTCCGCTTAGGGTGATATACTATATACCTGTACATGTATGTATATAATCATATGTTTGTCTTTGCCCATCTTTAATGTATGATAGGTAACCTTTATTGGTTTTTAATTCCGTTCATTACAGCCCGTAAATAGACAGGCTGATACCACCAGCCTACTGGTTGGGGCCTGGATGGGACTGGGACAATGTATAACAACTCAGCACGTAATCTTTGGAGAATACCATCCACGTGACTAGCATACTCTACTGAATGTATATGGGGGTGGGCTACCCATAATCAGAGAAGTCCCTCATCCTATAGACGACAAATCACGCCCCAAAAGGGAAAACACTTTGCAACACCGGGCCTTATCCAATATAGGTGGCCAAACATTCATCATCGAAATGGTTTCGGTTGAAGTTATCCAAGGAAATTAATGCTGCTGTTACTTAGGAGCAAGGATTCAGGAAGAATGTCATCAGGTTTACTGTCTTAACTGCTACTTGGGTGCCGCAATGGTCTCTGCGTTTTGGGGACAGAGTTATGGTCGTATTTGGCATGAATATTCTCAACGAATATATTTATTTCCGGAATTAAACTGCTGGATATTAATATGAGCTGGCTGGTGTCAGAAGGTAGCAGTTGCTTTTTCCTTTCGTTTTGCGGTGACTTTCAATTAAGTCCAGGTAATCAGAAATAATTAATTTTCTCGTATGCGGATACGCATTTATCAATAAGAAGTATGTACATCTAATTTAATAAATCAAAGGGGTTTTCAGATATTTGTGTTGGTTGTCAAATTAGTTGGTGTTTAATCCAAGTTTCCTTGGGGTAATATATCTAGAAGTATAAACCCATGGGTGTGAGTGGCTTATTAAATTTTATTCCGTCGGCTACCAGCCAAATTTTTACTGAAAAGGCTCTGTTTATAATGTTGAAATGTGGGATTCGAATCCACAAATCAGTGATCAGCCTATATTCTTGAGGAAAATTACACTGCCCCTGTTGAATTCCACGATTTCAATCACAATCTCAAAAAAAAAAAAAACAATAGTTGAAATTGGGTAAGCCAGTTTTTATTTGGATATTCAAGTAAAGAATAGAATATAAAGTTATTTTTCTTACCTTGATGATCGTATGGCATTCCGTGTCCTGTCGGCGTGGAAGAAAGCAATCGCTGTCCTAATTTTGAAAAAAGACGACAGTCGAGAGTGCAAGAATTATCACGGCATTAGCGATTAGCCGCTCGTCGTTCAAAGTATTTACAAAAATCATACAATTGGCAAACGAGCCGGAAAAAACAACCGCGATTTAGGTCATATCGAGGATGAATTGATCAAATATTCGCGCTCCGTCAGCTAATGGAAGGAAGAATTCGTTGCGGCAAACGAACTATCGTCGTTTTCATCGATTTCAAATCCGCTTTCGATTGCATCGGTTGGAACAGCTTGTGGAGAGCTTTGGAAACCGAGCACGTGCCATTGAAAATCATCCAAGCGTCGTACGATGGCTCAACCACAAGCGTTCGTACTCGAAGCGACTTATCCGAGGAGTTTCCGATTCAAACGGATATTCGATAGGGAGATGTCGCTTCGCCACTTCTCTTCAACGTTGTGATCGACGCGATTATGCGTGAAGCATTCGATGGACGACTCGGATTTTAATACGACGACAACAACTTCGTAGCCAACTTAATGATTGCCGACGATAGCGTCGTCTTCTTCGACACGGATGCCGATTGGACATCTTTTACGACATTTCTCGCATCGCCCAGTCATACGGGATAAAAATCAATGCGGAAAAGACCAAAGTGCTCCCAACGGAAGGATCGAGGGCCAGTGGTCACTTCGATAGAACCCAAATCGAAGAGGTTCTGATATGAGTAAAAATAAAATATGGCCTTTCAACGGACGAACACCAAAAGTCAACATAGTCTTCGGCCATGTGAAAGCATTAGAAAGCTTGTTGCAGGACAGTACGTCCGTTCACCACAAACACGCACACACATAGGTACCGACGGGTATACGTTTGTATTTAATGCCATTAAAAAAATCTTTTTAATATTCATCTATATAGAGATGTTTTCACATAGTAATAAGGTTCCTCTATAATAAATTAAACGCACACACAAACGGACAATCGTATATTCGAGGCCGACACGCGGCAATACTAAAAGTTAAATTGGCGCAATTTAACTACTAAAAGAATTATTTTCGGGGTGAGTGTGACCTTCGCTCTACAACAAAACTCACCACGTATTTATTGAGAAAAACATCTTCAACAGTGGGCCTCGGTAGTCTAGGGGTAAGGCGCCTGACTACTATCCCCAGAGGTCCCGGGTTCGATTCCCGGCGGTGCCATGGTCCTAGCCTTTCCCAATTTCCCGCCTACATAACTTTCCTTCTTTCTTCTTCCCTCTTTGCATTCCTTATTCCTCCTGTCATAGCCTTCACTAGTTCTCTTCCCCGCTCCACCAAGTAGTGATGAGCAAAAGTGGTCTTGTTCTTGCAGTCTTGTCTTGTTCTTGCACATTTTGCAAGAACAAGAACAAGAACAAGACTTAGTTATGCTTGCAAGAACAAGAACAAGACTAACTGTGCAAGAACAAGACCCAGAGCAAGATTTCTTGCAAGATTCTTGAAAAATTCCACCTAAATTCATTCTATTAAAAACAAAAAACATAAAATTGATTATTATGCTCAAGTAATTATTATAGATACATGTATATGTGTATATATTTAGTGTGATAATTGTAAAAGCATTTGTACATAAGTACATAATGACAGTCGTGAAACTGATTTATTTAATAAAAAAGCCATGTGGAATTCTCACCTCAAAGGTAGTAAATTTTCGGTGTATACAAACTTTTGACGCTGACTGACTGACGCTAAAATATAATAGTTTTAAAATCAATTTTTTGCATTTTGTTGTTTGGATATTATTTTTAATACGCTTTTATTAGCTTCACTTGTAACTATGTAATAAAATCTTGTAAGTTAAATTTAACCCACTTCCCGGTTTCCGATTGAGCTGAAATTTTGCACAAAAGTTTAGTTTGGATGACAATGTAATCTGACTATTTTGTAAAAAATCAAGATGACGTGGTGGTGACAAGAAAATGGTAGAAGCCATATAATAGACTAAAAAGTAAAAAATAAAATATATAGTTTAAAAAAACCAAAAAATACGCTTTTAATTTAAAATGAAATAAAAAGTAAAAAATAATTTTTAATGTAAAATTTTTATTGCTCCAGCCAGTATATGGGAACAAGCTACGTTTCGAAATGTAAAAAAGCGTGGGGCGCTAACGAAAAGTTCCAATGTTAATAAAATAAGGAAATAGGTAAGGAGCCCACGCTTTTTTTACATTTCGAAACGTAGCTTGTTCCCATATACTGGCTGGAGCAATAAAAATTTTACATTAAAAATTATTTTTTACTTTTTATTTCATTTTAAATTAAAAGCGTATTTTTTGGTTTTTTTAAACTATATATTTTTTTATTAAAGTCTAGGTTTTTTTCAATAACCATTTTATAAAATCAACATACAATACCTACTACATGCGAGAAAATACCTTGGCCTTGCAGTTTTGTCTTGCCTTGTCTTGGTCTTGCACATTTAGTAAGAACAAGAACAAGCCTTAGGTATATTTGCAAGAACAAGAACAAGAACAAGACTTAGCTATGCTTGCAAGAACAAGAACAAGACAGACTGAACAAGAACAAGACAAGAACAAGACTAGATTAGTCTTGTCTTGTTCTTGCGTTTGCTCATCACTACCACCAAGCGCATGTCATCGGTTGGTTGATGAGATTCAACTCGTTTCAGGAGGCATAACACTCCAGCGAGTTGTTCTCGATGCCCCGATGTCAGAGTCGCGAAATGGTTGGGAGTAGGTGAAATAAAAATACCGCAGCTAGGTTGTGACAGTTCTTTCCTTCACTTCTCTCTCTATCTTCCGACTAGAGCTGCTGTTCGACATTTCAAAAATAAATACATGGTCGACAGTACCAGGGCCTTCCCTAAGTCTCTACACATAAAAAAAAACACACTATTTTTTTCTTCTAGCGATTTAATAACAAAATTTTCCACTAAAATATAAAGCCACACGCACTACACACTTCCCTTATAACAAATCGACTGGGGCCACTGACGAGCTCGTTCCTCGCAAGATTATCGAGGACAAATCGATAGGGCCATTCATTGTACATAAGGAAAATGCTCGTCCCCATAAAACAAATTCAACAATACATTTGGGCACATTATTTTTGGCTCAAATTTGCCCATGGAGTGCCCGTGTGCACAATTAAATCTATTGGTCAAGTTTATTTTTTCTATTGAAAATGGTTAAAAATTCTACGGCCGTCATATCCCCCTGAAAAAGCCAAGCCACCGTAAACCCATTTTTTATTTTTACTCGGGGATGTTAGGTTGAGGAAACGATAGTGACATCAAAGTTCACAGCCGCATCAGCCATGCAACAGCAACATTCCCCTCGCTCAAGTGGGGCATATGGAAACGAACAAATATTTCCATCAAAAACAAAAAGACGTCTTTAGACGTTGATCCTTCCGATTCTTCTTAATGGATCTGAAACGTGGACACTGCTCAACCCGGACATTAAGAAACTCGAGGTCTTCCAAATGCGATGCTTGGAGTAGATCCTCGGTGTCTTACTCCGCAATCGCCTTCGAAAGTTAGACAAAGATGCGATCAGCAGACACTGATCACAGACGAAATGCAAAAACACCGACCACGGTGGTTTGGACATGTGTGCCGAATGGATGATAACCGCTTGTCACGTAAGTTTCTCTGGCGAGACCGTCCTGCAGGCTGGAGAATCCAGCGATCGACACCGAAGAAAACCTGGCTAATGACCTAAAGAATCAACGATTATCAGTTACCGACGCTCGAGACACCGCAAAAACCGGCAAGAATAGAAACGAATCGTGAATAGAGTTCGAGACCCAGCGGTAGCAACTTCTTAGTTACACTGTTCAGCGCTGAGGTCGTGGGTGCCTCAACCTAATTATCTTCACTTGAACACGGAACTCCAGTCTCCTCTACCCACCTAGGAGCGAGGCCGTCCTCAGAATTATTGCGTGCCTAGCGGAACTGGACGAGGTCCCGTGATCGTCGTCTATAGTGATGAGCAAACGCAAAAACAAGACAAGTCTTTTTCTTGTTCAGTCTGTCTTGTTCTTGTTCTTGCAAGCATAACTAAGTCTAAGGCAAAATGTGCAAGAGCAGGACAAGACTGCAAGAACAAGACCATTTTTGCTCATCACTGGTCGTCTGCTGGTGTGCGACCCAAGTCCTAGCGGACCTGGTACCTGGACACAATGACGGTAGGATGTCCTACCACAAGAAGAATATTCTAAACAACAAGCGGGTACTTATCGTAAAGCCCCACCAGCGGGCTTCTACGGCCCTTCTCGGTCTTCGTGTTTCTTTCTTCTCACTTCGCTTCTTTCTGCTGCCTTCGAACCATCATTCCCGTTTCTTCAAAATGCCATTGAGTCAGGGGATAGGGCCGCCGTTACAGTACTACACTACCATACCTCATATTTGTAGGTCAGATGGCTTGAACATGATCAATAGTCTGCCAAATGGGAAACCCTGCTGCCGAACCTAAAGACCTGCTTCTGAGATTATTTGGGCTGCTATTACTGTAACAAACTGTCTCTTTTCGTTTCGTCTTTTTATCAACGGGAGGGGGTGTTAAGGTGAACCAGCAGATCTACCAACCGATTGTATGAATTACCTTATGCATGTAATCAATTTCGTGCCAAATGCTGGGCATTACAATAGGACCACACACCGTTCCATCAAGCTTTTACAAAATCACGTTCCACAGTTCGTATAAACAATAGTGGAAATATTCAGAAAATTTGAAGGCCATGAGATACCCCATTTTCAAGTGATGGATCTTGTATAAAGAGGTGTTGAATTGATTGTTG
The DNA here is from genome assembly GCA_949987705.1 of Thereva unica. NCBI lineage: Eukaryota > Metazoa > Arthropoda > Insecta > Diptera > Therevidae > Thereva > Thereva unica. The sequence continues at coordinate 127,389,629 of OX465283.1, read as the reverse complement.
AAACTCTTACCAACTTCAAGTACCTTAGGTTTCAAATAATTGTAAAATCAACTTTGCACAAGCCTATTCACTTTTAAATGTCAAGGTTTAATTCTTATACGGAGACTTCTTCATTTGAAGGGTATTATCCAATTCGATGACCTCCTTCTGTATTCCGATTAATTCCAGATCGTCCTTTACATCACTATCAAATAAAGCAACAGAAACGAGTCGATGATAAACCACAAATTCTAAGGCGGGGCTGCTCAAATTTTACTACCAATAGCGCCTTTTACTGTTCCAAGTTGACGGGCTGTAAACACTTTTACGAGTGTTGGTTGACCTATAAAATCAATCAAAGCTTTATGTTGGAGGACCATTTATGAATTACAGGCAATATCCCGGCCAAGACAGATTGATTGTTCCCAGCGATTGAGATAGTGAACAATAATTGATGGCGTAATAAGTGCCAAATAAAATTCAACATAATGAGCAGAAGCCATGCTAGAGAGGTCCTTAATTGACCTGGATTATGTGACTGCGAGACACACCACCAGGAATGCTTTCATCTATGAGGCATTTGAGTATTTCAATTAACATAATCCGCATGACTCGAAATTGTAGTGGTGGTGGTGGGTTTGGTCCACCTGCGAGGAGTATATGCGTTATGTACATATCTCATTTTATGTTTCAAACAAAAGTCACCAGCAATAAAGCGACTGGATCCCAGAGCATAAATAATTCATTGAATGCTTGAAATACTTAGCTTGATATGCTCAAGGGATACGGCCTAAGGGATTTATCGGACTTGTCCTGTATTGAAATGCGAATTATGGATTCCTATGGTGATGATTCACACCGTTTGTAAGTAAGGCACCATAAACTGTAATCCGACGCCGCGCCGCCTTTTGACTACAGAGGAAAAAAAAATAAATAAATTTCCTTCTCGTTTTGTATTCGGCTTACATAGATAACAAAAACTCGAAAACAATTTTGAAAGAGATAAAAGCCCTCATGGTGGATAACCCTTGAGGAGAGAAGTGGATACTTTTCTGGATTGAGCATAGAAGACATTTGGTTCAAGGTATATGGTGCACCACTTGCAAAGAACTCCCCATTGTCTGCCTCCAGCACTCTATACCTGCAGCAATCTCATCCCTGGGGGATGAAAGTTTTTTCGTACCACCTCCCTATAATGTCTGCACGGTCACGAACAGCCTTGAAACGCTTTCGTTGACGTAAATTATGAGGTTTATATCTCTAGAGCTAAAAATTGCCAAAAAAAAGTTCACCCCCAGGAATTCTGCCAAATTTACATGAAAACCATTAAAAGTTTGCTCTGCGGTCGGGGTTCTTGTAGTGCATTTCATAGAAGACGAGCAAAATAGTCTTTGGCTGGTATTCGAAGTGATTTATATTTTTGACCTAAATTTTAGGGCTTTGTGGGATGTAGATGTTTTGCCACTGTTTTACCTAGAGGTGGGTGGCTCGTCTCGAGGGGCGGTTGATTGATATTCTATGCACATCTGTCCATGGGGAACGAGCGATACGATGGGGCGGTTTCTACTTTGTAGGGATTAAATAGTAAATTTAAAAAAAAAATAAGCTCACTAACGAGAAAAGCACTTATCATTACAAAATGGAAATCTACTGGAGGAATGCTAGATTTTCAAAATAATTACTACAAAATATTTTTTTATGTTGAAGAAACTCTTAATGTTTAAAAACTGAATTACTCTTTGTAATACCGGTCTTTCAGGTCATGGTGCAATGTATAGTATTAAACTTATTTTTAAACGATAGAAGAGAGTAGTGTAAATTAGGGGTCCACATGGGTTCTTCAGTAAATATCGATCTCTGCGATGAGTTGAATTCTAAGCGGAGCAAATATAGGATTTGTAGATTGTAGTCCGCACGCACAAATGTCTTAAAGGCGAACTGGCATGTCTTAAGAAATTTCAGGCTTGAGATGCTTGTTTAGCAATTTGGAATATTTTTTTTTTTTTTTTTTTTTTTATGTGAAAGACTAGAGTCACAGGAAACGCCCTTTATACTGTGTCGACAGTCTATTTTCTTCATATAGAGTGCAATGTCGAACAGCAGCTCTAGTCGGGGAAGAAAGGAACTGTCACAACCTACCCGCGATATTTTTTTAGTCCACATACTCCCAACCATTACTGGCGACTTTGTCATCGGGGCATCGAGAAACAACTCGCTGGAGTGTTATGCCTCCTGAAACGTGTTGAATCTCATCAACCAACCGATGACATGCGCTTTTTGGTGGGGCGGGGAAGGGCTAAGGAAGGCTATGACAGGAGGGATCAGGAATGTAAAGAGGGAAGAAGAAAGAAGGAAAGTTATGTGGGTGGGAAATTGGGAAAGGCTAGGACCGTGGCACCGCCGGGAATCGAACCCGGGACCTCTGGGATAGTAGCCAGACGCCTTACTCCCTAGGCTACCGAGGCCCCAATATGTGGCCATTACGTCGCAAATCCTCGTTTGAGTTATACCTAAGTTATTAAGTTATAGATCCGCCAGTCGGTCGGTGCAGCTTTTAATAGCGATTAGACAGTACTTGGTTTTAGTGTTAATTTCGGCACGATCAAGTTTGGGAATAGTTCCGGTGATAGAGCTGACCTCTGGGGATACTACCCGAAACGATGTAGGGATTAAATTCGACGACAACCTTGATTGCACGGCAAGAAAGAAACCCCTCACTCCAGTTCTTGAGAACTAGGTCTATATCCATAGGTTGAATATCAATAGTCAACAGAGGAAGGTACCATACTCTCCCAAAAACCTTGTACAGCAACCAGATCAGACTAACCGAAGCGATGGATCGAGAGAAGTCACCAGGAGACAACTTTAGTTTAAAATCGAACTGTCTGTCGTGCTGGAACTTGTTAGATTGGCCAAAATTGAGGCAGTCACAGTCAGCTTTAGCACGAGTGAATAACCCCCAACAAGTTGGCTTTGTACTATCTGTTCTTTTAGATACTATATTAGTAGGGCAAAACATGGATATGGGAGACTAGCACTTGCTAGACAGTAATCCGAGTAAGAATATGCTCCCAAGGTAGCAATACTGGAGTTTTCTTAAATTTTATAAAACGAAGAAAACGGGACATTATCTTTGAGTCCACAAAGGGCGACATTAGCGTACTCAATGTAATGGCTTTCGCTGGCTACGAAGGACAAGCAGCTTTGCAAGTGGTTAGATTAAGTTGGGGGACTGCTCTGGTGAAACCACTCTCGCAGTTGGAAAGCAAAAAGAAGGATCTCCGTTTCTCAAACTGAAATACCTGCCATTGCGACCTGGCACTGAGAATGCTAACATTACAATTATTTCATACAAGACAGTCCAGTTGCCATCAAGGCCATCTCATTATGAAATTGTGAGGTACTCAAGCTTTCCTTTCTCATACACTAATCAGTGCGAGCATATCTTGGGCTCCCTAGCAGTAATTCAGGTCCAGTTGTATGAGCCTCATTTTCTGCCCCGTTTAAGTGGCTTCTGAAATTGTAGACACTTGATAATACTCGTACTTGTGCTCGCGATGTCCGTTCCTTTATTCGGCAGACAACCCACCATATTCGAGCTATTCCACTTTTAAGCACTTTTTCCCCTAGTTATGGTGCTCGTCTCCGTGCGCCCATATGCTTTCCTAAGCCCGAAGCTGACCCCTGTAATTCCAACAGACCTAGTTGTTTTTACAATGCCCTGCACATCGCTTCTTTGAAAGTGATCTAGTCCAAGTGCCAGATCTTGATTCTTACCTGGTTGATGTTTGCCATTACTTACCCTGCCTCTCCTAGCGAGCATTTAATTTTCTGCTTGGAGGTCCACTATTGAAGTCGTCTTCAGCTTCAATAACAGCTCTCCTTTTTGTCTCCGTGCTCCCAAGGCTCATTAAGGAAATGTCTGATCGGTCGGAGAAGCCGCAGTTATGATAAGCACATCCGGCTTAATGCTATTTTCCACAGATTCTTCGTCTCTGCCTTTTTCGCTTTTCCAGCATCTTTTTCCTCTTTACTTTAGTCCATGAAGGCCCAAGTTTGCAAAGGATGTATATGAGATACTGGTCCATGGCCTTCAAGTCCCTGATAGAGGATTGGCCTAAAAGACTGAACATAACCTATTGGGAATCGGTCCAGTGAGACTGCCTAAAAAGAGGGATACATGACTGGCTATGGGGGGCTATGGTTCCAGCTCAACAAGGCGCTGCCTCAGGAGAGAGCATGCCGACAGCATTAGAAGAAAACGTTCAAAGTTTTATTGCCGTCGGGTTTGATGGCCCATTGCCTACATAAGGATGACCCAATTAATAGTTCAAATTTTCAAGGGCACATTGGCATTCATCAAGGGCACATTGGCATCACCAAACTAATTTAGACTTGGTCCTGCGAAATTTTATCGCTCTGAGTGGCGCTTGGCAGTCAGTTTTCTTAAAGTCCGTGTGTCGTACGAGTACAACTTGTGGTAATTGACTGAAAACTCAGGATAGACTCTCCTCTTATGTACACAGAAGGAAATAAAAACTGTGATATCCACGAAGGTATACAGTTTGAATAATTGTAGGCAAAGAGAAATGAATATCTAGGTCAAGGCTTACAACTAAGAGGAGTAAGAGCAAACAATGCTTTAAAAAAAATTAAGGGTGACCAGGACTGACCGCCAAATCATCCATGACATTCTGCAACAACGTAGAGCTTCAGGTCCTAGCTTACCAAATCAGCTAAACCAACAAGAACTAAACATATTCTGACAAATACTGTTAAGAATGGTTGAAACTAAATATTATTATCACAAAGTTAAGATTAAAAAATGTACGTGTGTGCCTAATTTGATTGCCCCTACTATACATTTCAACAACCAAGGAAGGAAACTGCGAATTTAATGTCAATTATGAAAAACTTATTTAAGTGAATGGTACGATTTGACGACAGCTTTCAAGCACAGAAACTTGTCACCGCCTTGAATTATTGAAAACCAGGTACAAATATAGGAATACTCAAGCACACATTATTCTCCGGGGCTTGATTGGACTGTAGATGCTTCCGAGAAGCTTGAGAGAATTCTGGAAATTCTTGCAAATCTGCATTTGCCACTTTTGCACGAAAGAGATTATCACTAGATCTGAACCAAAGACCCTCGTGACTACATGGAACATACAAACCTTTTATGTAGCACAGAGGGAGGGATTCATGCACCTGCTGCTGGATTGACAGGTAAACAATTTTGTTGTTTATTTATTCATCAACATGAGCTTGCATATCCCGGTAGGTATGGCAATGTTTTCTCGCGGTAGATGCGGTAATTGCTGATAGAATGGCAAGTAACTACGGTGAATCTACTCGTCGTATTGGTACTTCTGGCTGACGTGCATAACACAATTGTGCATCCCATACGACTCTTACATATTGACAATCAAGTTTGAAGATTATGTACACTCTATGAAGCATGCTGCTCTTTGTTTAGCCATTTTTTTTGGAGCAGTTTCACTGTCGAGTATCAGGAGCATCGTAGTTCGATTGTGTGCTGTAGCTCTATCTTGATTTCGGCATAAACCGAATTCGATTTGTTTAGGGACCGTGAACATGATTATACTCGTATGACATGAGTATAACAGGTGCATCTAGATATACTGTGATGTTGTAATGCATTATCAAGAGGTTCATAGTTGTTGATTGAATCTTGAGTTTGTATGTTATTATTATCGTTCAACATCCCCCATGGGAGCATAGGGCTTCCATAAAGATTTTCGATATCTCTGTTTTGAGCTATTATTTTCGTTTAAATTAATGTTTTATCGTGATTTTCGATTTTCTTAATTATTGTTCGTCTCCAGGCTATTTTAGCCCTACCATTCCATTCGATAACTCTTGTACTATTGTAATGAGAATCTCCACTTTGAACCATCTAAACCAGTGCCACAAGTTGAAATCGATGGAGGTGTCGAAAAGCATCTGATATCAATGGCGTGGCGAATATCTTCAAATGGGAACAAAACAATGTAGTGTATTCTTATTATCACCACCAAATAATGAAACACTCACTAATTATGCATAAACTTTTATTCCTTAAAATGTATTAACTTATACAAAGTGACAGCGCTCATAACTAGTGCACTGGCCAGCAACGAAGTTTGTATAATACTCATTCATTGACGATCGCTGCTGATCATTCTGATCGGGACACGTATTTTCACCTCTTGGTGTGTTGAAAATTGCAAGGAGCTTTTTAGGACGGAACTTCGTTCGTTGTGACTACAGAGCTCGCAATTCAGTGGAAACATCGTTGATTGATAATATGAAAATCTTACTGATTTCTTTGGGCCAGCGGCTGTTCTCTCTGGCATAGTCAAGCATAGTTTCTGCCGATATGGATATTGGTTTTTCTTTTATGCCGAGAACATATTGTTTTGCAATCTTCTAATCATTTCGTAGGGACCTTCGTAAGGGGTTTGTAAACCTGGTCTAATCCTGTCGACTCTTAAAAAGACTTTATCGCAAGTATGTAATGATTTCGGGATAAAAATCTTTGTTTGGAACGGTGTCCGTGTTTGAGTTGCCCGAAGAGAATTGAAATTTTTCCTTAGTCTGTCTACCAAATGTGTTGGGTTCCCTGTACTCTACAGTGCGGAGCCTACGAAAAGTTCACTGGGCAATTTTAGCTGTTGTCCAATTCCGCTGGAGTGCATTTAATATCTTCTTTTGTGATGTTTCTAATTCCGAGAAGAGTCAGGGGCAGTTCTTCGTACCAAGCCGGTGTATTTCCTCTAGCTCTCATTGCTTCTTTTAGCTGTCTCAACCTCTCAACATCTCATTTAATTGTGGGTGGTACGCAGTCGTTCTAATTCTGTGGGCTCCCAAGAAGTTTGTTAGTGGGTTGAATATCTGAAAGTTGAATTGTCTTCCTTGATCTGTGACTATAATGTTAGGTACTCCAAATCTCGATACATATTCGTTGATAAAAACCCAGGCGTCCGTTTTGGCCTCCATATTTTTTAATGGATATGCATCGGGCCAATGTGTATAACGGTCCACTATCGTGAGGATATTGTTCCTCCAGCATTCGATTCACGCTCAGCATGATCCTTTTCTCCAGTAGCTCGGGGCTGCTATTGACGTTGATCTTGGTGTAGTGCTCTCCATGCGTTTACTGGCTGAGTGCACCGGTGTAACATTTTTGACGGGAAAAGAGTCTGACTCAGTGATTTTTCGTGTTGTTGGGCTTGGTTTTGGCATTTGGTGTAAAAAATTTAAAAAAATTAATTCAAATGCAAACCCCCGAAGAACACGATTAATTGGTTCCGTGTTCTTTGAAACCGTGTTGTTCGAGACTATAAGAAACGAGAATCCGTTTCAAGTATGAAAAGAAAAAAAGATTACTTTTTAAATTGGTTTTTGTTAGATATAAAACTAATAATTTGTATTTGTATTTGTATTGTATACACCCGTATGTTTTTTACTCTTTTTCAAAAGAATTACTTGAAAATCGTGTAGTTTGAAACCGTGTATTTCGGGGGAAGGTATACGTGTTCTTCGAAACTCGTGTTCTTCGAGTACCGTGTTCTTGGGGGGTTACCACTTTTGTATTTGAATTAATTTTTTTAAATTTTTTACACTTTTGAGCTTTAAATCGATAAAGACCCTACAAGACACCAACTGGCAGTTATAATGACTCCATGGAAGAATAATTAATTCTTAAAAATTTGGAAAACTTGCGGAAAAATTTATTACAAAGAGCTGCGCAATATACAAATTCACTCAATATACAACATGACATTTGACTTATGTTAAGAAGTATATGGAACTGGTATGGAACGAGAGGGCTATAAGGTGGCTTCCTTTCTTATAAGGGAAAAACAAAAAGAAACTTCTCTAATTGGGAGAAATCAAAATACCGTACCACGGAGTGGATTCGAACCATGGATTTCTGGGAGGTTGTCGTAAGCTACGAGGCCTGCACTCAAAGTGACACAGCGTTGAATTTGACTTATTTCTGTGTCGCTATAACCAATGCTAGTTCAATAGAAGTTTTTCTATACAAATAAATATACTTCCAAAGGAGGAACCTGTAACGGCGGGCCTATTCTCCTTCTCAAAATCCACCTTGCAACGAATTTGCAGCCACTTGGAAAAATGCTTCTAAAATTTTTGGCGAACTAATTTATTTATTTATTTGCCAAACAAGGCATACTTAAGGGGGGAAGTCCCTGTAAAGGCCGAAAAAAAAGGACTTTTTCGCGATTTATTTTCAGGAAAATGAAAACGGCGCACATAAAAATTATATTATATATATTTAGAGTAATGTTTGAAGATGAAAAAAAACATGTTTCACATTATGAAAAAGAAAAACTTCATTCACTTGTGGTGGCTCCTGTATGTCGTGTCGCCGCAGACATCGAAATCTGCGTAAATTCTCCCGACCACAATTTTCATCTAAAATCGTAAAACTAAATGTCATTTCACTCAAGACGGTTTTTTATCCTAGATGAACCACGATCTTTGGGAAATTCGAACATTAACCATAAAAATGAGGCTCTCAAAAAAAATTTTGGCTTTTTTGCGAAAATTTTCGATTATTTTTGCGTTAAAAATGGTCTAAAAATAATTTTTCCTCCATGTCCGTGGTTCATCTAGAGTAGTTTTTTATGCCCTTTAAGAAAATAGCTAGATTATCAAAATCGGTTTACAACTTTTTTCGTAATCGTTTACGCAAATTTGAAAAACATGGTTTCGAGAAAACGCCGTTTAAAGTTTGCGGTTGAGGGAAAAGGAACTTACCGAAGTTGGACGCTAATCGGCTCCACCAGGCTCATAGAGTAAACCCTCAGCTTCCTCGAAATATTCGTTTTCCGCGAGTTGTGCCGCTCTACGGGCACTGCGGGCCTCCTTCGTGCTGTCTCTGTGCCGTCGGTCTGCGCGCGCCATTCTAACTTCGTCCATCTGGTCGGCGAAGATCTTGCACTGATGCCCAATGATGCAGTCCAAAAATCCCATAACGCGAACCACTTTCAAGTGGCATAACTTCCACAATTTTCAAGATAGGTTTTTGAAATTTCGCAATGATTTTCTTAGAACATATACCTATCGATTAAAACAATAAAAAAAAATCGATTTTTCAAAACGTCTTGAGGTACTTCCCCCCTTAAACTTACTACAGAATTATACAATGCATAGGTACAAAGTCAGCTTCCCTGGAAACAATTTCTCGGCTGCTCGCTTTCTCGAGGTATTTTCGAAAGAAAACTTGTCGAGAATTATTCGAGAAACAATCGTTAAAACGACCCCTAAAGCTTTCACGCTCTTTCATGGTTTTGTTTCTTTCTCCCATCCAATTGCTTCAAAAGTTGGGATTTTGGAGGGTTTTGCAATCAGAAAATGAGTGCGTGTACAAGACTATGCAGGAAACGCAGGCGCGATGGCAATAAGTTGGCGAGCATTCTCAATAGTAGAAGTGAAAGGAAAAAAAGAGCACGTAAGCATATAAAGCATTCGACAATTATTCGATATCGATTCGAAAAAACGAAATACACATACATGCAAAGCCTTCGAGATTCCATCTAAAAAGCTATTCGTTATAACGTTCGTTTTTTATCGTTTTCGATAACGCTTTCGAATCGTTTTCGATTTCGTTATCGATGAAAGCTTACGCTTTTTATGAATCGCTCGCGCTTCGATATCGAGTCGGAATGTTTGCAGGGTTAAGTCTATGCTTATTTATGGTAGTAATTGTGATGTTATGAGGGATATAATTTTTTGTTTAAAGGATGGTTTTTTAATGTGGGGTGAGAAGCAAGCACTGTGACTGTTAAAAGTCATACAACATCTGTTGACGGGTTCGTTCTTTGCATATTCTGTCCGATGAGGGTATTCTTTGAGAATTTTTGTATGCCTATTGTGACGAACTTCGGTATTGAACTTGATTCTATCGGACAGGAACTGCACCTTAACGTTATCGTTTAGGACGTCTAAAGTTAAGCACGAGATAAGCACTTTCCTCCTATGTAACAGCGGCATGAGTTCTAACTTCTTGAGTCTATCCGTGTAGTGCTGTAAACATACTAAGGGCGACGGCGACGGTGCACACAAATTAAAAAGCACACACAAGAATAATCATCTTCGACATCCGAATGCTACAGACGCGCACAGGAACATACGAGAATAGCAACACAATCCCATGTCACACCGCCCAGGCAATTTTGAGGGGCGACGCACAGTGGCGATATTTTTGATATTTCACCCAAATTACTCTAGAGGTCGTAATTTTTAAGTTATTGACAAAATTTTTGTTTTTTAAATGTTCATCTTGAATTTACCTATCGATCCCTCTAGCCGGATTTTGAAATTTCATTTTCGTTTTTTTAAAATTTTTAACAAAAAGTCTCATTTTTTCAAAAAAATACAATTTTTTCTATTCAATTTACTCTAACGGGCCGAAAATTTGAGTTTCCGTACTCATGCTTTTTTTAAAATGTTCGTCTTTTAGTTAGCTATTAATCTGTCCAGATGAATTTTTGATATAGTTTTAGAGAACCGTTAAAATTACTGTCAAATATCAAATCAATCAGTTCGAAAATTTTTGGTAGAGGTTTACATATCACCCTGTATTTTTGTAACCCTATGAGAGATTTTCTTGAATAAGGCCCCAATCTACGCAGAATACCCCCGCCTATGTGAAACGGTAAAAGTTAAGGCTTCAACCCACCAACTTCCAGAGTTATGTGTCGTCAAAGTTAAAATTTTGTTTTTTTCTTCACTAAAATTTCAACTTCTACCACCTTTTTCTCCAAAAAAAGTAGCTAATTGATATTTTTTTATTACAAAATTGGAAAGCTTGGACAATTTCCTATGAATAATGTTCAACAACTTTTATGCTACGGCCTATAGTTTTGAAGCTATAAGCAATTTTAATGCTAAAAATGGCCTTATTTGGTACTTTTTCAGTTTCCTACAACCTGAGGTTATGTCTAAAGGCCACGAAATAGACGGCTACGAAATAGAACTTGGATTGATTGAGTCGCCACTCTCGGCGACCTCGTCGTCGAGTGGTCTGCATATTGTGCTGCACCCTTCATACTCATAGAAAAGCTGTGTGTTCTATTCGTTTTTGCCAGTCGCTGTGGAAACTATTTTCGCCCTTAGTATGTTTACAGCATAGGGCGGTAAGTTGAAAAAGTCGCGCGGGTCGTGTAGGTTTCTCAGAGCGAAGGGGAGAAATTTCTTCTGTATTGATTCCAACCTACTGCTGCTTACATGGAATATAGGGTCCCAGATCGGAAACGCATATTCCAAGATAGGGCGGACGAGCGAACAGAAAAGAGTTTTTGTGACCCGAACGTTATTGAATTCTCGGGCTCTTCTCTTTATAAAGCCCAGAAGCTTGTTGGCTCTTGCAGCAATATTATCGTAGTGCAAGTTGAAATTTAATTTATTGTCAAGAACAATACCTAGATCTACAACTTGATCGACACGGTCTAATGCCTTGAGATAATATTCCTGTAACTGTGTGTTTCTTTTGTGGGAGAAGGTAATAACATGACATTTTGCTAGGTTTAGTTCTAATTTATTGGTGGTACACCAATCTTGCAACGCGTTTAGCTTTGTTTGAATGAAAGTTACGTCGACCTGGGACCTTATGACATTATAAATTTTGAGGTCGTCGGCATAGAAGAGATGCGGAATATTTTCTAGTGTATCCGACAGGTCTGAGATAAATATATCGAATAACAGAGGGCCTAGATGGCTACCCTGAGGGACCCCGGAAGTTACTGCGATTTCTTTTGACAGAAATCCTTGGAATCTGACAACCTGAGTTCTATTGTCGAGATATGATTTAATCCATTCCAGGGCAGGACCTGATATTCCAAATTTTAGTAGTTTTTTACTTATGTGGTGATCAACACGATCAAAGGCTTTGCTGAAGTCAGTATAGATCGTATCTATTTGATGACCCTTCTCCATAGCATATAGCAGATTGGAGGTTAGAATCATAAAGTTTGTAGTAGTCGATTGTCCCTTTCTGAAACCATGTTGCTGTTCATCAAGACATGGGTCGATTAGAGGGGCAATCTTATCGTAAACAAGTTTCTCGAAAAGTTTAGGAATCGTTGATAAGATGGCAATACCCCTGTAGTTTTCCACCGAGTGCTTATTAGATGTTTTATGGATCGGAGTAAGATAGGATTTTTTCCATATCTTAGAGAACTTTCCTGTCGATAACGATTTGTTGAAGATAATATGGAGGGGAACCAAAATTTGTTTTGAACAGCCCTGCAAAAACAAAGGAGGCAGGTTGTCAGGGGTATGACCTTTATTGATGTCGAGATTGTTTATACTGGTCATTACATCGTCAAGGGATAGATACATATATTGTACATCAGTTATAGAAATTCTAGTGTCAGTGTGCATACTTGCTGGGTCAGTGTGTATTACATTAGACTTTGAGCATAAAGGTACGTATCCACCAAGGCAAGCCAACATATGCTCCCGAGCAAAATGACGTCACAATGGCGTAAAAAGCTTTTTGCTCGCCTGCAATTTTAAATTAGTATCCACCGAAAACAAATGATCGTGTGCAAAGCTTTGCACGAAAGAAACATTTTCTTGTGTGGAGTGCTTATTTCGAGTTCTAGTGAGCAAATTTTTGCGTCCCATTGGATTTGGATAACATTTGCACGCAAGCACCTTGTTAGTTTGATTTTAAATGAAAAGTCTTTGATATGTCATTCGAGGAGGAAATTGGTTAAGTGCTTCTTGTGTAATTTTGGGCTTATTAAATAATAAGCGAAAGTTTTTAATTGTCCCTTTAAAACTTTCCACTTCCTATCTATTTCCAATTCGCTGCAATTAAATTTCGTTGCAATAGTTTTTACTTCGTCTCGCTTTTTAATATTATTTTTAAAATCTTGATTATTCGGATCTCACAATATTGGCCTTATTTCATACTCATTTATTAAATCCACTGTATTTTTATTTGTCCATTCCATTTTCAAAATCGAAATGTAAATAACTTTGCCCGCACGCACCACGCACTTGCACCGCAGATGAGAAATAGAAGCTAGACACTTTAAAATGAACACGTGCAATACCTAGAAGCAAAAGTTTGTATGCATGTTTTACTGCCTAGGAGCAAACATTGTTGATGTGCATAGCTGCGATGAGCTCTTTTTGGTGACGTCATTTTCCCCGCGAGCAAATGTTCGTTTGCCTTGGTGGATACATACCTTAAGACTTCAATGAATTTGTCAGCAAACATGTTGCAAATTTCTTGGGGACATGAGGATTGTTTTCTGCCGTTTGTCATAGTCGTTGGATAACCTAGGGTCTTTCGTTTTATATTAACGAAACCGAAAAATTTTCTAGAATTCTGAATGATGTTATCCCCGACAGAGTCAAGATATGTTGTATAGGCCTCACGCGACCTAAGAGTAAATTCTAAGACTAACCTAGTGTATGCTAATTTCAGTTCCGCATCTATGTACATTAGGGTTGTTCCTAATCAGTTTATATAATTTATTTCTCTGATTACGAAGTTTTCGAAAATTTTAATCCAGGCATGGTTCAGATAATTTAATTTATTTATAATTTATTTGTCAATAATCTTGAAAATAATAGTGTAAAACGAAGACACTATCTCGTTAATAACATTACCTAATAGCGTATTTTCCCATTCAACTAGAGATAATTCGAAGCTGATGCTGTTAAAGTTCGCATTCTTAAAATCATAAATAATTGAATTATTGTATGAGGTGCTGTGTTTAGAGATTGTGAAATTAATCTCTAGGATCCATGCGGAGTGGTGGACAGAATTATTGCTAAATAGGTTTTCCTCTGGCGAAGCAGGCAGAAGGTTTAGCTCCTCATGTGAATTAGTGAAAATTAGGTGTCTAATCATTTTCCAGAAGAATTAGGGGTTCTGATAATTTGGTACACCAGTCTACAGACCGTAGCCATAAAAAGTGTCGATAAACTTTATATCGATAGAATTTATGACATTGATCGGAAGTAAATTATTATCTTCCACGTTACGAATGAATGAGAGATTAGGGCGGTTAAAATCTCCTAAAACGAAAATTTCATCGCTTTCGCGTAGGGAATTATTAATATCATCTAAAATATGCGATAAATCGTCATATTCAGATTCTTCAAAGTTTGGAAGTATGTAGAATGTGCCGATAACGATATGTCTGCTGCCCGATTTGACTCGTATAAAACACGATCAAATGAGTGTGCACGATCAGTCTTGATCAGTTCACTATTTAAAGATATTGTGACTGCAATAAGAATACTTCCCCCTCTTGAGAGATCGGTGGCGTTGTAGTCCAATTGCAGTCTAAGATCTCCTCATTTAGAAATGTATTGTTTAACCATGTTTCTGTGATTACAAGGACATTGAAATTACACGATTTCGAGTCAATAAAAAGATTGTTAATTTTGCCTCTCATACCACCACAATTGTGATAAAAGAGCCTTATGTCTTATGTCGGGTTTTGGGTTAATTGAGATTTGGATGTTCGTTGGTGAGGGGCGATAATATCTAGTCATTTCTTCACGGCTTTTTTGCAGCTGAGATACATGCGAAGCATAACTGGAGAGATCATTGCTTACTTGTTGGGACGTTACCTGATATTGATCATGGTACGTAGTATATAGTATGAGTCTAGTGTTACGATCCATAGGAAGACCTTCTTGTTGGATCGAAATTATGAGGCTCGTCCTGGTCTTACCATTAATGCATGTTGAGTCGGGTTTGTCGTGCATATAAGCTAGAAAGAGTCTTACGTTATCGAAGACCCTCCTTTCTCTAAAACGAGAAAGTAAGTACCTCTGTTGAGTCTGCAGAAATCAAAGTGGAGGTTGTAAAGGGTTCAAGAAGTGAGGTTTGATGGCTGTGATATTTTTAGAAGAGCCTGCCTGGATCGATGTATTATTTGCGGCTGTACTTGGTTCCGAAATAATGACAGAAGAGTTGTTGTTAAGAGTTTCGTTCACATCGGCATTAGAATGGCCGCCTACGATAATGTGGCTACGGGAAAAATTAGGATATGGACCTGGAATTTTATTCTTTATTGCTGTAGTGACGACATGAGGTGATGTAGTAGTATTATTAGTACTAGGAGTGGTATTATATATATTGCGGGAAGTAGGTGATAGAAAGGGAACGTTAATTTTAGTAGTGGTGTTAGTAGTTTTAGTTTTATTATGTGCGCTATTTACATTTGCACTTGGACTAATTCTACTCTGAGTTGTTTTAGACTTAGACTTAGTTTTAGTATTTGTTAGTGTCTTATTTCTAAAAATCTTAGATTTGCTACTTGAGTTAGAATTCCACCGACGTAGAGTTAAATTCTTCCATCTGAAAGAGTCCGATGTTGCATTGAAGAACAGCCATTCGTATCTATTGGGCATGCATACTTTAAAGTTCTTTATTGATATTTTTCGGGACGGCACAGTTTCACAACTGTATAGCTCAATAGAGAAACGAGTTTTGAAAAGATTGTATACCCGAGTGGAATCTGCTTGGACTGGTGCTCCTCTGAGGAAATAGGCAGATACGCTATAGTCGCGTGGTGTGTTCGATTGTTTAAGCGTATCTCTCTTACTGTTTCGGGATACATCGTGGAGTTGTTTCCTATCCTTTCCTGTTCTTGTTTTCTTTTTTGCATTTGCTGCTCTAATTTTATCCAACCTAATTTTCCATTCATCAACGGACCAAGTTGTTAGAACGGGGTAGGAGGACAAAATGGAAAAAACAAAGGGACCGGAAAAAATGGAAGACAGTTAGCTAGTTTTCGGTTGGCGAGACAAGCGTCCGCATACATTAATTTTTATTGGCGACTTTTCGGAGGGGTTTTTTATAGGGTAGAAAGTCGGCCAGAAAAAGATCAGAAAGAAAAAAAAATTTTTGTTGCACTAGCAAATTTGGTGAGGATTTTTAGGGTTTTGTGGTACTGTAGCAGCTTCTTAGGTCTTAGTTAGACGATCTCTGGAGATTCAAGGCGGCTAGAGAATTACTGAATGGACACTGGTTTACTTGGTAAATTTCCATCTGTCACAATTAAAAAAGAGTGTTAGTGCTCCAAGGTTAAAAAGTGTGGCCCTAATGAGGCATCACGAGCAGTTAGGCTAAGGCACTACCGGCGCAAAGCTTGGAGAAGTTCGCGAAAAGATTTAAATTTTTTTGGTGATCGTAAGTCTAAGCTTAGGTGTCACCCTTTATACTACCAGGCCATCATGTCTTTTAGGTGCAATGGTGCAATGTCCTGTAGTAAGCTTAACTCAAAAAGAGAAAAAGGATAATAATAGGAACTTTATTTCATTTATGCGGTAGCCGGTGGAGGATCCAGTCTGATACAGGGTGACTTCGTAAATGTAAAATTTAAGCAGTCGGTTTAAGTCAAGACTTCATAAATGTCGCAGTTTTAAAGCAGTGTATTCATAATTGCATCGTAAACGTCAAATCTTTGCATTGAAATGGGAAATTCGGCATCATGAATAGCTATGATGCAAAGTGTAAAAAATCGGCAAAGTGTGCGGAATAAACGCAAAATGAAAAAAGGTAAAGGCGTTTTACGTAAATTTAAAAATTCATTAATGAACTGTCTTGTATTTGTAGGCCACTTAATGTTTTCTGCAGCTGTAGAGCTGATTAGAATAACTTTTTTATCCCTTTTGTAAAAAAGTAAAAAAAAGTACACTTCATAAAAATGTCAAATTTAAAACTGCACAACTTTGTCTAAGCTTTTACTGAACTTTGACTTGACTGCATTAATACTGTATTTTGACACAGTTTGTTGGCATTTACGAAGTCACCCACAATGTAGAATTTGACTTATCTCTGGGTTGTTACAACCAGTGCCTGAGTTAGGATCACCAAAAAATTCCTTTCCGAGGCTAACAGAATTTTTTGATTCTAAAAATTGATACAATTTAAGATCAACGTTTTTTTTTTAAATTGTAGAATTTAAATTATCGTCATTGAAAACTATTGAAATTCTGTTTTAGAAATATTTTTTACATCGCAGCGCTTTGTAATATCATAATACAGTTTTTATGAATTTAGTTTAGCAGAAAAAGAATTGCAGAATTTTAAAAGCTGTTTCATTAAATACCCCTAATAACGTTACTAGTAAAGCACTTGAAAGCCTTAGGACAAAAGTAATTTGAATTTAAAATAGAGTTCAAATTCGTTAATGGTATTACAGCTATACACCTACCTAATAGTTTCACTAAAAGCCCATTTCTGTGGTAAATCTTATGTAAGTAATGAAATTTCACTTCATTTTCACGCACATTTTACAATAATAAAAAAAGGTAAGATAATCACACCTTTTTATAACATCAAAGCATTTCCCTTAACTTTTTTCTTAAGTTGTTTACCAAGTGAAAGAAAATGTGAATATTTAAGCGCACATTTTCCCTTGCGGGGTAATTTCGAAATAATAATAAAAAAAATATAAATATAAAATTAAAAATGCTACTGGATAAAACACGAGAGCGTAAAAGATGCTCACTCAAGTGGTAAAAACCTTTTTTACGCTACTATGGAAAACAGATCTATCCTCGCCCAAGGAAGTCCTAGTGTATAAGGAGCAAGGGAGAAATATTATTAATAATAATAAAAAAAAGCCAAGAAATGTGGGGTAATGAGAACATCATTAGAGATTCAAATTAATTCTTGTCCTAAACCAGAGATGGAGGGGTTGGTCGAAAAATATGCAGAATGCTAATACCCTCGCATGACACCCATATTTATGGTAAACAATTCAGTGAACGTATAAACAAGTCCTGTGATCCGTGTGGGGCGGGGGTGAGCACAGAAAAAAAATAACGATGGTAAGTAGCAAAGTAAACACTGAAACTGTTGCGGAATAATAATTCACTGTAGGTACACATCAGGAGGATATTTCCGAAAATTTGAAATGTTTTTTTTTTCTGTAAACGGAACGAAACTTCACCGGCAACAAGCGGCAGGGTGGATGTGAATAAATAAATTTTTTTTTCACGGGGTTGGCGGAGGAGACCAAAACCAACCACAGAAAATTACGCCTATTAAATTTCGTCTTGTTTGCTTGGAAATGAAACATTAGTTATTCTCCTTGAATATGAAGGGCAAATTACTAAAGAATTTGCAACTTTTATTACGTATCTAGAAGTAGTTACTGCCAACCACCCATCGTCCTTCACCCTCCCGAAATTAGCTTTCACAATCCCACCCAATCCACATTCGGCACTGCAGGATTGTTTATTGGAATATATGTACCAGAAGCAATTTTCTCTATCGAACGCTATTAACTTTGGTAAGCAACGAAAGTGTCTGTCGAATTCCTTTATTATTTAGACCCGGTATATTCGACAAGGCCGTGTCGTTGTCGGTTGATTTCTAGGATATGACCTTTGATTTCCTATTACGTGGAAATAGCCCTGCTCCAGTCCTGGCATTTGTAATCGACCTATCAGCGGCGGGCATCAATATTTGGGGAAATTTGTTTCATACTCGTATGTAACAACTCAACGCTGATTTAGCCGAAGCACCAATTCTAGCCTTGGAGCTCTCGTTACTACAACAAAACAAAAATAGCCAAGGTCAACCAACCCGCGCGCAAGGACACTATCGAACTGGATCTCCCCTACCCCGTTCTCTTCTAGGTATTAATTGTTAAGAAGGAGTTGTAGAAAATCCTAACCAAATATAACGAGCGTTAATTAACTTTGCAATTAGAATGGTCTGCGGCCAGGACGACAATCCTTTTTGGGCAATCTCCTCCGGAAAGGAAGGCACCGACAGGGTGGCAATGTGTAAATCGACTTCTGAGGAAAATTTTTGATTTCGACAATTCGGCAGGCCTCGATTCAATCAATCGAATTGAATTACCGTCTTTATGTTTCAACGGTTTTCTCGCTTCCTTGGGTTGCTTACTTTTTCTTCAATTTTTTTTTCTTTGTAAGGGGATGTAGAGCGGTTGTAGGGGTGGTATGAACAAATTAATTATTCATTCTTACCAGAGGGGTTGATTTTCTTTTTTTTTCACAAACCCAAAATGTTTGGCTGTCGATATTCGGTGTTAAGGATTTCGTGGCTTTCCTATATATATTTTGCTTTTGTAAAAAGATAAACTTCAAGCCAAGTCGAGGGTGAACTTGAGGAAGAATTATTGCCTTCAACATTAAATGAAACTTGGTGATTCCTAAGGATCAATTTGTAAATTTAAAAGTATAAAGGAAAATGGTGGATAATAATATATTCTGTGCGGATGGTTGTCAGTTCCAAAGAAAGGTAAAAGGGACCTTTATTTATTTATTAATGAAATGGTTCTGCTTTTCTGCAGGGTATTAATGAATTAACGTGTTTTGGGAACTTTATACACTTTTGAAGTAAATCGGTATTGAACAGCAGCATACCAATGACATTTCTTGGGTTGTAGAAGGATTGGTTTTTACTCGCATTTTTTATGTTGAGGTTAGGTTAGGTGTATGGCCAATTAGCGCTTTGGTGTGCTGTCTTAATAACACAGATCTTGTAGCTAAGGATTGGTGAATGTTTTACCGAATGCGATGGATGTTTTAAGCTTTCCGGTAAAAGAGGGGGCAAAGGATATAGGTCTGAAGATAAACGAAGAAAAAACGAAGTTAATGCAACAATCCAGAACAGGAAGATATAGAATTTAAAGAAATATATGTAACTATCGAGGAACATAAACTGAAAGTAATAATTACAAAAAGAAACCATAAAAAGGATGAAATAACTAGACGAATACTACTGGCTAATAGAGCCTTTTATGCCCAAAAACCAATCCTGCACTCAAGATTTATGCACAGGAAAACGAAGCTCTCACTCTACAAAACAGTAATACGACCAGTACTGTGCTATGGCCGCGAGACTTGGACTAGGACCCAGGACAGAGAGGAACGAGTCAACATGTTTGAGAGAAAAATTCTCAGATGCATAATGGGGCCAACCAGAGAGGATGGAATATGGCGAAAGAGGTACAACAACGAGTTGTATGAAATTTTGGATGACCCACAACTCTCAATTTTAATAAAAATTAACAGACTGAGACTAGCCGGGCACGTAATTAGGATGGAGGACAATCGTATCCCAAAACGGCTTATGGCACCAAAAATTTCAGGAAATAGGCCAGCAGGTAGCTCCAGGAGGAGATGGATAGATTCTTTGACTGCTGACGCAGAGGCAATGCTCAACATCCGGAACTGGAGACATGCTGCGAGGGACCGCCAAATTGGAAAAATTCCCTAGAGGAGACCAAGGCTCGATTTTCGGTGTAGCGCCATTGGATGGATGGAAGAAGATGAAAAAGAGAATAGGAATTGTTTTGCTTTGACGCTTGAAGTGTGGCGTGTGGAATTTGTAAATTATGAACGATCCAAGTGCCACTCCGCACACTTACACTCAATCATCTGGAAATTGGGAATGCAAAGGATTGCGGGCGCGCTTTCCTCTGAGTGTATGGCGACTTAATGAGGCTTGGCCTGGCTTCTTTGGTGAGTATTACGCCAACGCCACTGCTATGGCTTTCAGAGTCAGTCATATCAGAATATAAAAAGGACTCATCGTTTGGGCAGATAAGTTCCCCCGCATCGTGCCATCTGGTCTCGCTATGTCCTATGATCTAAATTTTATATCGATTTATCTTGTTGAGGACTTCATCCAGCCGTCCATCAGCAAGCAGTGTTCTCACATTCCAAGTTCCAATTCGTGCCCTGACGTTCTGATATTTTGAAGCCGTTGGTGAATATCCGTTGATCAAATTTTTTCATTAAGTCTTTGTTTCTCCTCGCTCTTCTTGAGGGAATTTCGGCGGCGAAGTTCTACCTGAATATCAATCTAGGGCGAAGATAGTCTGTGGTTTTGGCAACCAAACCCTCGGGAAATAATTTAAAAGGCTGTATGGTTTTGAGCCCCAGGCACCGGATTCCTTCAGTCTAAGGGCGACACACAAGGCCTGGGTGTTTGATGTTACGGTCGGTTGATTCGCAATGATAACCCTTGAAGTGAAAAAATGCTTGCAAGGCCGCTACGGGGAGCAAGATAGTCCAATCATTTGAAATGTATCACTCTTTGGAGCCGATTTCTCGCTGGAACTAGTTTGTTTTTTTTTGAAAATGCTCCCGCGGTATCGGAGCAGTATCACCCAGTTTCTTGTGCCTCAAATAAATAGTATGGATCGTAAAGACTTGTGGCTTTAACAGGATGAAGCCACTTACCACCGATATAAACCATTCCATAATAACCTTGAGCTCTATACTACAGAAGAGCTTAACCACCAGCACCAAATCACTTTACGAGTGTATACAATGGCTAAACATCTTTGATAGCTTCTCTTCACAAAGGATCTAAGCTCAAGTATTTTAAAGTAAAAAAGAGCTAAACTATGAACAACATGTATCTGAAAACTTCTTCCTCATTTGCATAGATGAATTTTTTCGCCAAGCACAAGATTGAAACAAAGTTTGTTAGTTTCCGTTCGTTATACAATAAAACGAAGCTCTATCTAAATTCTGCATGCATTTCAACGAAACTTTCCCTCATTTTCAGATATAAAAGTTTGTTGCATTTTTCACTCAGAAAATGCGAGGATTACTTCTAAACCCTTACAATCAATTTACTTAAAATCCTTTTGAGCTGCAAAGGAAAAAAGTTTCAGGGGCGGGGGGGGGGTGGGGGGAAATAAAACAGAGTCGAAGTTTGCTGCCTTTTTTAAGTTCCATTGGAGGAAACTTTAACATTTTTCAGTTTCCAAGTTTTAAGTTTAGCCTTTGGCAGTGTATAGTGCCGAAGCAAAAGGCGAACCTACCTTTGGGACTCTTGGATTACATACAAATGAGAATAAAAAGATTAAAGGAGTGAAGTTTTAACTTAAGATGTGTAAACCAAATGTCGTGATTTTATTAAAAAAAACCGGATTAATTACGGAAGTGCAAAACAATTCTGCTATTTGGATGCAGTGATTAGCTGCGAGAAAATTGTTAAGTAGATAGTATGTGGTTTTATTAATGTGACAAAACCAAGCTTAGAAATCACCCTTTGCACTACCTTTTGTGCATCCTGGGTCCGCTATAAGTTCTTCATGAAATGGTGCTATACCTCATAGCAAGCTCAGCGCGTCAGAGAGAAAAGAATAGGTGATTTAGTCGGAGGCTGGTGCGTGCTGTTAGTTGGCCTAGAGTTCGAAAATACTGACTGCGGAAGTTTTTTCTATATTCTTATAGTGAAGTCTGGAGAAAATGGAAGCTATAAGCTGTAAGAACTGAAACAAGTGGGTTCTAGCATGAGAGGATGTAAGAGTTTTGTTACTTAATCCAGTAGAACAATGGGTGTAATAATAGTGGTAAAATTTAAACAGAGCAGTTATATTCCTGGATCTTCGCTAGGAGTCCTGACAGTGCCAATCCCGAAAAAGGGATGTTAAGGGAAACAGTTAATTTATCTACTCCTTATCAAGCTTGCAACCCAAGGGTCTCGAAATATAACTAAACTATCCAGGCCCTGAGCTGATATAAATATTTTAAGGGACCGGTGTTCCTAAAAGGCAGTTGACAACCTCTCCTCGCAAAACTATTCTTGTTATGGAATCGAGCCGGAAGAGTCTCGATTTACCGCAAAGACCTTAGCATAATCGCAGAACTAATGAATAAAATGGCTGCTATATAAAATTCCCAAGATATGCGTGTGGCCTTGAGCAAATATAACAGTTTAGACGATATAGAATACTTATCGCTGAACTACAAAAGCTCCAGCATGTAGGCTCAGGAAGCTAAACCTGCAGTAAGGTTGGTATAGGGAACAAGGGACCTTTAGACTCTAATCCGAAGTCCCCAATTCCTCTAAGCCAGTTGCTTCGACAACACCCGGCCCCTCAATTTCAGATCCCCAGTGCCTCAAAACAAGCTAATAACACTACCAAGTGCTCCAACCACCAAGTGAAGTACTAAGCGCAATGCCCTCTTTGCGAAGCGTGATATCATCGAGAAACAGCAAGCTTCAATAATAGAGGCGACGCAGGCGGTCATCGAGCACACTTCGCAAACTGGCAACCCGCAAAACCCGCTCCACCCAAAAAAATGAAAATTTGGACAATAATTTGGAAATTAGAAAATTTTATTATGAGCATAGCAATCTGAAAACTGCAGCTAAATACACATTTTTCATCATATTGCACTTTTTTGTTATATTGCAAATTGTTATAGGAAATATGAAATACTAGAGGAAATTGCATTTGATTTTTTCAAATAAAACTGCATCGTGTAGGAAAAACATGCTGGTTTATTATTAGAGGAACAGACAAAAACCATGTAAACTAGTGTAATAGATTGGTAAAAATCAATTTGATTAGAATTTTTCGAGAGAAGCAAAACAAACACTAAAAACAACTTCTAGACGCCCTAGCGGCTAAGCTGATATAATTTCCCCCTCCCATACAATTTTTTGTTTGTCTAACTAAAACCTATCAACATTAATGTACACAACCTGCATACATTATGTGTTTGTATAGCTTTAAACAATTTTTCTTACAAATTGTTTACTCTCTCCATATGTTACCAAGAATACTACTTTACTATGTACTTCCATATCCAGTATACTTTTAGGAACAATTTGAAGTTTCGTAGTTTTAGTAATAATAATTTTTTTAAAGAGAAATCACCAATAAAATTGATATTATGTAAATTTTCAATATATTTGACAATTTGTCAGAACATTCTACCTTTAATCGTTCTCATAGGGATACTTTTCCATCTTTCAGGTCATAAAAATGCTCCTGCTCCTTGGAGATTTTATACAGAATACGTTTCTTTTTCGGCTTTAAAAAAAAAAAGAATTTCCCTTAGCGAATTTTATTCTCTGTGCACTCATTATTTGATCAAACGTTACATATCTCCCTGCCATAAAAATGTGATACCTTCCATACGTTTTCATACTCACAAACGAAAGTACCTTCACATAAAGTCCTTCCGCTACGAATTGAGGGAAAAAATTGTAACCATGTTACCAAAATCTCGCAATCACAGTCGATTGAACACGGCAAACATTGAAAAGAAGGCAGAAAGATCCTATTATACCCTTTGAGGGATGTCTCTGTTCACATAAAGTCAAATTACCCCCCTCCCCACCACCGACTGTACTGTATTGACTCTATAGGCTTAACTTTTTTACGGTATCTTCCTTTTTTTTTGAGTTCTCCAACTCTAGTTTCTAGTGTCCCTGATCCTTACAATAAAACCCACACAAGCGCTAATTCTTGCTCCGTTTCTCATCCGTATAGGGACAACGCTCCAGTTGGCCCCGGTGCCTAGCAGCGTGGTAGACTCTGCTCGTATACATGCCACAAGAAGGGCTTTTA
Organism: Thereva unica; assembly: GCA_949987705.1. Taxonomy (NCBI): domain Eukaryota; kingdom Metazoa; phylum Arthropoda; class Insecta; order Diptera; family Therevidae; genus Thereva; species Thereva unica. The sequence continues at coordinate 127,365,282 of OX465283.1, read as the reverse complement.
GGTCCCTAGGTCCACGTGCTCATCTGCCATCATCCAATCAAAAATTACTTTTGTGTACGACTCCGACTCGCGTTTTGAATGTGCTTCCCCTTATTTTTGGGGCTCGAAGTCAATATCGGGGAAAAATCGATTCCACCCCCTGGGGATATATATATATATATTTATCAGCTATCCCCGGGGGCACTCAGAGTGCTCCGTGCTGTGGGAGTAGGTGCCACGTAGGTGGAATGCGCGCAGAAGAAAGATTCGCTCCTCCTCGGGAATGGGTCCACCGAATTATGGCTTTTAACGCTTTCCGCCCAGACAATTTTCCTCCTCAAGCAGGACAAAACTTTGCTCACTGGCGGACCATTAATTTGCTTGTTTGCCAATTAAGCAGCCGAAAATCTCTGGTGTTTGCCTAGGTTCCGGAATGACTAGGTTAATTTCCCACATGTACGAATTGCCAGTATTTTGGAGATAACGACTTCCTCTGTAGCTTTCCTGCGTCGGTGAATCCCGTCATGGATTGGTTCACATGGCCAAGATACCGTGTCAGAAGCAATTTCAGGCCCTAAATAAAACTGAAAAGAAATGTGTATTTTTGGTCGTCTAAGTGGCTTATGACTTGGTGATACACTGAATTATGGCGTTCATTCAATCAAAATGATGTACTTTATACAATTTACTGGGCCAATTTTCTAATTATGAAGATAGTTCCATGAGAGATACCGAGCGACAGGAACAGCGGAGACCGACCTTTAATAAATTGCAATTTCGCCCACTTTTACACTGAATTGATTGCAGAGAAAAACATACCGAAAATTGCCCATAAACGCTTCGTGAAAAACATGTTCAACCGGCCGTTATCTAATTGTCTCTTTGTGAAATGTCCACCAAGCTGGCACCCACATTTTGTTCAACATTAATTTTTTGTTTCTTATCATTACGAGATAATTTTGAGACCTTTAGCTCCCGTAGAATGATGCTAAAACCAGTATTTCAGAGATAGAAAAACGCAAAACAGCAAGGCATAAAGGACTTGTTAAACTTCTGTTAATTGACTAATAATTAGGAAAAGCAATTAGGATTCGATAAGCACACATTCGTGGCTGTTTTCATTATTAATTCCACGAAATCATTCTGCTTACAGAGCAGAGTGGATTCTATTCCATAGAAAGGGATCATGTCGACTCATGCAACGAAGACTATAGTAACTCATTTTTGGGGGTTTTTGAGTTACCATTGTGCATGGCATATATTTACCTGAAGTTCGAAACGAAAGGGTTAGGCAACCAGAAATACTAGCATAAAAATAGTAAGTCATTTTTGGCCATAAAATACAACGAATACTATATTATCTCGAGATACTATACTTCACCAAATATATGCCATGCACAAAACCCCCAAAAATGAGTTACTATAGTCTTCGTTGCATGAGTCGATGTGTACTTCGTTGTATCCCGAATTTATGAAAGATACGACGTAGAGAAACTACTGGTATGCTAATTAAAAAGTTTTGCTCTAGTGAGTCTGGCCTGGTCGCTCTAGATATTTCGCAAGTCTTTTGATAAAATATGATACCCCACCGTGTTCACTAAACTGCAAGCAAATGGTATCGATTTTGTTTTAAAGAGGGATTGAGAGTTTTCTTTCTGGCCGCTCAATCACGGTAGTATTGAATAAGGTTGAATCAAAGCTCCACACAAAGCTCTGCCAGTATCACACAAGTTTTCATTTTTTATAGACGATCTTTCAGTTACCATCAACCCACTCCATAACTTCGCCGATGATGATACTCATGGTATAAGACAAGCACATACCAGACCTTTTCTATATATTAGCTAGAGTTCATGTATTATTCTATGAAGAAGGACATTGAACTTATCATCATAGGGTCCCAAGAACCATGTCGAATTCACTGAGTAGGTGTAGGGACGTTTGGACATCGGGACCAAATTTCGAAAATTAGGAAAATTAGCTACTATCCTCTAATAAAACTTGTTCCAATATCTCTTCAATTTCAGTGGACAAGCTTGAACCAGCCTAAGCAAATATTTCTGTACAGTTTTAAATCATACTTTTTGCCTAGCCTTGTATTCTGATCGCGGATGGAAAAGATGCATGTCTGCCCCATCAAATTTATTGATGATAGCAGATTTTGCGCATAACATAGACTTATTGAGAGATTCTTGTTGGACCTGTTGAAGTCTCTTCTTCCAGTCGTCTCTACGTCTTTGTAGTTCGCTCCAAAGTTTGCCTATTTCTTCTAGAACCATCTATTTTCCATTCACCTATTTTCAGGCAGTTCTATTCATTCTTCCGAACCGTGTAAAATATATCTAAGCTATCGTAATCTTCCCAGTTTAATGTGTGTAACCACATTTATTTCTTCATACAAAGAAGGTAAGGCGTTACTTGAGCCTGGGAACCAGATCGTTCCTTCAGAAGCTCGTGTAACGTGTCCGATCCATTGAAGTCTACTCAATCTTATGAATGCATTTCGTCATATAATTTTTGAGCTCTTCGTTCGTTTTAATATGTTATTCATTTTTTGAATGAAGCAGTGCTAAGTTCAGGAATCACTCTTTGTACTACCAGTCCGTTTTATCGTTTATCACGTCATGGTGCAATGTCTAAATGCAAGCTTAGTAAGGGGGGAAACAGGTTAAGGGTTATTAGGGTTCGAGGAAGTGTTGAAGAAGATGGCGAAGAACCCTGCCTGAGCTCTTGGATGTTGTAGAAGCTCGGAAAGACGGACTGCAGGACATTATTCCAAAGTCGAGTTATTTTATTTAGAATCGCTATCTTGTTAAGTTCCCGAAAATACGGCAAGTGGTGCGAGTAATACGAGTGGGCTAATCTGGTGTTGCAGGTATAGGATTACCATTGGGAAAAAATTCAGGCTATTACAATCCTTTAGAGATTTTAATAAAGCGGTAGTGGTCAGGAACACCAGTGTATTGCAGATCACTCAATCCATCAAGAAAGGGGCCGGATATGTACAGAAATGATGGGATAGTTTCTTCCTCAACTTCATTACCACAACTTCAGTATAAATCGTTGTGAAGAAGACCCAATCTTTCGGCGTGCGGGCTAAAAGGACAGTGACCGGTCAGCACTGACTGGTCAGGAATGATGGTATTGAAACCTTTCTCCAAGATTCATGTAGGTGTAGTGTAATACAGGTTGTCCGCAGCGGTGGGGAGTCTCCAAAGCACGGCTGAGTGACCGTATGAATATGGACTCTAGTGAGGCGCCTTTGTCCTGACGGCTGTCCAGGCTGCCATATGTTCGGCATGTATGTTTAAAGAAATAAGATACAACAAGAGACCAAGCGCAGCAGTTGGGTGCTTTTCAGTGCAACATTAAGGGGAGTTTACATCCCAGACTCAAATTGGAAGAACAAAGTGGCCCTGTACAAAATGCAAGCGCAAAGTTTCGTCGAAAGCTCGAAACTTTTTACAACTATGTTTGGTTGAAAAAACTGGCTTTCTGAGTCTGTTTTTTCATTATTAATACGTTTTTGGGGACCATTTTGAGCATTGTACGCTTTTAAAAACCACTATTTTTTACTTGTACATGATAGTACAAGGTTTGAAGAAAAATTTAAGCTCTCGAACGTTGATCCAGCAAAATCCATGGACCAAGAGGAGCGTTTTTACAAGAACGCCTTTTTTTGCTAAAAGTGAAATTTCAAGGAAATTGTTCAATATTTCGCAACAAAAATTACACCGTTTTTTCAGCTAGCAAGAAGCAATATTTGTACCAAATAACAAATATGTAAGTGATGTTAAACAAAAGTTAATAACAAATTTAAAAAAACGTGATTTTCGACAGTTTTTCCCATTTTCTCTATATTTTGTGCCCTAATCTATAACTCAATATACATCAATCGAAAGATAATTTGAATAGCTACAACTTTATTATTTGATTTTTTTCGATCCGAGGTCACGTTTTTCTTTTATTCGCTAAAAACCGTTTTTTTTTTTCAGTTTCCAGAATTTTTTAGGTTAGGTTCGCCATTCCAAATTCCGAAAAAAAAGACGCTATCTTTTTTAGAACTTTTTTTCCTATATGACCATATTTTTTATTTTCTGTTGGCAATTAAAGTAAAAATTACATGGAGCTATTTTAGATTGATTGGACTACAGTATTATTACTGAAAACGTAGCGTGAATACCAAGTAAACGTACACAATTTTGCAGTAATTCAGAATACCATTTGCGCAATAAATAAAACTAAATCAATTTTCGACAAGCTGGAAAACAAAGCAAACATTGACACTCTATGTGGCCAAAAAAGTCGATCAAATATTAATTTACATATGTATTTAGTATGGACCACTTTTTATATTTGTTTTCGTTTTGAAATTAAAACGATGTCGCACTAAAAAAACTACATATGAAATTGAAATTTGCTTATAATTTCATTCTCTTTCCCTAGCTGAAAGTGAACCCACGCTATTTTGATAGGACAAATTCACAAAGCCATTCTGAAATTTTGTCACTCGTTAAAAATGTTCGACTATGGTAAAATTCGTCCCTAAATTTTAATCAAATACATTTTTCCTGGAATTTCATTTTCCAAAAGGATGACAGAGAAAAAATATTTATCTATACAATTACCAGATGGTAAAACAAAATCCTGGAAAACTTTTGACTCGTTTTTCGATAATTAATTTGTTAACTTTTGGCAAGTAATTTACAATTTGTAATTCTGCAAGGTTTAAAAGTCAAAAATAATCGACTTTGCCTGTTTTGTAAGCCCCTGGATTCGGAGAATGAAATGGACAAATCAAAAAGTTTCTGGAAACGAGGACTGAAAATTGATTTAAAAATTTATAGTAGTCCCATGTGTTGGCTGAAATATGCGCCCGTCAAAGCCTGAAACTGATGTGGAAACGTGATAGCTCCTCCTATTTCGAGAGTCGAAAATCAATACTTTAATATAATTTATTGAACGTTGATGTTGGGTATTACTAGAGAAAAAAGTTTTCCAATAGCGTTAAATATGAATGTCAACTCCATGTGATAGTCTCCAAATCAAGCGCCAAAACTATGAAAATTGGGGATCGACTTTTCATTGTATACTCCGAACTAAAACTTTCTTGATTTCGATTTGGAGCATACATATACCTATAACGTTTGCGAATGTAAGTGCTTTTCGATTTAGTTTTAGCATCTTGGTCTAATCCTGTATGCTGCAAGATTTATGCAAAAGATGCGGAAGGAATTTGTAAGGTAACCACTGAATATATTTACTTTAACGGACCTGAGAATCCTTCAAGCTGGTGATAAAAGTACTTTGGAGAACGGAGCGAATTCTCTAAAAATGAAGGCGTTATGGGAAAAGTTTTCAGCTGCAATAAGCTACTTTACTGGTTTTGCTAATCTAATTTATGTTTCATATCCCCCCATTTACATCCTCTACAGCGCATCAGGTTGCGAAGTGTGTGGGGGATCACAATATTGCAGCTCAGACTTTTTGAGTCTCTGCATTGGGTGCAGGGAAGTTACATTTTAAATATACTGCCAATTTAATGCGCTTAGCTATGCAGAAAATTGCTTCCCATCAAACCGTTATACTTTAAACTTTACTATGGTAATCCTTTTTAAACTGGTGATATTTTACAACATTTTCAGAGGAATTATGCCAGGTAATTTTGAATGGACATAATGAATTTTTATAGGTTCCAAAAGTGAAAGTTATTATGTGATAATTTCTAAAACGTGAAACGTGTGAACAGACCAAAGATTTGAAGTCTCGTTATATGAGGTGTGACAATTAAGTAATGAGACTGATTATATTGCCGCGATTGAGACCTTGAAATTCCCTTTCCCTTCTCTCGGCATCCTTCCCCTCTGCATTGATATATTTGCCATCGCTCTAGCTTGTTTAGTTCGCCTGCTCTGTCATGTTGCGTAAACGTGTGTTCGTGGTGCTCGTCATGAAAATGGAAAAACGAAATCGGAGACCACCATTCGGCCGGTGTGTATAAGTGGCGTTCTCTGGTATGCAGCACTCCCAAGTCGAACTTCATTTCCGGCTTTGCTCGAGGGAACAATATGGACAAATACAATAATGAAAAAAAAAAAAAAAAAAACAAATGCACAGACAATCCAACACAGCAACGTGCAAGAGGTACAACATTTCCCCCTCGGGGGAGTCTCAGCTTGCCTCAAGTTGGGCAATCCCCAACTCTTGCTTTGCGAGTACCAACCACCACATTACTTCAAAGTCAGCCAACATAACCACAGGCGTGGCAGGAGTCACCAGCCACAGTGACAGAAACAGAGATCACGAGAGTCCATCCGCAAGGGAAGGTTCAATCGAGCCCACTTCGTTATCGACAGAATTGCAGAGAATGAGGCCGGACGTACCATCACGGAAAAGGACAAAACCAACAAACCAAAATTTCAAACAGTAGTTGAGGATTGTAAAACGCTCCAGAACGCAAAGACACCAGGAGCTGTAATCTCCCTGCTGAACGCCTACAAATAATGACCCAAACAGGAAAAGCTCTCAAGACAATTTTGGGTGGCAACGAAAGCGATACATATCGAGTTAGTCTCGGCGCTAACAACAGATGCTCTTATTGCTGGTTTAAGAAGGTTTATCTCAAGAAGAGGTCTATGCACGGATATCTACTCAAACTGTGGCACCAATTTTTTGGGAGCCAAATATCTCATCTTCAACAAATCTTTATCGTTAGGAAAGTTTGCCAAGCAGTGGAAGAAATCCTACCTAACGCCAATCTATAAATCCGGTGACAAGCACTCGGTAGACAACTATAGAGGCATTGCCATTTTATCATCAATTCCTAAGCTTTTTGAAAAACTTGTTCATGACAGGATTGCTCCTCTTATCGATCCATACCTAAACGAACAACAACATGGGTTTCGGAAAGGACGTTCAACTTCTAACCTTATGGTCCTTATTTCCGAATTGCTATGCGGTATGGAGAGCGGCCATCAATTGGATGCTGTGTACACTGATTTCAGCAAGGCCTTCGATCGAGTGGACCACGCCATCCTAATCGCAAAACTATTAAAGTTTGGTATATCAGGTTCTGCCCTGGAATGGTTAAAATCATATCTGAACGGAAGAACACAAGTTATCAGATTCCAAGGATTTCTATCTAATGAGATCGAAGTAACCTCTGGCGTTCCTCAGGGCAGTCATCTCGGTTTTCATCTCCGATCTTTCCGATAAATTAGCAAATATTCCACATCTCTTTACGCGGATGATCTCAAAATTTATAGTGTCATTGAGACCCAAACTGATGCTTCCTTCTTGCAGACAAAGCTCAATGCCCTACACGACTGGTGCACCATGAACAAACTGCAACTTAACACCAGCAAATGTCATGCAATTACCTTCTCCCGCTTAAAAACACACAGAACCATAACTATTATCTCAATGGCATAATGTTGCATGACTATAAACGCAGTTAGAAAATCTTGGTTTTTCTAATTATTTTGTCAAATTCTACTATTTTCTTTATTGATTTTGAAAGAATAGAGAGAAAAAACACTACACAAAATAAATTACCAAGGATAGGTCAATAAAATTACCGTTAGTTGAAATTTACTGATATTTCGGCGGAGCATGACTATAAACGCAGTCAGTATTTTTGCGTTATTGGCTGTTGATCACAACCAAAAAGTGTGCCAAATAATAAAATTAATTGTGCTCTTGACTTCTAACTTTCGCTTTTAAATTATTGTTACAAAATTTTTGAAATGCCACGTGGAACAGTTCTTACCGATATGGAAGTAGGCACATTGCTCGATATGGAAGTAGGCACAGTGCTTGCATTTTTTGAAACCGGCTTGAGCAAGCGGGCAATCGCAAAAAAACTCGGCCGATCTGACGCTGCTATTCGGAACGTGTTGCAAGATCTTGCAAATTATGGAAAAAACCGATCCGGAGGTCCGAAAAGCAAGTTGTCAGACAGAAATAGGCGATCAATTATTAAAAATGCAAGCAACAGTATAAAGACTGCTGTCGAAATTGCAAAGGATTGTGGACTGAACGTGTCCAAATGGACAATTTATAAAGTTTTGAGGAGTTCCAACCTTATTGTCCGCTAGAATCCAAAATCGGCACCGCGACTTTAGCACGTCATAAATCTGCAAGACTGCAATTCTCGCGAGCAAATATGCAAACCGACTTTTCAAAAGTAAAATGATCAACGTTTATTCTCGATCAATTTTTTAAACTTTTCTGCTGAAGGTAATTTTTTCTGATGAGAAAAAATTTCACTTGCATGAACCCGACGGAGCACCAAGTTATTTTCGAAACGAAATTTCGGTGGAGGTAGTGTTATGGTCTGGGGAGCATTCTGTGCTGATGGAATGCTGGAACTGGAACTGGCTTTTCCCAGCACTAGGATGAATTCTTCCGAGAACATTGATGTTCTCTGAATGAATTTATTGCCATTTGTGCAGCGCAAAGGCACAAACTAATGGACTTTCCAACAGGACAACGCCACAATCCATGTGAGCCGTGCCACCAAATCGTGGTTTATGAACAACAACGTTCAAATCTTGGAATGGCCCGTTTGCTCCCCAGACCTGAATCTCATTGAAAACCTTTGGGGACTCCTAGCAAGGCATATTTATAAGGAAAATAAGCAGTATAACACTGTTGGTGAGCTAAAATTGGCCATCATTCGAGCATGGTGCAATATTGACAATACGACAATAACAAATTTATTAAACAGCATGCCAAATAAACTTTTTGAAGTCATAAGCAATAAAGATGGCCTCACAAATTATTGAAATTGAATTTCACTTTGTTTTTTATGAAATTTTTCAAAATTATTTGAGTGCGTTTATAGTCATGCTCCGCTGAAATATCAGTAAATTCCAAATAATCTTACTTTTATTGACCTATCCTTGGCAATGTTTTTTGTGGAGTGTTTTTTCTCTCTATTCTTTCAAAATCAATAAAGAAAATAGTAGAATTTGACAAAATAATTAGCAAAAACCAAATTTTCTGGCTGCGTTTATAGTCTTGCTCCGCACTGTATTTCTTGGTAATAAGCGCGTCTAACGTAATAAGCGTCTCTAATAACGAATTTTGATGTGAAATCTTGAATTTGACGTTTGATGGTAGTGTTGTCAACCTTATACATTATTTTAGACATAGTTAAAAGTATAAAAGTAATATCAAATTTTTCTTATATCATGTCCACATTTTCATGGAATTACCCAGTCATGTAGTGCGATCTACATTAAGAAAACTTGAGGGCTTTGTCGAACATTACCGCAACAATTGGAGCCTGAAGATTGTTATTATGTGAATCTATCTTTTTCCAAACTTTGCTATACTGATCCTGCAGCGATCTGCAGAGAGGTTATACAATTTTTCCAATTTTATATAATACGTAAGACACCGGAAGAGGAAGAACTAAATTCTTTGAGCTTTGATTGAACCAATAGCTGCATCTCTAAATTGACATATGTGTTACCTTTATTTATGAAAACGATGCTCTTCATTTGACTAAATGGGTTTACTTTAACAGAAACCTAAAAAAGGCCAGCAAGGCGGTCTCTCTAGTAATTGGAATAGCTTCGGGTTTTGTTATGGAACACTCGAATCAGGTTTCATTAGATTTTGATTTTATGCGATAAAGCCATTGTCAATGATGCTCACAACTTCATATTCTGGGATGGGAAATAAGAAGGAGGTGTTTCTTTTAGTACGGATTAGAGACCCACAAAATGGATTGACAGGAGCTAACATAATTTCCACTTTCTGACACGCCTGTGGGCACTTCTGTAGCCGAGCAGCGATGTTTCTCACAAAAGAAGCAGAGACGGAACGTCGCTGATTCACTGTTCCGGCTCTGGAGAGTACCACTTCGAAGAACCCTTTTAGGCTGCTTACACACCAAACTCGACATCGACATGACACGACGAAATTCGACAACATTTTTCTGTCGCGACACACATCTATTCTTATCATTAAGCGACATCGACGCGACACGACAGAACTCGACAAGGAAAAAACCGTTACCGACGAAGGGCTTCACATTCAAATCAGTTTATATCCACTGAAGGCGACACGAGGAAAAACGTCGAACGACGACTTTCGACACGTCGAGTACTTATGCAGTGACTTTCGTTGTGTCGAGTGGTTCTGGTTGTCGAATGGTGTCGAGGTGTCGAATTTGGTGTGTACGAAGATTCGACAAAAAATTTTTTGTCGATGGACGTTTTGTAATGTCGTGTCGATGTCGAGTTTGGTGTGTAAGCAGCCTTAAGCCTCACTTTATTGACGCCAGACAGAATATCGGCGCTCGACCGATATAGAAAAAGAAAGCTCCCCAAATGGCTTGAAATGGTTTGAATTTTGTCCCAACACAAGACTTGGCCCAATGGTATACATAAGTGGGCTCCATTGTTTTCATTCAGTACGAATCTGATACTACGGTGCAGACTCGCCTTAGGCCAAAACTAAATGGAAGCTAGGTAGGTACCATTGCATATAAATATATGAGAGTGACCAAAATGGAAGTAAGTGGAAGTTACATCTACTTCAGTGGAAGTTAGGTCTAATTCACTTCTGCGTTACTTTTTATTTAGGTTTGGTCTTTTGTCGGTTTTGGGCATGGAGTCTATACGCGGTCCCTGCTGCTCGACGGTGCCAGTAGTATAAGGCGTAACCGAGGAGCTCATGTAGACACCGATCACTACTTAGACGTTGAACCGATGAGGGTGAAAAAAACCGCGGGCAAGGTAAATTAATAAGAAAAATAATAGATAAAGTAAGAAGTAGCTAGAAAATTGAAGGAAATAAGAAGGTCTCGGGAAACTCGCAAACTGATTTGAATCTGATGTGGTACTCGATAAAATAAAAAAATAAAGAAGTAGTAAATAGACTGAAGCTATACATGGAAGACAAAGTAGGGAGAAGGGGGAGAAAGCGATAATACATATTCTTTTCGTAGGCTACAGAGAGGCAATAGCCAGGAAAGCGAATTAAATGGATTTTCAAAAAAAGCATTCAGACACTAGAAAGAAATTGGAGAGAACTAGCAAAACGTAGAGAAGTCTGGGAGAAAAGGTTTCAAGAGGCACAAGTCTTACAGTGCTAGTGCTATTTAGCAAGTAGAAGGTGCAAGATTGGATTTTAATTAAAAGCACTAAGCTCTTAAATAGAGCACTCGAAATGCTCCTTTAAGAAACCCTACGGCTTCATACAGCAAAATCCTGTTGAATAAATAAAATAAAAGCATTCACTCACTTAAAGATGCTCTCTCCGAAGCCATCGCCTAGTATAATTCCTACCCTTTTGCACAGTAATTCCTAAAGTTTTCTATTATTAACAGGATTTCAAATTTATTCTGTTAAACATCATAATTAAATACCTCTTCTTTCCGTCAGTCTTCTCCCCGTCACAAAACAACCCTAAATGCAACTCATCCCTAATCAAAACTATTACCTCGTGTTCTACAGGCTTAAATGAATTTTAATGGAAAATTAATGAGGAAAGATCTCGGAGAATTTAACAATTTTAATGAATGGTAATTATATTGAAATATTTCGCCAACATTGAACATTATGCAGAGAAAATGAAATGTTTCACAGATTTAAACCAAATCCAGACAATATTGATTTAGCTACCCTCGAAGCGTTTATGCGGAGCTCTCGAAATTTATCGGTAATCTTAGTGAATAATATGAAATTTTATATCTTTGATTATATTTAGATAAATGTCAACATTTTTTTTTATGTTTTGGTTGGAATTTGGAAATTATATTTGTTTTTTGCATGGAATTGAATTTATTGAAGTGGTTTTAACTGGCGAATTTTTTTCAGGAAAATACTCCTTCAAGCTTTTCTACGTTTTAAAGTTAAGACCTTGAATAAATTTTCAATGGCAGGACCTTGATATAATTCCTTTCTCGAGAAGTACTTTAGAAGGATTAGATGATAATTTTATGCCTATATGGAATAAACTTTATTTCACAGAAAATAAACTTTCATAGATTATTCAGAATTAAAATGGAAATTATACAATAAAAGCATCAAAAGCCTGTGCCTGGTGAGCCCCAGTTGAGCTGTAGGTCGATATGCCTTCTAAACACGCAAGTTTTTCAAGCGGGTGACAAATATATTATTTTCAAGAGACGAGAGGGAGTTATTAATACTTTTTCATCTAAGCTCATTTCGAAAAGTCTCAAAAAGGCCAATTTTAAGATCAAAATTCGTTACAACTTAAAAAAAATATGTCAAAAAAATTTTAAGTTAAATGGTTTTATTTGAAATCATAAGCTGTACCAAAAACTAGAAAATAACACTGTTCAACAGCGAATTTCACCTAAGGTCGAGACCAAGTGGAATGGATTCATGGTATTAAAATATACGATATTTTGCCAAGTTTCATGCAAATCGGCGATAGAATTAAAAAGTTATTAATGTTTAAAGTTTGTTTGGAGATAAAGGCTCAGCCCTTTTTCCTGAATCGAGCATTTTACCTTTACCTTTGTTAATAACTTTTTATTATTTATTTATTTATTTATTTGCCAAACAACGCACTTAACAAAAACAGTTACAGATAAAAAAAATACATATTAACATTAATAAGGAACATTGCAAGTATTTAATATTTAAATATTAAACTAAGATCTAGGTTTATAATGTTAGTTAGAAGAGGACAACAGGGAAATTAGTTTTCTTTTATAGGAACTTTTGTTAATTGAGGGAGAGAAACAGGACGCGTAGGAATTGAAGGTAATGCAGCACCTGTTAACGGGCTCGTTTCTAGCATATTCAGTGCGATGCGGGTACTCTTTAAGCAGTTTGGAATGTCTTGTTTGTCGAGTATCGTTAAATTTGATTGTGTCCGACAGGAACTGCACCTTGAGGTTATTGTTCAGGACATCCAGGGTAAAACAAGATATAAGCAATTTCCATCTACGTTAGCATTGCCATCTACGTTAGGGATGACGTGGCTCATTATAAAATATGCAAAAGCACTTCTTCAGATTTTAACTCACTTTGGATTAAAATCATCATCCGAAACCACGTCATATTCCTTTGCTTCCTATACAGAAGCCCTAACATAAGTAACGAAGCCTCCACTTCATCATTTGACACTATTTCCGAACAAATCTCGGGATTTTTATCGTCCAATCCTGAGTGCGAAATCATCGTTGCGGGTGATTTCAATGTTCACAATGTAAACTAGCTGACTTACTCAAATGGCACCAGTGCTTCTGGCAAGGACGTCGAGCTCTTTGCAGACATCAATAACTTGCGTCAAATTGTGGATCATCCCACAAGAGTCCCTGATATTGCTGATCAAGGAAGATATCTCCTTGATCTTTTCCTTACTTCCCATCCAGCACGATATACCGTCACAGTTGATTCACCTCTCGGCAATTCGGACCATTGCTTAGTTAGCGCTAGCTTCCCATTCAAATTTCCCACCCCTCCCAAACCAGTCAGAAGAACTGTATGGCATTATGGGAAGGCCAATTGGCTGGGGCTTACTAATTTTTTCCAATCTACTGACTGGAACCAGTGTTTCCGTAATAAAAACGTCAACTCTGCCGCTATCCGTATCACTAGAATCATACAGGCAGGAATGCATTTGTTCATTCCTCATTCTACTAAATCTGTGAAGGCTAGGCCCAACAGATGGTTTAATCAGGAGTGTATGAATGCAATCAGAAATAAAGAAGCCGCCTTCCGAGCTTACAAGAGCTTCCCGAGTGAATCGCTCCGTGCAGAGTATATAAAACTAAGAAATTCCTGTAAAGTCACCATCAGGAATGTCAAAAATTCATTTGACAGCAAGTTGAGAAGTAAACTCCTTAATGCAACCTCTGGTAGCAAAAACTTCTGGTCCTGGGTAAGTTCCATCAAGAAGAATTTCACCACCTCCACAACTCCTTCATTCATCCACGATGAAAAGGTGATAACAGACAGAAAATCCAAGGCCGATTTATTAGCATCTCTGTTTGCTTCAAATTCTTCTCTACCCCAAAATGATACGCTACCCCCGGTCCTCGAGCACAGCGCTCATTTAATGGACAGGGTCTTCTTCAGGACTCGCGAGGTGTACAGGTGCCTCAAGGAGCTCGATGTCAACAAATCCACTGGACCCGATAATATACCCCCTATCGTCTTAAAACAATGCGCTTCACCTTTGGCTAAACCTTTGGGCAAACTTTTTGCCCTATCATACTCTTCCGGAGTTTACCCAGATTCTTGGAAACTTGCTCATATGCAGCCAATACCGAAAAAAGGTAACTCCAGCCTTCTCTCCAACTACCGCCCAATAGCAATCACTTCTATCCTCTCCAAAACCATGGAGACGATAATTAACAAAATGCTTATGGGATATCTAGAATCCAACCATCTTATAAACGACAAACAATACGGCTTCCGTCAAAAAAGATCCACTGGTGATCTTTTAGTTTGCCTTACAGAACACCTCAACCGAAGTTTGCATGGATCTGGTGAATCTAGTTTGGTTGCTTTGGATATCTCCAAGGCTTTTGATACAGTATGGCACTCAGCCTTGTTAGCTAAACTCAAAGCTATTGGAATTGACTCGCTTCTCTAAAAGTGGGTTGAGAGTTTCCTTTCCGGCCGTTCAATTAAGGTAGTTTTGGATGGCGTCAAATCTGAATCTCACCCCATCTCTGCGGGGGTGCCCCAGGGGTCAATTTTATCACCGGCCCTATTTCTTATCTTTATAAATGACCTACTTTCAATCCCCTCCAATCCACTTCTCAGCTTCGCTGACGACGGTACTCTACGTTACCCGTACAGCTTCGATACAAGACAGACACATGCCAGATCCTGTCTTGATGATCGTGAACTAATGTTCAACTCTATTAATAACGACATTGAACTTATTCTAGAGTGGGGAAAACAGAATCGTGTCGAATTCAACCCCTCCAAAACCAAGTACTGTTTTATTTCAAAGAAAAAGATCAACACCTCACCATCATTGACAGTGGATGACGTGGAACTAAAGGCCGACCCATCCCTACACATCTTAGGCGTGACATTAGCCAAAGACTTGCGATGGAATGACCATATATTCCAAATCGCCAAACAAGCATCCCAGTGCTTGGGATTTCTTAAGAGGTGCAGGTTCCTCTTCCAGCCATCGGCCCGTGCTGTTATTTATAAATCCTACATTCGGCCTCTTCTCGAATACAACTCCCTCATTTGGGGCGGCGCTCCAATAACAACCTTAGCATGGTTAGATAAGGTCCAAAAAAGGCCCTTAAGTTAATTAATGACGATACCGCTTGCTCCACCATAGACCCCCTAAGCCACCGTAGAAATCTAGCAGCACTGACAAAATTCTATCGCTACTGTCATAGTGACTGTTCCTCCGAGTTAAACGCTCTTTTGCCTCCACGGCAATCTTATACCCGCAACACCAGATTAGCCCACTCGTCCCATTCCCTGCACCTGCAACTCCCCCTTTCACGCACTCAACAAGATATGAATTCGTTTGTAAATAGAACAACTCGACTGTGGAATAATCTCTCGCAGTCGGTATTTCCGAGCTCCTACAACATCCAAGAGTTCAAACGCAGGGTTCATCACCACCTTCTTCAATACCTCCCCGTACCTTTATAATCCTTAACCTATTTCCCCCACCCTCCCCCGTACTAAGCTTGCTGCTAGACATTGCACCATGACGTGACAAATGACATGACGGACTAGTAGTACAAAGGGTGACTCCTGAGCTTAGCACTACCACATAAAAAAAAATTCCGTCTAAGGGATAGAGGCAAGAGATCAAGGATTTTGAGCCTGTCCTTATAGTGAGGAAGGTTGTGAAAATCCGAATTTTTATCATGGAATTGTTTAAAATTTTTACCTTACCTTTGTTAATAACTTTTTATTTTTA